>CM053580.1:70989152-71008751 GCA_028627135.1 Pseudochirops cupreus | reverse complement strand
AGTCTCGTGTACGCAATCTATTCCACTGATCCACTGCTGTATTCCTCAGCCAGTACTAGGTAGTTTTAATAACTACTGCTTTGTAGTACAGATTAAAATCTGGTATGACTAGGCCACCTTCCCTAGCATTTCTTTTCATTAATTGCCTTGATATTCTGGACCTTTTGTTCTTCCAGATGAATTTTGCTACTGTTTTTTCTAGCTCTACAAAGTAATTTTTTGGTAGCTTGATTGATATGGCACTAAATATGTAATTTAATTTAGGTAAGATTGTCATTTTTATTATATTAGCTCGACCCAGCCATGAGCAATTGATGTTTTAAAAAAAAATTAGGAGCAGTATCACTTCAGTAAACAGCAAGAAGCAATGAATTGGCAAAACAATGTAAAAAAACTGTGATAAGACACTCACTCAACTAAGCAAAGTCCTGCCAAGGGAATTTAAGGGTGAAACTGGAAGGACGATAAGCAGACAAAACCATTTGTAGAGATTTTTATTACAAACTTGTTTTTACTGTTAAGGACAATCAAGTCACCACGTGTGGACTGTAATATCACAGTCCTAAAATAAATGGAAATGATGTTGGAGAAGAGATGAAAATGGCCAGAGAAGCCCCATCCATGCTAGAAGTAACACAAAGAAAGGTCAGTGTCCAAATTTTCAAAAAAAACAGGAGAGAATGGAATATACAAACTGTCAACTGATGAACTTGACTTCAATTCCTGACAAAAGTCAACATGTTCAGTTGTTATCCCTGTTATTACAGAGGTAGTTCATGACTATGTTGAAATGGAAGTGATCACAAAGAGCCTTTTTAGAGTCATCAAAAAATAGGCCAGGTATTTAGCAGAGATGACGGAGGCAGAAGACATATATTTTTGGATATGTTGACAGTATATGTATTACGAGTTTTTCATTTTCCTTTTTTTTTTTAAATTTGAAGAGGGCAGGGTGTAAAGGAGAGGGGGACTAGGGATAGGGTTGTCTAGAAAAAAAGAAAGAAAGTAGAGTTACTGAAGCTCTCTTTTTTACTGCACGAAAAAGAACAGAAGAAAGCCAGAAAGAATTACAGATGAGCAGGATAGCTTTGAGAGTTACACATTGAATTTATTTTGTTTTGTTTTTTTTAAAGCAAGCTGTACACAACAGAGATTCAGAGTTGTGCATATGATCCTCTTTTCTACTGTGTTCACGAAGATGTTTGTTTCATTTGGTATTTATTGAGTTCAGAATTTTTAAAAAGTGAGAATTACTAAATTAATAGATTGGGGAATTGCCTAAATTTTAGCAAAATGTTTGATATGGCATCATGATAATTTTGTGGAAAAGATAGATATGAACTGGAGCCTAGACTAATTGGATGAATTCAGAATCCATTGAATGGCCAGACTCAGAAGAGTATGTTGATAGTTCTATGTCATCTTGAGAAGAGGTTTCAAGTGGAGTGCCAGCAGGACCTATGCTTTGGTCCTGTGCTGAATGACATTTTTATCAATCCTGAATAAAGGCATAGATGGCATGTTCATCCTACTCAGAGACCAGAGGCACAATTAGCACACTAGGTTACAGTCAGTATCTAAGATGTTATAACACTGGGCTTAATCTAAGAAGATGAAATTTAAAAGAGCTGTAAAAACTTGCATTTAAATTTTTAAAAATCAGCTTCACAAGTTATAGAATGGGGAAGGTAATTTTAGACAGTGTATTTCAGAAAGATCTAAGAGGTTAGAGTAGAAATAAAAACTCTTCAGTAGTGTGATTTGACTGTCCCCAAAACCAATGGAATCTTGGATTGTACTAAGAGACATAAGTTCCAGGAATAAGAGGATGCCAGTTCCACTGTCCTCTTCCCTGGTCAAACCATATCTGAAGAAATTGCATGTAATTCTGGGCACCACAGTTGAGGAAGATCGTTGATCTTAAAGTGTCCAGAGGAAGATAACTAGGACAGCAAAGCCTGTCGTATGAGGATCAGTTGAAGGAACTGGACCTGTTTGGCCCAGACGAGAACACCATGGATGTATGTTTGTCTGCTTTAGGCTTCTGTGCAAGAAGGAGTGTGAGGAAAGAAGAGGATGGCCTGAATAAGAAGATAATTGAGAAGATTATTTGGAGAGGTTTGGATATGTGAAGTCAGCTAAATTTGGCTTTGGGGAGAAGGAGGCTAAAACTTGAAGAAAAAGCTTCCAAGTCCAGATTCTGCTTATGTCTTCTGTGAGAAAAGATTGTAAACAGCTTCAAACCAGAGGAAAGGAAAACTGTATGAATAAGGTTGAAAGAACTGGGAGGTACTTAGCCTGCAGAAGAAGAAACTTAGGGAGTCTTTCAGTAGGTTGTGCTTTCCGCATCATGGCTCAGTGCAGAGAAGGAAAACAGATGAGGAAAACTGATTTAGAAAGTAGCTAAAAAGATGGCATCTGAGAATGGGATTTGGATTTTGGGAGCATGACTTAAAATATAAGAATTTTATTCTTCTGGCCAGAAATAGAGTGTACCTAGCAGAGGCTAACAAGAATGTATGTAATTGGTGTCTTGCAGATCTAATCAAAAGGGCCTAAATTTTTTTTTAAAAGAACTTGGGATGGAGAAAATAACCTATGCATACAGAAGGCAGAATCCAAAGAAAAGAACCACACTAATAAAACCCTTTGCTTCAGATGTGTTTATATACAAATACCCAAAGTTTATGCAAAAAGCAGTAGAAAGTACAAGATGCCAGATTTAACCTCAGGAGACTTGGTAGATACAACTCTAGATACCTCAGGGATTTTCATCTGGTCTTGTGCCATTTTTATCAATGACTTGTATAAAAGGTATTGATGGCTTGGTTATCAAGTTTGCAGATGACACAAAGCTGGGGATGGGGGCCAGATAGCAATACATTGAATAGAAGAGTGAAAATATCTTGATAGGAAAACTTAGGGCTGAATCCAAGAAGATTAAATTCAGTAGTGTTAAAAACAAAGCAAATTCACAAGTACAAGATGGGGGAGGTGTGGTTATATAGCAGTTCTCTGAAATAAATGTGGGGTTTTTAATGAACTGCAAGCTCAATATGAGTCAGCAGTATGATATGGCAACCAAAAAACATCTAACATGATCATGGGCTAAATTAAGAAAGAATAAGCTAGAGCAGCTTCAGTAGCCAGGAGCAGAGGACCCCTGGCTCACGACTGCACTGGTGTTGCTGCTGCCACCACTGCCCCAGTCACCGCCTAGCAGAACTTTTGGAATCACTTTCTATAGAACTGTCTATACTTGCTTCACTGTTATGGAGGAAAGAGATCCAGTGAAGAGTTCAAATTGAAAAGGAATTCCTTATAGGTTGTAAGGCTCCCTAGGTGCACTTGTCTGTGGATGATAATGTAGGGTTGTATCAAGTCCTGAAAAACTGCATACTCTCCTAAATGAGAACCATAATCATTCAAAACTGTTTGGCCTATCTTTTTATTTGTTTGTTTGGTCTTTTTTGGAGGCAAGGCAGTTGGGGTTAAGTGACTTGCCCAAGGTCACACTGCTAGTAAGTGTTAAGTGTCTGAGGTCAGATTTGAACTCAGGTCCTCCTGACTCTAGGGCCAGTGCTCTACTCACTGTGCAACCTAGCTGCCCCTGGCCTGTCTTTTTATAAAAGAAAAACCAAATGAATAAAGAATGCCTTTTGTTTAATTTCTGATATGCAATTGGATGGCTAGCTCATAGAAATCGGTTTGAGAGTACCTTGGACAGATGCTATACACCAGCAGTGAACTGGGCCCAGAATTGAATAACAAGGGTAGACAGATTTCCTTCGTGAAATTGTCAGACTTTTGTAAAGACCCCGAGTATCTCCATGAAATAAAGGCCTATCTTTTTATACTCATAGTTAACTGATTTGTGTCAGTGGTGGGAATTTCCCACAGAGATGAAATCACAGATCTGAACCAAAAAAAATAATTCTTCCAGGTGTCTTAACTCTGAATTGAGGAATACCTTGGTCTCTGAAGAACTGAAATGGAAACTTACTCCAAAAAACAAAATTGAAAAAAAGGCCATTGTGGGTATAAGCATGCTACAGCATATTACAACTGAAGAATTACACAGAAAAAGCTGTGTAGGTAATACAGTCAGAAAAATGTTACGATTGGAAAAAATGACAGAGCGTTCAGATAGCAGGAATAAAGGACAACTAACAGATAACACGTTTCACGTCTTATAACGATCACCATTGTACCCACAAGGATATTTCTGTGAAATAGAATTGGTGAAAATCAAACTGAGACATAATCCTGCTTAAGAACTTGATGTTCGCTACCTTCAGTTGAAGTGAATTTCTCCTCGTGTGAGCCACTTGATTTCTTTCTGTGTATGTTGGTGTCAGTTATCACAGTACCTGGCACAAAGTAGGTGTTCAGTAAATGCTTATTGACTGTTAGCTTACTCTAAGAGCGAAGGATCTTACATAAAGTTATCAAACATTATAGAATAATATGAACATAACTTGAGGATGAATGAACTGAAATACCAATTTTCAAAGTGAAGCTAAAAATTAGATTCTTTGCAGACAAAATTGAATGAAGGAAAAGTTCTTCCATACCCCACACCCGCCCCAGGAAGAAAAAAAAAAACAAATCCTTCTGGGTCTTTTATTGTTATATGTTTATTTTTAAATAATAATGAAAATTTGGGGTAATTCCAGTTATGAACTTGAAAAAGCAGGTTCATTACACTACAATCTGAAAATACTTAGATACCCTCAGGCAGACATCTGTGTTCTTTTTCAAGATTGTTTCAAAAGAAAAACTGATTAAGTTAATTTAATCTTTAATCTTTTGTAGTGCAGAATACAAAACTATTTTGTAGTGTAATACATATATCACTTTATAAAAGAGCAGGACTATCCAGTGATTTTTTTAAAAATGAAATTGGAACCTCTTAACATTCTTCTTACTTGTAGGAGGAAAAAAACCCTTAAATGGGACTAAAAAAAAATCTATTTTCCAAAGAAATAGAAAGCTTAAATTCTTTGATGGCAGGGTGGAGAATTTTTTAAAAATATATGTTTAGCCTATTTTCTCCCTCTTCTCCTAAATTACTTTCATTTCCATTTTTCACATGTATTTTATGGTATATCTGGAATGAAAATAACTTATAAGTCTAACTTAAAAAGCATAGATGGGCGAAGAAGAGACCACAACTTAAAGAAACCAATGTCATGCAAAATGAAATGCCTCACTTCCTGAGTGTTGTTTGGTTTCATGTAACTGATATTTAAGTTTTACATTTCTTGGGATTTTGCTATTTGTTTGTTATTAGTCTGATATAAATATAGTTTTAAAATGAGCATTAAGAAACTGCATGCATTATATTTTCTTATAACCTCTCTCAACCAAGAAACATGATAAGGCAAATCACAGAATACAGACATCATAGAATCTCAGAATTTGAAGGAACCTCAGAGACCACATGGTCCAACCCATTCCTGAACAAAAATCCCTTTTACAACAATACCAGTAAGAGGGCATTCAACCACAGTTTAAAAGCCCCCAGTTAGATGGAATCTACCATTCTCCACGGAAGTTCATTCCACTTTCTTACCCTTAGTAAATTCTTCCTTTATATCAAGAATAAATTTGCCTCTCTTCAACTTCCATCCTTTGCTCCTGGTTCTGCCTTCTGGTACCATGCAAAACAAAGTGTTTTCCCTCTTTTACCTGGCAGCCCTTCACATACTTGAAGACAACTTTCATGTCTCTGGCCTACTTCCTTTTCTCCAGGGCAAGCATTCCCGTTTTTTCAACTGATATGCATGTCTAAAAGCTCTTTACCACCTTGGTTGCTCTCTTCTAGATAGTCAAGGTTATCAGTGTTTCTTAAATGTGTGTTATATTGAACGCAACATTCCAGGTGTGATCTGAACAGGGTGGAGTACAGTAGGGCCTAGATCCCATTCCTCTCTTAAATAAATGCAGCCTGAAATCACATTAGCTTTTTTAGCTTCCATGTCATGACGTTCACAGGGACATAGACATAGAAGTAGAAAGGATCATAAAGGTTACCTAGTACAATCTCATTATTTTTACAGATAGGGAAACTGAGCCCTTAGGTTACATATCTTTCCCAAGCTCATTTAAGTTGTAGTAACCAGTAGAGCTTTCTACTTTCTCTGACTCAAGTCCAAACAGTCTTTCACTCTGTAATAGCAGTTCTTAACTTGAGGTTCATGGATAGATTTCAGGTGGGTCTGTGGACTTGGATGAAAAAAAATAGTCTTTTATTTTTGCTAATCTCTCACTGAAATACCGCATTTCCTTCGGTTATTTAAAAAATATTCTGAGGAATCCATGGGCTTCACCAGATTCCCTAGGGGAGGGGGTTGTTTATGACACAAGAAAGGTTAGGAAACACTTCTCTTGATTTCCCCTATTTCTTCTTGTTTAGCTATACATGAATAGGAATGAAAGAGGCTGATGGGAGAAATGATGTAGGGTTGTGGTTTGGCAAAGCCTGATCAGCAAGAAGCCCTTTTTATAGTAGGAAAGAATTGGAAACAGAGTAAATACCTGTCCTTAGTGAATGGCTGAACAAACTAGAGCATATGAATATAATGGGATATTACTATGCTATAAGAAACAATGAATACGCAGAATTCAGCGAAGTATAGAAAGCATGTGAACAGAGACAAAGTAAACATAATCAGGAAAAAAGTACACACAGATCCCTGCGACAATGTAAATAGAAAAAACTTAAAAGGGAAAATGAATACTATATCATTATAATCACCAAGCTTGTCCTTGAAGAAGATGTGCCTCCTTCCCTTTTGCACAGAGCTTTAGGACCATGGGTGTAGAACAAAGCACATGCTATCAGTCTTGGTGGATGTGTTGGTTAGTTTTTCTGAATCATTTTTTACTTCTTTTTTATTTTTTGTTACAATGAGTCAGTCTCTGGGGAAATGAGAGGGGAAAGATAAATCTGGAAATGAAAGTGATAATAAAAATGAAAGATAACAATTTAAAAAAATGTGAAGAGCAGTATCACGTCTGCCTGACGGTATGTATAATGATTTGTCCTCAGTTATGTTTTTCTCTTTTCAAGGTTTGATCCAGACAGGTTTGATGATGAATCTGCTATGAAAAATCTTTCCTTGCTTGGATTCTCAGGCACACAAGAGTGCCCTGAGTTGAGGTAAGATGAATTAGGAAGAAGACAGGTTCCCGTTTCTTTGGTTTTAATTTTGGCACTCATTGTAGATGAGAAAAATTGTCATCTCTTTTTTCTTTATATGACATTTTAATGTAATTATTTGCCCTTCTTTCTGACTAGGTTTGCATATGTGGTGGCCACAGTACTTCTGAGTGTGCTGGTGAGAAAACTGTACTTACATCCTGTGGAAGGACAAGTTCTGGAGAGTAAATATGAGCTGGTAACATCATCAAAGGAAGAAGCGTGGGTCACTGTTTCTAAAAGAAACTAAAAACAAATGTCAGGTTGCAAAAAAGAAAGTGCTTCAGCCCTCTGACGATGAGAATGCATTTGTTTCACTGAGAAATGTTAACCTAAATCTATCACAGGGTTTGGTGTTCAGACCTAATTTTTTTCTACATTTTTAACATTATCTTCTCTTTCATATTAATATTCCTTTACTAAAGTGAATTTAATACAGACGTTTGTTATTTGAGCAATATTGACTTCAGGACATGTGAAATAAAAGTTTGTGTGAGACCATTTCTAAACCCTGCCTTGTCAGAACAGATCAACCATGAGCAGTGTGTCCTTCAGGGCTGACTGGCAGAGAGGACCACTGTCTTAGACAGCAATAGCTAGTAGTTCTAACTTTTCATTGTTTAGTATTAATTATCCATTGCTTTCTAGTTTTTACATAAAACATTTACATTAAATGGTCCCTACTTTGAAGAATTTTAATTCTAAGAGAACGTAGAATGTGTATCATACATATTGTTATACATTTTAAATATGCAAAGGGAACTGAATGTTTATAGAAATCTTATGGCAGATCATTTTTAAGGAAAGAGACCTTTTGTAATATGAATTTTACCTAATATGTTTTATAATTTAGATTTGAATATGCTCTTAGATTTTCTTAAAGCAGAGCATGTTTGTAACTATATTGTACCAATATACTGCTCACTTCACATGGATAGCTTAGCTTTATATTTTTGAATTAATGTTTTCCTCTATCACCTCCATCTTTTATTTTTCTTATATAATTGAAATTGTTATTCTTGGGGCAAAATTGTTTCGCAGATTGGAGGAGGCAAGAGTTTGATGACATATCTTTCTAATAGTTACTGATGTACTTGTATACTCTACCTCTCATTATGTGTTCTACCTCTCATCATGATACCTAGTTGTTTTGATAGGTGTACCATTTTAGTATAAATGAATAGGAAAGAAAAGGGGAGAATATCTTTTAAAAAAAGGAATTTTGGGGGTGGCGAATAGAGCACCAGCCCTGGAGTCAGGAGGACCTGAGTTCAAATCTGGCCTCAGACACTTGACACACTTACTAGCCATGTGACTTTGGGCAAGTCACTTAACCCCAGTTGCTCTCCAAAAGGCAAAAATAAAAATAAAATGAAAAAAAGGAATTAAAAAAAAATACCTTTAATTTAGGAATTTAATTCCTAAAATTCCTAAGAATTCTCTATATCAGTCATTCAAGACAAATGAAAGACCAGTTGAAAAAGTACAGTCTTGCAGCATTCCCTAAGAGTTGTGTCTCAGCAGTAGACCTTCAGTAAATGTTAGACTGAAGTACTGCAGGTGTAGAGAATTCTACAGGTACCCAAGGAAATACCTACCTGATAGATGTGTGGGGTAACAGTCATCTACCACACACACCAGATGAGTAGAATGAACACATTGAGGGATGCTATGAAAAGATTTTAAATTTTTAAGAATTTAGGACCAACTTGTCAGGAGAAGAAATTAAATGGTAATTAAATTAAGATTTCATATGTTACAATGAGTCAGTCTACATTGTTACAATGAGTGTTCAATGAGAATGAACACAATTCCTTACCACTGAAATAAAATGATATGGAAGTAATAGGTTAAATAGATTAATAATAAATATAGGTGTAGAATGTCTTAATTCCTATTGCAGTGGGTAGAATGGCAAACTCTACATTCCAGAACCTCCTCTTAGCCCTCAGTCTTCATCACCAGTGTGATGCACTGCCATAGGTCTGCAGGTATAAGATATGAAGCAATTGAGAACACTGTCTGAATAGAAGCACTTGTACATGGCTTCCAAAAGAGCAAAAGAGACACTTAAAAACCTGAAACCAAGAGTTCTCCAGCTAGTCAGTTCTGCTAATTTTAGTTAAAGAATGCCAACTAATCATGGTCATTGTTCACCTAGTAAAATAGAACAGGTTAGACATAGGATAATATAATTTTTTTTCAAGTTGTAGATGAAACCTCTTAGGTATGTTTTTGTTTTGACATTCAAATAGTTGCTAAGTATTAGCAATACTAAGTATTAGTATGTTTAAATTTCAGACCTCCAGAGAAATGCCCACTCTGCCTCCAGCATGCCCCCATCATGCCCTCATCATGCACACTTGGCCCGTTCCTTTTCTTTATAGAGTTCCCAATCATCCAATCAGTCACAGCGAGGGCTTAGGCTGTAATTACACATAGAAAACTAAGGTATTTTTCTTCTTCATCTTGACATTTTGCCAAGCTGGAATGACACTGAAGTTCCTTGTTTGTTTGGCATTGACGTCCCAGTCAAGTTCAGGAGAGAACATTCAAACCTTGATCTGAAATGCTTGATCTATCTTAGGTGGTTCCAGTGAATTTCACACAATGAATTTCACATGCGGGCAGCTAGGTGGCACAGCGGATAGAATGCCTGGCCTCAGACACTAGCTGTGTGACCCTGGGCAAGTCACTTAACCCTGTCTGCCTCAGTTTCCTCATCTGTAAAGTGAGCTGGAGAAGGAAATGGCAAATCACTCCAGTATGTTTGCCAAGAAAATCCCAAATAGGGTCAAAAAGAGTTGGATGCACCTGAAAAATGACAGAACAATAACAAGGGCTATGTGGTATATTCCTAAGAAACCATCTTACTGGAAGAAAAAAAGGCCTCTACAGTCACTGTGTTTTGTATGACTATTTTTTGACTTCTGGTTACAGTTGTATTTCCATCCACTCTGCTGTTACTGAGTTTGTTCAATTAAAAATCTACCCCCATATTTACCCTCTTGTTAATTGAAGTTTAATTGTATCCATGGACAGTAGTATTCATTCCAGCACTTTTCACAACCTGCCTCTTTTTGAATGGCTCCAAATCACTTGAGAAACAATGCAGCTGTTTTTAATGTATTTTAAATACCCTTTCTGAGTAGGGGTGTTTTGATCCGAATTAGGATGAATCCTTATTTTATTTGTTTTTCTGGTAACTAGCAAAATCCCAGTCCCCGGTTATTTCTCATTTGTTGGAGAAATATGAAATCTTAATTTAATTACCATTTAATTTCTTCCCCTGACAAGTTGGTCCTAAATTCTTAAAAATTTAAAATCTTTTCATAGCATTAAGTACCTTCCTTAAATGGATATTTCATGTTTTCCTTTCTCTAGATTGGCAGCCTTGTATTTTATCTGCTTTATTAGTTATACATATTTTTTCAGGATAATTTTTAAACCTTTATTCTTTTGTGCAAGAGCAAGAGTGTACAAAACTAACTCAAGGGAATGTGCTTAAGTGAAGATAGAGATTTTTTTTTAAGTCCCAAGATAAATCTTGTACACAGATCCATTTAACAAAATTCATTTGTTACTTTAGTTTCAAGGCTGCTGCTCCATTTATTAAGTTATTTTGTGTCTCTGTCTATTTTTAATATTTTTAATCTGTCTAGGACTAGAGTTAAGGATAACTAAGAAGTTCTTTTAACTAGATGCAATTTTTACTAATAAGAAATTGTTTAATTCAGGGAATGATCCAAATTTGAGAATTTCTTGAAAAAGGAATTATGTTTGGTTCTTTAGTTCTTTAAGACCAGCTATCCCTATTCCCCCCCGCCCCAAATATGCTGCTTAAGTTTCCTCCAGATACCATGGTTCTCTGTTTAAGAAGAATTCATATTGCTTTCCATGTGCCTGAGTATGCTAGAAGCAGTGATTGAAGACCACAGAATCAGTATAGGACGCCAAGCCACAACTGAGAGTCAAGATAATTATTAGGCTGGAAGAGCTGCTCAAATGAGATTGGAGTTGTAAAGTGCTTTGTAAACTTTAACCCAGTGTATATAATGTCAGTTATTGTAACTTAACTATTTACTTTTCCACTTGACAGCCATAATGTTTCTCTGCATATGGAGCACAAATATTGTTTTCCAAGAGCAGATTGGGAAGAGGGAGGGGAAGCCGGACTGGAGCAGAAAATTGGCATGGAAAGCCACGTACCCATCAGCTCTGAGAGGTCAGTCAGGAGAGCCAGAGCAGATGGGCTAGAGGGCATCAGGAGATTTCAAAGATGAGGAAACTGAGATTCAGAGTGATAAAGAGACTTTCCTAGGAGAGGGATGGGAAAGAAAGAGGCCAAGAAGAGGGACAGGGCAGTAGTTGGTAATAGAAGAGCTTTCATGAGGCTAAATTCATGGAATAGGCCATAGGAGAGCCAGCCAAAACAATTCATTTGCTATGGAATAAAATGAAAACACTGCAACTTTTCACATGCAAATATGGTAGGAAGTTTTTAAACATAGAATCTCAAGTTGGAAGGGGCCTCAGACATGGTCTAATCCATCCTGCACCTAGACAGAAATCCCCACCCCAAGATCCCTAACATTGTCAGTCAAGCCTTCATTTGAAGACATGGCAGCCCATTGCACTTAGGGCAGCACTGATCATTAGGAAGTCTTTCTTTATATCAAAGCAAAATTTGTTCCTGCCCCCTCCCCCAACTCCTATCCATTATCCCTAGTTACAGCTTTGGGAGCTAAGCTTCAGTAAATTTCAATCGCTGTTCCTCAAATACTTGACAGCTGTCTTGCCCACCCCACCCCCTGACCCTCACCAGTTTCCTCATGACATGGTAGCCATCCTGATTGTCCTTCTGTAGATAGTTCATTACTCATGGTTCATCAATGTCTTTCTTAAAATGTGGGATCATAGTCCTCATGATGTAGTCTCACCAGAACAGAACAATAATAACGGTTAAAAAATAATTATCATTAAAATTATAATAGCAAACATTTGTAGAGCACTTTTAGGATTTGCAGAGTGCTTTACAAATACAGTCTCATTTTATCTCACAAAAATCCTGTGAAGTAAGTGATAGTCATTTTACTATAGCTAAGGGAGGTTATGTGACTTGCCCAGGGTCACCCAGCTAGCGTCTAAGGCTAGATTCTAATTCAGGTCTTCCTAACTCCAAGGCCAACACTATCCACTATGCCAGAATACACACAAAGTTTGTACATGCATTCCAGAATACTTTCCAGTTCTGGAAACAATATCAGCATTGATGCAGTTTAAGATAGTATTAGGGTTTTTAATCAACTGACCCATATTGAGTTTGCAGTGTTCCAAACTTCCATATGGTCATCGTTGTTTTACTTTCCCATCTCAATAAAATATTTTTTTAAAAAGGACAACTTTAGGGGCGGCTAGGTGGCACAGGGAATAGAGCACCAACCTTGGAATCAGGAGGACCTGAGTTCAAATGTGACCTCAGACACAACACAAAACTAGCCTTGTGACCTTGGGCAAGTCACTTAACCCAATTGCCCTGCCTTCCCTCCTCCAAAAAGCATAAATAAATAAATAAAAAGGACAACTCTTCTTCTCCCCACTCCCCCACCAAACTTTTCCTTAAAAAGAAAAGGGGTGGCTGGTGGTGCAGTGAATAGAGAACCAGCCCTGGAGTCAGGAGGACCTGAGTTCAAATCCAGCCTCAGACACTTAACACTTACTGGCGGGCTAGTGTGACCTTGGGCAATTGCCAATTGCCCTGCCCTCTCCCCTCCAAAAAGCACAACAAAACAAACAAAAGGAAAGCACAGATGACCCCACTTGACATCACAGGCAACATTCCACATCTGTAGCCCCAATTTCACTAGTTCTCCCATCCTACCCCCCATGCTAAGGGATAAGTTTTATTGTCTGTTCTCTGTAAACAAAGTACAGTTAGTCCTTGCATTTAATCTGAGTTCAGCTGCCTTTTAAATTTGTCATTTAGATGACTGTAGTCACAGAATATATGGTTCTCCAGGTTCCACCTGCTTAACTGCATTAGTCCATGCACTTCTTTCATGTTCCTACCAATTTGTCAATATTCATTGCTTCTTAGAGTGCAAGGGATATATCATTGCATTCCTATACTACATTTATTTTCCTATTATCCAATCAATGGGAGAGTTGCTTTTTGTCTCATTTTTTTCCCACAAAAAGTATGAGGATGAATAATTTGGTATGTATGGAACCTTTCCTCTTGTCTTTAGACTTCCTTAGGTCAAAGGGTATTACTTGAAAGATCAAAAGATAAGAATATTTCAGTGATTTTTTTCTCATAATTCCAAATGATTTTCCACCAGTAATTAATTAGTGTGCCTGTCATCCCATAGTTCCCCCAGTATATTAACTAATTTCTGTTGTTTGTCATCTTTACCAATTTGCTGGTGTGAGGTGAAACATGAGAACTGTTTTAATTTGCTTTTCTTATCTTGGTGGTTTAGAGCAGTGGCAAAAAATTCAAATCGAAATGGATCCCTGCTGGCTGCATATCGCCTTAGTAAACCTCCAGTTAACAATCTGTTGTGTTGTGTTTTATTTATTTTGTTAAACATTTCCCAATTACTTTTTAATATGGTTTAGGCAGCACTTGGGAATTTTGAAGGCAGCAACTTGTGGGCTGGGAGTTTGACACCTCTGGTTTGGAACATTCTTTCATACATTATTGATTTCATTCCTTTTAAAAACAACAACTGTGTTCTTTGACTACTTACCTGTTAAAGAATGGCTTTTGGTCTTACATGTGTCTGTTAAATTCCCTGTATGTCTTGACTATCAGACTTTTATCAGAGATGTTTGTTGCAAGGGGTTTTTTCATAACAAGTTTTCGTCTAGATGCATTGAATCTGCGTGAAAGGTTTTTATATTTCTGTAACTGAGAATGTCTATTTTATTTGTTGTGATTATCTATATACCTTGTTTTTTTGGTGAAGAATACTTCTCTTAGATTGCTGTCTGAGAGGGGGAAGAGGGAATTTTAAGCAATGTAAAAACAAAACATATCAATAAAAAATTTACTTAAAATACTTTTTTTTTCCCTAGCTGTAGTTGGGAAAGAAACTTACTTCTTTTCTCTTTTTCTTTTTAAATGATAAAGTCCTTTATATTCATGTTGTGGAACTTTTTCACATGAACTGCTATCCAGCAATCTAAGAGACGTTGATTTTGCAAACACAATCAGTGGGAGATTACCTGCCACACCTGGATGCTAGGTGGCACAATACATAGAGCACTAGCCTTGGAGTCAGGAAGACGAGTTCAAATGTGGCCTGGGACACTAGCAGTGTGACCCTGGGAAAGTCATTTAATCCTCTTTACCTCAGTTCCCTCAGCTGTAAAATGAAGTGGAGAAGGAAATAGCAAACCACTGCAGTATGTCTGCCAAGAAAACACCAAAATGGGGTCACAGAGAGACTGAAACAACTCAGTGCCAACGTCACCTTGGCAGCAATGACAACTGCCAATCAAACATATGGGAGAAGTTAAATACTTGCCATTAAAAAGGACCTATGACATTTCTCTGATCTAACAGATATAGCAATAGCATAATAAGCCTATGAGGAAAAGGAAATGAGCTTAGCCTGGCACAACTTATTCCTAAAGAACTCATACCCTAGAATGGTTTGCCATTTCTGTGAGCTCATTTGACAGAAAAGGAAACTGAGGCAAACAGTGTTAAGTGACTTCCCCAGGGTCACACAGCTAATAAGTATCTGAGGCCGGATTTGAACTCAGGAAGATGAGTCTTCCTGACTTCAGGCCTGGTGCTCTTTTATCTTTTTCCCCACTTAGCTGTTCAATATAAGGTATCTGATATCAAAAACAACTAACCTGGGAAGTAGGTCAAGGAGAGACCATTTAAGAGCCATTGAACTCCCTGAAGACAATAATTTTTAAAAGCTTATATTTCATTAAATAAAAATAAAAGTTGCCCATATCTATTAGAATCAGAGGTCAAGTAAAACACCGGAAGAATCTATGGATCACATCCTGAGAGAAATTTCAAAAGATGAAGTCTTAGAAGTGCCACACCCCAAATCCAAAGACCCCATATCAAAGAAAAAATACTGCAAACATCTGACAACCAAGAAATGAGAGTCAGGATCACAAAAGAGAGGAGATCTTGGAATGTAACCATAAGGTAAACAAGAAAGAATTTGAAGAAATGAACAGAACTTTAGAAAAGTTTAGATATGTTCAGGGTGGGGAATCTTGAGGCCATACATAGCCCTCTAGGTCCTCAAGTGGGGCTCTTTGACTGAATCCAAACTTCACAGGACAAATCTCCTTAATGAAAGAATTTGTTCTATGAAACTTTGACTCAGTCAAAATACTGCACCCACAGGTCTAGAGAGCTACTTGTGGCCTCAGGGCTGCAGGTTTCTCACCCCCATAAACAGACCTTCGGAAAATATTGAATGGAAATAGAGAGGAGATACCAGTTCTCAGCTGTGTATAGTACCTTTACAACAATTGGCCATGTCTTAAGGCATTAAAATGTCACAAAAAATATGGAAAAATAAATATCAAATGCACCTTTTTTGGACCATAATGCAATAAAAATTACATTCAAAAAAGGGCCTTTGAAGCATAAATTAAAAGTTAACTGGAAACTAAATAATCCTAAAATGAGTGGGTAAAAGAATAAATCATAGAAACAATCCAATCCAATAAACGTTTTGTTAAACACCTTCTGTGTGCTAAGTAGTGGGGATACCGTTAATTAAAGAAAGATGGGTTCCTAATCTCAACAATGTTAAAATTGAACGTGTAGAGACAAAATATAAAAGGAGGTAGGAAAGTGGGGTGGGGGTGGGGGGAGATGAGGCCAGGGAGTACCTGGCACAAGGGCATCTTGTTCTGTGGAGTTGAAACCAGGCAGAGCAGGAGACACAAAGTAGAAAGGCTAAAGAACATTGATCGAAGCAATGATCAACCTTGTTTCCAAAAGAGCTATGTTGAGACATGTTGCCCATCTCTTTAATAAAGAGATGAAGGACACAAGGTACAGAAAGAGATGTATCTTTGGGCACAGTCATTAAATTAGTTTTCCTTGACTATTTGCTACAAGGGTGTTTTTCTTTCTTGGTTTTTAATTGATGGTTATCCATAGAGATGCAAAAAAAAAAAAGGCCCGCTATAAATTCAAATGGAAGCATAAATAAGCAGACAGTTTTTTGTTTTTATTTTATTTTCATTTGCATGCAAACAAAAAATTTTAACATTCATTTTTTAAAATTTTGAATGTCAAATTCTCTCCTTCCTTCCCCCCTCCTGACCCAAGAAGGCAAGCCCATTTGATAAAGATTATACCTGTGCTTCATGCCATGTTGCAAAAGAAAATACAGACCCCACCAAAAAAAACAAACAAACCAAGAATAATAAGGTTTTTAAAAGTATGCTTTGATCTGCATTCAGACCCAATTAGTTGTTTCTCTGGAGGTGGGTAGCATTTTTCGTCATAAGTCCTTTAGAATTGTCTTGGATTGTTGCATTGCTGAGAACAGTTAAATCATTCACAGTTGATCATTGTACAGTATTGTTGCTATTGTGCACAATGTTCTGGTTTTGTTCATTTTTCTTCACATTAGTTCATGTAAGCCTTCCCAGGTTTTTCTGAAATCATCCTGCTCATCATTTCCTACAGCACAATAGTATTCCATCCCTATCATATACCGCAACTTATTCAGAAATTCCCCACTTGATGGCTATCCCCTCAATTTCCAATTCTTTGCAAATTTGGAAAACTGCTATGAACATTTTTGTACATATAGGTCCTTTCCCTTTTTTCTTTGATCTCTTTGGAATGGAGACTTAGCAGTGGTATTGCTATGTTAGAAGGTATGCACAGTTTTATAGTGCTTTGGGTATAGTTCCAAATTCCTTTTCAAAATGGTTGGATCAATTAGTTCACAGCTCCATCAAGAATACATTAGTGTTCCAATTTTTCAGCATTCCTTCCAACATTTATCATTTTTCTTTTCTTTCTTAGCCAATCCAGTAGGTGTAAGGTGGTACTTCAAAGTTGTTTTAACTTGTATTTCTTTAAGAGTGATTTATAGCATTTTTTCATAGGGCTATTAATAACTTTCATTTCTTCTGCCTGTTCATATCCTTAGATAATTTGTCAATTGGGGAATGACTTGTATTCTTATAAATTTGACTCATTTCTCTATATATTTAAGAAATAAAGCCTTTATCAGAGAAATTTGCAATATTTTTCCTAGTTTTAAACAGGACAGCTTTGAAAGTGATATGTATATATATATATATAAAATATATATATACCACACACATACATACTACATATACATTAAAAGCAAGTGATATGTTACAAAAATGCAGAGTTTCACATAGAATCTTCTTTTTTGTGTTTTGCTGTGTATATGGAAGTTTTCTTTCTTTGGCATTTAAGTTTAGAATATTTTTTTTAATGTAATAAAACATGTACTAGAAATTCACTTTTTGTTAATATAATAAGGCATGCCCTAAGGAGTCTTAGTTTTCATCCTTCTGACTCTATAAGTAACTGTAACTTTGTATAATTTAACCTCCCCTAGGCCTTCATCTTTAAGGTTGAAGTAGTGTTCAGTAATATCCCAATTCTAACATTCTATGATGTCATCTTTTTTGTCTTTAATCTTCTAATTATCTAATAATCTTCTAATCTAATAGGAAAACTTTTTATCTGCATACCTTATGATAGTATTCATTTAACAATTTCTGTGATCTCTTTTCACAAAATGATTCACAAAGAATGAAGAGGAGGTACTTTTCATCATGTTTTATGAAAGGGCTGTAATGTAATCTGTGCAGGAAAACCATACAAGGTAGGCAGGATTCAATTTTGCTCATGTTTGTGGGACTTGAAAATTAAAAAAAAAATCTCACATGGGCTTTAACTAACACGTACAATATTTTGAACCCACACAAGTCACAGCAAAATTTACCATCTCTGTGTCACATGTGCTGGTTTCTGTAAGTATGTGTAGACTTCTCCCATCCCCAGTAGGAGCTCTCCCTTGCAAGAAATGTGTTGAACACAACCCTGAGGTACCACATCACACCTATCAGACTGGCTAATGTGACAAAACAGGAAAATGATAAATGTTGGCAAAGATGTGGGAAAGTTGAAAAACTAATTCATTGTTGGTGGAGCTGTGAGCTGATCTAACCATCCTGGAGAGCAATTTGGAGCTATGCCCAAAGGGCTATAAAAATGTGCATATCCTTAGACCCAGCAATACCACTTTTAGGTCTGTATCCCAAAGAGATAAGTGGGGAAAGGACCCACATGTACAAAAATATTTATAACAGCTCTCTTTGTGGTGACCAGGAACTGGAAATTGAGAGGATGCCCATCAATTGGGGAATGGCTGAACAAGTTGTGGTATATGAATGTAACGGAATACTGTGGTATTCTTTTAAGAAATGATGAACAGGTGGACTTCAGAAAAACCTGGAAAAATTTATATGAACTGATGCTGAGTGAAGTGAGCAGAACCAGGAGAATATTGTACACAGTAAAAGCCGTAGTCTTTGATGACTGATTTTGATAGAATTAGCCCTTTTCAGCAATGCAAGGACCTAAAACAATCCCAGAGGACTCATGATGGAAAATGCTATCCACATCCAGAGAAAGAACTATGGTGTTTGAATGTAGAGCAAAGCAGACTATTTTATTTTTTGTTTTGTTTTTTCTTCCTCATGGTTTTCCCCGTTCATTATAATTCTTCTATATAACATGACTAATGTGATATGTTTAATAGGAAGGTATAAGTAGAGCCTCCATCAGATCGCAAGCTGTCTTGGGGAGGAAGGGAGGAGGAATAGGGAAAAATTTAAAACTTATGGAAGTGAATTGTTGAAAACTAAAAATAAATTAATTTTAAAAAAGAAAATGTATCGAACAAAAATCAGTGCATTGGCTGTATGTGAGAAAACACATTTCTGATTTTGTATCTCTAGTCCAATTGCACTTTCACCAAGAACTGGAAGGTACATTTCATTATCAGTCTTTTGTTTTTGTTTTTTTGGAGGGGAGAGGGCAAGGCAATTGGGGTTAAGTGACTTGCCCAAGGTCACACAGCTAGTATGTGTTAAGTGTCTGAGGCTAAATTTGAACTCATATCCTCCTGACTCCAGGGCTGGTGCTCTATTCACTCCACCACCTAGCCACCCCTCATTATCAGTCTTTTAAAGTTATGATTGGACAAGTCATTCCCCAATTGATAAATGGTCAAAGGATATGAACAGGCAATTTTCTGAGGCAGAAATTAAAGATATCTTTAAGCATATGGAAAAATGCTCTAAATCACTATTGATTTGAGAAATGCAAATCAAAACAACTTTGAGGT
>CM053580.1:70949577-70988652 GCA_028627135.1 Pseudochirops cupreus | reverse complement strand
GAGCTGTTAAATGTGGTTTTTCTTGCAGATAAATTTTAATTTTGCCTATCTTTATGTATTCAGATGAGAGCAACTGCATTTGTTTTATCCATCATAACAAACTGTTGTCAACTATCAGTTACTTATTAGACCATGTCTGTACTGACACAACTGTTCTCATTCTCATTGTTCAATTATTTAACTGATGACTGCTCATCTCATTTTTTAATGCTTTAAAACTTTAAGAATCTGTGATTTATTCAGTGTGGGTGTTACAATTCCTGATGCAGGTAAATGAAGATGGTCTTTGAAAGTTACCATGCCCTCCCTTCCTCTTGCCCCCACCAAGAAAAAAATCCATTTTTCTGCGGCTAACTTCTTGCCCTACTTCTATGACTTAGTGAAATTAGTCTTAGGACAGACAAAATACCTATAGTTCATCATAGGACCCATATTCAAAACCTTTTAAGCTTGGTAAGATATGCCCAAACTTGTATTCCCCTGGCAAAACCTTCAAGAATTCAGTGTTATCCATGATTGTACATATATGATTTTTATTGGATTGCTTGTTGTCTTGGGGAAGGGGAAGGGAAGGGAAGGAAGGAGAAAAATTTGGAACTCAGAATCTGACAAAAATGAATGTTGAAAACTATCTTTATATGTAGTTGAAAAAATAAAATACTATTAAGTACAAAAAAAGAAAAAGAAAAAGGAAAAAAAGAATTCAGTGTTATCTCCATGTCATGATAAAACTTTGCAGCAGAATTTTTAAGAGGGGTATTCTTAGGAGTTGTTTCTTCAACAAAATATATTAATTGAACTTGGAACAATGATAAGTTTAGAGAATCACAAAATCTTAATGTTTGAAAGAACCTTGGAGAACATTTGGTCCAATGTGCACATGAAAAAAAATCTCTCTATGATATAGACAACAAATAGTCATTCAGATTTTGCTTGAAGACTCCCATTGAGAAGGAACCCACTACTTCCTGAAGCAGCTCATTCCACTTTTGGATAGCTCTAATCATTAGTTATTATATGAAAGCTAAGTTTGTCCCCAAGCAACTTCCCCCCAGCTTCTCCTACTTCTGTTCTCTAGGACATGCAGAACAATATTTCTTTCATAACTGCCCTTCAGATACTTGAAAAGAGCCATCATGGCCCTCCAAAGTCTTTTCTTTTCTAGGTTAAACGTATCCCTAGAACTTTCAACAAGTCTTCACATAGCAAGAATCCAAGGACCTTTGTCATCCTGGTTGCCTTTCTCTGGACAGTTATCAATGTGCTTTCTCAAATGTGGCACCCAGAAGAGAATACAAATTGTGTTTGTGTTCAACCTCCCATATTAACTCATTTGAGACTTTTTTCTAAATGCAATTTTAATATGAGTCTCTTCCTTATAAGGAAAGTTAAATTTATTAAATACTTAGTTAAGAGCAGAAGAGTCAACATGTTTATAATCTGTTCATCTTGATGGATTTTAACCTTAATAAACATTTCTGCAATTTTTTAAACTTTAGTTTTCTGCAGAATTTTATTTCCTTTTGGCTCTATCTTATTCTTTAAAGAGACCCTTGCAATGTTAATGGGATATAAGATCTTCCCCACCCCTTTAATAGGCCTCACATAGAGCCCATTAAGGGAAGCTTGCCTAGGTGAGGGTCACTTGTAGGAAAACTTTCACACCTTTTGTTAATTTCTAATTAGGCATTGAGTCATGAGGGGTGTGATGCCCTCTGACTCTAAAAACAGTATATATACTTTGAGGTTAGCATTTTGCTTTGGGGCTCTCTCACTGGAAGAGTGTCCATGTGATATGGCCAGATGTTGCTTCTCTCTCTGGTAATTGTATAAATATTATCTTGGTCAGACAATTGGATCTGTTGATTTGTGCTAATTTCTCAGACAATTAGAAGCCCTGTCTGTTGGTCTTTATTTCTCTGCTTGTATTTTCTCTATTTTCTTTGTTTGAATTTTCTCTGAAGTTTAGGGTGCTGATTTTTCCCCTGAACTAATGAATGTAATTAAAAAAAAAAAGATTGTTGACCCCTTGAACAGCTATCTTTCCTAGTAAAGCAGATCTAAGAACTCGTGCTAGCAGCCATCCTGGGGATTCCAGTGTGGTTGCTGCTACAACCCTTTAAAGGAGAGAAAAGGATTCCCAGAACCAGAAAGACAGGATAGCTGTGTAACCTTGGGCCAATCACATAACCTCTGTTTGCCCCAGTTTCTTCACTTGCAAAGTGGGAGTAATAATAGAATCTACCTCCCAGGGCTGTTATGAGGATCAAATGAGAGAAAAATGTGTAAAGTACTTAGCTCAGTGCCTACCACATAGTAGATGCCATATAAACATTAGCTTTTGTTGTTGTTACAGCAATGGTTGTAAGAATTAAGGTCTCTAAAAAGTCAAATGGAAATGATAATGCAAATACAGACATTCTATCTTCATCATTGTATCAAGGTTTTGTTTACTTTTTTTCTGGGACGGTATACAGAGTTTTCTGGTATTATATAAACTATTATTAAAATTTACAAATTTCTGATCTTAAATCTATGTTTTCAAGAGCATTAGACTATAGTCAAAGTAGCTATCCTACAAATTATTCTGCTGTTAACACTATAGATTACTATCCATGGTGCTGAAGTGCTATATCTTTAATATGATTTATATACAATAATATTTAAGTTACTCTTTATAAATAATTGACACACATTCTTAGCACTCTTTTGCTATTGCAGTAACATCACCACAAAAGTGGAATAGAGGACTTAGGACTGTGGTCTTTCAGACAGAAACTGTTGCTGGTACCACTCAAACTTTTCAATATCTGGATAGATCCATGATCTTGTTAATGTGAGTAGTCCCTCCCCCAGTGCACATCACAACCCATTATCATGTCATGAGGTGTACTGGATCTCCCTGAGCTCTATGTTAATAAGCACAAACTCTGCCAATTTTGCCAATTTTGCATGATTACTTAGTATAATCTCCTTATCACTTTGTGGCTGTTGTCTTAAAATAAGCCTAGCTAAGTATGAAAAGGCTCATCATTAACCTGTTACCTGCCAGGTAATGAATTTTTGGACACAAAAACTTGTGAAACAAAGGAATATACAAAATAGTCCACAGTCCTGAGTGGTCCTCCTCTACTTTTGTGTTGATTATAGTGTGGTAGCAAAAAAGAGGACAGAATACTAAAAATATATATTATTTTTAGGCAGGCTATAAAGATTAATTTAAGTGCTGTTATTCTAAATATGAGTCAAATTAAACATTTATAGAGGAAGAAATCCAGCACCTTGGATTGTAATCTATAGAGTGGTACTGTAGTGGAATAATTTAGTAAAAGGATACTACTTGACTATAGTCTAATGTTATTGAAAATTTACATATAAGACCAGAAATTTGTAATATCTAATGTGTCTGTAAATGACCTAAGAAACCTTTCAGAAAGATTGTTCTCACAAAAGAAGCAGTAAATTAACACTCAACCTTTAAAAGAAAGGTGAAAAACTTACATAGGCTAAAGTTGTAGTGATAAAGCACTTTAAATACCCCTTATCTCAAAATAGATTTCATTGGAAAATTTCTTACCTTCTAATTCTTTAGTCATTATAGCTAAGGACATCGTTCTGGAAAGTAAAAGTGACACATTCCTGTGCAAAATCAACTCCCTTCCCCCAAAGACTTTAACTTATATGATTCACTCAACTGCTCATGTGGGTAGATCTCTAGGTAATAGAGGATATTAATAGAAATTAGTAAGATATATCCTTTTGATCCCTGTGGAGGAGGCAGGAAGGAATCCTGATGGTATTTTATTTTAAATGTAACTAAATTCATAGTGTTCCCTGTTTCAAAGATCAACACTGTACTATTCTATCTTATTTACATAAAAGTGTTGAAAATTACTTTGGCAAGTAAGGAAAATTGTGACTCAGTTGTTTGTTTCTGTGTTCTCCCAGCTGCCATTTCCTAGGCTTATGACAATAGTTACCTATGGCCAAGAGGATTGTAACCTATGCCAAGCTTATACTACATAAATGGTTGTTATTATCATACACCAAGTAGTTCAGTTAGCCACTGTGACAAAGCATGGCTCTTTTGTTTTCAGCATTATAGAAATTGACAACAAACAGATTGTTATAGAAACAATGAACAAGTCTTAGAAATTATACACATTGTAGGTCAGTTAACATTTAACATTCAAATTTTAAGGACATTTCTTTAGACTATAACTGAAGAAACTGACTTACTTCAAACTTTTGGGGACAGATGTAATGAAACGATGGTAAATGTAGCCTTCATTCCAAACACAAACCCCCTGCTAATTTATGGAAACAGAAGGTTCATAATGTCTTTGATGGGGGGTTAAAACGAAAGTAGAATCAGCTAACCTTAGGAACTTAATTGATGGTAAAGATGATTGTCTAGCGTTTGAAAGGAAGGTATTAACTTTTTAGTGAAACCAAAGATATTAGGAAATAAAAATTATAGCACATGAACTCCAGCTATATCGAAGTAATTAAAATAGACAGGAAAGTAATTTATAAATCACATTGTGGATATTACTTACAACATCATGTTATGAGCAAAGGGAAGAGAATGGAATCTATAGACTTCAGGTTGGAAAGTTAGATTTTGACTGTTGGCAAAACTCTAGAGTGTATTTTTGAAGGTCTAATGATCACAAAGTGCTAACATGGCTTCATTAAGAACAAGTTATGCTAGAGTAATCTTGCTTCTTTTTCTGACTGTTACTCTCACTCATTTTTTCTGGGCCTCAGCTTATTTCTCTAAAAAATAAGAGGGTTAGGCCCAGTGGCCTTAAGATTCCTTCTAGCTCTAAATTTATGATCCTAGTAGAATATCAAATTAAAGAGTGCTAACGAACTAGATCACCTAGATTTTTGCAAAGTATTTGACAAAGTTTTTTATGCTATTGTTGTGGAAAACATGTCGAGATTTGAACTGGACAAATGCATAATTAGATGGATTTGTAACAGGTTGAAAAGCGGGACTAAAAGAATAATTATTAATAGCTCAATAACAAAATGAAAAAAGGTCTTTGTCAGAGTGTCCCAGGGATCTGTGTTTGGCCCCATGCTATTTAACATTCATATCAATGACTTTGATAAAGACATAGATGGCATGTTTATTTAGATTTTCAGCTGATACAAAGCTGGGAGGGATATCTAACATGCTGTATGACAGAATTGAGATCTAAAAATAATATTAGGTCAAATTAAATTAGAAGAATTTTAATAGAAGTAAAAAAATCAATTGCATAAACATAAAATGAGGGCAGTATGTCTGGACAACAGTTTTTTTTTTCTTTTTGGAGGGCAATTGGGGTTAAGTGACTTGCCCGAGGTCACATGGCTAGTTTTTGTGTTTAGTGTCTGAGGCCGCATTTGAACTGAGGTCCTCCTGACTCTAGGGTTGGTGCTTTATTTACTGTGCCACCTAACTGCCCTTGGACAACAATTTGTGTGAAAAAGACTTAGGGTTTTTAGTGTGCTACAAGTTTGATATAAGACAAGAGTTGGCTTTTAATTGTATTGGAGAAGAAGAGTAAGCTTGATTACATTTAAGAAACTGCTCAGTGCTTTTAAGGACCCCAAGCTTCTCCATAAAACAAAAGCTCATTTTAAAATCATCAATATTTTTCTTCTTATTCTGTAGGATCATGAATCACAACATAACAAAATGTCTGAATAATCAAAATTACAGGTCACATAAAAAGCAATGCTGTGATAGCATGGGCATGAGAAGACTGGAACATATATATTACCAATGGAAAAGTCAGCTCTGAAGATCTGTGATTCTGTGGTCTTCTAACTCTAGCAGTGAGTTCTCCAGGATACAAACATACACATACATACAAATATATACATGCATATACGTATATGCACATACATAATGCCTTCTTATCCCTTAATATCCTTTTTAAAGAGAATTTTTCAGGAATCAAGGTATAGTTCAATAATTATCCTTCATTAAAATGACTGGATTTAAAAACCAAAACACAACTCCATAGTTTTAGGGGTTGTATATTGCTTCCAACAATTCTTAACTTATTTTTTTTTTTTTAACAAACTGCATTTTTCATAGCAATAAGGTAATAAATACTCTAAACAGTCATACAGGGTTATTTTTGTTTTTATATGAGCTTTTTAAATAATCAGCTTCATTATGAGTAATGGCAAATTACACACAACCTCAGATAATAAATCTTGCCTAAAACTGTCTTCCTTTTGATGATACTCAATCATATTTTTGTTTCACAATATATTTATGTTTCAATATACTTCAATGTACTCTTGATCTCATTGATGTGAAGATCACCTACAACACTACAGAACATATAGAACAACTCAATCACACTCTCCAATGCAATCCTTGTCCTTGTCATCCTCAACAGAAGATCAAACAAAAGTGTTGTGGATGTCCTCTAGCTCTATTTATGTTTCCTGAGTGCCAGAGAAACACTCTGAATGACTATCCTTCCTCTCACAAGGTGACTGCTCTACCTCCTTTTTGGATCACACATCTTGGATGATATTTTTTCATACCATTTCAAGAGCTTGTCATTGTTGGTTAATAAGCTGCAGCTCACTCATTCCCACCATAAATCTTTCTGTTTCACTTGTATCATTGATTATATTTATTCTTTGGAGGTTATAGTATTCCATGATTTATAGCCATATTATCACCCTAGGAGATTAATACCTCCTCAGCTATTAATAAGATAGTTGAATATTAATACCAAAGAATATCATCCTGGAAGGAGATTTCTACTGAATGGCCACTGGGTTTTATACATGGCTGTGCCCTGTTGGACAATTTTAAATCAGTGGTTTGAATGTCACATTTACAGAATTGCTGACTTTTGGGGTCCTCTAAATCCATAAGAATAGGAAAGGTCTTAGAATATGTTTTCCAAGAGAGTTATCATTTGTTTTATAATGCCGAATCATTATTCACTGATCAGTTTTAAGGTCTATTCTCTGTTTTAGATCTCAAGTAGCTTATAGTATAGCCCAACACACCAGATTTGAACACAACACAAAGGAACCTAAACACAAAAGAAGATACCTGGGTAATCAGACTTCCTACAGTCATATTGCTCTATAAGAGATCTTACCTGGCCATTTAACTCTCCATCCTTCAACTTAACCAACAAAATTTATAGCCATAGACAATAATATTAAGCACCAATTTATGAAAACCATCCCAGAAGTTTGAACCCTCATTGCGTTTATTTGTATGCTAATGTATAGGTGCCTCAGATCAGTAGGATGGATTAGGTTTCTTTTTAGGTTATTGTTAGCAGCTTTCTCCTTCCAAAGCTCATCTATCTTGGCTTGTAGACAGTGGTAACAGATGAAGATAAAGACCATATTTTAAAAATCAAATTTTTGACTGAATCAAAGCTAGGAGAGTAATGTGATTCAAGATTAAGAGAATCTGAGTTAAAACCAAGAAGATGCAATTCAATATGGATAAAGGTAAAATGTCTCCTTTAAGTTAAAGAAAATAAAAACATAACTGAGTAAGTACAGAATTGGGGGAGAGGCAGAAAAGGAGAAAAGGAATCTGGCTTGATAGCTGTTCATGTGATGAGAAAGATCATGAAGTTTCAGCTAACTATAAGCTTAACATGAACCAAAAGCATGATGCAGCTACTTAAAATGTTAACATATTTCTGGGCTGTGATAAAAAAAATAGTTTTATGGTATTCAAATCATGGATAATGACACTGTTACTGTATTTTACATTGATCAGACAATATCTGGAACATTCTGTTAAATTCTAGGTGCCACATTTTAAGAGGAACATTAACAGACCATAGTTCTTCCATAGGACAAGATGGAATAAGATTAGGAAGCCATGTCATATGGGGAATAGTTGATGTAACTGAATGTGTTTGGCCTGGAGACAAAAAAATTATCTTCAAATAACTGATGTTTTGCCATGTACGGTGTAGAGCAGACTTGTTCTTTGTTGATCCAAAAGGCAAAATTAGAACCAATGGTAGAATTTATAAGGGATTAAATGATATTTTAGTTCAACATAAGAACTTCCTAAAAATTGTAACTACATTTCTAAGCTCTTTGTGGGCAGGAGCCATATATATTATTTATCCCAGACTGTCTCTGTGCCTGTTACAGGGCCTAGTTGGATGGTAATAATATTTGAATGACTTTCCTCAAGACTGCCTCTTTACTAGATCTGTTAGAGGGGATTTCTGGATTGTTCTGTAGTTTGAATAGATGATCTACCAGGTCTTTTAGATCCACAGTCTATGATTTTAAAGATGTATCATAATTGCTAATTAAGCATTATTGAATGCCTGTTATATACAAAACACTGTTTCAGGCAGTATTTGAGAAAATAAAAGAAAAAGAAAATGGGTGCCTTTCTCAGTAACTATTCTGTAATTACTGAAACAAAAGGCTCACCCATGAGGGCCACTTGATGAAGCTATTAATGAAGAAGCATGTCAGCTAGACATAGTGGTACACCTGTATTCCCTTTGACTGAGGGAGGCTGAGGCTGGTAGATTACTAGAGTTTGGGGTTTTGATCTGATCCAATGTCTGCCTTAAGCCTGGCATTAAAATGGTAAGCCCCAGAGAGTGAAAAGCCACCATTCTGCTGCTGGGGGGGAAGGGGAAAGGGGGAAGAGATGAGGAGAAAGGTGAGAAAAGGCAGAAAAAATGGAGCAGGTTAAAGCTTTCATACTAATTACCACTGGGATTGGGCTGTGAGTGGTTGCTCTACTTTTAACCTGGGCAAGATAGGGAAACCGAGTATCAAAAAAATGAAAGCAGCAACAACAAAAAACCCGTGTATCAACAACTGTAAAATTATTGTCTAATTTTATGCCTATGATCCAGTTTTAGCACGATGCCTTACACATAACAAGTATTCAATAAATATTTATGGATTGAATGGACTATAGAACCAAACACTGTGTAATACACATCATAAAATTTAAATCAATTGGTTGTTGATAAAAAAATCATTAAATATAAAAATGCCAATAGATTATGAATAAAGGGGTTAATAATGCAGAGATGAGGCTAAAATGGGGAAAAATTATTAGAAGGGCATGATAGCTAACTCTGATTACATAAAACTGAAACTAACACTCTCCTGAAAAATACAAACAAAATCAATGTACCTAAGATAAGGGAAGAGTTGAATGAAAAAAGATATTTGTATAAATTTTTTTGATAAACATTTATATTTACAAGATACACAAACAATTAACATTTAATTAACAACTATATTAAAAGTCATGCCCCAATAGATAAATGGTCAAAGAATATAAACGGTTCTCAAAAGAATTGCAAACTATTCATAACCATAAGAAAAAATGCTCCAAATAACTAACAATAAGAGAAATGCAAATCAAAACACTCTCAAGCAAACTGGCAAAGGTGACAAATAACGGGAGGCAACAAAATCCATCAATAAACAATAATTAAGCACCTACTAGGTGTCAGACGAGCACTTCAGGAAAATCATTTTGGTGACTGAATGGCAGATGGACTGGAACGGGGAGAGGCTTGAGGAAGGCAGACCCTTCAATGGGCTATTGCAATGATCAGGCATGAGGTGATGGGGGTCAGCACCAGAGTGGTGGCCGTGTCACAGCAGAGAAGGGGATGTATTTCAGAGGCGTTATAAAGATCAAACGAACAGCCTTTGTGTATCGTTAATGGGATTTAAGATCTTCCCCACCCATTAATGTGCCTCCCACGGAGCCCATTAAGGGAAGCTTGCTTAGGGGAGGCTTGCTTGTGGGAAGGCTTTCACATCTTTTGCTAATTTCTAATTAGGCACTGAGTCAGGAGGTTGTGATGCCTTCTGGCTCTGAGAAGCGTATCTATACTCTGAGTTGGTATTTTGCTTTGAGGGCCTTCTTATGAGAAGGATCTCGTGATTCCCTGGTCAAGATTCCGAGTGGCCTATGTTCAGAGCTCCCCAGCTGCTTAGTTGTAGAGGCTCTCTTGATCCAGTGAGGTATGTAAAGTATATAGTTGATTCAGGCAGTCAGAGCCCTGTCTGCTGGTCTTTATTTCTCTGCTTGTATTTTCTCATAAAGCAGATCTAAGAACCTGTGATAGCAGCCATCCTGGGTATGCCAGTATGGTTGCCGCTACACCTTGGCAACAGACGGGATGTGGAGGAGGGGGAGTGAGAGACTGGGAGGAATCCAGGATGACTCCTGGCTTGTGAGCCTGAGGGAATGAGATGACGGTGTTGCCTTCTATAGTAATAGGAAAGGGGAGGAGGGTTTAGGGGAAAAGATAATGAGCTTTGTATTGGACATATTGAGTTGGAGGTGTCTCTTGGACATCCAGTTTGAGATGTCTGAATGGAGGTGGGAGATGGGAGATTGGAGGCCAGCAGAGAGGCTGGGGCAGAAAAGGTAGATTTAAGAATCATTAGTGGAGAGATGGTAATTAAATGCATGAAAGCTGATGAGATCACCAAGTAAAGAAGTTTAGACAGAGAAGAGAAAAGCTGGGAGAGAACCCAGAGAGATACCTATTAGATTAAAGGACATGATCTGGAAGAGGATCCAGGAAAGGAAACTGACCATTGTCAGATAGGTAGGAGGAGAACCAGGAAAGAGTGGTGTCCTGAAAACCTAGAGAGAAGAGAGTATCAAGGAAGAGATAGTGATCAACAGTATCAAAGGCCACAGAGTCAATGAGAATAAGGATTGAGAAAAAGCTATGAATTTGTCAACTAAAAGATCATTAGTAACTTAACTTCACAATCAATGTTGGAGGGGCCATGGAAAGATTGGGATACTAGTGCACTGTTGGTGAGGCTATAAATCAGTATAACCATTTTGGAAAACAAATAAAATGACTAAAATTTTCATATTCTTTTTTACCCATAGATTCTACTATTAGGCTTATTCTCTAAGGATAAGTCCTCATATACACCAAAATATTTATAGCAAACTTTTTTAATAGCAAAGTATAGGAAACAGATGCCCATCAGTTGGCAAATGGCTAAACAAAGTATCATACATGAATGTAACAGAATATATTACTGTGCTGTAAGAAATCGTGAATGTGATGAATACAGAGAAGTGCAGAAAGATCTATACGGGCTAATGCAGAGTGAAATAAGCACAATGAATATAATAACACAAATGCAAAGAATAACTAAACACATTAAAAAAATCGAGAGGGAAGTTTGCAAAATGACACAGAACAAGCCTCGTTCCGAGGAAGAGAGAAGACGCCCCGCCCCGCCCACGGGTAGAGGCGGCAGGTCTACAAGTGTGTCTGTTTCACATAACTTCAGACTTTTTCAATGTCTTAATCAGGCTGATTTTTCCCCTCTTAAAAAATTAAAAATACTGTTCTGCTAAAAGTATTTCGGGAACTAAGAGCTCTGCATTCTTAAAGATGTACGATAAAAAAAATTCAGTTGATTTATTTTTCCTTTACTGCGTTTTGGGCTTTTATTTGTACGTTGGTCTCAGTTCTTCCTCTGAAAAGGAAAAAAATCTTGAAAGCTGGAGTTTAACGAGCAGCAGCCACCTGGTCACAACACGAGAGGGCTTTCTGACCAGCAGACAATGATCACTTAGCCAGCTGGGTTAGCAAAACAGGAAATATTACTTCATACACAGGATTTACAATTTCTAGGGAAAAGATGTCTGCCTTGTACATATATATTACTCAGTATTACACTGGTATTTTACAATACATTTGGCACATTTATATGCCAAAGTTTGATCAACTTTTATAATCTAAATAGCCCCATCATAGCCCCATCAACAGTGCACTAGTATCCCAATCTTCAAAGACATTCTGTGTCAAGATGGCCTGCATGCTAATAACTTAATCAACTGATACATTTGAGAATGCATAACTAAAACCAGTGTTCAAGCCCTTGCAACTCTAACCAACACTTTTGCAACTGTATCCTTATTGGTCTTGCCTGTGTCCAGTCCCTTTCTATTTCAATCAAACTTCTGCACAGCTGCCAAAATGATTCTCTGAAAGTACAGATCTGACCATGTCACTCTCCTACTCAATAAAATCCAGTAGCTCCTAATTATTTCTAGGATCAAATATAAACTTCTCTCTGCCTCTCCCAATCTGGCCCCAATCTACTTTCCATTCTTATTTTGCTTTCCTCCCTTTCCAGCCAATCTAATATTTCTTACTGTTTCTTGCACATATCACACCATTTGCTTTCCCCGTGTCTTTGGAATAACGGCTGTCTCCTGTGTTGGGAACCCCTCTCTTTTCATACTGAGCTTCCTTCCAGTTTTAGCTCAATTACTATCTTCTACAAGAAGCCCTTCCTGATATCTGTAGTTGCTAGTGCCTCTCCTTGCCAAATCATCTTGTATCTTTTATATCTACCTGTCTTGCAAAGATTACCAGGTTTGTCAACCTCACTTGTCTGTCCCTCATCAGCCAGCTACTTGATTTGTTCCCGTATTTGATCTTAACATCCAGACTCCTAGGGTGATATTAGGGTATGTTTGGATATTTCCTCACTAATTACTAAAATTTAAACACATTTCTCAATTATTCAACTAAGCTCAGGGCTCTCATCACTGTTCATATTTATTTAATAAACTAGAGAAACCTCCTTTCTTCATAGTTATTACTAATTTCTCTATATAGTAAATCCCTTAATCACTTAGGATTAAACATTAAAGTTACTGAATTAAATAATTTACTAACAATTAAATAAATAATAAAAGGCAGAGACTAATTTACAATATTTTAGCTGTGTTTCCCTACAAATCAAAGTCATAGTCATCTCAAACTGTCTCTATAATGACAGATGACTTCATTTCTTAGAAAACAGTCTCATTTCATACCAGTTAGTTCTTTTACAATAACAAAGACTCTTCACAAGAATCCTCATCACAAGATGAAGGTTACAATAGTTTCATAAAGAAAGATATATCCAATAAAAGATATATCCAACTTCTGAAGACAGAAGTCTTCTCCAGCTCATGTACAGCTACTGGAGGTACTTTCTTTTCAGCTTCTCTCAAGTCCTCATTCCTATTAATGGTTCCTCCCTAGACTCACTCCTCATAAAATTCTCATGAAATGTTTGCTAACTTTATAATTGTTACTCTCTAGGGGCATAACAAAGTGCTCCTATTTTACGTGTTCATCTGATACAGTTGCATAGGGACTCATCTGTAGATATGAACAAATTTCAATTTCCTTCAGCAACTTAAACAGTGCAGTTAATTAGAGGAGGAACTACATATAGTATATATATTTCTTTTTCTCAGTAATAACTACAAGATCTTTTGGAATTTCAGTTATCTCTTCTTTTTTTCTTTCCTTTTTTTGGCAATAGATGGTGGGTGTTTGGATGCTCTAAAGACTAGCAATTTGGGAGTTAAAAGCTCTCTTCTGGACACCAGAGATCTCCAGCTGTTACAAATTAGGTTGATGAACCATTCCCTTAGCTCAACTTAGGGGGCTAATTACTAGTCAGCATCTGAAATTAGATAGGCTGGTCTAAGTGCAATAGGATACAGACTGAAAAATCAGATCAAACTTAAGTGCTTCTTATCTTTTTTGACCATTATTTTGATCTAAATAAGTTTAATCTGATAGAAAGTGCCCTTGATGTGATTTATTTTTAATTCACTTGTTTGCTTACATAAGTATTACATTGTCCAAGAAAGCCTATTAGTCACGTTAGTGAAATTTTTTTTCTTCCAGATAACAATAGTTACCCTATCACAAAAGCCTGAGTTCTAGATTATACTAGGCAACTTTGTAATTACTTAAGCATAAAAATAGTCCAAAAAATTTCATTGTCCCTTTCCTGAATCGTAGATTTAGAGTTTGTAGGGGCTTTAGTGGCTATTGAATACAATGCCTTAATTTCACAGATGAGGAAACTGAGGCCAGGAGGTGAAATGACTTAGGTCACACAAAGAGTAAATGGTAGAAGTTGGAATTTAAGCCCAGGATCCCTGACTCCAAATCTAGTATTTTTTCCTCACTGAATCAATTCCTGGGGTGGAGTTTTTTTTTTTTTTTTTTTAACCCTTTGTGCATTATAATGAACTGAAATTTTATTTTAAGGAAATCCTGGAATAAATCCTTTCCATGGACCATGGAGTCTGATTAAGAAAGGGAGAAGTAAAGGTCTCCAAGGTGAATCAGAACCTTCCCCTTTGAGTTCCTAGGCTCTGATTCATATTAATTTTAATGTATGTTAAACATATCTTATGCTATATGGTATATATGATATGCCATATGGTAAAATGGGGGCGCCTCCTCCCAAATCTCATGGAGAGTCATTTAGAAAAGGCTATCTAGGTTCCAAGTATTCTGTAGATCTGTACCCACTCAAAACCAAAGCTTATAAACTTCTGCTTTTTTCTTATGAGGACATAATTAGCTCATAGCAAAGGCACTTAATGAAATTACATTAAAAAGGAATAATGAATGCTTCCTCCATAAGCCCAGGTCATACTCTCTCCCCAAAATACTCACTATCCATGGTAAGAATGGACATTTGTATGGCACACGTGTCAAGACACACACGTAAAGGTAATGTATGCGGCCAGGGGAAGGTCTCTGACTGGCGCTGCACAGTGGAAGGAGACTTCATTGCTCCAGGCTGGTCTCACATTTCTGCAGTCTCTGCCAAGCATATTCTCTCTGACTGGCATATGAGTGTGGCATTTAGTTTCTGCCAGATGTTGATTCCTGCTAGCTTTGTGTGGCCTCAACTTTTCTGATGGTTATTGCCAGGTTTGTGCCCCCTGGGCAAGAAGTTGGAGCCCTTCCCTTTGCTTCTAGATTTCCCTGAAGTCCTCAGCTCAGGCACTACCTCAGAAAGAGATGTAGCTTTTTTTGAAAGGCTAACTCCCTAACACATCCAGTCATCAGACTAGGGAAAAAACAAGAACAAAACAAAGCCTTCAGTGGCTTTTCTTCCCATATGAAGAAAACTCCTATTTCTTTAAGCCTAGGTTGGAATGTAAACTTCCTCCCCACAAGAAGATTCCATGCTCCAGGTTAAATTCTTTGGAAAAGAGGGCCAGAGTAATTTTTGCTAACTAGTGTATATTTTAAGTTTTATTTCTGTTTTATAAAACTGTATTTCCTAGCTATCAGGGGCTTAGATCTTTTTTCTGTCAGAGACCTCACTATGACTTAGGATCAGAAAGTCCGTGTAATTCTTTGTTCAGTTTCCAATTGCTAAACTTGTCTTGAGTCAGCAACCATTAGCTGCTTCTCTTCCAGCAAACTAACACAAGCTCACATATGGCTTCCCAGTCTCTCCCATATGACTTCCAAGTCTCTCGTGCAAAGCAGGGGGAATAGAAAAAGTCACAGGAATAAAACTATCACCAGAGAGAAAGATCATTGTCTTCATTATACCCTAAACTTTCATGCATGCGGTGAAAAGAATAAGATAACCTAAGTATGACTGCTAGCTCTACTGCTATTTACTATGTGTGTGACCTTGGACATGTAACTGACTCTCAGGCCTCATTTTCCTCATCTGTAAAATGAAGTTAGAATAGATAACTTCCAAGGTCCCCCTCCATATCTTTGATCCCATGATTGTGTATATGGCCACTAATGAACTTCCCAAGAATGGTACACTTCTCAAATCAGTATTTGTTTCAGGAGAAACTTTATGGTGAAAAGTTTTAAAGATGGTGGCTTTTTGAGAAGCTATAATTGTTCCCTCATAATCCCATAAAGATTTAAACAGTCAGCTAGAGAAAAGGAAGTTATGATTGGGGAGCTACTATAATATCTTAGTAAGCAGATTAAAAGCAAGAGTTGTACCAATACAAAGAGGAAGAAAGGATATTTAATCTAAATTGTAAACTTGCTTATGTTAGAGATTTAGTCTCTTCAGCTTTGATTCTACATGGTACCAAAATGATATGGACTTTTAATAATGTGAGGGCAAAGTGTCAGGATTTGGGAAGGTTTCAGATATAAGGAATGAAAGAAAATGTATATTTTTTGGGGTAGGGAAGACACCCTTTTAAAATCAATTCAAGTTGTAATTCATGGCGTATGAGAATCAGGTGGAATTCTATGACCACTCTCTTGACAATGATGACAATTACTCTGCCTTGCATTTTTATAGCACTTCTTGACTTTCAGAGTGCTTTCATAAAGAATCTAATTTTATCACACTAGCAGCTCTTTGAGGAAGGAAGTTCAGAACTAGCAAAGTTGTTTTTGAAAGTTTTCAATGTTCAATCCATGAAGAAAAGACCAGGGGGGACGCAGAGAAGTAATTTCAAGGCAAGGATGATATATATATATATATATATATATATATATATATAGTGCCAACAGTTAGGAACTTGGACAGTATACAACAATTAGGATAAATTCATTTGCAGAGAAGACGGTTTTCGTGTGTATGTAGGGAACAAAAACTTAAGTGCCAGAGATATGGAAGTGATTGCAAGCAATGAAGAGGAAAAGAAAAAGGACCTAGAAGGGACAAAAATATTTAGAGAATCTCATGAACACTGTTAGAGCTAGAAGGGGCCTTAAAGTCAATCTCCTCCAACTCTTCTATGGTTGAAGAAACTCATGCTGGGAGGTAAAATGAACTGGCTAAGGCAATTTAACAAGGCTCAGTGAAACCAGAATAGACTTGAGTTAAAATCCAGCCTCAGACACTAGCTGTATGACCCTGGGCAAGTCACCGAACCTGTTTGCCTCAGTTTCCTCATCTGTAAATAGGGATAACAATAGCACCCTCCTCCCAGGGTTGTTGTGAGAATCAAAAGAGAGTAATTGTAAAGAACTTAGCATGGTTCCTGGTGCATGGTAGGCACTATGTATAAATGTTATTAGTGATTAGGGATGTGTCAGAACTGGGACAGGAACCCAGATGTCCCCAGCCTAAGGCTTTTGTCTTTACATTAGACTGTCCTGTGGTTAAAGCTAAAGAACATGCTTAGGAGGTTTTCTCCTTTTTCCCATGCTATAGGGGCTTAGTTTTTTTAACTGTGACTCTACATGGTACCAAAATGATATAGATTTTTGTGGAAAGTCTATAACTCTATATGGAAATGTCACTGAATTTGGATCCTGAGGATTCTGGGGTTTGAATTCTGCCCCTGACACATGCCTGACCTGGGCAAGTCACTTTCACTGTGTGGGTCTCAGTCTTCTCTTCGATAAAATGGATGGGATGGGTTCTTCCAGTTCTTCAACTTAGGGAAGTGCTGAAACCACAAGTGGCAAGTGGACTCTGAGATTTCCATGGGCGGAAAGCCCGGGGTCCGCTTTCTTGGGCTGTCTGGGATGGGACTGGGAGGAGAGAAGATGCTCAGAGACTACCCGTGGGCCTTGTGGCCAGAACGACCTCCGGAGGCCACAAAATGAGGAGGGGGAGGGCTGGGGGTCTGCGAAGGAGAGCTCCTCTCTCTCCACCTTCTTCAACCGCCAAGGGTTAACCAAGCGACCCGAAGACCCGAGCGCATCCCAGGCTCCCGCCTCCTCCCGTTGCTAGGAGACTCCGGAAGTGGAGGGAAGGGGGCGGGGGCTGGGAATCCGGCTTTCGGGCTCCAGGGTCGGGAGCCGGAGCGGAGGGCTCCGGAGCGCGTGCCTCCGCCCGCGCGCCCCCGTGACCAGTCCCGAGGCCGCGCGCGCGCCCCGCCCCCGGCCCCTCCCCCTCCCCACCTCGCGCGCAGCAGTGGGTGTTTCTCGCTTTTCGCGAGTTGCCGCCGCCGGCGCTGCTCCTCCTCTCCTGTCTTGGGTTTCCCTGGTGCCGCCGCCGTCGCCGCCGCCGCAGTTCAGTGTGAGAAGGAGGAGGAGGAGGAGGAGGAGGAGGATGTGAAGATGGCGGAGCTGCAGATGCTGCTGGAGGAGGAAATCCCGGGGGGCCGCCGGGCCCTGTTCGATAGTTACACTAACCTGGAGCGAGTGGCCGACTACTGCGAGAACAACTACATCCAGGTGCCCGGCATCCCCCGGGCCGCGGCGGGCCGGGGGAGGGGGGGAGGGGGCCGGGGGCCGCGCACGGGGCAGCTCCGGGCGGGCAGCCGCAGTGCTCCCAGAGAGCGAAGCTGCCCGACTGGAGCGAGCTCGGGGGCCTCGCCAATCCCTGCCCCTCCCCCTCCCCTTCCCTTCCCTCGTCCTCTTCCCCATTTTCCTCCCCATCTTTAATCCCCCTCCCCCACCCTTTCCTTTCCTTCTTTCCCCTTCCCCCCCTCCCCATCCCTGGCTGGTAGCTTTGGGGCGGGGGTGGGGGGGCTGTGATGGTGGCTTTGGCTCTCGGTGCTCTTCCCTGGCTAGGGGTGGGGAGACACGGTTCTGGTGATCGGGGAGGGGTTTAGGAGGCTGAAGCTTGGAAACACTTAAAAAGCTGCCAATAAAACCCCCACCCGTGCGTGTGTCATGTCCCTCCCTCCTCCTCTCTCCTCCCCCACTCCCAGCCCCCGCACTTGAGGCTTGTCACCGAGTTGGGGATCGTGGGGGAGGCTAGGTGGCATTTTAAACATTCCCTAATCATCCTCCCCCCCATCTCTTTATTCGCTTGATGACTTATTTCTAATTCTTACTTGTATTCTTTGCCGTCCCTCCTCCCCTTTCCCTGCGCTTCAGATAGTTTCTCTGTGGGGAGATGGATGTTGCTGCTCAGTGCGGTGCCTATCACCATTCACTGGGATCGTGAATTTTCAAAAGGTCTTTTTCTTTTCTCTCTCTTTTTTTTTTAAAGTGCTTAGAAGGAAACGATGGGAAAACACTTGTTTCTTGATGAAAGTTGTCATTTTTTTCCTCAAAAGGGAAAAGGGGAAGCTATACCATAAAGAGCCTTCTTTTCAGTTAAATTAAATGATGATTTTTCCCTTTGGGAAGGGAACATTGTACATACTTGACACAAATTATTATGAAAGGAGAGAACCTCGTGGCTTCGTTTCTTTCAGTTTTTCAACTGGGGACCGATTGGATGGTGGGAGACAGGGAATCCGGCTACTGCTGTGATAAAGCACAGGTTTATATAAAAGCACAGATACCTTTTAAAAAACCCTTTTTCCCTTTAAGGAATGGTTTATTTGGGAAGATTTGTTAAATATAGAATTCCTGAACTGAGTACCCTTTACTTTCTGTATAATTTGTTAATTTTCAATTACAGGTCTTCCATTTTTCTTTCTGTTCTCTAGGGATAAAGGTGGCAGTGGAAAATGTGTGAAAATGTTTCCTCACTGTGTTTTTTCCATTCCCTTTGTTCACATTTGCCTTTAACCTTCAGGTGCAATATAAAACTAATAAAGGGAAGTTCAGAGTAAAATTTTACAGGTTCACAGATTTTTGGATGATATATGCAATTGTAAGGATATGAAAGAATTGTAAATGTGAACTTTAAACTAGTCTATTGGCATAGGTAATGACTTTTCACAGTGTTTTGTAGGGATCATTTCTGCTCAGGACTGAATTAGATTTAAACCAAAAGATTTTTTGAGTGATCAAAGGTAGTTGAAAGAAAAGAAGTTCTTAATCGGAATTGGAAATATTGCTGGGAAATATTACTGTTCAGTCTTTTTTTTTCCATTAGGAAAGAGTTGTGAGACAGAAGAAATTTCAGCTGATAGTGGAATGAAGAAATTTGGTGGATTAGAGGGATATCCTTAGGTAGATAGGACTGTTACTATTGATACCCAATTTGGAGGAGGGGTTGGTAATATGGTATAGAAAAAATGGAAATCATCAACATTTTCTGAGGGTCCACTGAGTAGATGGATGGGTTACAGGATTGGTAAAAAAGGAAAAGATGTCTTCATGGTCAGGAGTTTATTATAAAGTGAAAATAAAGGTTGGGAAGAGGAAAGAAGTGAATGATTTTTTTTTCTTTTAGGTCATGCCTGCAAGCTACACTGCTCTTTATTGAGGATTCTTAGAATAAAAAAGTTTTATTTCTTTATAAATTATAGTTGTTGGTGAAAGGTAAACATATGGATAATACAGCTTAGAGGTTAAATGAGTCATTGATGCTCCAAGAAATCTTCCTTCTCTCTTCATTCCGCTGCCAGTGAAAGAGCTGTATGGTAAAATTTGTACTTTGTCTAGCTAAAGACATTGAAAAAAGACAAATGTAGCTGCAAAATATTAATTTGTTATCCTGATACTGGGACTCCAGAAGTAGTCGATATATTTGTAATCAAATTTCAAACAAAAACTATAAATATTCAGCCATAAAGATTGGGAAGTATTTTACAGCTAGATCTGATTTTATGAAATAAATATGACAATTTGAAAATCTTATGAAATTACCAGAGCTCAGTAGCTAAAAATTTTGTTCTTCTAGTTATAAAATCAGGAGTTCAGATAATAGGCTATGCATCATAGCCTTAGTCAACAGAATGTGTGCTTTGATTTCTACTAAAGAGTATGGTTTTGTACTGATCCTTCTACATTCTTTTCTTAGTTTCCCTAGTGACCAAAGAGTTGGTAGGTAGGGGTTGGTGATGCATTGCCATCTAAATCATTAAGTTGAATTGTTATTCAGCTCTTACTATGTGCAAATCACAGCTGTTTTCCAAAGATAAAAACAATTAAAGTTTTTGCCTGATTGAGACATAAGGGTAAATTTACTAGAGTATGATACAAGATGGATTGTTGAAAAGGCCAAGGAAAGATCTGAACAATATACCATAAGAATATTTGAGGAAGGAGAGGTCATTTTTGGAAGAATCAGGAAAAGATGGCGCAAGAACTGGAACAAAGGGAAAGAATTTCAGTAGCTCCATCGAGATTGTCATAGGCGTGCGGGATGGTCTCTATGGATGTACCGAGGCAGGAGAATGCAAGTCAGAATCACAGACCAGTGTTAATGCTCTAGTTTCTCTGGAATTCAAGTTCTTTAGAACCTGAAGGGGGGAATAAGGTAATAATGTATAATAAAGAAAGATATGTTATACTTCAGTTGGAATCTACAGATTTACAATTAGAAGACTTTAAATGACAGGATAAGGAGTTTGTAGTCTATCCTAAAGGTAGGTAATCGGGAGCCAATGAAGGTTTTAGAGGTGGAGGTAGCATGGTGACGTGTATCATGAAGATTATTTTTACTTTAGTGGAGGGGAGTAGAGACTGCAATCGGGAATACTAATTAGAAAGGTGTCATGAGCTTGTGAACTAGGGTGAAGGCAGGGTAAGTGTAGAGGAGGGAGTAGATAGAAGATATTATAAGGTAGAATTGACAGGGCTTGTCAGGTGATTGGTGGGGGAATGAAAGAAAGCAGACAGTCTCAAGTAGTTTAGAAGCTTCAAGCTTTTGTCACTAGAAGGTTAGCATGCCATCAGTAGTAACGGGAAAGCTGAGAATTGCATCAGGTTTTTGGTGGGAGATGTAAAGGGGAAATAGTGAGTTGAGTATTTGATGTACTGAATTTAAGGTGCAAGGATGGGCAATTGGAGATGGGGAACTGGATCAGAGGAGAAGCTAGGGCTGAATAGGGAGTAGTATATAGATTTTGGGCAGCTAGGATGGCAACACCATTGTCTCGTTCCCTCAGGCTCACAAGCTAGGAGTCATCCTAGATTCCTCCCTGTCTCTCATTCACCCTCCCTCATGTTGTCAAGGCCTATTGATTTCATCTTTGCAGCATCGCTGAAATAGGTCCCCTTCTCTCCTATGATGCTGCCACCACTCTGGTGGTGACTCACATCACCTCATGCCTGACCTTTGCAATAGCCTACTCATGGGTCCACCTTCCTCATTCCAATCTGTCCTCCATTCAGCCACCAAAATAATTTTCCTAAAGTGCAGGTCTGACCATGTCATCCTCTATTCAGTAAACTCTGGTGGCTTCCTCTTACATCCAGTAGCAAATACAACATATTCTGTTTGGCATCCAAAGCCCTTCATAGCCTACCCCCCTTCTACCTTTCCGGTCTGCATACACTTTACTCCCCATCATCTACTCTTCAGTCCAGTGACACTGGTCTCCTTGCTGTTCCCCAAACAAGACCTTCCACCTCTTGCCTCTGGGGATTCTCTCTGGCTGCCCCTCATGCCTGCAACATTCTCCCTTCTCCACTCTGACAGCTGACTTCCCGGCTTCCCTGAAGTCGCTACAAAAAGCCTTTGCTTTAGCTTTCTATGTATATATTTGTTGGCCTAGTGTCTGCCTCATTAGGGTGTTCTCTTCGGCAGGGACTATCTTTTGTCTCTTTTTGTATCTCCAGCACTTAGTGGAGTGCCTGGCAGCTAATAGGTGCTTAATAAATGCTTATTGATCTGGTTAAATTTATGACTCATATGTTTTTCTCCGTGTCATGGTAAAACATTTATGGGAGTACCTGGACATGAGCCATACAACATGGCAGGCATGGATAGGTTGGGATCTGGAGTGTTGGAGAAAAATTCTAAATAGATGAGGTCACAGAACCATTTGATTACCTTTATAAAAGCATTTCTTAGTCAGGTATGGTGGCATATCCCTATAATCTCTGCTGGGGAGGCTGAGGCTGGTAGATCCTTTGACTTTGGGGCGTTCTAATAATGCTGTAGAATAGAGCTGATTGGAGGTTAATAGGTAAATCCAACTGTAATACGGTGAGGTCCCCCAAGTGTGTCAGAAAAATGGAAGTCAAAGCTTCCCAAGTGTTGATCGGTAGTGGGATTCGGCCTATAAGTGGCCACTCTACTTCAACCTATGTGTGATTGGGAGACCCCATCACCCAAAAAGTGCAGAGGAGATTCCCACAAATCTCATAGTAATCAGATTTTGACAATTTTAATGGAAGAAAAGCCTACGATTTGAACACATTACAGAATGTTATTTCCTAGTTTAAGGAAACAATTGATGGTAGTAATTTTAAGATTTTAGTTTTTCACAAAGCAAGATTACCTAAAAGGCCTTATTTTAACTTGAAATATCAAATAATCATGATTGTGCTACTGACCTGTGTTGACCTGTATTATTAAACAGATCAATTTGATTTTTGTTTCCTCATCTAGAAAATGAAGGAGTTGACCTAAGTTATCTCTGTAGTTTCTTATAACTCAGCAATCTGTATTGTAAGAGATGTGAACAGGCTAGCATCATAAAGGAGAAAGAAGAAATTTAGATGGGATTGGTTTATTACCTTTGATAATAAAAATACTTGCAGATGAGTTGAAACCAAATTTGAAAGATTGTTAACAAAGAGTGAATTTGTTATTTAGTGTTAAATATTCAGAAAAAATTGAGGTCTCTTTCTTTAAGCTCCATTTTTCTTACTGAAATATTTTACTTTTTATGTCATGTCTTTAATGGAGTTCTCTGGGAAGTTTGTGTTTGCTACTGTTATAACAAATATCTCTAGACATCAATATTCAAAAGCACATGTAGATAGTGTTCAATTTGATTCTATACTAGGTAAAGAAAATGATTACTTTTCTGTGGATGGTATGTCAAATTTCACTTTCACAGAATAGGGTGGGACCAAAATTATAAATCTTTGATTTTTCCAGAAGGAGAAATGAGCAAATTGATTCCAAATCTTACTGTGTCTGTTTCTGAAAAATGGAGATCCTTTTTTCCTTTTTTGCTTATGGATTAGACTGCTTCTAGATTTATTAAAAATAAAGCATTATAAGTATCACTTAGATATTTTCTTGTTGTAAAATCATTTTTTAATATATTTGGACCTGAATGTTTTTGTAGAGGTGAAAAATATGCAGGAAGGTCCATTTTTATGGGATATAGTGTAAAGATTTTTCCCAAATAAATGAAGTTGTGAGTACTCAAAAAATTGGAGAGGGAGGGTCATGTAGTAGTAGGAGTCCTATGACTTTCATTCCATATCTTCTAAGAGTTATATTTACATTCATTTTACGTTTTCCTCTTCTCCTTCCAGAGTGAAATGGTACTTGAATGGGGAGCCTTTGTGGCTAAACTTTGGACTCTGGATTTGCCCTTTCTGTATTTTCTCCCCAGCCAGCCAGTTTAGTGCTCCAGGATTTGCCCCCACTCTGTATCATATGCCATTGAAGATAATTTTCTACTGTCTGCCTTATAGAAAGTCAAAGTTCTTCTTACTGTCCTCTTCCTTCTTGTTCTGTTCCTGTAAGATTCTTCAAGGTCTGTCAAACAAGTCTTCTGTCCCCTGAAGTGTTCTTTCTAATAAAATTATCTTTCTCTCCCGATGTCTCTTAACTGCCTTACTTCAGTAGATCAAGGATTCATTGATATAGGTACACCATTAATACAGATACCAACCATTCACATCTTACCTCCTTGTAACTCTTGTCCAAGTCTTCCCATATGTCCTCCACAGGGAGTCCACTCAATATTCTTCTGTTCTTACTTCAGATCTTTTGTGTTGTATGGATTCAGAGACTGTCCATCTTCTTATTATATAGTTGGTCCAACATGTCTGTGATCATATTCTTTCCTTTTGTATTGTTCTTTGTTGGTAACATGTTACAACTTATTCATTACTACCATATGTCTCTATTGTCCTCTGGGAGATTTTCAACTTTAATTATTTGAACACTGTAGTATTCCATGAATTCGAGCCATAACATCACTGAAGCATCTTTATGCTCTTAAGATGAGCCTTCGTTTCAGGGAGAAGCCTGCAATCACTAAAAGCACTGTGAAATTTTCCAAAGGCAGTTCTGCTTCCTCTTCTGTTCAGTCCTGGGTCCCGTTCGTTGGGTGTTTCCCCAATATACACGTTTAGCTGTACATATACTCACAGTGTGGACAGTGAGCATTCTTCATTTGCTTGTTTTTTTCTTGTGTACATAGCACAGACTCTTTTGAGTGGCTATGAATCTCATTTAGGAGGCTTTAGTATCTGGCCATAGCATTGAGCTAAGGACTATGTTTGATGCTGTAGAGCACGAGTTTTTAACCTTTGTTATGCCCTGGACCACTTTGGTAGTCTGGTGAAGTCTGTGAACCCCTTCTCAGAATGTTTTTAAAAACACAAAATAAAACACATAGGATCGCAAATGAAGCCAATTGTAGTTTTATATGTATATGCATGTATATATACATACATACATATATAAATATATATATATGTTTATGCATGTATACGTTTATACATAAAATTCACGGACCTCCAGCTTAAGAACTTCTGCTGGAGGGGTGTGTGTGTGTGTGTGTGTGTGTGTGTGTGTGTGTGTGTGTGCATGTGCATGCGTGTTTTGACTGAATCTGTGATTTCATTGGTGTAGGGAACTTATAGTTAGGGAACTCCCAATGTAGATCTGTAATTGCTCTACAGTTTCTAGTTGTAGAATCTTCCTGGTGGGCTCTGAGATTTTAAGTATCCTGTGTGAGGCCATTCAACATGTAGAGGTGAAAAATATGCAGGAAGGTCCATTTTTAGGGGATATAGTGTAAAGATTTTTTGTGTCATATGTGTCATAATTGGAACTTGCACTCGAGTCTTCTCCTGCTCTGAAGCCAACTCTACAATGTCATGCTATTTATGCCATTTCTCCTTGTTTAATTGCACTAATTCTAAGAAGCCACCTGAGTAGTGGGCTTCAGTGGCTTTATCACATTAGATGTTATGAATGAATTTCACCTACAGAATTTCTAAAATCTTGACTTCCCAACTCTCTTTTTAGTACTTTGCAGTTCATTTTCCACTTTCCATCTTCACTTTTGCTTGGTTTGAATTCCAGGGAATCAGATGTCCCTCCTAGGATAAGCCACTCACCTGAAATCTCGTCATTGTGCTGCTTAACTCAGCCTTGGATACTTAGTACCCTTCTAATTCCCTGACATTCTTCTAGCTTTCCTTTACAGAGGGCAGGATCTGGACTTTTTTGGCTTAGTCTCTACTTAACATCTTTAGCTCTGCCTGGTTTGAACACCATTGGACAGATGTGCTAGGTACCCCCTGGTGTCCTTAACTCCTTTCAGCTTTCTTTTGTGTGTTGTCTTCCTGTATTAGATTATAAGCTCCTTGAGGGTAGGGGCTGTCTTTTCCTTTATTTGTACCCTCAGTACTTACTACAGTGCCTGGCACATAGTAGGTGCTTAATGTTTGTTGAATTGAATTACTGTTTCTGTAAGTGTGGATCAGTGCCTAAATCCATTTTTCTTCAGTTGAGTGTTTTATTTAGTTCAGGATCACGTAACTGTATGTGACATTGCTTGAAAAGATAGGATTCTCTTATATTGATACATTGTATGTGATTTAGCTAGCTTCTGTTTCTCTCATAGTTTAAGAGTGTATGATTTTGTGCAATATTAAGAAGTTTTCATATTGAGAGGTGAATTGTTGATATAAAATCATTTGTAAATGTTTGGATGTGGTAGCCTTTGGAGCAGGCTAAAGAATCATGGAGTTTTAAGATATCCAGAAATGAATTTTTCATCTGAATGACTTTACCTGTTATGTAAAAGCTACTTGCTCATCAGTATAGCTGAAGGCATGTGATTGCTTTCAGATTTTAACTAAAACTGCTTAATGGAGGTTGAAATAACTAGAATTCGTGAATCTCATGTTTTTCAAGACTCTTGTACTATAGTTTATAAGTTACTTTGCTTTATGCAACAAATTTTTCTGTCTCTATTACTTCTTTCCTTCAGGCTACCCTTACCCTATCTGCTGCTGTTTGTACTGTTCTTATGAAAACACTACCTTTGTTCACTTTTCTATGATGAAAATATATCATCTTGTATATAGGATAGTCAATGTGCCTTAGCCATAAAGGTTTTTGATTTGATTTCAGTGTATGTTTGTTTAGTGTTATTTCCCAGTGTTCTTCCATTAAAATCTTCGTTTCCTGTCAGATTAGTCTGGACTTAACTGTCTTCTAAACATACTTTGCTTATGTTAACCTCTGCTTTTGTTCAATGTTTCTTTTGAGAAGAATGTGTCCCCTTCTCCATCAAAATCCTGCCTATCCTTTAAAGCCCTGCTCAAGTCCAACCCTTTCCCCTAAAACATTCCCTGATCATTTTTGCTTATGTTAATTTATCATTTCTTTGACTTTTAGTAGCCTTTAGTGACCATGTCAGTTAGCCCTAACTCGTTCTCTTAGCATTATTTAACTTTGTTTCTTTCTTAGATCCTAAATAGCACTCTATGTATGTGATAAAAACTTAGTAAATATTTGTTGCGTGAAATTAAGAAGTGTAGTATATGTAAATTGAATTTTAAAAATGACAAGAAATCTTTTTAAAGGAATCCTGGGCATTTTAAATCTATTCTTTACATTTTAAAAAATATTTTTCTCTCAGTAGAGTAGATAGAAAGCTGATTTCAGAGTCAGAAAGACATGGATTTCAGTTCCTTCACACTGGCTGTATAATTGGGCAAGTCATTGAAATCCTCCAGTTTTCGGGCAATTCTGTAAGACTTTATATAATTTCCCAATATGATTTATGGGGGAATTTCCAAATTGGAAGTTTCCCTATTCTGATAAAATCACAGGTCTAGATTAAAAGAGAAATGGATAATTTTGATTACATTAAATTAAAAAGGTTTTACACAAGTGAAACCAGTGCAGTCAAGATAGAACGAAAGCAGGAAACTGGGAAAACATTTTTACGGCAAGTTACTCAGATAAAGGCCCCATTTCTCAAATATCTATAAAGATTGGAATCAAATGTATAAGAAGATGAGTCATTCCTCAATTGACAAATGATCAAAGATTATGAAAATTTTTAGAAGAAATCAGAGCTATATGTAGTCATATAAAATCCTTTAAATTACTGTTGATTTGTGATTGAAATGCAGATTAAAACAACTTTGAAGTACCACCTCACACCTATCAGATTGGCTAATATGATAGAACAAGAGAATAATAAATATTGGAGGATACATGGAAAAAATAGGGACTCTAACTCACTGTTGGTATTTCCAGGCATCCAACCATTCTGTAGAGCCATTAGGAACCATATCAAAACTTCATACCCGTCCACCACTAGGTGTCCACTAGGTCTGTATCCCTTAGACAATGAAGAAAAAGGAAAAGGACCTATATGTACAAAAATAATTATGATAACTATTTTTGTGATGGCAAAGGATTAGAAATTGAGAGGATGCCTATCAGTTGGGGAATGGTTGAACAAATTATGATAAATGATTGTGATAGAATACTGTTGTGCTATAGGAAATTATAAGGGGTATGGTTTCAGAAAAATCTGGGAATACTTATATGAACTGATGCAAAGCAAGGTGAGCAGAATCAGAACATTGTACACAATAACAGCAATATTGTAACAATAATAAACTGTGAATGGCTTAACTATTGTGATCAATACAGTGATCTAAGATAGTTCTAAAGAATGTATGATGAAAAATACTATACACCTCCAGAGAAAGAACTGATAGAGTCTGAATGCAGATCGAAGCATGCTTTTTTTTTTTTTTTGTCTTCATTTTTCTTAATTTTTTTTGGTCTGTTTTCTTTTGCAATGTGGCTAATATGGAAATAGGTTTTACATGACTTCACATGTATATTCTATATCAAATTGTTTGCCTTCTCAAGGAGGGGGAAGATGAGGAAGGGAGAGAATTTGGAGCATAGAATTTTAAAAAGGGAATGTTTTAATTTTTTACATGTAATTGAGAAAAAAATGAGAGGCTTAAATAAAGAAATTATTGGAATTATATTCAACTTCACTATCCATCTCCAACACATTTAAGTTTTTAATTGGTAATATGGAATGGTTAAATTTGATTTAAACATTTGACCAAATTGAACTCTTTTGAGTTAATATTATTATTATTCCTTGACACTTTTCCTCGTTTTAAGTTATTTTTGAGTTTTAAACAGAGACATCTTATTGAATATTTGGTTAGGAAGGGAAAAAATGTTTATTAAGATCCAGGCATTAATTATTAGTGCAATAATTAATATTAATGTGCCAGGTTTTGGTGCTGTAAGTGCCTTACATGTGTTATTTTATTCTCTCAACAAACTTGAGAGATAGGTGCTATTGTGATCTCCATTTTACAGTTAAGGAAACTGAGGTAGACAGGGTTAAGTGACTTTCTCAGCCACAGTCACACAGCTAGTAAGTGTCTGAGGCTGGTTTTGAATTTAGGTCTTCCTAACTCCAGGCCCAGTGCTTTATCTGCTGAGCCACCAAGCAGCCTTTGATTACTGATGAATAAAGAAATTAAGATTTTATTAAATGCATACATAGAAGCACTATGCTAAGAGCTAGGAATACAAATGCAAAAGTAAGATAGTCCCTGCTTTCCAGGGGCTTCCATTCTAATAGGGAGAGACAACTATTGAAGGTTTCAGCTGCAAGTCAAATGAAGAACTAAATTATAGAGATCGAGTGCTCAAAGTGTAAGAAAGCATAAACCATTTAAGGTATTTCTTCAAAATTAATGAAATAGTAAAAAAAGAAATGTGAAATTTATTTAAAGTAAGAAATGAAATAAAAACTTTTTAGGACATTAAACTATATCTGTGTACAGTGATGTAGACTCTACTCCTCATCATACTGTGCTAAAGCTGGAAGGTACTTAGCTATTGAGTTGAACATCTCTCTTTACAGAGAATCAAATGGAGTCCCAGAGGTTAAAGTGAGTTGTGATAGAAATTTAAGCCCCTATAATTTTCTTGTCATTTTGATTATCAAACTGCTTCACCAAACTGTTAGCACTTATTGTAAGAACAGTTTTATTTTGTTTGCTTATTTGTTCCTCATTTGGTTTTTAAAGAAGTTACAAGAGCTCACCAGATGTTGAAATTTTATGTTCATGGGGTTCAAAAAGTGCATAAGAGACTAACTGCTAATCAGCTTTCGTATTATTTGTAATTGGTACAAATTATCTATCGTTCCTGTGAGGTGTCAGTGGAAGAAGAGCAATTTATGTCTTTGTCCTAAATAGAAGCCATTGTTGCCTGAAAGTAATCTTGTTTTTGGAGAAAGTACTTTATTAACGCTAAAAGGACTGAAATGAATTGATGCAGTACATTTCATTTTTATCTGTAAGGCAAAGAAAATAGAGATAATAGGATAAAAATATTCATTTCAGAGTAAAAATTATATTTTTTGCATCAATTGATACGTTAATAGAGGTAGTGAGTTGAAATCTGGAAAGTTGAAATGGGTCTTATTTGTAGGGTGGGACAAGTTTAGGACAAGTTTGAGCTGCTCAGTTCTGGGGTAATGGAATAGTAACATAGGGATGGTCCACTTGGAAAATCTTAGAGATTATATTCATGTCTTAAAAAGGAACAAAAGAAAAGGCTGCATTTAATTTGCTTTTGGTACCAGATGGATTTTCAGGCTGTGGGTGGCAAACATTTAGTCAGATTGAACAATCTTATGATATTTGTCTTTCTTGAGGTTTTCCTCCCATTTAAGTTTTTAATGGTTTTAATCAGAAACTATCTTGTCGAATGTTTTGATTGCAAATTAGAATTTAACAGGAGACGAGTCATAGAAAAAATCAGTGAGCTGTAGGACTGAATAGAAAATCAGCAAATTTTAACCAAGACTGCTGTGTAGGCTCCTGAAGGGCAGGATGGGGTGTGGGGGGAAGGTTGGCAGAGGTAGGGGTGGGGATTGGGTTCAGTCAGAATCCAGGTTGGGGGTGTTGTCTGTGTGACCTTGGTAAAGTAATGTAATCTCTCAGTGATCGTTCTGGGGTACATAGAGGACTAAGGCTTTGTTGGCTTTGGAATTGGAGGATAGATTTCAAATCCCAACGTTGTTATTACCTGTGTGACCTTGGGTAGTACACCTACTCTTTTTTGGGCCTCAGTTTCCTAATCTGTAAAGTGAGGATATTAGATTAGATGACTTGTAATATCCCTTGAACTCTGTCTGTTCTCTTGAATTATATAACAATTGCCAGTTAGCATTGGTAGAAGTTTTCATCACCTTGGACTCCCTACACATTTGGAAATCACAAGTCTAGACAAAGTAAAAAAAAAAAAAGAATAAAGGCATTTTAGGATTCAGATTGAGAGATTCAGATTATAGTCAAGTGAGTCTGTGTCTGTGGTCCAGAATATTAAAGCTGGAAGGAACCTTAGAAATTATGTTCAAACCTTTAGAGATGACCAAACTGTGTTCCATATAGTTTACCTGCCTTGGAACTGATGTGACAGTGGTCCTCAGCCTATTGGAGTCATTGCAAAGAGTTTGTCAGTCCATCAATACACCCCTTCCCAACCCCTCCCCCCCCAGTATTGTATTCTGATTCCAACTAAATGTACAAAATTAAAAATGAATGTCACTTTTTTCTGAGTGTGTGGTGCTGTTGTGATTATTAAAATATAAATCCTCTTAAAAGCATTTAAAAATCCATAGTTTTTTGTCATATGTATTCTCATTCAATAGATGACAGTAGTACATCTGTTGTTTTAGAGGCACAAATTTTTTTGACATTAAAAAGAGTTTATATATAAGGCTTTGTTTTGGATTTTAATTGTCTCTGGATCTCTCTGATTTTGATTTCAAGACAGGAATTGGTGTGTGGCTTTGAAGATCTAGAAAGAGAAAATTCACGAAGACCGGCTTGGAGAAAAATGAAAAATTAAAATTCATCTCAAGGGAAAATGAATCTTTATTGAGCCATAAATAAGTAAATAGCAAACATTTATATAGTGCTTGCTGTGTGCCAGGCATTGTGCAAAGCACTTTGCAGGTAGCATCTCATCAGTCATAATTCTCATAACAATTTCGCAAGGTGGAGACTATTATTATCCTCACTTTACAGTTGAGAAAACTGAAGCAGAGGGTAAGTGACCTGATCAGAGTCACGCAGTTAGTCATATGATGTCATATTCGGACTCATGCCTTCCTGACTCTATCCATTGTACCACTGAGCTGCCTCTAAAAGCATAACTATATTGCTTTTTCGTAATGACTTTCAAATATGACCCATGATGCAGGTCCATTTTTATGATCCTTCCCTCCCCCTCCACTAATAACATTTTATTTTTTTCCAATTTCATGTAAAGATAGTTTTCAGCATTCACTTTTTAAAATATTTTTTAATTTTTGCTTTTTGGAGGGCAATTGGGGTTAAGTGACTTGCCCAAGTTTTTTTTTTTGGTGTTAAGTGTCTGAGGCTGGATTTGAACTCAGGTCCTCCTGACTCCAGGGCCGGTGCTCCATTCACTGTGCCACCTAGCCGCCCTGTAGCATTCACTTTTTCCCACTTAATAGTATTTTTTCCAATTACATGTATAAAGATAGCTTTTAGCATTCACTTTTATAAGATTTTGAGTTCCAGATTTTTATTCCTCCTTCCCTCCCTCACCCTTCACCAGGACCACAAGCAATCTGATATAGGTTATACATGTACAGTCATATTAAATATATTTCCATAGTAGTCATGTTGTGAAAGAAGAATTAGAACAAAAGTGAGAAATCATGAGAAAGAAAAAACAAAATAGAAGTGAAAATATGCTTCGATTTGCAATCATGCTCCATAGTTCTTTCTCTGGATGTGGATAGCATTTTTCATATAACCCTGTTTTTGAGATAAATTGTGATATGTGGATGTGAAGGAAAACTGTTGTGCCATAAGAAATGAGCATATAGATGATTTCAGAGAAACATGGAAAAACTTGTACGAACTGATGCAGAGTAGAATTGGCAGAGCCGGCAAGTCAGTTTATATTATTACATCAGTATTATACAAATGAACGCCTTACAGAACTTGCATAAACTAAGAAAAAATAAATGCAATGAAAACTAAGATAACAGTTTATACAATAGCTAGACAATAAAGACAACTTTGAAAGCTTTAACAGTTATAATCAGTACAGTGATCCTTAGTGTTTCCAGAGGACTGAGCATGAAACATATTATCTGCCACCTGACAGAGAAGTGGTAGATTGAGGGTGCAGAATTAGGCAGAAATATTTTTGTCTATGACTAGTACAGGAAACAAAGGGAATTTGATTTTGAAGTTGCTATATTAGTTTGATTTATTGTTTTACTTTGTTACTAGAGACCTCTAGTGATCTAGAAAGGTTTGTAATGTGAAAATAAAACATGCCAATAAACTTTTAAAAAACATATTAGGGGAAATTTGGAGAGCAGGTAGATGGCACAGTGGGTAGAGCAACAACAACTTAACTACGAGTGCAGCAGCCTATCCGCCAAGTGAAGTTGCCTCTCACCTCCTAAGTGTACATGAACTGCTAATAATCTGAGATACTGAACAGTCGTCAATAAGCTTTTGTTCCCATTGGACTTTCCAATTCATCCTTGATCCTGGAACTGCAGAGAATAAGATAATTTGAATAAACATCAGTGATAGATTAGTGATGATACTGCAGTGAGTCTGCTTTAGTGGGGCTAGAAGCCAGTAAAAGTAGATGGCACATGGTGGTAAGAACATTGTATATATATATGTTAAAAATGTAACACCTAGTGCTCTTAGGGCTCTGCCTCTTATGTTTATTTTTTGATGGAATGGATTGCCATAGGGTATTTGTTTTATGTATTTGGCTTACTTCTTTTGCATCCTTGTTCATGAGTAGAGACCATGTACGCTTTAAAAATTTTTTTATTGATGTTCTGTTCTGTCTTTTTTCAGTGACCTCTTCCCTCTTTCTTCTCCCCTAAAACTCTTCCTTTTAAAAAATAATTATTAAGACTATATACAGTTAAACTCGACTTCTCTTACTGACTCAGTTGTGTCAAGGTAACATGATTAGAATCCATTGAAACTGAAATGCAGCATTAAGAGAGAGGTCAGAGTTTCCTAGTCAGAAGTGCATAAGCCTAGGGATTAATTTGATAAATCTATACATATTACATCTCTATATTAACAAGATGAGCCCTCCTTCCTGGGAAGGAGCAGACCTGGGGAATTTATAAGTCATTTAGTCCCTGAGAACCATGGGGAGCTTGGCTTTTTCCTAAGCTCACTTTGCTATTAGGTAGAATGCACAATCTTTGGACTAATAGTGGTATTGCCAATGCTTAGTCCTTACCTGTGACTTGGTTATGGAACTATTAGAAGTAGCATCCCTTTATGATTACAAATTGACATACATCCATACAAAAAAATGAAACCACTTGTTCACTTTGAAAAACGTATTTTCCTGTGGTTTATACCTTTTTTACCTCTGTGCCTTTTGCTAACATTTTGGGTCTGAAGTCTTCCTTGCATAGACCACTTAGTTTTTAGAAATTTGGTGAGATTAGGGCTTAAGAACAGAAGTTCAAATACAATTCCTAATTAATGCATAGAAGATAAAATCTCAAAATTTGATGGAGTCTTAAGTCATCTAGTCCAACTTAGCACTATGCAATACAATATACATACAAAAAATTCTGTAAGCTTTTAATAAGTGCTAACTTTTCTTTTTAAAATTAATTTATTTTTTAGTTTTCAGCATTTACTTTTACAAGATTTTGAATTCCAAATTTTTTACTACCTCCCTTTCTCTCCTCTTCCCCTCCCTCCTGAAGACAGCAAACAATCTGATATAAGTTATACTTGTACAATCATATTAAATTTATCTCCACATTAGTCATATTGTGATAGAAGAATCAGAACAAAAGGGAAGAACCATGAGAAAGAAAAAAACAAAAATAGTGAAAATAGTATGCTTTGAACTGCTTTCAGCCTCCATAGTTCTTTCTCTGGATGTGGATAGCATTTTCCATCATGAGTCTTTTGAAATTGTCTTAGATAATTCTATTACGAAGAAGAGCTAAGTCTATTGAAGTTGGTCATTGCAGTGTTGCTGTTGTTGTATAGAGTGTTTTCTTGGTTCTCCTTACTTCACTCAACATCGGTTCATGTAAGTCTTTCTAGGTTTTTTCTGAAATTTCATCTGCTCATCATTTCTTACAGCACAGTGGTATTCCATTACATTGGTATACCACAATTTGTACCATTCCCCAGTTGATGGACATCCCTTCAATCTCCAATTCTTTGCCAATACAAGAAGAGCTGCTATAAATATTTTTTATACATGTGGGTCCTTTCCTCTTTTTTATGATCTCTTTACTATACAGACCTAGTTAGGGGTATTGCTGGATCAAAGTTTATGCACAGTTTTATAATCCTTTGGGCATAGTTGTAAACTGCTCTTCAGAATAACGGAATTTTTTTAAAAAGGAAAAGAAAAAATAATGAAAACTAATGAACATATCTGCTGTTATATGCAATGCTCCATACCTGTGTATCCCTGACCTGCCAAGGAGTGGGAGCCATGGGTCTTACTCCTATTCTGTTCATTCATAGTTCCTTAATTAATACTCTTGCTTAAGTCCTTAGAACTCTTATAATTTCTGCTGCTATCCTGACACACAGTAACTTAAAACTGTTCATCCTGTATATGCTTTTAGAAACTCTTAGCAGTTCTATGAAGTATCCTAAAGATCTTTTTAAAATGTCCTTATAATGGCTTGAAAATTGTTTCTTGTCTTTGAAATAAAATGTGAAGTGCCCACATTAGGTGCAGTATCTGTTAACAAAGTGTCAAGTAGCCAGCCCCATTAACATCAACAAGCCCTGATTAAATGTCTCCTAGAAAACTTTGGGAAGGCCCTTGTTCAACTTGGTGATTTTGAATGTTGTACCTACAGGAAAATTTAGTGAATGGAAAAAAAGACATCTTAGGGGTGTGTGTATGTGTGTGTGTTTTCTTTTTGGTTTGTTTTAAGATAGTTGGGTGTTTCAGTTCATTCTTTAGATTTTAAGACAGGAAAAAAAGTTGTGTCTATTATAATTAAATTTCACTTGCTATTTCCTCTATGGCTTGTTAGGTCCTCTTTTGGGCAGGCCTGGATCTCATCTCAGAGAGAGATCATTTCACCTAGGGAGCAGTGTTGGGAGTGTGGGACTTGGAGCTAGGAAGACCTGAGTTTGAAAACTGCCTTAAACACTAGCTTAGTGATCCAGGGTAAGCCACTTAACAGCTGTCTGACTCAGCTTCTTCATTTGTAAAAAAGAAATAATAGTACCTACTTGATAAGGTTGTTATGAAAATCAGATGAGATAATGTTCATAAAGTGCTTTGCAAAGTTTAAAGGGCTGCATAAATATTTGCTGTTATTATTATCAATATTGATGAGGCCTTGGAGTATTCTCTTTTTAGTGATTAAAAATAAAGCCAATTTTATCTTCTAAATTCTAATCTCCAGTCATTGAGAAGGCAAAAAACCCAACACCAATTACAAATATGTATAGTCATACAAAATAAATTTCTGTATTAGCCATGTCTGTAAAAAAAGAAAGAGATGAAAATATGCTTCAGTCTGAGTCCATTAGTTCTTTATCTGGAGATGAACAGTATGTTTCATCATGAGTTCTTTGAAATTATGGTGGGTCGTTGGGGTGAGCAATGTTACTAAGTCTTTGAAAATTCATTATCTTTACAATATTGCTGTTAATGTATAAATTTTTCTACCAGTTCCTTTCACTTCACTTTGTGTCAGCTTATACAAGTCTTCCCAGATTAGCATGATAGTATTCTGTTATAGGCATATACCATAACTTGTTCAGCCATTTCTCAATTGATGGAGATCTCATTGTCCAATTCTTTGTCTCCACAAAAAGAGCTGCTGTAAATATTTTTTATGTATGGATCTGTTTCCTTTTTCTTTGATCTCCTTGGGGTATAGACCTAGTAGTGGCATTTCTGTGTGAAAGGTATGTTGTTAATAGCTGTTTGGGCATAGTTCCAAATTGTTTTCCTGAATTGTTGGGAGTAGTTCACAGCTCCACCAATGCTATTAATATGTACCTATTTTCCCACATCCTCTTCAACATTTGTCATTTTCCATTTTAGGGGGACATCTTAACCAATCTGAGTTGTTATAATTTGTATTTCTCTAATTATTAGTGATTTAGAGCATTTTTTCATATGACCAATGATAACTTGGATTTATTCTTCTGAAAACTACCTATTTATACCCTTTTACCATTTGTCAGTTGGGGAATTGTTCTTTCTCTTGTAAATTTGAGTCAGCTCCCTGTGTGTCTTAAAAAATGAGACCTTTCAGAGAAACTTACTGCACAGATTATTTTCTAGTTTGCTTTTTTTCCTTCTAATTTTGGCTATATTGAGTTTGTGCAAAAACTTTAATTTTAGGTAATCAAAATTATCCATTTTACCTCCTGTGAACCTCTATATATTTTGTTTGGTCATGAACTCTATCCTGTGGATAGGAGAAGAGCTCTAACAAGTAATTTTCTCCCATCTTCTACTAACTTGCTTATATCCCCCTTTTGAAGTTTGGTGTACAGTATGAGATGTTGGTCTATACCTAGTTTCTGCCAGACATTTTTGTCAAAAATGAGTTCTTGCCCTAGTAGCTGATATCTTTGTGTTTATCAAATAATAGGTTACAGTATTCATTTACTTATATGGTGTATTATGTACCGTGTACCTAATCTATTCCACAGAACAACTTCTATTTCCTACCCAGTACCAAATTGTTCTCATGATGACAGCTTTGTAGTATAGTTCGAGATCTGGTACTGCTACTCTCCTTTCTTCTGCATTTTTTTTTCATTGATTTCTCTTGATATACTTTTGTTCCTCCAGATGAACTTTGTTATTATTTTTTCTACCTTAATTGTTAGTTTGATTGGTGAGACATCAAATAAGTAATTTAATTTAGGTAGTATTTTTATTCTCATATTGGCTCAGTCTACTCATGAGCAATTAATGTTTCTTTAATTATTTAGATCAGTCTATTTGTGTGAAGAGTGTTCTGTAATTGTGTTCATATTTGTAATTGTGTGTGTTCCTTGGTAGGTAGACTCCCAAATATTTTATGCTCTCAAGTTATTTTAAATGAAATTTCTCTTTCTGACTCTTCCTAATGGCTTTGTTGGTAATGCATAGGAATGCTGATTTGTGTGAGTTTTATTTTATATTCTGTAGCTTTGCTACAGTTATTTGTTTCCTTTTTTTTAGTTGACTCCAGAGTTCTCTAAGTAAACCATCATATCATCTGCAAAGAGTGGTAATTTTATTTCCTTATTGACTATGCTTATTCCTTCAATAGAATTTTCTTTACTTATTATTATAGCTAGCATTTCTTGTACAATGATCTTGCTTCGACCTTGATCTTATTGGAAAGGCCTCTAGCTTATTGCCATTATATATAGCCATATATATAGATACTGCTTATCATTTTAAGGAAGGCTCTGCTTTTTCCTATACTTTGTAATTTTTTTAAAAACAGGAATGGCTGTTGTATTCTTTCAAATGCTTTTTCTGCATTTATTGCAGAAATCCTATGATTTTTATAGTTTTTGTTGTTAAAATGGCCACTTATGCTTATAGTTTTCCAAATATTGAACCAGCCTTGCTGGTAAAATCAGTATGTTCACAATGTATGATGTTTGTGATAGATAGTTTAAATATTTAGTATTTTATTTTTCCCCAGTTACATGTAAAAACAATTCTTAACATCTATTAAACATTTTTTTGAATTTCAGAGTCTCTTCTCCCCCCCCCATTGAGAAGTCAAGCAATTTGATATAGGTTATAAATGTGCAGTCATGCAAAACATTTCTGTGTTAGTTATGTTGTGAAAGAAGCCACAAATTAAAAAAATAAAATAAGTAAAATAAAGTAAAGAAAAGGTATCCTTTGATCTGCATTTAGACTCCATCAGTTCTTTTTTGGAGATGGATAGTATTTTTCATCATAAGTCCTTCAGAATTGTCCTGGATCATTCTGTTGCTGAGAATAGTTTAAATCCTTCACAATTGATATTGTTACTGTTGTTATTACTGTATACAATATATTGATGTTGTTACTGTATACGATCCCTCCTGGTTCTGCTAATTTCACTTTGCATTGGTTCATGCAGGTCTTTCCAGATTTTTCAGAAACTACCCTTCTTATTTCTTAAAACATGATAGTACTCTGTCATAATCATATGCCACAGCTTGTTTAGCCATTCCATAATTGATAGCCATCCTCACAATTACTGATTGTTTGCCACTACAAAAAGAGCTGCTATAAATATTTTTGTACATATAGATCCTTTTTCTTTTCCTTTGATTTCTTTGGGCTAGATGCTTAGGAATGGTATTGCTGTGTCAAAAGGTATGCACAGTTCTTATAGCATGGTGACTAAGAGAGCCAGGAAGTCTGCTGTGTGACCTGGGATAAGCTGTTTAACTTCTTCTTTTTTTTTTTTTT
>CM053580.1:70933825-70949077 GCA_028627135.1 Pseudochirops cupreus | reverse complement strand
GGAGCTCTGAAGCAGCCATGTGGAGGTGGCTGTGCCACTTCTGCTGCTTCCTTGCCCTGGAGGCAGTTCGGCTGGACCCTCTCCCCTGAATTTAGCCAAGTTCCACTAACCTTTCACTTAGTCCTTATTTCTTATGGTTTGATAAGTCTGGAAATCACCACTCTCCTGAAGGCTCCAGCTGCAGCTCATCCTGGCTGCCCCCGGGCCAACCCCTGGTTTCAGGCCCGGCTGGTTTTGGCTACCAGCATGCTGCGATGATCCCTTCCTGTCCCACCTGTTGAGCTGTATTCTGTGGGAGATGTGTTTTTCTGTACTTTTGTGAGTTCTGGAGCCCTAAAAATTGTTTAGAGTCATATTTTATGAGTATTTGAGGTGGCTGTGTGGGAGCTGTGGAGTTTTCTGCTTCTATGCCACCATCTTGGCTCCGCGCCTGAACTATTCTATTAAAAAAAAATCTTATATTTTTGTAAATATTCATACATCTCCTTTGTTATCAGTTTTGTTGGCATAGAGATGGCTAAAGTAATTTCTAATGATTTCCTTCTCACTTGTAAATTCTCTTCTTTCATATTTTTTTGATGGCAGTTGGTTTTCCTCTTTTTTAAGAAATGGTAGTCATGAGGATCATGTGATATTTACTCCTTCCATATTTTTATACTTGTCTTCTAATATACCCCGATTGTTTGAAAATAATAAATTATACTCCTTGCTTTCTCTTTTCTTCTCTAGTCTGTTTTTTTCCTTTCTATTTTTTTTGTTCTCTTAAGATCATTATGGTAGTGATGAGGATCATGTGATATTTACTCCTTCCATATTTTTGTACTTGTCTTCTAATATACCTCAATTGTTTGAAAATAATAAATTATACTCCTTGCTTTCTCTTTTCTGCTCTAGTCTGTTTTTTTCCTTTCTATTTTTTTTTTGCTCTCTTAAGATCATTACAACTGAACTGAAAAAACCCCCTCCTCGTTCATTTGTGACCCTTGAGGATATTGTGATTGTGAAGGAATGGTTTTCTCTGTTTCTCTTATTAGAATGGAAATACTTCATTATTATTTTAGCTTCTTCATAAATTACTCCTTGGCCTATTTTTCCAAGTAACTTGTTTTTGATAGATAGCTACCTTATTTTTCTCTCTTTTTTTTCCTTCAGTCTTTTGACTTTATTCTAATATTTCTTGTTGTCTCAGTGAGTTATTGAGTTCTATTCTAATTTTTAGGGAATTCACTATAGGTTTCTTATCCTCTGTTCTAAGCTATTTATTATTGTTCTTGTTTCACTTATGATTTAATTTCTTTCACACACTCTTGTAGTCCTTGTGCCCAAATCATTTTTTCTCTAAGGCTATACTTACAGTTTTTCTGAAGTTACTCTTTTATTGTTAAGTTTACCTTTTGGGCATTCTTTGATACATAATATTTCTTCATAATGGTTGGTGCTCTTGTTGCAGGCTTCTATCTCACTTGGTGTGTTTGTACTTATAGCACTGGTATGTTTCAGTGTATCCCCTTTACTGGTCTCCCTGGGGCATATCCCTTGTCAAGGAGCTGTTGTGGGTTTTTGTTTGTCATAGGGTGTCCTTAGTTATTGTACTGCTGAGGGCTTCAGGCCTGTTTCCTTCTGATGTGACTTCCTTGCTGGGTAACCTGTTCCCTCTTCCAGCCATCTGTGTCTTCTTGGGTAAGAGGGTGGTGTGAGTGCCCTTGATGAAAGGTAAGAGAATGAGGACAATGTTTTAATTTGAGTGGGAAGAGGCAGAACATTTTGAGGCCACTAGAAGCATTTCTTACTAGTTATCGTCTTAATTATGCCTCAGTGCTCTTAGGTCTGGAATTGCCTTTGAGCAACAACTTTTAGCAAAGTTAATCCATTTAAGGACAGAGGCAAGTTGTGAGGGAATCAACTAATTTTCTCAGAGTATGTTCATTAAATAAAAGGTTAAATGTAATTTATTTTTAAAATTCATTTCAATTTTATTTTCAGTTCTGAATTATTTCCTTCCAGCCTTCTCTTCCTTGTTGAAAAAAAGCAAAAAAACCCAGAACCCATTAAAAATACGTAGTCAAGCAAAAAGATTCCTGTGTTGGCCATTTTTCCCCCTCCCCCTGCCTCAAAAAATGCTTCGGTATGTCTAAGACAATCACCTTTCTCTCTGGAAGTGTATAGCATGTTTCATTATTAGTCCTTTGGAACTATGGTTGGTTCAGTTTTCTAAGTCTTTCAGATGTTTGTCTTTTATAGTATTGTTGTTACTAGATAAATTGTTTTCCTGGTTCTGCTTACTTCATTTTGTGTCAGTCATATAAGTCTTCCCAAGTTTTTCTGAATCATGCCCTTGATCATTTCTTACAGCACAGCAGTATTTCATCACATTCATGTACCATAATTTATTCAGTCATTCCACAGTTGATGGATTCCCCCCTCAGTTTCCATTTCTTTGCCATCACAAAAAGAGCTGTTTTAAATATTTTTTTGTCCCTTTTGAGTCCCTTTTTTTTCTTTCTTTGATCTCCTTGAAGTATAAAACCTAGGAGCAATATTGCTGGATCAAAGAGTATGCACAGTTTAATAGCTTTTGAGCATAATTCTAAATTGCTTTTCAGAAAGATTGGAACAATCCCCAGTTGTCCAAATCTTGCTCTGTTTTTCCAGAGCCCCACTACCATTTGCCAATTTCTTTTTTTGTCAGCTTTGCTAACCTCCTGGGTGTGGAGTGGTATCTCAGTGTTTCTCTATTAGTTATTTAGAGCATTTTTCAGATGGCCATCGATAACTCAGATTTTTTTTTTCCTTTCAGAACTATGTATTTGTATGTGTCTTCTTTGACCCAGCAGTACTTCTAGAGATATCCACTGGGGAATGACTCTTATTCTTATAAATTTGAATGAACAGCTCTCTTTCCTTCCAAATTCTTATTGCCTTTCTCTTTCATTGCTTCTCTGTTTAGCTGTACCATTTTTTCTAAGTTCATAACATCTGTTTCACTTTCTCATATGGTTGTTCTTCTTCCTAATCTTCACTATTCTTCTTTCTTACTCATTTGGTCTCTCTTCTCCATTTGCCTACTTCCTTCTTTTTCCAAGCATACGTCCACCTCAGGAGTCTCACAGCATGGTGAACAGCAACTCACTTGGTGTTTTAACTGAAGTATTGGGTAAAGGGCATAGGCATTTTCCATTCAAATTACATTAATATCATCCCTTATTTCCTTTTTTTACCTGACTTTTAAAAAACAGTATTTGGTTTCTACTTGTGTTCTGTATTGTGTTTAAAAGTTAGTTTTTCCAAAACTTGTATTTGATTCATTGATTAAATTCTGAATCTATTTTAGTTTAACATAAAGGTGGCGATTATTGGGGAATGCTTAAAATTCGGACTGAATTGGGAACTCTGCTTGAATTCCTTAATTGTAAATTTTGTTAATCATCACATATATATGAACCTCATTGGAAACAGCTAAAAATTCTGGAAATCTCATAACTTACTAAATTTGACATGTGCAAAAATAAGTACCAAATTCAACTATATGGAATGATTTATTATTATTTTTTGACAACTCAGGTAAGTAGCTTTTTCAGTTTTGATAAATTACATGTAGAAGATACTGCAATTTAAAGAAACACATTAGTTTCTAAAAACCAGATAAAGAAAAATTTCAAGCTGGAAAAATTGTTTTACATGCCCCGTATATAGAATAAAATGCCTCTTTTACTCATTTTATTCTCACCCTGCTCCTTTTTTCTCCCAATTTCTATGAAATTGATGTAGTTTAGTGTCTCTCTTTTTATTCCTCTTTATAGTAACTTTGGGTTTCATGTTGCTTAAAGTTGAGCTTAAAGGACTTCATTAAAGAATGCGACAGTAAAATAAAAGTAAATGACGAAGTAAAAATTTAAATTTGGTAGTTTTAACTTATAATTATCTTCCAGTATGGATATACTGTTTTGTAATACTTATGAGTTCAGTAATATGGTTTATTATACCCTCTAATTACTAATGAGGGGAAGAGGAAGACTTAGTTTGTTTTATTAATACCTAAAATATATTCCATTTTACCTTTGTTTTTAAGGCAACAACAACCATGAAGAATTTTAGCTTTACTTTTTAAAATCTTGAAAGGTGTTATTTACCTTCGAAGACTGTGTTAACATCCCCCACAACTTGTTCACTGTTTCATTCATGTATGAAAAGTATTTTGTTTTTAGTAAAATATATGTGCTTTTTATATTTGTGAAATAAAATTGACTTCTAACTAAGAAAAGTGAGCACAAGTAGCATTAACACATAAAGATTTTTTATTTACACCAAGGTTATATTTTACATCAGATCAAATAATTTACATAGTTTTTGGATTTGTTTTCCTTTTCATATTCATCTTTAGCAGTAACTCTGATAAATTTTGTGCTGAAATAGATTATATTGTTATAACTTAATATCTTGTAGTTTGCACTTTAAATATTCTTTGCAAGGACAAACTGAACATGGATATGTAATCTTGTTAGAAAGGGAACATGCTTCCTTGATTATTTTTAGAAGATAGCTATACAAAATATCAGTGTGCATATATTCTGTCTAGAAGGAATGTTTAGTAGTTACTTTCCAATACTACCAGATATACAGACTTTGTAGAATTTCATCAAATTGTGGTAGCCAAGAACTTAATATTAGCCTTGAATCATGTATACAGTGGCCGTATTTGTACCCCTTATTTCAAACCTGTGGCCAAGTGTTCAGGTTTTGGGGGCTGTGGATTTAGTTGTGTTGGAACCCAGTGCTTCCAGAGTGCCTGCCTCCTTTGGTACTTGAATTTTCAATGAGGGATGGAATAGGGATTGGGAGCCTTAAGCAGGCTTTGGCTGAGTGCTGTGCCTCCAGGCTTGAATTTCTCCTTTAGGAATGGTAGCCTGAGATGAGTTTACTGTTGACTTTAACACAATAAACCTCAATTCCTGGTACAGCTATTTTGAAAGTAGGCTACTATGTGTCACGGCTAAGTTTTCAGAAGTTTTCTTGTTAGTGAACTCTGATAAAGTCATTAGATAGGCATTTAACTTTCTTTGATGTAAATCTGACCTATTTATTATCCAAATACTAAATTACACTGTAAAATTTATAATGCTATGGTTTAGAGTTATCAGTTATAGTAGATTATATATGTAGGCCACTGAATATTTTATTTTGTTTGGGGGAATGTATCTTATTTTTTGCTATTTTAAAAGTGCTTTTTAAAAATAAGCAACTGCTTAAACATTTATTCACATTGTTATCCTGTATTAAGGACAAGATTTTAAACTAATCAGTCCCTCTTGAATTTTAGTTGCATGATATATCAAATGTGTCTTGTCAGTGATCTGTTGTTGGTGTGATGGCCTAATGGCAAATACAGTCTTTATATATGTAATTGATCATTTAAAAACCCCAAAAAAGGAAGAGTCCTTTGAGTGCAACTCTAGAATAATAGCAGAGTAGAAATTGCATATGAAGTGCATGGCCTCTCTAATTTTTTTTCTATTTGGTCCTTCCCCTGTTCCCCTAAATTGTACAGCAACATTTTCCATAGGTGCCACATATTTCACTGCTTAAAAGTTAAGTTGAGTTTTACTCACTCTTTTATGTAGGTGAGTACACAGAATATGAAGATGGGCGGGCTGCCTCGTACAACACCACCTACCCAGAAACCACCCAGCCCTCCAGTGTCAGGCAAAGGAACACTGGGGTGAGTATGTAACTTATCATTACAGAACAGCATGTAGCTCAAGTGATATGTGAAAATAAAACAGTACCTATCTAAAATGTGATTCTCATGATAGGGAACTTGAAGAAAAAAAAATTCCTCCCTGATTTTTTTCTATCCTGTTTATTGTTTTTCTCAGAAAACAGATTTTGGTGACAATAAAAGCATTCTCCTAGTATACTTTGCTATCCATTTTTAAACTGCAGGGAAAATACTTGTATGGACTTAGAATTTAGTACATAAACTACATTGGAATTTTGATGGAAACTTTTTCTCAGATTTGTGGCATCTTTCTCATCATATTTGAGTTGAACTTGCAGTATTTAGTTGGAAAAAAACTTTGCATAACCTACATTTTTGTGTAAACTTAAACCTGTACACATATTGCACTTCTGATTAGCTGTAGAAAATGAAGTATATGTGAGGCTTCAGAAAAAATAGCCCATTCAGGGAGAAATTTTCCATTCTTCTACTTTAGGGGTTCTTAACCTTTTTTTTATGTTAAGGATATTTTTCGCAGTCTGGTGAAGCCTCTGGATCCCTTCTCAGAATAAATTTTTTTAATTCATAAAATATGTGTTATTAAGCAAATCAATTTCATTGGAATAAAGTTATCAAAATATTAAAAAAATAAAAAAAGACCCTAGGTTAAGAACTCCTGTTATTGCTGTAACATCATAATGAAAACTTGACTGTGATAATGCATTTATTGTGTTCCAGTGAGTTTACTAGAACTTGGGAGGGAGGATACTAGGGTTTGTATAATCTTAGCTCTGTCACTCATTCATAATTATTCGATAGTCAGTGATTCGGTTTTTTCATCTGTAAAATGGGGGTATTATTTTACCTATTTACTTTTTAGAGACATTCTAATGACAAATTGGATTTTTTAAAAATGTAAAAAAAAACCATAGTGTTTTGAAGTCTCAGATTGGCATCATACATTGTGCTTAAAAATGACTAAGGTGCAATTCTGGTTTTGGCCCCCTCACCAAAAAAAACCCCGAATTAACTACTTTGGAACAGTTGAGAACATGTGAGACTTTTGAGCTTAGAAATGAGAAAGAACAAGGGAGAAGAGAGTGTACTGAGATGATAAAAAGAATAGGAAAGAGAATGTAATAAAGTGGGAGAAGTTTTTGTAGCCCCTGGGAGAAGTTTTTGTAGCTCCTGGGAGAAATGGAAGTAAAAGCTATGGTTAGCTAGTAGTAGCAGAGAAGGTAATGGGGGATGGACAAGGGAATTCTATCCAAAGTAGGGGAGAAAAGGACTGAAAATTAGAACCTGAAACTGAACTGCAGAGAAGAATAGAGAAGAGAAACAAAACTGGGCTTTGTAAGGTGTAATGCCCTATCTAAATGTAAGCAGCTATTATGGTAAGAGAAAACACGTCTGAGCCGGGACCTGAGTCATTATTTACTGACTTCCCAATTTCCTCAAATGGAATATTTTTATATCCTTCAAGTGATACTGCAAAGTACATAAGAACTTTTTTTTAATAAAATATTTTGTTAGAAACAATATCTAAGCTACCACAAGCTACTTTGATTTCTAATAGAGTAAAATTTATCCACTGCCTTCATACTTTAAGGAATTTTATATAGGTGTATACACACACATACATATACATACGTGTATGACTTTTTCTAAAATTTGTTATTTTGTAGAATTTCTTAGAGATGCCTGGAGCTTCATGTTACAGTGCTCCAAAGAGGCATATAGTGACACTGTTAGCACTGTCTTCTCTATGACATGGTGTTGTTATTCCCCTCCACCCACTACCATTTTTGTTTTTCTGCCTGTTCCTCCTTCCTTTTACAATATTAATTTTGTCAGTCCTCTGCCCCATCTCTCCTTCCCTTAGATGAAAGACAGACAGGTAGTTTGATTGGCTTTTTCTTCCCAACATCCACAGCTGATTTTTTGGAAGGGAGTATAGAGGTTGGGAAGAAAGTATTGGCCTTTTGGCCTAATGTGGGACCTGGAGTCATCCCTACTTGAAAAAGGTTTGAAGAGCATACTTTTATGTGATAGATGCTTAATGACACATCCATCATATCTAGTGACTCTTCTGCCTATAATTTCTTCTCCCTTTCCAGTAACTTGCTCTACGTAATCCTGTTTCTGAAAAGTTGTATCTAAATTAACTTGCCTATTTTCTCATTATAGATATATTTACATTGTAATTCCAGAGATGATGTCTTTATTTCCAAGTGATTTTCAATTTGTAGTACTAACACTTCAGTTTCAGTCTCCCTTCCACCTTGCTGTTTCCCAAATAAAAGAAATAAAATATTTAAATGTAGACACTGTAACACAAAAACCTAAATGCATTAGCTGAACTGATAGTTAAAAGAAACCCAGTAGTTTCTTTGTAAAGCAAATAATTGTTTTAGTGATACTGTGCCTCAAACATAGAAGGCAGCATGGTATAGTAGAAAGAATGTTTCTTAATTGGTGGCATACCTGTCCTCAAGAGAAAATCTCAGGATTTGGTAGGTTTGTAGCAGTTAGTGAGTAGGTAGACCCAGTAGAATGATAAAAATGAGACATCATATTGTGAATTGTTTTAGATTCATTTAAGTAAAAAGTGAATTAGGAAGAAGAGTAATAGGGGAGGGACTTTTATTTTAGAATTCACATCTTAAGATTCTAATTTTTTCATGGCTAGAATATCATCTGTATCTCCTTCAGTCATTTTGGAATTCAGGACATTTAAAAGAGAAGACTAATTAGCTACTTTTTTTCCATCTCATCCTATTCTTAATTTGAGTCCTCTAGCCCTCTAACCCTGTTCTTTTTATAGGGAATTTTGGGGGGAAAACAAGAAAAGATATGTTAACAGAATCTAGTCTCATCTCTATGTTATTAGCTCAGAGGAACTGAGGAAGAGGATTAAGAAATGAGGGGGTGGTTAGGTGGCTCTGGCCCTGAGGTCAGGAGGAGCTGAGTTCAAATTTGGCCTTAGACATTTAACACTTACTAGTTGTGTGACCTTGGGCAAGTCACTTAACCCCAATTGCCCTGCCTTCCCCCTTCCAAAAAGCAAAAGAAAAAAGAAATGAGCATAAATATTTAGAGCTTACCCGTTGCCTCCAAATGAAGGAAGCGGGAAATAGATAATCAGTGGTCAAAGAGGAAAGGTACAGAGGCATATAAGTTTGTGAAAATAGAAGAGCAAAAGAATTATTAAGTATTAAAATTTGAATTTTATTTTCTTGGATACAATTGAATATTACTTATATATATTCTTTTTCTTTAAAAAGGAAGTGAGCAATATGGAAATTAGTTCCTTGAGCACCCAGCATGGGCATCATTGTACTCTAGAACCTAGTACCACCTATGCACTAACTTTTGAACACCTGTAGTTTGGGGGAAGGGCATGAAAAATAACAATAGCCTCTTCTTTGGGGCATTTGTAAGAGCCTGATTTATTATTTAGAGAGCATTTTGAGTTTTCAAATAAAAAGTAAGTAAGTAAGACATCGGAATAAGAAATGGGGCATTTTTGTGTGTATTTTCTGAGGTTAAGTGAGTACTCTTGTAAACTATGCAAAGAAAGCTGCATTAGCTGGTTTGGAGAGTTGGAGACAGAAATAATATTTAACTTTTAAAAAGCATAAAACCATACTTATTTAAATCTCTCACAGGTGGGAGGCAAGGGATACCTGAAGAAGAGGTGATTGGATGATGTAAAATCACACATTTTCCTATCTAATTACAATTTGTACTTCACTATTGGCAACTCTATCTTTGAATTTGTTATGCCTAAATTTGCCTAATTACGCAATACATACGCTCTTCTTTTTGTAGGCGTCACTCCCCCTATCGCACACTGGAGCCAGTGCGTCCTCCAGTGGTACCAAATGATTACGTACCTAGCCCAACACGTAATATGGCTCCCTCGCAGCAGAGCCCTGTGAGGACAGCTTCTGTGAATCAAAGAAATCGAACTTACAGGTATTTTCTCTACCTCAGCACAAAATGTGATGGCCATAGTACCATAATCTGTTCAAATAACTTCAGTTAAATCTTTCTCATTCCAAAGCACCAAGTCCCTTTTCCTTACTTTACTCCCACTAAACCACATCTGCTCTCACCTTCCTCTTCTGATGTTCTGATACAACTTTGAGGAATCAGGAAGTCATATAAGAACAGATAATGAACTATCAATTTCTTTAAGGTTTAAGTGTGTAGAGGGAAGCTTAGCTTAGGTGACTTGAGAAAAGGTTGTGAACCAAAAAGTTAAATGTTGAAACTTTTTCAAGTTGTTTTTTGGTGGAACTTTACAGATGAAAAACTATATTTGGTAAAAACTTAAGTGTGGGCTAGCACACCAAGGCATGATTGTGTGTTGAAGTTAATCAAATATATTAAGGAAATATATTTTCTTTGTAAATGGAGAGCTTTTTGGGAAAGATTTTAATGACATTTAGCATAACAAAGCTAATGTTATGTCTATATGTTTCTAAAATTGAATCTTGTTGACAGGCTAAACATTGTCAGATTTTTTTGGCATGAACTTTTAAAACAAAGTATTAGGAACAATGGAATTGTTCAAGCCTAGATTATTTTTCCTTTTTCTTGTATTTATAAAACTATACCATTGATGGTTGTTACAAAGATTGAAGTGGGGGGGTTCTTACCTCTTTTTTTTTTCAGTAGCTCTATATATTTCAGAAACTTAACTCAATATATTCTTGGAAATTCTGATTAACTATTGCTTTACATCAATGTTAATGTTCTGGTGGGTCTGATTTCTTTAGCAGCAGTGGTAGTAGTGGAGGGAGCCACCCAAGTAGCCGGAGCAGCAGTCGCGAGAACAGTGGAAGTGGTAGTGTGGGGGTTCCTATAGCTGTCCCTACTCCATCTCCTCCCAGTGTCTTTCCAGGTAAACCCAGAATTCATTTGTATTTTTTCCTTTTTGAAGCCTAATTATTCTCTTCTTATACAGGACTGTTTACCAGGCCTGAACAAAATACTGGAAAAATTTTTCGGGGAAAAAAATTAACAAATGTTATTGACATGTTTACTTTCTTTATTTTTACCCTGTTGCTGTGGTTTTGGGCATCTGGTGATACTGATTGAAAAGTGCCCTTCTTCTGTTGCTGCCTCAGTGCTAATGAGACTAAAGCTTTAGGAATCATTTCTGTAAGGGAGTAGTTAACTACCTTTGCTCTGTTCCATGGTTTAGATGGCATCTCTAATCTGAGTTATTTATTTTGGAAAAGAATGGCATTGGGTGCAATGCAGCTGAGTAACTTGGTTCATTACAGCATAGATAGGAAGAAACTTTTGGTTCTTAATTGCTTTGACCTATGAAACTGAACCTTTTATGAGAAGTATCCCATCTTCTCTGAACCAAAAAAATATGCCAATAGGATTATTTTTTTCTTCCTTCTCTACTTCTTACTACCTTCCCTTTCCCCTTTCTCTTCTCCTCCCTTCCCTTCTTATCCTCCCCCCTTCCCATCCTCTTCCACTCCCTTCTTCCTTCCTCTCCTCCCTCTCTCTTCATCCCCTTTAACAGCTAGTGCACTCTTGCCTCAAACTACCTCATATTCATTTTGTGAATGTTACATATTTACTTTATATGCATATGTATTGCATGGAACAAAAGCAGTATGAGTGGGGTACCAGTCTGAAACACTGAGTTAGTTAGTTATTGTTTACTGATCCCGACACAGTGCTAAGCACTGGGAACACAAAGAAGAGTCAAAAGACAGTCCCTGCCCTCAGGAAGTTCATAATCTTACTGGGAAAGACAAGCAAACAAAAGTACAAGCAAGCTTATGGCCAAGAAAATAGGACATAATTAATAGAGGGAAAGCACTAGAATTAAGAGAGATTGGAGAGAGCTTCCTGTAGAAGATGGGGTTTTAACTGGTGCTTAAAGGAAGCCAGGGAGGTCAGTAGGTGGATTGGAGGAGACAGAACATTCCACATGTGGAGGACAGGCAGAGAAAATGCTCAGGACTGAGACATGAAACAGCCAAGAGTCCACCGTCAGTAGGTCAAAGAGTACATATTGGGGCGGAAGGTGTGAGGAGAGTGGAAAGGTAGGAGGGAGCTCTGTTGTGGGGGGCTTTGAATGAGAAGCAGGGTGTTTTGTATTTATGCTGGAGGATAAAACTGGACCTTACTGACATTGGGGTGACTTGGCCAGGCCATTTATTGTAGTTTATAGCGTTAACATGATCAAATGTAATCTTATGATCTAGAGTCAGGAAGAAGAATTTCGTGTTTGGTTTTTTTTGGTAACTTGGCATTGTATACTGTTTTACACTGCTGTATGGAATTTTGTAATCTGGGGGTCAGAAAAATAAATTGTTTCTAGCTCCTATAACTAACAAAAAATCTGTCCTAATCTTATCATTCTCTTTTTCTCCTTCCCTCCTTTTCTCTCTCCTGTCTCTATTTTTTCCTCCTCTCTTTTTTCTTCTCTTTCTCCCTGTCCCTATCTTTCTCTGTGTTTTTCAAGTAAAAAGGGCATTAAGTAAGTTATTTTTCTTTATGGATTTATAAGTCTGTGCACTAAGCATGTTTACTTATTTGCTGCATATGTAACAATCCTTTAACATGAGCTGCTTTTTTCCAACTCTTAGCATTCATTTGGTTAGTAATAAGGCCTGAATGCCTAACACTAACAACTCAAAAGGCTTTTTTCTAATCTTGGCTACAGTGATGGCGTTATTAATGCTTCATCTTCCTCCTCTTTCTGCCTAGCCCCTGCTGGCTCAGCTGGCACTCCTCCCCTTCCTGCCACTTCTGCCCCTGCCCCTGCCCCTCTGGCTCCTGCTGCCGTCCCCTCTTCCACTGCCCCAGATGGTGCTGCTGTGGGAGCTCAGCCCCTTGCTGATGGCTTCACTTCTCCAACTCCCTCTGTTGTTTCTTCCACTCCTCCTACAGGTGAGTGTCTGCTCTTTTAGGGGCAGATGAACGCTGCTTTTAGGCTGCTGTTACTATAAAGGCTTAATACACTGTTGAGTTTTGAAACTAGCTAGAGACTGTGAAGGAAAAACTAATTTTCCCATTGAGGGTAGCACTTTATAAAACAACAGTGACAAACTAATACCTCAACAAATAGCTAGTGATATTTTAAAAAAATTTGAAATATAGTTTGAACCTTTTGTTTTTGAACATTATTAGATTTTCTGATCACATACAGTAAAGTTTGTATCGTTGAATCAGATTTTAACTTGTGAGACTTTAGACCAGCGGTTCTCAACCTGTGGGTTGTGACCCCTTTGGGGGTTGCCTAAGACCATCAGAAAACACATATTTCCGATGGTCTCAGGAACTGAGGCACTGCTCCTCTATCCGTCTCCAGGCGGGTCTGCCCACATGCAAGTATTAAAGGGTCGCGACATTAGGCAGGTTGAGAACCACTGCTTTAGATGATGTCTGTCTAAAATTCAGAAAAGTATTCTGTAAATTTGTAGTTGGTCTTTCTTTTTTACTTTGAGCTTATCCTTTTTATTAGTCTTGGTTTCTCAGAATATAGACTAAAAAGTATCATTCCTGTAGTTATAAATGGTAATGAGCAGAAAACTAAATATATCTTTTGAACAATTAATAAGCTTACACATTAGAAATTTTATTGTAGACATAACAGTGTCTCAGCTGAATCATAACTTGAACAATGAAGATTTTTATCCTAGTCAGCTAATTGATTTTTGAGAGTTTAAGACTATTTGCAATAATACTAAATGGTACAGAGATGTTGAGGGCTTTTTTATTTATATTATAGGAAAATAAGGAAATCTGGTTATTTTTTTGTTGTAGGCCTTTTTTTTTGTTTGAAAAGTTTTTAAAAATTTGCAGTTCCAAAAGTCTCCCTCTCTTTGCTCCCACTGTCCCATTCATTGAGGAGACAAGAAATATAATGTCCATCATACATATGAAGTTTTGCTACCCCCCAAAAAGCAAGAAAAATAAACAGGAAAAAATATGCTTCAATCAGCAGTCAGAGCCCCATCAGTTCTTTCTCTGGAGGTAGATAGCATTTTTCCTCACAGATCCTTTGGCATTGCTGTAAATCATTGTATTGATCAGAGTTCCTAAGTCTTTCACAATTGATTATCCTTACAGTATTGCTGTTAATGTGTACCTTGTTCTCCTGGTTCTGCTCACTTCACTTGGTATCAGTTCATACAAATCTTTCCAGGTTTTGCTGAAGCTATCCCGTTCATCTTGTCTTATTGCACAATAGTATTCCTTCACAATCATATACCACAACTTGTTTATCCATTCCCCTGTTTATGGCTACCCCACCCTCCCAGTTTCCAATTTTTTGCCACCACAAAAAGAGCTGATATGTACATACATACATGTGTCCTATTCCTTTTTGTTAGATCTCTGTGGAGTATAGATCTAGTATCAGTATTACTGGATCAGAGAGTGTGTACAGTTTTGTAGATCTTTGGGCACAGTTCCAAATTGTCTCCCAGGATGGTTTGACCATTCCATGGCTCTACCAATGATGCGTTAATATCCTTATTTTTCCACTTGCCCTCTAGTATTACCATTTTTGTTTGTTGTCAGTCTAGGCAATCTGATGAGTGTGAGGTGCTACCTCAGAGGTATTTTAATTTGCATTTCTCTAATTATTATTTCTTAATTACAACTGCTGATCAGCAGTTCTTAAACATTTTGGTCTTAGAACCACTTTTAACTCTTAAAAATTATTGAGAACCCCAAAGAGCTTTTGTTTGAGTTGTATCTATGGCTATTTATGAGAAATTAAAAGTAACAAGTTGTAAAAATATGTATTTATTAACAATAATAAGCCCATTATGTATTAACATAAGTGACATGTTTTATAAAAATTACTATGTTTTCTAAAACAAAATCAAAATTTGTGAGAAGAGTGACATTAGTTTACATATCTTTGTAAATCTCTTATAGAAGATGACTAGATTCTCATATTTGGTTCTGAATTCATTCTCTTGTACTATGTTGTTTTGGTTTAAGTATATGAAAACAATTTGGTTTTGGATATGTAGTTTGAGAAGGGAAAAGTAGGCAATACTTTGGCATTGTTGTAGTTTAGTAGGCAAGTAGTATCTTAGTATTATTTTGAAATTACTTTTGGCCTTCCCTACTCCCTAAAAAGATCTCAGGACTCCTAAGGGATCCCAGAAACACACTTTGGGAACCTCTGGGCTAGAAAATCACTTGCCAGGTATACTGTAGAAAAGATTCTTGTTCTAGTGCTGTTGGCACTAGTTGTCCCTTTCATCTATGAAATTCTGGGATTCTAGTTAAGTTGTTGATTGAAACAAAAACTCTTGTTAACAACGTAAAAAAGATATAATTTAATTTGTAAGAGGAAACCATGATAAAGATTAGTATAAATTTATTTTTCCTTTTAGAAAGTTTTTTTTTATATGAGATTCTTTATTAAATTTTTTTGAGTTACATCTTTTCTCCCCGTCTTTCCCCCGCCCACCACCCCAAAACAGCCATCCCAGTATTTCCCCCCTCCCCCAGTCTATTCTCTCCTATGTCACTTTTTG
>CM053580.1:70897342-70933325 GCA_028627135.1 Pseudochirops cupreus | reverse complement strand
ATATAGAAGAGGCAAGGGATAACTGTTACAATGGAGGGGAAGAACAAGAAGGCAAAAGGGAAAGGGTCAACCTTACTCTCATTGAATTTGGCTTAGGGAAGGAATGACATAAACTCAAAACTGGGTATCTTGCCACACAGGAGAGAAGGGGGGATGGGGATGAGAGATGGGATGATAGAGGGGAGGGCAGGGTTGGGGAGAAGGTTGCTGGAAACACACACTTCTGTAAAGGGACGGGGTAGAGAGTAGAATAAGGGGGGTCAGGATAGGAAGGAGGGACATATAATCAGTCTCTCACAATATGTCCCTTGTGGAGATTGTCTATGTAACTACACATGTACAGCCTGTATTGAATTGCTTGTCTTTCAGTGAGGGTGGGTGATGAGGGAGAAAGGGAAAGAACCCAGAATTTAAAGTTCTATAATCAAATGTTAAAAAAAAAATATATATATATATACATATATGTATATGTACATACATATATATTATTATTATTAACTACATACAACTTGGAATTAAGATATACAGGCAGTGGGGTAGGGAGATCCATCTTGCCCTACAGGAAAGTCAGAGGGGCGATGGGGGAAGACACAGGAGAGAGCAGATTGGGGGAGGGGTTATACAGTGGGATGGCTGTTTTGGGGTGGTGGGTGGGGGAAAGATGGGGAGAAAATTTGTAACTCAAAATCTCATGGAAATGAATGATATAAACAAGAAAATAAATAAATGAATAATGAAAAAAATTTTTTAAATAGAATAGTTTAAAAGATCAGTCTCAGAAAAGTTAGTAAATGAGTCATCAATGAACTCCCAAACAAAAAAGATGCAGGATCATATGGATTTCCATATTAGGTCTAACAAACATGCAAAGAAACAATCAATTTGTTTGATTGTTGTATTGAATTGTTCACAAAGAAGGTGGGGGGGGAATCGTTCAAAATTCATTAATGACTCATTTACAGTATGCATAAACCAGAGAGAGAAAAAGCAGAGAAAAATAAACTAATCATTCCAATAAATATTAAATAAAATATATCACAAAGAGACTAACTAACACATTAAAAAGATGATACACTATGACCAGACTGGCATTTTATTAATGAATGACTGGTTCAATATTAGGAAATATGATAAACATAAAGAACTAATAATTAACAAATACAACTAAATACAATAACAAAAACATCAAAAACGTATGCTATTTAAAAATGTAGAAAAAGATTTTGACAAAAAATAACACCCATCTGTTTAAAAAAAAAAACCACTAAGGAGCATAGGAATGAAAGCATTTTCCTTAGCAGAGTGAATATTATTTATATAAAACCAAGAATGAAAACTATATGTAATAGAGAATTCCAGAGAGATCAAGGATAAAGGAAAGCTATCCATTATCATCATTATTATTTGATACACTTCTAGCAATGGCACAGTATAGTAGTAAGACAAGAAAAAGAAATTGTGGAAATAACTATATGCCAAGAAGGAGGAAAATTAATGCTTTTTGCAGATGATACAATGGCCTACTTAGAGAACACAAAAGAGTCAACTAAAATTAACTGAAACAGTAACATCTACAAAGCAGCAAGATAAAAAATAATCCTGCATAAGTCATCAAGCTATGTGTACATTATCAAAAACAGGCAACAGGAAGAGATGGAAAAAGATATTCCAATTAAAATAACTAAAGAATGTATAAAATACTGAGGATTTCACTTACCAAGATTCACACAGGAATTACGTGACTACAATCTCAAAAAACTTTTTACAATGAAAAAAAAAAGTCAGACCCAAATAATTGGAGGAATATTAATTACTCATAGCTAGGGCAAACTAATATAATAAAAATAATTATCATTCCTAAATTAATTTACAGATTTATTGCTATGCCAATAAAGCTGTGAAACAATCACTATAAAAAGCTAGATAATAATAACTAAATTCATCTAGAATCACAACAGAGAAAGAATTTCAAAGGAAATAATGAAAACAAATAGAAAGGAGCCTAAGAGTACGTGATCTCTATGAAGTAATAAGTCTCAAACCTATTTGAACTGGTTTAAAAATGGAAAAGTTGATCAGAATCGCAGATCAGGTATGCAAGATCCACAGCAAAGGAACATAGTAGTATCATGTTCAATAAACCCAATGACTTTAACTAGTGGGTTAAGGACTCAGTAGTGAACAAAAACTGCTAAGAAAAACAAAGTATTTTGGCAGAAATTAGTATTTCACAAAACATACCACAATAAGCTCACAACGTATACAAGACAGACATACATATATATATGTATATGTGTGTGTACATATATATATATATATATATATATATATGTACACACACACACACACACAAATACATAAGGTCATATCACAAACAAGACAGAAGTGCAGGGAAGAAGATATCTTTCACAACTATGAAGAGGGAAAGAATTCTTAACCAAATAAGAGATAGAGAGTTCAGGAGAGATCAAATGGACAATTTGGATTACATAAAATCGAAAAGTTTCTGAGCAAATGAAACCAATTCAGTCAAAATTAGAAAGGAAAGTTAAGTGGGAACACAGTTTTGTAGCAGGTTTCTATGACAAAGGATGAAATGAGATATTTGCACTTCATAAACCTTAAAGCACTATGTAAATGCTAGCTATTATTGTTATTATTACTATTATCATCATATCCAAGATACACAAGAAACTTATTCACATATATAGAGGCAAAAATTAATCCCTAATAAATGATCAGAAGATACTAACAGTCCCCATTATCCATAGCTATATGAAAAAATGCTCTAAATCACTAATACGTAAGTAAAGACATTAAATCAAGTCTGAGTTACTACTTCACACCCATCAAACTGATAAGGGTTACAAAAAAGGGAAAATAACAATTGTTATTTGCAGCTGTGGGAAAACAGGTACACAGCAATGTTGATGGACTTGGTCCACAATTCTGAAAAAACATCTGGAGCTATGTTCCCCAAGTTTACTAATTTGAACAGACCTTTTGACTCAATGATAACACTAGTAGGCCCAGAGATAAAAAAAAAAGAGGGCAAAAATATTCAAAGCAATACTTTGTTGTAGCAGCAGAAGACTAGAACCAAAAGGATGTCATATGAATGTAACAGAATATTATTTTAAGTTAAGGATTGACAAATGCAATGGATTAAGAAAACTGCAAAGATTTATATAAATTAATGACGAAGAAAAATGGGCATGAAAATATTTTATAAAATGACCACAGCATTATAAAAGAAAAACAATTTCCAAAGACATAAGAATTCTGTGGTGACCAACCACAATTCCAGAAGAGAGATGACGAAGCATGTTTGTAGTTGCTAACGGAAAGGTGATGGACTAGAAACAAGTTATGTTTTTAGAGATGACCAACATGCAGGTTTGTTTTGCTTGACTATATTTGTTATAAGGGAGGATAACAAACAAGTGCTCCTCAGCACCCTGAAGACTCAGCAACAAAACCTCGAGGAGTCAGAGGCCCAAACCTGCCTATGCTTTGCATTCCTAATTCTTGTCTAATTTTGAGACACGGTTCACTCCTTATGTTAGTCATATATTTCTCTACTTTAGTGGAGACATTGTATGTTGGAGTAGGAAGAGGGGTGAACCTGTGATTCTGAGAATAAGGTTCTATATACAGTTTTGAAAATGACCAGTTGGGGACCATTGACAAGTCATAGAAAATCCCCTAGTTATAAAGTGGAAATGATTACAACTATAGCAACAACCTCTTAGAGTAGCTGTAAACCAAATAAGTTCCTACATATTCAATATTTTGCAAATCATAAAGCAGTATGTAAATATACTCTATATAATGCTAAGATGCCATAATTGAACACAGCACCTTGCACTACACCTGCAGACCGTCTTCATAAGTTACAGTACACATAAGTTTATCAGATGACGAGATAAATTGCTCTTCACATGACATACAGAACATCCCATATGCCATATCCTTCTAGCTTACTTGCCAGGAGTTTCTACTCCAATGAAGGAGGCTTCAAGAGTCCTGGGTTGCCTCCATGCTATGATGAGTAAAATTCAAAGTAAAATCTTAGTCTATGGTAGAGGTGTCAGACTCAAGAGTCTGAACCAGATTACAGTATAACTGGGAAATGTTTAACCAAAACAAAACAAAACAATGAAGCAGAGATGATGCAAATATGTGGTTTTCTAAGTCAATATGCTGTCCACAGGGATCCTTTCTATTCGAGTTTGATGCCTCTGATCTAGGGCACATCCTTCAAAACCTTGGAAATCCAAACTGACCAGGGTAAGCCAAAATCTATGTAACATAGAAATATATGTTAAATCTCAAAACTGTAAGCCAGTAACGGACTCTCTGAAAATCAGAAAAGACTAAAAAGAAGACAATGACTCCATCAGACAACAAGAAATAACAAAACAAGATCAAACGCCTGCAGAAATTATCAAAAACAACGAGCCTGGAAGAGGCAGAGACCGTTTAATAATCCTGGATTACTGCGAAGTCACGACAAAAAGATGAAGTTATACCTCATATTTCAAGAAATCTTGAAAGAAAACTTCCCAGACCTCTTAGAACCAGAGGGCAAACTGACAACAGAAAGAATTCACTGCTCGCCTCTTGAAAGAAAAGTCCAAAATAAGAACTCCTGAGGGTGACAGAGGATGCCCAGAGCTTCCAGTTCAAAGGCAAAAATGATACAAGCAGCTAGAAAATGCTGATGATCTTAAAAGGAAAAAGAGTGGGGTAAAGGTTAAGCGAAGGAAGAGATGAGCAGAAAAGCAGGGACACGGCTCACATGATGGTGGGGCAAAAGCAGAAGTCCACTCAAACATGGAAGAGATAGAGGGAGAGGGTGTCACTTGAACTTCACTTTGGATGAAGTCAAAGGGAAGAGGGACAGGAAAATAATTTATATTTTAAAACAACATTATAAAAACACAATTCTGAAATATTTAGCAACTCTTATCAATATAGTGATTAGTCACTATTTCAGAAGACAAAGCATTGATGGAATAGTTATAGAGAGTAAGATACACACTTTCGGACACGGCTAACCTCAGAATGTGTTTTGCCTGACTACATGCTTGTTGCTAGTTTTTTCTTGTTGTTTTTTATCCCCCCTACTCCACACTCCCCTAACCCTGTAACCCCAGATAGGGAAAGGTAAGGGGTGGGAAAGAGGGCAGATGTTTGCTAATTGAAAAAAAAAGTTTTAATTGTTGGGAAAATTGAAAGGCAAGGAGGAGTCTTTACAACTAAATAAAAGAACTTGAAAGGTTTAATACAATCGGATTTAGACCATATATTGAGACCTGTATGACACAACATAAATAATGCCAAAGGAAATTCTCTTGTTGGAGCTCAAATGAGAAAACCAGGCAGACAGATTTGAATCACATAAAAATATTGGATCAAGGGGATGAGAGAGGAAAATATGAACAAAGCTGCACTGCATTCTATGTATAAAATAAATTTTACTTTCAAAGAAACACAAAGTTGTTTTTCCTTATAAACAAAAGAGGATCTGCCATTTATCTGTAACGGAGTGTATTTTTTCTTTGGCTTATGTAAAGTGGTAAAACTTACTGAACCCACACAAAGATTTCTTTAAAATTACATCATTCTGCTAAACAGTAAATGTTTTCACACAAAATTCTAAGGACATGAAAATTCAGAGTTAAAATAGACCAGTCCTATAAAGTTAACAGTATTAAAAGGATTCTCATAGCAGCATTTTAGGAGTTATAATTCATTTTCCTATCTACTGTATTATCAACTAAAATAATTTTAATAAATTCACAGAACAAAAATGCAGGAGAAAAGGGAAAGATTAAAATGGAGATAAGTTGGGGGAAATGAAAAAGAGGAGTAAAAATAATGTTTTGTCAAGATCTATTATACAATTTCAAAGTTTTTAGCACAGTGTGTGACATTATGACATAATACATTTTTACATTTTACGTATCATGACTTTCAATGCTCTAAAAATTCCATTAAAAGAAGCTCTATTGAAATTAAGGAAATACCTTAATGGGAAGGAAGGTAATATTTCCCCCAAAAAAGCTATGATACTGCAACTTTTAAAAAAACACACAAATATGTTGAATCACTTCAGTTTCATAAAATGCAAACATCTGAATATTTCACATTCATTAACAATAAATAGTGGAACACAGTTGCAAAATATATAAAGCACACCGTATATAGCATAAAAAGAATATTACACAGGGGGAGGAATAAAACAAGGTAACAAATCTCTACTTCAATGGGTAGTCCTATTGCAAATTCAAGAAAAAAGTTCTCATTTTGTTAATATTCAACTTACTTAATTTTTCAAAGTTGTATTTTAGAAGGTTATGCTTATTGTAATTAAATGAATCATTATGAACTACCTACTCATCTAAAAAAAATGTCATAGTTTTGCCTACTATCCTGAAGACAAGATTATGAAAGACATGACAGAGAACAAGTGATTTCTTTAAAGGATAAGTGATGTATCTTTACTCCCCATATGTAACATTCTGTATAAGAATAAATAATGGATATCCAGCCCTGGAATCTCTTACCTTAAATCTAAGCAACCACTTAATGCATAAATGGAGCAAATAAAAGAGGTAAGGAAAAAAAGCATTGAAAGGTTAGTTGGAACTTCAGGATATGAAGAGAAAGGAAAAAAGAAAGAAAAACAAAGTTAAGCATTCAGCATTAACAAAATAATGTTTCAATAGATCATAGAAAGAGTGATTTAAAGCAGAATGTGTCATGAACAGGAGATTTTAAAAGATGAAACGGTTTAAAAGACACTGCTTCATTCAAAACTTAAAAGTAGTTAACTATATACAAGTCCCCAAATTAACAGACTCAAAGTGAAAAATCTGGAATCCTACAGCACTAACACTTTATTTTGAGAATAAAACAAGAAATGAAAAGTAATCACATCTTATTCACCGGAACTATGAAGCACAAATTCATTATTTTATGTTCTATAAGTGTCTTTTCAATATTAAAATTAGATAGTACTCCAGGTACTCTTACTTCTTGCTTCTAATCTTTGATATATCACAACAGGTTTTCCAAGCTAGATTAAATTTTCATTATTAATTACCTTTCCAAAAACTGAAATTGCCTGAGTTGCACAGGGTTTAATAAATGTTCTTTGTACAGCAACCTAAATATACTCAGGTCTACACTAAAGCAAAATTCCTGATATAGCAAATTAAAATATTTCTAGAGTTAGGAAGGTTATAATATTTATCAGGGGGAACAGGAGATAGGGAAAATGGGTCTCCTTGTATCACCTAAACTAGAAGTGAATCATCTACTCATGGCTCCATTCTACCACTTACCACCCTGGAAGCTTTAACCTGCTCTGTTTTTCCATTGTATGTCAGTTCACTCCCCTAATTAGGCAGCCTTGTCACCTCTTAATCTTGGGGACTCCCCATATTGATGCTAGACTTAACACACAACACCCATGTTACGTTTTCACTTTCTGATTCAAACTAAATGGGAAAAGATTCCATTGCATTTCTAACTAGAATGGTATTCATTTTTGTCCAATTATTAACAAAGATTGCATGAATTATGTTTATTCATAATTGCATGAATTGTATAAATTTTTTAAAATTAATTTTTATAAAATTCTTATTTTTATAATTTTTATAAAATTAACATGTAATCAAAGTGCTTATTAAGTGATTATGTTTTAGTACTGTACTTTAAGAATACAAAGATGGAAGTCAGAGTTCTCTGCTTTTTATTTAATCAATGGTTATATCTACTGCAAGTTCAGGACAAAATGTCCTCATTTTCTCTCACTTTCTTAACATTTAACTATTTTAATTTCAAAGTCATATTTTAGAAGGTTATATTTCATGGTGTAATTAAGTGAATTATTATAAAATGCCTACTCATCCAAAAGAATGTCATTATCTTGTCTACTACTTTGAAGATGATATAAAAGAACAACTGATTTCTTTCAAGGACCAAAGCATAATCATTCTTTGCTCATAGGTAATATTTCACATGAGAATAAAGATTGGCTATCCAGTCTTGGAATCTCTTACCTTAAATCTTTACACTCTGAACCACTTATTCAAAAGATCTTTTAAAAAATCTTAATACTGACAAATTTTGAATATAAGCTTCCAAGCCAAAGGGTCCCTAGTGGTTAGCAGAGTGTAGCTTGCACAAGGCTGTCACTTAATAAAAATGTGGTAAGTAAAACTTCTTGATGGCAGGGACCATGTCTTCCATTTCTTTATATTCTGTACTCCACCCTTATCCTCTACGTCCTCTATGTCTAGCACCAGGTTTTGCATGGTGTAGGAGCTCAAGTATCTGTTGAATGAATCACCTACATAAAACATGTAGCTTAATATTTTTTAAATGCTTTTAGGGCTTTAAGTCAAAATTAGCATAAAAGCAACGGGGCAATAATTTATCTACTACATGTACACTTTTTATTTTTTAAAAGCCTTCATGCCTAAAAATTATTTTGAAAAAATTCAAAGGGGTCTTTCACCTAAAATTGTTTTTTTTTTAAATCAAATGAAGTCAGAAAACTGGCTAACAAATTTTCTAAATGGAATAAATATGTCAATCATAATATGAATAATTTGTATACTCAAGAATTTAAAATCTACAATTAGAAGACTAAGACATTCACATACCACATCACATGAGTTATTACCACAATAGATTAAAGCAATGCAATTCATACAAAGAAGACTAATTTTTAATTTGACAATTTGGGTAACCTTAAAGGATAAGCACCAATTACAAAAAGATAGGTAAAATAGGTAAACAGCAGAAGGAAAGGGAATTTTATAGCTTTAGATGGATCACAACCTGTTAGTATACTACGAGAGGTAAAGAAGATAACATATAATCAAGCTGTTCAGTTTCTGAAACTTTCTCAATCACTTTTGATACACATGGTACATACCTTTACTCCATGCCCAATATCATCTAAAATTGTATAGTCAATAGGTTTTCTAATGTAACGAACTGGTCGTTCTAGGTTGGCTGGAGCAATAATTTTATGGGTTCTGGAAGTATTTTTGTTGGTAGTCAAAATACCAATTTCTCTCCTTGCAACTTTCTCTTTATGAATATCGACCGTCTGTAAAATACAATGTGAAAAAACAAATATCTTTTGTATGTATGTGTATGTAAATATGTATACATATACATGAATATAAAATATACTTATATAATAATTTTATACCAAATGTGAATGTGATTAATCTTTTGTGTCTATATTATGCTTCTCCCCCAAATCTCCATGCTGTAAAGTCATCATCATGTATAGGTACTAATTTACACCTATTTCAGGTCTAGTCAGAAAATTCTTTTAAACTGTGAGAATTATTTTTCTCCACTTTATATTCCCCAATACACATTAAAGTAGTAAATGTCAAATGTCACAAAACTTTTAGTCAGATTTTAGCAAATTCCCAATATACTTCCTACTAATGATAAAATGCCCATTTACTAATAAAATTAACTTAATGTAAGCAGAAATTTGTCTATATTCTACTTCTATTTAAAGACGTATTTTAGTTCAGCAAAGATTCCTATTTTTTAACATAACATTAAGTACTTTAATAATTTCACAATAAATTCACAAGTATATTGAATACTTCACCAATCTACTTGTTTTATTTATGAGATACTTACATTATACTTAATACAGTACAGAACACATTTAATTTGCTAAATTTGTAAGGATGGAATGAGAGAATTAATTTCTAAAAAAGTGATAATTACTAATATGTTTACCCTTTTTATCTATTAAATCGGCTTTTTTGCCAAGTTATATTTACATATTTTCTCCCCTCTGTTGCAATGGTCTCCAACCCAATTTCATCCTCGGCTGCCATTGCCACTACCACCACAATTCACTGTAACAAATCAAGATACCCCACCTCCTCAGTGAAATACACAAGATCACTAAATCTTCAATCTGGAACAAGAAGGGTCCTTACAGGTCCTCTAGTTAACCCTTTCATTTTACAGGTAAAGGAGCTAAAAGCTGGTGACTTGCCCAAGGTCTCAAAGGTATTAAGTGGCAGTCATTGTTATAATTCAAGTTCTATGCCTCCAAAATCAGCACTTACCTTCTACAACTAACTGAAAATATTATGGTATTTTTTTACAATACAAACCTCCCATATTTTTTATTTATTGACAATCTTATAAATGAACATCCTCCTTACATATACCATGCACTATAGACATGCCTGTCATATATGTCAAGTCTTGGTGAATTCTTAATCAGGATTAAGTATTTACTTAATTCACTCTTATCATAGCACCAAATTTAGACAGACTTAAAAGTGTTTTGATGATGATAATTATGATGATCTGGTCAATGTTCAGAAGAATGAAAAGAAAATGCTGGGCACCTTGAGTTATTTTACCTTACTGCTGTCACATTCACATATATATTATATATTGATTCCACTATCAAAAGTTTAAAGCTTTTGTTCAAATTTAGGTTTCTAAAATGCTACTGGGTTATTTTTAACTTCTAAAGAACTTAATTTTTTTTATATTCCCCAATGCTGCATTTTTTTGCTTGCCCCAAGATGTTCCGCTAAACATTAAAGGCTTTACTGAAAATACTTCCATTCACCACAACCATTCCCTCCAAAGAACAAAATAAAATAAAACATTCAGAAACATTAAAGCAGGCTTTCTAATAATGAAACATTTGAAATGTCTGGATTTAGTTTAATAAATTCTCATAAAAGTAACTTACTAACATTTATTATGCCACTTTAGAGAAAAAGGTCTTGACACAAAAAGATGTAACCATATACTAGAAAGAAAACATAAAGTGACCATAGTCATATTATTAAGCATCCCTCCAAATACAGCATAAATGTTTGTCATTCAGAGGTTAAGCTGTAGCAATAACATCAAAATCCAAAAAAAGTCAAACCCACTCCCCCCTCAATTCTCTATATCCATATGAATTTTAAAAGTAGTAAAGGTCCAGACCACCCAGCGTGAATGTATATTTTTAAATGAAAGATTAATAAACTCCTACCTTAACACTTAAGCATTTAATCATTTGGGGGGAGTTTATCTGTTTATTTTTAAAGGCAAAAATATAATCTTTAAAGTTTACATTTGGTTAAAAGAGGCCAGTTTTTCAGGAGAAGAGAAGCTTAATAGCCATGATACCAGAATACACTGAAGTCTCTCCAACTCTGAAGCAGCTGAAGAATATTCGATAATCAGCAGTTTTTGCTGAATGGTTCTGAGGTAATTGGAACTATTTCATTTAATGATCAGAAATTGAGTTTTTTTCAAGAAAAATCTTACTCATCTCAACCACTCCCCCAAAGATGATGATGATGATGATGATGATGACAATAACTAGCATTTATATAGTGCCTACTATACGTCAGGCACTGTGCTAAGAGCTGTACAAATAATTCATTTAATCCTCACAACTCCATGAGGTGGGTAGATACTACCACCCCCATTTTAGAGTTAAATAAAATAAGGCAAATAGAGGTTAAGTGACTTGCCCAGAGTCATACAACTCAAATTAGATACTAAAATTAAATGAAAATAAATCAGCATAAAACTGCTGCTCTAAAAGAAGAAAGAAATTTCTAAAAATAACTATGTTCAATTGGGCTATGTAAAATCTAGAAGGGACAAGTATTACATATGGATTGAGCCTCTCAGCAAATTGTCCATGGCCAGTTTCTGGAAATGTAAATCCTCAGCAAATAATTTCTAGCTGATCTAACTTATTCAAAACATTACAGACAGAAGATAAAGATGGAAAAGATAAATGGTTACACTAATTCAAAAATGTAACATTGTATCTTCATGATAACTAGATCACAGATACTCTTCAGTCCAATATAAACGATCAAGTAGCCACCAGTTCATGTTACTATTTGAACCATATTTAAATGCACTTCTTTTAAGATTTATCATCTTATAAAATGAGAAGAATCATTTTATTCGACCTACAAATATTTTATAAATGAAAAAAGTACCATTAATATCTTACTGGTTACAATAAGAGCATAAGGTCATACAAACATAACAGCAAACTGGACCCTAAAAAGTAGCCCATTACAAATAATAAATTTTTGTAACACTTCGAGTAAAAAGACTAAAATATTTTAGCCCTTAAGACTGTAAAATGGAGACAAGCAAAAGTTTTTAGACTGAGATACTATAATTTACCTCAGAACAAGTGTATCCTTTTAAGTTGCTCATCTTGTAGATCAGAACATGCTAATTTAAAACAGCTTAAAATTATAAGTTTTCACATAATTTTTTAGTAATTTATAGTCTTTGTTTTTTGTTTGTTTTTATTTTTTAACAAACACTTCTGAATGAAATTATGCACTTCCAGATTTTCAAAAGACAATTAGGCATATTAAAAATGCAATTTATCTGACCATAAATAAATAATCTAAGAAAATTAGTGAATAACATTTGCTTTAAAGAAAGGTTATCAGATTATAAGTAGTTGTCAATTTCAGAGCTATATATAAGCACTCCTACTGTGCAGCTTCATAATACTCATATTATGCCAATAACTTGAGGCTCTTGTATTATATTAAAGTTTTAAGTTTAAAGTTAAAAATTGACCTGGAAGATTTTAAATCCCTAAAAACTATGATTATAAATTTATCCTTAATTCCTAAAATCAGTCACTTATTCAAAATAAACTTTGCTTCATGTTTACATCTAATCTACAGATTAGCACACACCTATGGCAAGTAAAAAATATGGGTGGCCAGCAAGCAAAACTTAGCTAGTATATTACTCCACTGCTACTATTGCCCTCTAAAAGTCCTGTAACATCCCAATGACCAGAAAAGCAAGGATGAGATCCTGCTGCAAATGCGCATGATTTCTCATTATGTACTATTTACTGGCCATCCCATCCTTCTAACTGCTGCTGCAAAGCCACTCCGCATGCTGCAGGCCCCCCTCACACCCCAGACTCTCCAATCACACAGTTCCAGTCCCAGACTCCTCCAGGACCCTTCTGGCCAAGGTGGCGTGATCATATTCTCACCCAGCTCCCATGCCAGCCTGAGGCTCCACCCCCACCCCAAATACATTTCTCCCCAAAGACCCAAGCACATGCTCAGGCCACAGCAGATGGTAGGAAGGGAGGCTCAAACTATAGTTTTAGGATTATCCATGCAATTGTTGGCTCTCATTACCATAGATAATCGAGAGTTGATTGTACTGGATATCACTACCTCAGATAGCTGCCCATCAGTGTGGGAAAAAATCTGCAATCAAACAGGTAGAGTGGATTAACTTGACTAGGTTTTGGTTGTTTTTTTGTTTTTTTTTTCTAATCTTTATGTCTCAATTTTAGACCAGTAATTTAATTTTAGTGTCTAGTGAATATTTAAATTACAAAAGTACTATAAATTGTAAATTGTTCATCAAGTAAATCAAAATTATTAATAATATGAATATGAAATTGGTTGATTATTCATTTTTGCAAACTTAAAGACATATAAATGAAATTAATTAGGGACTGTACTTTACATGAATAACAATGTTTATGAAATCTACTCTTACTTTAAAAATTTTGCCACTTTTGCCACCTAGATAAATGTGATCTTCACTGGAAGAAGGAACATGCGTAAAGAGATAAACTTGGCTTTAGAGTCAATAAAACCTAGGTTGAAGTCCAACCTCTGACACATATGTCATTAAACTTATTTCTCCCCAAATAATTTTCGAAGACTAAGTTGCAGTACAGTTGAAGAGCTCTCCACCACAAAGAAATGAAAGAGAGAAAGAGAGAGAGGGAAGGAGGGGGAGAGAGAGCAGGAAGTAGAGATGGGGAGAGAAAGAGCAAGAAGGAGAATCACGAAAGAAGGAGGATCAGGAAGGAAGGAAGGAAGAAAGGAAGGAAAGAAGGATGGAAGGAGACAGACTAGGAAGAAGACTAGCTATCTCAGCTCTAATATTAAATAGTTACGTAACTTTAGATTTCAATTCTCTCATCTTTCATAATATGGAGGAATAATATAGAGGGATTATAGAAATAATCTAGTTCAAAACTTTATGGCTTCCATACAGTTCCTCAAGGAACACCAACTGCCCTTCCTAAAATTCATCAACCTTTTGATTCCCCCTCTGTTACCCATTAGCTGTTGAAGCACCAGCTTGATCAATAAGTACTATGGACTAAAGTTAAACCAGATGTTATGATAAATGAACCTTCTTAATTTTCTTACTCTTTACTATTGCCTCAAAACCATGCTTAGTACTGTTACTGTTTCCAAAGTACCTCGAGATAAAAACAGATGAGCTGTTGACAAGTTTATCTGACCAATGATTTTTAGCTCAGATAAGATAAGAAGCAAGATGCCTAGACTAGCTTTACTTGTAGTAATCAAAAAGTTTTCAAAACCTGTGTCCATATTCAGAATACATTTAAAGTCTGTCACAATTTTGGTTTAAATCATATCATAAATTTAACGGCCTTTATTTACTTAATGGGAATAGAAATAAATTTTCAAATGGTGAAGTCTCAACACTAAATACATGTATTCTTTTTCATAAGTATTTGCAATTCAAGAGAGCAATGACATGTTACAAAAGGACATTCACCTTGGTTGAGCATTTTGCCACCAGTCTCATCAATGCTAATGTCTTACCAAAGTCCACTTTGGATTTCTGTCGCCACGTGCATCCTCTGCTCCTACTCACCTGTTGCTGATCAGTGCCAGAGAAAGTTTTCAACCTTCTGTCAAGTGTTCTACAAATTTATGTTCCCTCATCTCAACAAGGTCCTAATAAAGCAAGGCAATCTTTTATTCCTCCCTAATTCTATTGTTTTAATCATCCCAGTGAAAACATGTTGGGAAATATAGTTTAGGATTAAGAAATGATAATGAACAAAAGATTACAGATCATCCTTCTAGACATCCAGCTTCACAACCTCAGTGACATCCTCAACTTCTTACTCTCACTCACCCCACATATCCAATCCAATTGCCAAATGCTGTTTTTGCTATCTCCACATTTCTTGTGTACCTTATCTCCGGTCACACAATTACCACATTGGTTAAGGTCCTCATCATCTATCTCCTGGACCCTTTCAATGGTCTCCTAATTAGTATCTCTGACTCAAATCTCTCATCAACCTATCCTCCACTCAACTGCCAAAGTAATTTTCAGAAAGCGGAGGTATAACTATTTCACCCTCTCCCAACCTCAATAAACTCTAATGGTTTTCAATTACCTAGGGCAGGGGTGGGGAACCTGTGGCCTTGAGGTCAACATGTTCTGTGAAGTTTGGACCTAGAGGGCCACATGTGGACTCTAGAATTTATTCTGTGAAGTTTGTGTTCAGTCAAGGAGCTGCACTTGAGGATATAGAGGGCCACATGTGGCCTCAAGGCTACAGGTTCCCCACCCCTGACCTAGGGGTTCAAATATGAACTCCTCAGTTTGGCATTTAAAGCTCTCCTCAACCTGACCCCCACAATACCACTCCAACATTATTAAATTTTAGTCAACAACACACATGCTCTAGTCCAGGTAACCTTCTTACTGCTCCTCACACATGACACTCCACTGCCCATCTCTGTGCCTTTGCATTGCCTGTCCTCCAAGCTTAGACTGCACTTCAGTCTACTCTCTGCCTCTTATAACACTTGGTTTACTTCAAGATTCACCTCAAAAAGCACTTTCTGCTAGTAATAATGGTGCCTATCTTGATGCCCCTAGATGCCAGTGCCACATCTCCCAAGGTTAGGGTACTCTATATTTGTTTTATATGTGCACCTATACATGTTGCCTCTCCTGTTGAAATGTAAGCTCTTTGACAAGAAAGAACATTTCATTCTGCTCTAGGCCAGTGCTTGGAATATAACAGGTACTTGATAAATGCTTATTGATTGATTATATAAATTATTTTTAATATTATTATCAACCTACATATCCACAGGTATGTTTGTTGGGTTTTGGGGGTTTTTTTTTTGCTTTTTGGAGGAGGGAAGGCACGTCAATTAGAGTTAAGTGACTTGCCTAAAGTCACATGGCTAGTAAGTGTTAAGCGTCTGAGGCCAGATTTGAACTCAGGTCCTCCTGACTCCAGGGCCAGTGCTCTATTCACTGCACCACCTAGCTGCCCTGACAGGTATGTTCCTAAAGTCTGTGCCAGCAAACCACTACCTTTGGTACAAGGGATCTACCAACAAAGAAAGGTTTCAACTATGGGTCTAGCAATGGAGTGTTTCTCTGTCACCTGAGTTCCAGTCTAATTAAGCTGAGAGAGGTTCATCATCACATTATTCAGAATGATGGATTTTTTTGGCTATAGCAACCCAAGATCCTCCTATCTCTTGCTGAAAACTCACTCCTGAGTTAACTAGTACATATCTTTAACTTTCTAAGTTATACTAAGAGATATTGAATTCTATAGACCACCCCATACAAACAAAAACAAATAGCTTTCAACATTACTAGGACACACATTCATAAAATATTGCTTACAAATGATGGAGAAATTCCAGAAAAAAAACAGTAGAGGTACAATTCAATTTTAATGAACCCTATTAATGTGTCCAGTTTATTATGAGACATATATCAGGCCAAAAGCCTATACTAACAATGCTTTGCTCAAGTGCCAACAGAAATTTTATTAAAATTTTAAATAATTTACGATCTGTAATCACATGTTACAAATCACATAGTATTCAAACTAGTTATTGTTCTTTCAGGACAGTTACTATACAGTTACTCTATCCATAATTTTAAATTTGTTTTTCAACATGTGCCAGTGTTTAAGGAATTAAGTATGTTTAACTGACAGGTACTTGATTTTTGTTTTATTTCCATAGAGTGCTTCTTGCACAACTTTTAAGCAAAGAAGTTGGAAGTATTAATAGTTTCCATTTTCACACAGTCTAAGAATGATTTTGATTCTTGTATCTGAGATAGACACAGGGTTGAAGGAGATGGGTTGAGGTGATTAGGGAAGAAAGAAATGTGGAGAGAAAGTTAAAGATATGTACTAGTTAACTCATGAGTGAATTTTCAGCAAGAGATAGGAGGATCAGATACTTGAAACAAAAAGAAATGAAGGCAGGATCCATACAAAGTGGAAAATGACAAGGTGCCTGATCCTTGGACTAGGAAACAAAGAAACAAAGACAAATGTATCATAATCCTAGACCAGCAGTTCTCAATCTGTGGGTTGAATGGCATCGCCTAAGACCACTGGAAAACACATATTTCCAATGGTCTTAGGAACTGAGACACTGCTTCTCTCTCCGTCTCCAGGCGAGTCTGCCCACATGCCGATACACACACATATTAAAGGGTCACAGCATTAGGAAGGTTGAGAACCATCGTCCTAGACCTCTCTCCACCCCAACAAGTCTCTACTCAAACAACCTTATGAATTCAAAGAGCTCAGAATCAAAAGAGTACAGAAAAGCGAAGTATAGTGAATAGACTGCTAGACTTCAAGTCAGAAAGCCCTGAATTCAAATGCCATGTCTTATTTTTAGTAGGTAAAAGTTACTCAACCTTTCTCAGCCTGCTACCTTATCTCTAAGATGGGGATGATTAATACCTGTAGGACTTCCCTCAAAGGCTGTCAGAAGATTAAATGGGGATCGTGTATGCAAAGTGCTTTGCCAGTTTTAAAGTACTGAAGAAATGTTAGCTAAAACAACTTCCATCTTCATCTTATCCAATCCCTACCTAAAGGCTGAATCCCTTTATCTGTAATGACCCCACATGTATATAGCCAACTTTTCACTGAAGACCGAAAGTAATGGGGTCTTCTCTTCCTAAACCCACTTTGCCCATTCAATTCTTCCTCATCTTTTCTATGCCATTTATTTATTAAATAACTACAACTTATTTCAAGAAACTTTCCCTGATCTCCACAGTTGGCAATGACCTGTCTTCCCTTTGAATATCACACATTTTTGCACGTTTCTCTTATGCAGTCATGCATTATTCTGTATTACATTTTTTGTTTGTGAAACTACAAGTTCCTAAATTTTAGAAATCCCTTAGTACTTATCATAATTACTCTGCACACAACTGAAACTGCTCTCAGCTGTTACCAATGGTCTCTGAATTTACAAATCTAATGGTCTTTCCTCAATATTCCTCCTGCTTGACCTCTCTGAAACACCTGACATCACTGAATTCTTCCTGGATACTTTTATTGCTGTAGGTTGTCATGATCTTTCTCTCTTCTGGTTCTCCTCTCAGTCTCCTTTGCTGGTTCTTCAGTCATGTCATGACCCCTATTCATGTTGTCTCCATTGGTACATTAGTGAAGATTTAACAACTCTCTCTCCAGGACATAGTTTAATCAACATAATTAACATTTCCTTGGATCACTTTCTTAAGTCTAGATAATCAGTAAAATAATAAATTAATCCATCATTAGTAGAACGTGCCAATTTCCAAAATGTAAATGCTCAGACTGAAAACTGAACAACAGTCCTGGGCTCCAGCATACTCCAGCTGTCCTTCAATGGCTCTGTCTTGGAATCCTCTTCTCTTTTGCCTTGATGTCAGTGGAGAGGACCTCGAGGATCTCCTAAAAGGATCTCAGGGACCCGTAGGATTTGTTAGACCACAGTTTGAGAACCCCTGGTATTCTCAAAAGAAACAGGAAAGTTTGGAGGAGGGGGAAGGGAAAGAGAGTGAGTGCAATTTTGGCCACACTGAGTTTGAAAGCCTTACAAGTCATGCAGGAAATGATATCCAGCTGGCAGGTTATATGACTGGAATTCAGGGCAGAGTTTAGGGCTAAGATTCCATTTTAGTGAGATTTTAATATGAGGCAATTCTGATATCCCATTAATATTGTTTAAAACAACATCATACCTGCATTGGTAAAAACTTCAATATAAGGTTTTACCATTCTACCTTGAGTTTGAATTTCCCTTCTTAGATAAGTTTCCTGTAATACTATTCTATTGATAAATCTACACCATGCTTTACAGACTACGTCCTTTGTGTTTCATAACAACCCCATGAGCTAAGTACTACATGTATCATTATACTCATTTACAGATGAGGAAACTGAGGGTCAAAGAGGTTAGATGATTTGTTCAAGTTCACACAGGTTGGGTGTGCGTGTCTGTGTGCGTGTGAATTTAAGATCGAGCTTTCCTGATTTCCTGTAACAATTGTATTTAGATGTTGATAGTGCTTTAAATTTTGCAAGATGCTTTTTATATATTACTTCCCATGAGCCTCCCAACAATCCTGAGGCAGGTAGTATGGCTATTACAAATGAGGAAACTGAGGCTCATTTAGGTGATGCTGCACTCCCCACAGTAACTATTTCAAATCTCTTACCAAGCACACATGCCATGACTTCGTCCTGACTCTCAGCAGAGAAACTTACCTAATACTTCAATGAAAAATCTGGACCATCTGTGATAAGCTCCCTATCCTCTTGAACTCCACACACTTCAATTCACCTCTGTGGCCTCCCTCATTCTCTCTTCTGTGGCCTCAGTACTGGGTAATAATGTGACCCTTCTATTTGTGCCCTGGATTCCAACCCCTCTAATCAAGCTGACCTAACCAGTATCCCTTCACACTCTCCCTAATTTTCTATTTCTCCTTTATCCAGCAGATCCTTCCTTGTTATCTACTTACTTAAATCGTGCCCATCCTTGCCCATCTAGGTGGTACCCTGGATAGAGTACTGGACCTGGAGTTAGGAAGAACAGAGTTCAAATCTGAACTCAGATACCTACTAGCTGTGACCCTGAGCATGTCACTTAACCTCCATTTGCCTCAATTCATCTATAAAATGGGGATAATAAAAGCACCTACTTCACAGGGTTGTTGTGAAGATCACAAAGCACTGTGCACACCTTAAAGTGCCATTTAACAATTATTCTTTAAAAAAACACTTTCATCAAACCGTATACCCTCAAGTCATTGCCTTTACTTCTCTCTTCCAAAAGCAAGCTCCTAGGAAAAGTTTATTACCACCCATTCAATTACAAACCCTTTGCCACATGGCTTCCAACCTTCACTTCACTGAAACTCCTCTTTCCAAGGTCACCGATATTCTACAGCTAAATCCACTGGTATTTTATCAGTCCTCATTTACCCTCTATGGCACCTGACACTGCTGACCACCACTTCCTTTAGGATACTCTCTCCTCCCTGAATTTTCATCTTAGTACTCAAGTCTTGAGTCTCTTCTCACCATTCTTGTAGCATCACCATGCATATTCTGTCCTCTAGGAATGTACATATCCCAGGGTTCAAGCTTAGGCCCTCTCTTTTTCTCTCTCTATCCTCTCTTATCAGCTCCTATTGATATAGTTATCATCTCAATGTAGATGGTAATAAATCTACCAATCAGACCTTCATTTTTCCTCAGAACTCCTCCAGTCCAGCATTTGTAAGTGCCTTCTGGACATCTCCACTTGGATGGCCCATAATTATCTTAAACTCAATGTATATATGAAAATTTATATCTCCTCTGAAATCAACTCTCATCCTACCGTAACTCTCCTATTTCTGTTGAAGACACCACCATTCTTTCAAACAGCCAGGTTTACAAACTAAGATTTGTTCTCAATTCTCCACTGTCAGGCATGCCCCAAATCCAATTAAATGCCCAATTTTGTCTATTCTATCTCCTCAATGTCTCACACCTGTACCTTTCTCTCCACTGATACTAGATCAAATCAAATATTACAGATTTAGAACTAGAAGGGATCAAAGAGGTCATCGAGTAAAACCCCCTTATTTTATAGATGAGAAAACTGAACCATAGAGAAGTGAATTGACTTACCCAGGGTTATACTACTACTAGTAAATGTTTGAAGCAGGCAGTATTCAATACATCAGACCAGCTCTGATCCAAAATCATCCTACTGCAAGCCTTCATCGTCTCTTCCCCACCTACTGCAACATCTTGCCTGTCAGCCAGTCAACAAGCATTTACTAGTTTCCCTATATCTAATCTCTTCTCCAATCCAATCTCTATAAAGTTGCTAAACTGTTATGTCTACAGCACAGATCTGATCATATCACCGCCCTATTCAAGAAGCTTTACTGGCTCCCCACTGCCTCTAGATTAAAATACAAACTCTTCTGTTCAACATTTAAAGATCAAGCAATCTGGACCCAGACCTAGTTTAATTACATATAATTTCCCCCTCACACGTACAATCTAATCAAACTGGCTTGTTTTTTGCCATTTATCTAACAAAATACTATCTCCTGCCTCTGCCTTTGCACACACAGGCTGTCCTCCGTGCCTAAAATGTCCTGAAAATCTTAATTCCCTTTAAGACTCAGCCCAAGTGTCACCTCAATTCAAGAGGCCCTTCTTAATTCCCCCAATTGTTAGTGCCCTGTTATATCCTTGCCTAGAAATTACTTCGCGTGTATTTTATATACATTTTTATACATACTTATCTGTGAAAACATTGTTTACCCCAGCAGAATGTAAGCTCCTTCTGGGTAGGTATTAGAACTCACTTTTGTATTTATATGGGCTGTGCTAGGCACATGGTATGGATTTAATAAAATCTTTTTGATTGATCTGGCATAGCCTTGTTCCTATAGCCAGTGTCAAAGGTAAGATTTAAGTTCAAGGTCTCTCTGGACTGCTAATCTTTGTATCTTTCTTTCCATTAGACCAGTGGCGCTCAACCTTCCTAATGCTGCGACCCTTTAATACTCGTATGTGGGCATATCTGCACGTGGGCAGATCCGCCTGGAGACAGATAGAGGAGCAGTGTCTCAGTGCTTAAGAGCATTGGAAATATATGTTTTCCAATGGACTTAGGCGACCACTGTGACCCCTGTGAAAGGGTCGTTTGACACACACTCCCCCCCCCGCAAAGGGGTCGCAACCCACAGGTTGAGAACCGCAGCATTAGACCATGCTACCCTAATCAATTCACAGCTGGTAGAGACAGCGTGGTATAACTGAAAGAATCATTAATTGAAAGTTAAGGTACTAGTTCTAGTCAGTTCTTCAATTAAATCATTTTGGGATCATGGTCTACTAATTTAACTCTTTTAGTTGTCAATTTACTCACCTATAAAATAAAAATCTACTTAAAATTTATCTAAACTTCTATCTAAAGTTCTTAACCTGGGCTGGGTTTATGACCCCTAAGAAGCTGTGGAGAGATTTCAGGGGGTCTATGTACATGGATGACAAAAAAAAATTACATCTTTGTTTTCTTTAACCTTTATCTGAAATTTAGTATATCCCTCATTCACAAATGTGGACAACAAACAACAGCAGAATTATTAGTACCTATGAATCTGTCACCAATAGAAACTATAAATATTTTCATAACACATCACAGTTGTTGCAGATGTTACAAAATATTGCTTATACTCATCATTACTTAGAAACTACTGCTGGGAGCAGCTCGGTGGTACTATGGATAGAGCACTAGCCCTGCAGTCAAGTGGACCTGAGCTTAAATACGGCCTCAGACATTTACTAGCTGTATGACCCTGGAGAATTCACTTAATCCCAATGGCCACAAAAAAGTGACTGTTATTACTAGCCCTACCACTAGTTCTTGTCTTCTTAGTCCAGTCAGATCACTGTCTCTTTAGTCTTCTGTCTACAGGCAGTATGCATTTCAATACAACTGGTTTCCTTTGTACCCAATGTATTTTATTTTATACATTTAAAAACATGATTCTGAGGAGTTCAGAGACTTCACCAGACTGACAGCCAAGAGGTCCATGGCACTAAGAACATGAAGATCTCCTGGTCTTGATGATCTCTAGGGAACTTTCAAATTTTAAAATTCTAGGACTGACAATCCAAATTGGCAATGGGACATTCAACTGTCCCTAAAGCTAATACCCACCTCTTCCCACACTTTGTCACAGAAGAGATATACAAACCCACCATTCCCACACAGCAATGATGTCACTTCATACCTTCCTTCAACAATAGAGTAAAGGAGCAGTTGCTTTCCCTGACCTCAGAATCCTGCTTGTCATCTTCCTATCTTCCCCACAATGCACAAAAAAGTGTTTTATAAGGTGCTAAATAAACACTCTCAAATTGAATTAAACAGTGCCTCTATAGTTCACATTCTTCTCCTTATTTTCAATTATCAATCTATTCTCCTGAGTCTTTAATTATACTATTTGAATAAGCATAAATCTCACAGACCTTTAAAAGCAAAGATCTCTGTATAAAATGTGAGACCATTGACTTTGCATAAAGAAGGCAAATTTCCAAAATATTAGGCCACTGGATGGGGTTCTAAGAGAACAGAATGGCTATACCTGATGCAATTTCATTAGGGAACAAGGCTGGTAGAATTCATTTAATACTGCTATCAAACTATTTCTTCCATTTCCCCTTCAATTTATCCTAAACAAACCACCATTATAATTACCATCATTATCATTTACCATTCTCTACAAAATATGCTAATGACTCTTCATACAGACAACTGACAACAGGCTCAAGATCCTCCTATTCCTTCATGTCCATTCTTACCCAGTATAACTCACTGCTTTACCTACCCTAAACTAGTCAGGGTGCTCCCCAACAGTCTAAGTACAGAATTACCCCATTCTCTCAATTTTTAGGCTTGTTCTTTTGTGGGGCTGCCTTTCTCTTATTACATGCATGTACATGTCCATTCATTCTGTCTCTGTTTTCTGAATAAAGCACATCCCTTTCACAGAAAAGCATTTTTGAGAAAAGTATACCCTTCACTCTCATCACACCTCACTTAAAAAATAAAAATCAATATAGCAATAAAAATTATATACCATATATTTTAGGAAGCTATTGGCAGGAATGTAAAAGTTAGAAATGGGAAAGTGTGTGAAATGGTTTATTTGACTACGTTGGATTTAATAACACAGCAATCAGTCTATGCTGCACTGAGAAACTATGAAATAATAAAAATAAAAGGTCTTCCAAGGCAACTATATGCCTAGTGATTAATAATTTCTGAAATATTTTCTGAAACTTCAGACCCTCAAAAAATGGCTGAATCACTTCAGTTCCAGAAGGGCAAAGAACTCAAAGGATCTATTTTAAAAAAGAAAACTAATCTGACTTTCAATTATAGAAGGGCACTTCCAATCTAAAAACAGGGTTGAAATTAACTCTACTGACAATACTGCTATAGCCATAAAGTTCCAAAGTCATCCTCAAAAGAAAATTGCAAGGCAGGTAAATAAAAACCAATGATTTTTTTAAAAATGTTATTGAAACATCTTTTGATAGCATATACATTTAGAAAGAGCTTAGAACTTTTGCTAGGCATTTATTCATTTTGTTCCTATTATAGAGACTATAACCCCAAATAAACATATTAAAAAATTAAAATACAAGCTGCAAATCTACCAAATTTATACTTGCCAAATAAGGAGATATCCTTTTGGTAGAAATTGGAAAGAAAAAAACCTTCACTTCAGAGCCAATTCTATTGTTTAATATAATATCTCAATTTTGATAAATCCCAAAAAGCTTACTCTAATTTTTTTTCAAAATTACACAGAAGATAATTGCACCTATTCTAAAAAGGAAAAAGGAATCTAATATTTTGACTTTGCTTTCCTATAAAGGTTTTATACTCCAATTCATGTACCTAGGTTAAAAGTTAATAAAAACATGTTATCCATTTCAGGTCTTTTAGTAATAATAGCTTATACTTGGAAAAAATAACATAAGTAAAAAGTTCGGTCTCACTTGGGAAATGTGGTTGATAGAAGATTCCATCCGACGTAGCTGAGATGCCTGGATATCCAACATTTGGAGGACATTGTTGGCCAAAGTGTTTATCAGATAGGCTACACTTGCTAAAGACTGCGTTGTATAGGCTTTGGTTTCTTCTAGGGCTCGCTGCTTATCTGCTGACTAAAAGAGAAAAACACTGTTAAAAATAGCTAATAATGTGAATTTTCAATTGAAAAGCAATCATTAGTAATCAGAGTTCAGGAATATAAAAATAGGAAGAGATTTTGGGGGATCAAAGAATTTAAAACTGTGAGTACCCATCAACTGAAGGATGCTGAATAAACTGTGGCATATTAATGTAATAGAATACTACCATGCCATCGCAAGTGATGATGGCAAAGAAATTTGGCAAGACTTAAATGAATTAAAGCAAAGCAAAATGAGCAAAATCAAGAGAATAATTTGCATGATGCCCACTATGATATAAAGGAAAACATTTAAGGACCTCAAGACTCTGATAAACACAATTTCAGAAAATTTATGATGAAACATATCTCCTTTCTCTCTACAGTGAGGTGGTAGAATACAGGTGAAGAATAAGACTAATTTTTCAAACGTGGCCAATTTTTTCTACTTTATTGTATTTGTTACAAGGATAGGTAAATAGTGGGAAGTGACAGTGATTTTTCTAAAGCACCAGTAAAATTTATTTATTATCTTTGGAAGGAAAAAATTATAAGAGAAAACCTCTCCTCTGCCTCTTAGTAGTCCACTACTTGTAGATATACAACTGAGGCTTGATCCTAAACTCTTTCTTCGTTTTTCCTTATACTCATCAGTTTCTATGGTTTAATTATCATCTCATGCTGATTAGTCCAAATCTAAACAGCCATAACTTAGGCTCTCAAGCTCTAACATCCATTATCAACTGCCCACTAGAAAGTTAAACTGGATGTACCACAAACATCTCAAACTCAACATCTCCAAACCAACTCATCTTTTACTAAAAACTCACTCCCTCTTTAGAATTTTCCTATCATTGTCAAAGACACTATTATTCTTCCAGTCACCCAGATTTGCCACTGCAATGTCTTCCTCAACTCTTCTCTTTCATTCCATCAGTTGCCAAATCTTATAATTTTGGCACACTGTATCTTCACCAGACATCTCACTCATCTTCTCTTCATTGTCACCTAAGTTCAGGCAACAACCTTCTAATCAATCTCCCCTTTTCAAATTTCTCCTCACTCTAATCCATTCTCCATATAGGTGCCAAAGGGATTTTTCTTGAAGCAAAGATCTATGTCATTAATCTATTTAAATTCTAGTGCTTCCTTATTATCTCTGGTATCAAATATAAACTCAAACATTTAAAGTTTTTCACAACCTGACCCTTTCCTATCTTTCCAGTCTTCTTACAAGGGTCTTCCAGTTCACATGAGCAACAAGATGGCAGACTAGACATTTCCTTTGATCTCCATGACCTCTCAAAACTCTCCAAGAAAGAAATTCTGTGCCAAAGATGAAGCAAACTTCAACTATGTCTATGATCTAGAACACCCAGAATTCAAAAGAAGGAAAAAAATTCCCCAAAACCCAGAAAATGACACTCACTTACCCTGAGCTCACTCAGCACCCCTCTACCTATTTCCCATGCTATTGACAGAAAGGCTGCACCAATAGACCAAGGACATGACATAGAATTACATCAAAATCCATTCCTGTACCCAATTTCCCCCCTCCCTCTTTCCAATTCCATAGAGATCCCAGTTCCATGCTAAAGAAGTTTATTTGGACCTGAAAAACCAGTTTGATTACAGCCATTCAGTAGCAAAAACTACAAGGGGAAGTACCCACAAGCATCAACACCAGGGAAAGCAGGCTCTTAACTGCCAATGCCAGGGCAGAGAACTGAGAAACAAAGAAAGCAGGTGAAGGTCACCAAGACAGGATAACATATGTATGGAGGGCTATGTGGCACTTCACCAAGCCTAAAGGAAAAACTATAGCATTCAGCTGGGGCCAGCTCTGACCACCCAAAAGTAATATGAGGCAGAGAACTGGACTGATAAACCATGAAACACTCATCATAGAAAGAAGCTGAGATACCTTAAGATTCAGCCCCCAAAGAAATCACAATGATAAGAAAATTTAGGAGGAAAAATTACTGAAATACCGAAGATTTCAGGAAGAAGAAAACTCACAAACCTTGAACATAAATATATAAAACAACAGGAAAAACAATAACAACAGAAATAAGCCCTTCAGATCTAGTAAATTATTTCAGGCGTCTATGAGTAAATATTGCAAAAAAACAAAACAAAAAAGGAAAATGATCCAATACACCCTGTAAATTGGCAAAGATGACAAAAAATTACAAACTCAATGTTGAAGGGGTTATAGAAGGACAGGCACACTAATAGATTGTTAGTGGAGATGTGAAATGGTACAACCATTTTGAAAAGCAATTTGGAATTACTCAAAGTGAATGAAATGTTCATACCCTTTGAAACAGAATCTCTAAAGGAATTAGAATAGGCCAAGAAGAAACAAAGCTATCATTCTTTGCAGATGATATGATGATATACTTAGAGAATCCTAGAGAAACAACTAAAAAGCTACCTGACATAATAAACAACTTTAGCAAAGTTGCAAGATACAAAATAAACTCACATAAATCATCAGCATTTCTATATATTACTAACAAAGCCCAACAGCAAGAGATAGAAAGTGAAATTCCATTTAAAGTTACTGTAGACATTACAAAATATTTGGGAGTCTATCTGCCAAAACAAATTCAAGAACTATATGAACACAATTTCAAAACACTTTTCATACAAATAAAGGTAGATCTAAATAATGGGAAAAACATTGCTCATGGGTAGGTCAAGCTAATACAATAAAGATGATAATTTTACCTACATTAACTTACTTATTCAGTGCCATACCAACCAAACTGTCAAAAAATTATTTTATAGAGCTAGGAAAAAAAATTTATCTGGAAGAACAAAAGGTCCAGAATATCAAGGAAACGAATGAAAAGAAATGCTAGGGAAGGTGGCCTAACCATACCAGATTTTAAACTATATTATAAAGCAGCAGTCATCAAAACTCCTTGGTATTTGGTTGAGGATGGGAGTGGCAGAACAGTAGAACAGAATAGGTACTCAAAACACAGTAGTCAATGACTCTAATAATCTACTCTTTGATAAACCCAAAGATCACAGCTTGTGGTATAAGAACTCACTATTTGACAAAAAATGCTGGGAAAACTGAAAAATAGTATTGCAGTAACTGGGAACAGACCAATATCTTACACCATAGACCAAAATAGAGTCAAAATTGGTACACAATTTAGATATAAAGACATACTATAAGTAAACTGGGAGACCAAGGAATAGTTTATTTGCCAGATATATAGAGAAGGGAAGAATTTATAACCAAACAAGAGATAAAGAACATTAGGAAATGCAAAATGGATAATTTTTATTATATTAAATTGAAAATTTTTACAGAAAGTCAATGAAATCAAGATTAGGATGGAAGCAGAAAACCTGGAAAGAATTTTTAAAAGCAGTATCTCTGATAAAGGCCTCATTTCTAAAATATATAGAGAACTGAGTCAAATTTATAAGAATTCAAGTCGTTCCCCAATTGATAAAATGGTCAAAAGATATGAACGTGCAGTTTTCTGAGGAAGAAATTAAAGCTATCTAAAGTCATATGAAAAAATGTTCTAAGTCATTATTGATTAGAGAAATGCAAATCAAAACAACTCTTAGATACCACATCACACCTATCAGATTGGCTAATATGACAAAACAGGAAAATTACAAATGGTGGAGAAGATGTGGGAAAATTGGAATACTAATGCATTTGTGGTGGAGTTGTGAATTGATACAACCATTCTGGAGGGCAATTTGGAACTATATACAAAGGGCTATAAAAATGTGCATACCCTTGACCCAGCAATACCACTTCTGGGGCTATATCCAAAAGAGATCATAAAAATGGGAAAAGGACCTACATATACAAAAATATTTATAGCAGCTCTTTTTGTAGTGGTCAAGATTTGGTAATTGAGAGGATGCCCATCAATTAGGGAAATGGTTGAACAAGTTGTGGTATATGAATGTAATGGAATACTATTGTGCTGTAAGAAGATGAGCAGGCAGCCTTCAGAAAAACCTGGAAAGACTTATATGAACTGATGCTGAGTGAGCGGAGCAGAACCAGGAGAACATTGTACACAGTTACAATCACACCGAGCAATGACTTTGTTAGACTTAGCTCATCTTAGCAATGCAAGGTTCTCAAGGTTCTAATACTACTCCAAAAGATCCTAGATGAAAAATGCTATCCACTTCCAGAGAAACAGCTACGAAGTCTGAATGCAGATCAAAGTATACTATTTGCCCTCTCTCTCTCTTTTTGTTTTGTTTCTTCTTTGTCATGGTTAATTCCATTGATTCTAATTCTTCTTTACAACATGATTAATGTAAAAACATGCTTAATATGAATGTATATATAGAGCCCATATCAGATTATATGCTCTCTTGGGAAGGGGGGAGGGGAGGGAGGAAGAGAAAATTTCAAACTCAAAAGCTTATGAAACTGAATGCTGAAAACTAAAAATACTTTTTTTTAAAAGAAACAGAGTCTCTATTATAGAGTTTATGCCCCAAGGAAGCCACTGATAAGAAAAACAAAAGTCTCCATATAATCCAGTCTTCTTACACATTGCTTCCCTTCCATGAACTCTGTAGTCATTCCATCAGTTAACCCATATGCAATCAGATAAAGCAAAGTTCAAAATCAATACCAAAGAAAAGATAAAGACGTGAAGATACTGAATGTAACTTCAACAACCTCCACCTGATCTATTTAAACAAAATGTCTTGGCAAAAATGAGAAATGGGTAAAAGTGAAATGTAATCATACACAGCATTTACAAAAATAGGGAGGCAAAAGGACTTCAAAAATCAATTTAGCCAGGAAAGACTTAATCTCCTTTCCAAGTAGAAGAACAAAGCCCAGTTCAATACTGGTGTAGAATACGAGCTCATTTAAAAAACATTACAAAGGAAGAGACATCCCTTCCAAAAACAAGGAGAAAAAAAGCCGATACAGAAAATTTAGTAAGAGATTCAGATAAGCTGAGAACAAGAATATTATGAAACTTGGAGGGTAATAAATATAGTGATCTATTTTCGACAGTGATGATAATGGATTCATACGTTTGGATACGAGCACCTTAATATCCAATGAACTACTATATTTAAGTTAAGTGGCAAAAGCATTTAGAGCAGGAAGAGTGATGGTTGAAACAGAACAAAACACGTTAACAAAAATTCCTTAATGTAGGTGACGTATTATTAAAAGTACTTGGAACTAAATTTTCAAAGCATCTCAAAGAAAAAGAGGAACTTCCCATTGGAATTCCATTCCAAAAGAACATGAAAAATTTAAATGGTGTTACATATGCAGATATGGATACAGAAACAGACATATAGATATACAATCTTATCACTAAAAATATTTATGAAAATGGTCTACACATATAAGAAAAAAAGAGGCTTATTTTCCCACTTGACAAAAAAAAAATTATAGAAGTGATACACTCAGCAACAAAGAAAACAATCAGTTCAGAATATAAAACACGTCCATGGCATAAGCTGTTGCTGCTGTCAGGCAGTTCAGTTGTGTCTGATTCTTCATGACCCCATGGTCCACGAGTTTTTCTTGGTAAAGGTACTGAAATGGTTTGTCATTTCCTTCACCAGTGGATTAGGGCAAACAGAGGTTAAGTGACTTACCCAGGATCACAAAGGTAGTAAGCTAGATTTTAACTCAGGTCTTCCTGACTCCATCTACCCTCCCCATGGCATATAAATAAGTGAACTGATTTCAGGCAGGGAAACCTTAAACAATAAAAGATAAAATGCCCTCTGTCATGAAAAACTTAGCAGTAAATATTTTATATCAGATGTTAGATAAGGTGGGAGTGAAACGGTGCTGAGTGGCCTTTGTGGTATTTTGGGGGGTGATTTTATAATTTGGAAACATTGTAATTACAGTCTTGGGTTAAGTTGTAAAAGCCACATTCCTTCTCCCCCAACTTTAAAGCATTAACTCTGTCTCTCCCCTGCCCCCAGCCACAAAGCATTAACTCTGTGCCTTCCCTGCCCCCAGCCTAGAGGTATTTCCTCTGAAACCATTTACTCCATAGCTATGACAACGAATTCTCTTAAAGACACTACCTCCTTTTGTTCTAGTAACAAGTAAACAAGACTCATCCATTCGCAAACTGGATGAGGTACTTCTCCTTAGGAATTTGACCTCAAATCTGATGCTGACGTTTCAGGACTAAAACCACACCTTTTGCTCCCCCTCCCATCGGATTTCTCCCAGTGAATTATGGGTGGGGCACATGCGCAGTTGATGTGAAGGGTGCCATTCCTTTAAGTATTAGCCACTCCCCAGCTCCTCCCAAGTCCCTTCCTAACTCCACCTTTGTACACATAATTAGTCTAATGAACTTATGATTGACAGTTTTAGGTCTTTAAAAACTGCCTCTCTACTCCCTGCTCTTTGCAGGTAGGCTTTTTCTAGCAGGCTTTTTCCTATCACACCTCCTGCCCGCTGAAGAGCAACACACTTTGGAGGCTTTCTCTGAGCCCTCCCCCGCCCCCCCTTTGCACCTTGGGGAGCTTTTTCTAGCAGGTTTCCTAGCCCCTTTGCCCTAGTGTAACAATAAACTTTTATAACTCTGCCAAAAGACAGCTGAGCCTGTAATTCTTTTCAGACACCAAACCTAGAAAGGATTTCAATAGAAATCCCCCCAAAATTATACCTCTTCAGGAGAGCTGGCACAATCCTAGAGAGAATGACATCTCAAAAGGATTTAGCCCAGTGGTAACCAGGAGTCTGGCATTCCTTAACTAAATTCCAGTAACCTCAAAGATCAGCACAGTAAGGTTATTTAGATCTCTACCTCATCTTTAATCTCTTACACTTCAGCCCCTACATTTACCTCTTCTTCCACTTTATTTCCATTCCACCAAAGAACCAACAAGATGGTACAAAGTCCAAAAAGGAAGACTTTCAAAGAATTTTCTACATGAGAAAAACCACATCTTTACAGTCCTATACTAGATTAAAAGGTATAGAGATCATAGCATCCCACTATATTTACTATTTATGGCAAAAAATAAAGTATTAGAGCAAAATGCAGTCTTTAAAATATCTCCCACATATGGTAAGAGTCCATATGACTGCATGACTGATACAGCTACAAAGATGAAACATCACTTGAAAAAATTACTTAATTTCTCTGAGCCTCAGTTCTTCATCTATAAAATAAGAAAGCTGAACTAGACAACCTCTAAAATCAAACAATAAGTATTTATTTATTAAACACCTACTATGTGCTAAGCCCTCACTAAACACTGGAGATACAAAGACAAATGTAAAGCAGTCCCTGCCCTCAAGGAGCATACATCCTTCAGGACACATACACATATGTTTTGGTATTTACTGAAGGGTGCGTTAGCAACTAAGGGGCCCCGGAAAGATCTCATGAAGAGTGAAGTACTTACACTGTCTTGAAGGAAATAAGGGATTCCAAGACATAGAGGTGAGGAGAGACCATATTTCCATCATGGGAGACAGAGTCAATACAAAGGCATGGAGGGAGAAGAAAGAGTGTTATATGTATAACAGTAAGTAGACCAATATGGTTGGATCACAGAGTACAAGAAGTTTAAGAAGACTGAAAAGTAAGAAAGGGCCAGTTATGAAGAGATTTAAATGTCAAACAGGAATTTATATTTAATCTTGTACACAAAAGGGAGCCAGCCATTGGGGGAGGAGGAAAGCTGTGGGAGAGAAGGCTGAGCTTCCAGGGGGAACCTGACATGCAGAAAAATCACTTTGGCAGCTGTTTAGAAGATAAATGGGGGCGGCTAGGTGGCACAGTGAATAGAGCACTGGCCCTGAAGTCAGGAGGACCTGAGTTCAAATCCGGCCTCAGACACTTAACACAAAAAACTAGCCCTGTGAAGCTAGGCAAGTCACTTAACCCCAAATGCCCTACCTTCCCCCTCCAGAAAGCAAAAAAAAGAAGAAGAAGAAGATTGTTTGGGATGAAAAATACCCTTCATCCTTAATTTAGTTAAAAAATAAACACAGAGCTCTCTTAGGATAAGAACAGGAGTTTATTCTCTTCCAGGGGAGAAGAGGGCAGTCTTCCCCATGACTCATCATGGAGAAGAGGCAAGTTACAAAAGACAGGGCAAGAATTTATAACTTAACTTAGTCAAGCCCCCTTTCCCGACTGTCTCCTCTCTCACTGGTGGAGTGGCATACTTCACCAATTATTCCCCAACTGGGACAGCAAGAAAGGGGGAGGATCCCACCAAGGCGGGAAAATAAACAAAGGAAGATAAAAGTGATTGACAGCAGCAATGGAGGAGGAGAGAGGAAGGGAAAGTTAACAACCCCAAATGGAGAAGTTTTCACTCATCCCATAGAAGATGAATGACAGGAGGGCCTGAGGCAGGGGAGACCCAATAGGAGACTATTGCAATAGTCCAGGTAAGAGGTGAAGAGAATCAGCACTAAAGCAGAGGCTAAGTGAGTAGAAAGGAGAGGTATGAGAGAGATGATCTAGAAATTGAAATAACAATATTTGTCATCTGTATGACTATGTGAGATAAATCAGCGCTTGAAATTGACAGTGAAACCAAAGTTGTAAGCCTGGATGACTAGAAGGGAGGTTGTGCCCTAGACAGTAACAGAGAAGTCTGGAAGCAGGGCAGGTGGGGAAAGGGAAGGACAGACAAGATAGTTCTGTTTTGGGTATGCTGAGTTTGAGATACCTTCTACTAAACATCTATTTGGTAACATAAAACAAGCAGTTTTGCAATTCAATCCCTTCCAGCTCTAAATCTATGACTGATAAAAATGGTCTACAAGCAAAACAGGGAGGGGCACCTAGGTGGGGTAGTGAAGAGAGCACTAGCCCTGGAGTCAGGAGAGCCTGAGCTCAAATCTGACCTCAGACGCTTAACACTTACTAGCAGTATGACCTTGGGCAAGACACTTAACCCCAAATGCCTTGCCTTCCTCCCTCCAAAAATAAAAAAAGCAAAACAGGGAGAGCTTGAAAGAGAATAGTAATCCTGTTTCTATCAAGTCACAAATTTGTAATTAATTTATTTAGTATATACAGATTAAATATTGAGATCTGCTCAGAGATTACCCAAAAAAGGCATCTTTAAAATAATCTACTATAACACACACACACACAAAACAACTGTGGGGATAGGACAACATGTGTGAAGTTAAAGGGAAAAGGCTGTGAATCCCAAGAGTAATGTTTTTAGAGAAAAAATTCCCCTGTTCATAAGGGGTAGTAGAAACAGAACCTTTATCTAAAAAAAGCAATAGAAGTAAAAAAAAAAATTAGTTTAAGGGATTCCTTGGAGATGTGTTTAATCCCAAATTGTATTTCATTAATAAGGAATGGTCTCATTTTGCAATGGCAACTGACAACCTAAGAAATGTTAGACTTCCATTACCTTTTGGGGATTCAAATCTTTAGGTTTAGATCTTCCTATTGTTTTTCTTGTTCTACTCACTATCAAAGAAAACTACAAAATGTCCAAGCTATATGGCAGGTATTGATTGCAACTATGAAGTTTTTCTGTAAACCTTGGCTTTTCTCTCATTTCCCAAGTCTCTGATACACCAATTTCTACATTTTCTCCATTTCCTTTTAGTTCAATATCACTACAACTAATTTTCTAATACATATCATGACATTAATGATGTCAAGCTTCATTTATAACTAAAACAATATCAAGCCCTCCTAAAATAGACAGCACTTCATAAATATACTCTATTTCAATTTTAATCATAATCTTCTGAAGGTAAAGAAATAAATTCCATTATCTGTTCTGGATGATAACAAATAAGTAGGTCATTGGTTGTTTCTTTCTTTGACCTCTTTATATTTGTTACTGGCAAGCAGGTTCTTTGCAGATCTTTTAAGAGTTATTTATTATGCATACAAATACACGTCTCCCACATTAAAAATAAAATAAGAAAAAATGCAAACATACATTAGTAATATTTTCAAATATTCATTTATATTTAATTCATATAATTCAGTATATTTTATTCATATTATAACTTTAAATAACCTTTGCAATCTAATATTCCTATTTATTCCCTAACTTTATGTATAATTACTACAGCATATAATGTGCTTGACCATCTCTGTCCCCCAGCCAAGAAGCTCAAGATCTAATCCCATGATGAGGGGCCTCTTATTATAAATAACTATGGGTGATCTCTTTATGAAGTGTGAACATGTTCCCTGACTGAAACAGAAAAGATGCCTGACCATTGGCTGACTGGCTACAACATTCTGCTTCCACCTTCCCTCCCCCTCCAAGTCAGTGGGGCAATTTGATATTTTAATCAGTTCAGGTAAATCCAATGTGCCAAAGACTATGCTAGATGAGAGGAGAAAAGGGGAATACAAAAACAGTCTTTGCTTAAGGAGATTACATTCTATCAGTGGAGACAATATGGAGAGGGGGAGGGAGGCAGAAGGAGGCAGTAGGATTTGATTGGCACAGGAAGCTTCCAATAAAGAATCTCTACCAATCCTGGTCATCACTTTCTTGGCAACTCAGTCTTAGCAAAGGTCCTCTATACTTCTTTAAGCCAGGGTCTATAGGCTCAAAGAGATCTGTGAACTTAGATGTTAAAAAAGAATACTAAAATTATATGTGGCTTTGGCACCAACAGAAATCACAAATATTATCATGCTACATTACAAATTTCAAAATATTGTTCACATTTATTACTACTTCAAAACTATGGTAGTTACAAGACCTGTTTCTGGATCACCAGTGATCAGGGTTCTAGTCCACGCATTGTATATTTCAATGTAATTGGTTTCCCTTATGATCTTATGTATTTTATTTCATGTGTTTAAAAACATGATTCTGAGAAGGGGTCCCTAGGCTTCACTAGATTGTCAAAAGGGTCCACAAAACAGGTTAAGAGTCTCCATCTTAGAAAGATATCCAAAACACTAAGAAGTTAAAAAGCTGATGGGGGGCAGAGCCAAGATGGCGGCGTAGCAGCAGCAACATATCGCAGCTCTCACATAGCCACCCCAAAATACCCATAAAATAGGACTCTAAACCAATCCTGGAACTCCAAAATGCACACAAAGATACTTCCCACTAAAGTCAG
>CM053580.1:70874947-70896842 GCA_028627135.1 Pseudochirops cupreus | reverse complement strand
TTGGCTTTTTGGGCCTCTTTTGTCATTTGAGTTAATCTATTTTTTGGGGTGTTAATTTCTTCAATCAGGTTGTTGACTCTTTTCATGATTTTCCTGCAACGTTCTTATTTCTCTTCCCAATTTTTCTTCCACTTATCTTATTTGGTTTTCAAAATCCTTCTTCAGCTCATCTCTAGCTTTTAGGCAATCTTCATGTTTCTTGGAAGCTTTTGGTGTGGGAGCTCTGGCTGTGTTGTCTTCCTCCCATTCGCTGCTTTGATCCTTCTTTTCCCCAAAGAAGGAATCTAGGGTTTGGTTGTTGTTCTTACTTTGTTTCCTAGTGCTTATTCATGGTTGGCCAGTCAGTGATTTTTTTAGCTCTGTGGAACTCTGCTTCTAGAGGGGAAAGCTCTGTCCCAAATCGCTGGTGTTTCCCAGCTGCCGGAGCTTTTAGGAGGCTGCTGGTGCCCTCTGCTGCTCTGGCTCACTGAAAAGAGACCTCAGGACCACCACCCAACACCAAGATCTGGATCCAGGCCACTCAATGCGAGAGTACTTGGCCTCTGAACGATCGCTTGGCCCCCCTGCAGTCTGCAGGCCGGGAGCTCCAAAGTGACAATGTGGAGGCGGGTACAGGACCTCCCCTTCTGCTGCTTCCTTGCCCTGGAGGTGGTTTGACTGGACCCACTTCCCCCCCTCTCCGATTTTTTTGCCAAGTTCCACTAACCTTTCACTTAGTCCTTTTTTTTTTTCTTTATGGCTTGATAAGTCTGGAAACTGCCACAGCTGCTGCAGATCCGCTCTTGTGTTGCTCCAGCTGCAGCTCAGCTTGTCTGTCTGCCCCCAGGGCCAAGGTGCTGTTTCATGCTGGGCTGGTTTTGGCTTCCAGCCTTGAGATTGTGCCTCCTAGCCTAGCTGCCTTTAGCAGAAAGTATATTTGTGTGCATTTTAGAGTTCTCGAATTTGTTTAGAGTCATATTTTATGGGTATTTTGAAGTGGCTATGTGGGAGCTGCCATCTTGGCTCCACCCTGGTCTTGTGTGTTTCTAATTGTGGTACCACCATATTTGAATTGTCTTTTTCTTGTTGCTCATCATATTTTATCCTTGGTCTGGGAGTTTCAGAATTTGACTATGATATTCCTGTGGGTTTTCCTCATAGGATCTCTTTCAGGTGGTGATTGGTGGATTTTTTCTGTTTGTACTGTCCCTTCTCGTTCTAATGCTTCAAGACAGTTTTCTTTAATTATTTCTTGTATTATTGTATCAAGATTCTCTTTTTTTATCATAACATTCAGGTAGTCTGCCTTGTTTAATGTTTTCTTTTCTTGATCTGTTCTCTAGATCAATTGTTTTTCTTATAACTTCCCTTGATCCTTCAGTTCTCTCTCGGACACTAGTTAGTCTTTAACAATACAACTACTATGAAAATGTTTTGCATTATTACACATGTATAATCTACCTGGAATTGCTTGTCTTCCCTGTGGGAGTGGGTGAGGAGGGAATCTGGAACTCAGTTTTAAAAACAAATGTTAAAAACATTATTTTTACATGCAACTGGGAAATGAGATATACAGGCAGTGGGGAATAGAAATCCATCTTGTCCTACATGAAAGTAAGGGGGAAAGGGATGAGGGGGAGTAAGGGAGGGATAAGAAGAGAGGGCAGACTGGGAGGACGGGTTATTCAGTATGCTTGCCATCTTGGGGTGGGGGGGGTAGAGGAGAGATTGGAAGAAAATTTGTAACCCAGATCTTATGGAAATGAGTGTTAAAAACTAAAAATAAATAAATTCTGGAAATTAAAAGAATAGATTCTGTATCTCCTTTTCATTTGACTAACTTTTCATAATCTTATTTTTCTTTAATTGTTCTTATTTTTAAAAAGTTTTTCCTTTATCTCTCTCATTTGATTTTTATAGTCTTTTTTTAAGTTCTTCAATGAATTCTTTTTGGGTAGGTGACCATTTGCCATTACTCTCTGGGGTAAAAGGTTTCTTTGCTTCATGATGAATCTCGATCTTCTCTGTTCCCCTAGTAACTCTCTGTGTTTGGATTCTTTCTCCACTGCCTGTGCGTTATCATTATTATTATTATTTTAATAATAGCTTAATTTTTGTAATTGCCTCTTGCCTTGGAGTAAGGGGTGGTGGTGCCTCTGGCCCCAGATCCTCCTTCAGTTCTCCTCTTTGACCTTGAACCCAAACCAAGACTTCCAGCCTCCTTTAAGTGCACATGGCCAGTGGAGTTCCCATCCCACTGCTTCTGTACTCACCTTATAGGATCTCTTCCAGGTGTTGTTTGGTGGAGTTTTTCTATTTGTACTTTTCCTTCTTGTTCTAATGCTTCAAGACAGTTGTCTTTAATTATTTTTTGTATTATTGCATCAAGATTCTTTTTTTTATCATAGCTTTCAGGTAGTCTAAGTCTTCTTATGTTTTCTTGATCTGCTCCCTAGATCATTTGTTTTTCTTATAACTTCACTGGTTTTCCCTTGCCCATGGGTGGGGAACCACTGGCCTTGAGGCCAGATGTGGCCTTCTAGGTCCTTGGGTGCAGCCAGTGTGTGCTGGTTCCTTCTCACCCCCCTCCAGGCTGCATCTCTGCAGCACAGCTGGGTCTGGTGTTCCTTGTCAGCCGAAGTTACCTCCATCTTCCCTGACTGAGCTGCCCAACTCCCTTAACTGTCCCAGGGTAAAAGTTCCTTTGCCTGGGGCCAAGCAGCTTCCCAACCCAGCAAACCCCAGGGCTTGCCTCTTGTTTAAGGGGTCCCTAGGCTGAAGGTGTTTACTCTTCATAGGGACCAAAGCTGTCTCTGGATTTTGCTTCAAGATCTTGATTGTCCCAGGAGGACCCCTATTCTCCCCCTTCTCTCATTTATTTTTATCTCTGTGTGTTTGCCCTGAGGCACTGTTTTATCTCTTCTGTGGAGGAAAATCCTGAGAGCTTGGAATTTTCTGACCTACTTTGCCATCTTCCCAGAATCCTCTCATCCTCTAATTTTTTAAAGTCACATGTGGACAACTATGATATGTGAGCAACCAACTATATGTATAGAGTGTAAATGAATACAATTTACTGGTGAAATGATGTAAAACTTAGAACAAAGTTAATTTAATGCTCACTTAATAGTATATATATATATTAGTAATTTTTCATAATAATTAGGCATAATAGTAAGCAGTTTATGTCCGTGACAACTCCATCATGGCCTCCTTCCTTCCTCTCTGACACCTGGTGGGGTTCTTGCTTCATTTCTGCTCCACTTTGATCCAGGCTAGTCACAGGACCACAGTACCTCTTGTTCTAATTCCCATTCCCTAGCATGCCAACATGTTAGCTGGGAATTTCTGGAACATTTCACCTATGGATGGCTAGGAAAGGAGGTGTCTCTTGTGTGTCAAATCTGTGGGTTTCGGGAGGTACTTCAGAGCATATTCTTGCTCTACCTAATTAATCTTTTTTTTTTTTGCTTTTTGGGAGGGGCAAGGCAGGGAAATTGGGATTAAGTGACTTGCCCAAGGTCATATGGCTAGTAAGTGTTAAGTGTCTGAGGCTGAATTTGAACTCAGGTCCTCCAGACTCCAGGGCAGGTGCTCTGTTCAATGTGCCACCTAGCGGCCTCCCTAATTGATCTTTTAAAAACTCTTTTACCTTAGCTAGAAGATACAGGTTGAAGAAGGAAGGAGGTGGGCTGTAACCTTAGATACACTTTCTTTTTCTTTACCTGTGATATAGTAGGTGGAGTGTTACGATTTCAGGGAAGACTCCTCCAAAATTTCTTACCTACAACTTCTAGTTAGAGATTAATTTAAATAAATAAGCGATCACCTGTGACAAATGAAAAGCAGAGAGGTAGAGTTTCTGGGTAATTAACAATCAATTTATTAATCAGGGTAGCAAATAATAAATTGATGGTTAGTGGTTTCTCTCAGTAACCAAAGACTTAAATAACTTTGGAAAGGTAGGTGCCCCTACCAGGTGGGGATCAATTCTTATTGGTGAACATTCATTGAAGGGGTAGATGAGGAGGTGTACTGAAATCCCTCAGCTCCTCCTTCCGAGACTTAGCTACTGTTACAAACATACTCAGTTTAGGAATAAACATTACTTTTTGGAAAGCCAGGAAGATTTTCATTATCTTTATTTTACATTTATTCTTTCCTGAATAAATGGGTAGTCTCTCAAAAAGACTTCAGAGAATCAGACAAATGCAAGTCCTTTTATGCTGCTTCCATTTGAATTTCCTGCCTTGTTCCTCCCTTCAGAACTGGAGTTGGTCTCAGCTCTTTTGGTTTACAATCTTTCTGACCTGCCCATTACATAATATGTTCCCTTCACTCACCAACATGAGCTTCATGCATTCCATGATCAGATAATGAGGCTCTAATTCTATTCGGGGTGTGTCAATTACTATGCATAAGGCTAGTTAAGCACGTGTGTGAATGAATAGTTGGTGACCAACCTTTGACCCCCAGTCGATTTGGACCAGCTTAACTCAGGCCCCTTCCAAGGGTAAACTTACAGAGTTCTTCTAGTTCTATGATTGGATAGGGTCACTCTGCCCTTTCTCCCCTCCTTCTGGTTTACACCTTCCTGCATATCCTGTGCAGCATCTGTTTTTTTGAACATCCCTTGTTACCATAGACTCTGTCAAACCATACTTCTGGCATTTCTCACACTACTTCCAGCTATCTGGACAAAGGCATGCATCTCTACCCAGACCACTTAAGTTGAACAGTGGGGGTTTCAAGGGTGTCTGATACTCCTAGGTTTGATTCTCTTTATACTTTAATCAGAAATAAGCTCTCCCAGTTCGGTGGGGACTGAGATTGAGTAGAATGCTCTGGAAGTTCAGGTTATTCTCATTGTCAGCCCTTGTCTTTCAGAGGCCGACTGACCTACAAGGTCTACATTTTTAATGAGAAAGTAAAAAAGAGAAAAAACCCCTGGATCCTGATATTGATTGTTTATTAATAATCATTTCTCTCACGTCTGTGGGAAGATTAAGGCATTGGCTAGCAGGCGAAGGGGCAAGAATGGGGGGATTGTTAGAAATAGAAGTTTGAGGACAACAAAGGCTACTGGACTTAAGCAGTAAATACTACTTAGTGTGGACCACAGTGGGGTAATAATTCTAGACACTCTCAAATTAAGAGAAAGTGCACTGAAAGGTAATTGAACTCACATTAAAGATAATTACACATTTTGGTTACATTTGGTATTTGGTAAACATCCCTCTCAGGAGATAGTGAGGTGGGAAGCGCAGGTACAGAATGTTGCATATATTACAAAACTTCAGCTTGTGGCTTTGTCTTGTCTAGCTGTTTTCTTTGTGACAAGGCAGAGTTCTTTGAGGTATAGGTAGAATTCAGAAAATGTGGTATAAAAGTCATCAAGAAAAAATTTTTAAGGGTAAAGTATAGGAAGAGAACTATGTTAAGAAGCTATATGTGGGTGGAGAGATAAGTAGAATGCTTGGATATAGAGGAGCCCAGATTCTCTGCCAGTACCCCATGGTTCCTAGAAAAGCACCATTCTAAAGAAAAATGAATCACCTAGAGACTCCTACACCTGGCCTTGGGATCCATAGAAGAACTCCTTAATCCTATGGAAACTGAGAAATTGACAAGCTTTAGTAGGCAGAAAGCACAGTTTGGGCAGGAGTTTGGGGGGCCAGTTGGGGGTGGTGACGGATGGGAGATATGTTTAGTACCAACAATACCAAAACTAGTGGAGTATGGGTGGTGACCCTAGGCACATATGAACCTGGGTGTCCCCAAAGACTTGAGAAAGGAACTAGAGAAAGGTCAGTTCTTAGGGAGTACTCAGCAAGGGAGTAGTCTTTGATCCCATTATCAGAGAAAAAGGACCACAAAGAGAGCCAAAAGTAGGGGGGGTCCTGTATCCCTATGGCAAAAGACACCCCCCCCCCCCCCATCATGCAGTCCAGCATTGGAGTAATCTCAGAGTCCTTTGATGGAGAGGAGACCTAATTTTGACCTGCATACTCAGGATTGGATGTTTTTTGATGACATTATTTAGTTGCCAAGTATACCTGCAACTTGCTTCCCTTCTCTCCTTTACTGACCCTCCCTGCCTCCCCAGTCTAGATCCTGAGGCTGCTAAGCAAACCAAGATAAATACCTAACAGCATAAGATAATATCTTGGTTTGAAAGATTTCTGGCCTAAAGCTTGAGGAGAATAGGACCATACAACAAGTTTTTGAGGAAAAAAATGTCCTGGTCACAAAGATTATAGAAGTACCTGGAAGAAAAAAACCAAGATATGCAAAATGCAATAGCCAGGTAGAAAAGAATAACAAGGAGAAGTGATATCTTAAAACAGATGGTGGATAACCTCACCTAAGAACTAAATGCCCTCAAAATTAGAATGGGCCATACACAAAACTGTTTAATATGTATTTATAAATATTAAAACAAAATAAAAAATTGAGAAAAGGAAAAGAAAATCTAAAAGGTATATAAAAAACAACCTGCCAGGAGAACAGCTCAGGGAGATATAATCTAAGAGTTATTCAGCCATTCAATTTCAGTTCAATTCAATAAACATTTATTAAGTACCTACTATGTGCTAGCCACTGTTGAGGATACACACAAGAAAAGGAAAAATAATCCCCGCTTTTATCAAGCTTACAACATAGTAGAGGAATGGAGACTGAAAAGCAAGGGATGGGGAAAGAACGTACCTGGCTTTAGGGGCATGATGATGGTGGAGTTGAATCAGTGCCCTTGCTGGAAATGTTTGGGCTCTGAGCCCTCATCAGGATGTGGGAGTTTTTTGCTCTGCCCTCCAGATCTTCCATTAGAGGGGCATAGTACCCTGAGAAGGAGGAGGAGGCATGCGGACCAAAACTGATAAAGTTTCCAAGATGATGAGTTTCTTAGGGATGATCTTTTATGGTAGAGTTGAAACCAAGGAGTGCAGCTGTTTTGAACTGGTATCTGAAAATCATGACCAGAAAATGTCTGAATACTATATGTCAAGAAATTATAAATGAAAACTGCCAACATTCTTAGAACCAGACGGCAAAGTGAAAATCGGTGTCCACCAGTCATGTCTTTAATGAAACTCCAAAATTAAAGCTCCAAGAAACATCATAGCCAAAATCCAGAGTTTCCAGGTCAAAGAAAATTACTCAAAGCAGCCAAAAAGAAAATGTTTACCTGTGAAGGAGCCACAGGAAGGATCATAAGACTAGGCAGCTACTACATGAAAGAAGAGGAGAACCTGGAATTCAGTAGTATTCCAAATGGCAAAAGATAAAGGCTTCCAGCAAAACTAAGCTCTTGGCAAATGTAGGTATCATTCTAAAAAAAAAAAGACTCTAGAATTAAATAGAGGATTTCTCATCGTTTCTCATGAAAAGGCCAGGACTAAACAAACGTTTAAAAATGGAAATGCAGGTTCCAAGAGAAAAACAGAAAAGTATAAACATTTATTTAATTGGAAGAAAATATGTGGGGATGAATGGTTTACGTATTAATAGGGGGGAGTAGGAATCAAATATCTCCTCAGGATCCCAATATTTTTTAGGGTCATAAATGAAGAGAAAATGACAGAGGACTTGTGAGTGGTTTTATTATGTTTTGATCATCTTAGGAGAAGACAAAAATGGGAGAGATAGGGCTTATATTGGAGAAAAAAGGAGAAAGGGATATGAAGTCACTATTATGTAATAGAGGTGCGTAAGATAAGAGCATATACTAGTAGAGGGAGAGGTAGGGGGATGGTTATTTCTTGAGCCTCACTTTTGTTTTATTGAGAAAAAGGAAGATTGAACACAATTACACTTATACATCTCCTCACACATAGAAATTTTAGTTCAGAAATAATATTAAGCTCAAGAGAAATGGGAGGGGACAGAAACAGAGGAGGCATAGAGAGGGATCACAGGGTACATAAAGGAATAGTCATTAGCAAAATAATTTTGATAACATGAAGGGGTGATTAAAAAGAAAGGAAGAAAATGAAAAACTTTAATTGGGTGGGGTAAGGGGAAGAAAAGAGCTACAACAGGGAGAAAATAAGCTATTTCTTTTATAGATCACAGGTGTTAGACAAACCTCTTCTACTACCTTCTTAATTGTAAAGAGGGGTATGGACTAAAGAGAGGAGAAAAGTTCAAGAGGAATAGAATAGAGAGAAGTACATTTGAAAGATTTATAGCCCTCGATATGAATAGATTGAACTCTCCCATAAAAGAGAAGAGTATAGCAAAATAGATTAGAAAACAGAATTCATACAATAAAGATTGACTTAGAATTAAAATAAAGGGCTGAAGTCAAATCAATTATGCTTCAGCTGAATTTTTTTTTTAAAAAGCAGTCATGATTTCAGAAAACACTGTGGTAAATATTGACGTAATAAAAAGAAGCAGAAAAATTACATGCTGCCTAAAGCACCATAAATAATATATCAGTATCAATACTTAATTTACTTAATAGGATAGCATCTACATACTCTTAAAAGGAAAAATTAATAAAATTGGAGGGAGAATAGCAAAAACTATAAATGTATGAGATTTTATAGTACCCCTTTCTTACCTAGACAAATCTAACCAGAATATAAACAAAAAAACAATTGGAATAGAACTTTAGAAAATAAAAATTGTTAGATTTCTTTTGTTTACTAAATGGGAAAAGAATTTATGTCTCTCAGGTATATCTGGCATTTTTACAAAAATTGATTATTGTGATGTGAAGGCCATTCCAGAGATGTTTAAAAGCAGAAGTAATAAATAATTTACTGGTTATAATGTAATGAAAATTATATTCTGTAAGAGACTCTTAAAGAACTAAGAAGTAATTTGAAGCTAAGTAATATCACTCTAAGAAACTTGTGGGTCAAAGAATAAATAATAAAAATGATAGAAATAATTAGGTTAAAGACAAATTACAAAGCAGTCACAACTGAGGGGACTCATTCCAGACTTACTATCTTCCACCATTTTAAGGAGAAGAAGGATTGGAGGCCGGGAAGCATGGTACACTGGAAAGATTTGGAGTTAAAGGAGCTTTGTTCAAATTTTGACTCTGCCACTTAATAGCTATTTGATCTTTGGCAAATCATTTCATCTTTCTGAACCTCAGTTATCTGTAAAATGAGTCAGGCTGGATGACCTCTGTGGTCTCCAGCTCTAGTTTTGTGATCACAGACATGATTCATTTTGTTTTTGGTACTGAGATAATTGCTTAATTCATATGAAGTTTTGGTTAAACCAGTTAGCTTTTCTGTACTTTTTCTTCCAGTTCACTTTTGCCCTTCTTCATAGAAAATTTGAATCTTTTTTTTTTAAAGAAAGTGCAAATTTGCCAACACAATAATTTTTAAAGGACAGGTTATCTAACTGCTGTTTTAAAAAAAATCTAGTACCCCTTTCTCCAGGTTGTTCTGTGACTAAGGGGCTATATATAAGACTGATATATCTTTGCTATAAATAAAGCTTTTTTTGCCCTAGAATATTCTCATAAATCATAAATTACCTTGCTTCTGACATACCTTACTTTTATTTAATAGGAAATAGTTTAGCATGCCTTCACAAACATCTAATTCCAGATTTCAAAAAAGAAGTCTCAGATATATCTCTCCCGGTTATATCCTGCAGATTGGAACCCTGCCAAAAATGGCTGCTGATTAAGAAAAGTCAGTTGACAGTTAAGATTTATGGGATTGCCAAATTGAGGCAAACCCTGGGAGCCATAAGGACAACAACATATTGTTACGATATTGCTTAGCAGACTCTTTGGAGATATTCTGAAAATGCAATGGGAGGTAGATATTAAACTCTGAAATATCCAATTTTTGTTGCAACAGTGATGATGATATTTTAAAAAACAATTTACTGGAAGGAATGCTATGAACCGAGCCACAATTAAATATTCAGTAGCACCAAGAACAACCCTATTTGGGAAGTTGAGAAGCTTATTGTTCCCAAGGCTATCCCTGCCAAAGACCTTAGGTAACTACTTCTCTTTACTTGCTTTCATCCTAACTTTGCCATATAGATTTGAATAAAAATGATATCAGTGTTAGACAAGCTTATACTGGGCATAGGATTTGTGAGATTTGTCACTAATAATTAAATTCTGTTGATACTTAAATGGATCTGTGACCTGCTTGATGTAGGTACTCAGTAACTTATCCACATCTCCATATCTGGTTAACTCTTTTCTATTTCCATCTGTAATTCATTAATTTAGACTTCACCCAATGTTAGGGGTGGAAGGACCCCTGTTTTGTAGATCTATTAGTATCACATGTATACAATGTAGCCCATGCATTGTTTCCCTGTTATCCCTGTTTTTTGAAAGTAGAGAAGTGGTACCCTCTACTTAATGATGAACATTCTCACACCTGGTCATACTCTTCACTTCCCAGAGATTCTGAACTATATATCATCATCCAAATCCCATTACACATTCCCTACCACTTGATTTCTCTTTCTCGTCCCCCAAATTTCATTCTAGACTCCACCCAGTCCTTCCACTATACCCTCTGGAATGCCTTTTCTGTAGGTAACAACTTCCCATCATCTTAATTCTTTTCTTTTCCCATTTATTCTTCCTTCTTCTCACACTCCTAACAACTCTTTCTGAAACCTGCTCACACAGTCTTAATGAATCCATTATGACACTCTCCTTTCTAATCTTGACTGCCCCTTCACTCATTCTCTTCTGCTCACTAGTTGAGATAAGAAAGTTGCTCCCTTACTCCACATTACCACTTCTAGATTCTTTCCCTTCTTCCATCCCTCAGCAACCTCTCTTTCTTTGAGTCATGCTATTCATATCTACCACCCAATCAAAATCCTCATAGTTATTGTCTACAGCCTCACACCCACCTCCACATCCCCAATAATTTCACTTCTTTCCTCAGTAAGTTCAGTGCCTGGCTCACAATTTTTCCCTTCTCCCTGCCTGCCCTCAGACTAGAAGTCTTCAGTACACATATTGATTCTCCCTAAAATGACCTAACTACTCAGTTCCTCAACCTACTTAACTCCCTTGAGCTACTCCTCCACCAAACCTCAGCCACACAGAAAGATGGTCATATCTAGTTTTTGCCAACACCCACAACTGTACCACCTCTGTGTTGAAAAATTCTGAAATCTCCTTATCTCACCCTAGTCTAGTGACTTTTCATCTCACCCTCTGCCTTCCTTTATACAACCCTACTCTTTCTCATCACCATGACCGTCAATCCCTGATCCTTCAGTTCTCTCTCACACACTAGCTACTCTCTTCTCTTGCCCTTGTCTTGACTCCTTGGTGAACCAGTTCAGCTCTACACTGCCCTCTTCTCTTGAATCCCTTAGCCTCTTATTATATCACTGCTTATGTCCAATCAAGGCTTGGCCTTGGATCGTTCCCAGCATCTGTCCCCTTCTCTTCTACATGTGTTGTTGAATGAAGGTGGAGAAAATAATTCAACCCTTCTGACTGGGTCCATTACAGATTTATGTTATATAACCTCAGCTGGGCTTTCACTGTTGCTCCTTCTAAGCCTGCCATATCAACTCACTCTTCCACTCTTCAAAGCAGCTCTTCTAAACCTTTTCATCCTTCCTCAAACTTGTGGCTCTCTTTCCTCCCACTTCTTTAGTTGAGAACTTTGCCTCATATTTTGAAGAAAAAATTTAGGCCATTCATTATGGGCTCTCTCTTCTTTCTTCTTCCTTATCTCCTTTCACTCAGATGCTTTCTGCCACTTTCTTCTCCTTCACCCCTGTCTCACATGATGAAGTGGCCTTACTCCTTACCAAGGCTAACCCTCTCTATTTGTTCAAATGATGCCATTCCATTTCATCTCCTGCAACAGATTGCCCCTTCTATCTCTCCCACCCTTTCACTTATTTTCAGTCTCTGTCTACTGGCTTCTTCCCTACTGTCTTTAAACATGCCCATGTTACCCCTATTCTGAAAAAAACTCTCACTTGATTGTTTCATCCCCACTAACTGTTGTCCTCTATCTCTTTTGCTCTTTGTAGCATAAATAAGGCCATGTATACCAGGTGCCTCTTCTTTCTCTCCTCACTTTCTTCTTAACCCTTAACAATCTGACTGATTGATTTTGGTTTTCACTGAAACTGCTCTCTCCATAGTTTCTAAAGATCTTTTAGCTGCCAAATCCAATGGCCTTTTCTTAGCCCTCATTTTCCTTCATCTCACTGATCACCATCTCCTCAGTACTCTCTTCTTTCTAGGTTTTCCAGATACCACTCTTTCCTGATTTTCCTTCTGCCTGTCTGACAATTCCTCCTCAGTCTCCTGTGCTGGAACCTCTTGCAGATCAGTCTGTCTAATTATAGGTGACCCTCAGAGTTCTGTTGTTGACCGTAGTCTCTTCTCCCTCTATATTACTTCACTTCTCCTTCACTCTGATTACTAACCTGGCTTTCTTTAAGTCTCATCTAGCATACTGTCTTTTATTGGAAGCCTTTCCCAAACCCTCTTAATTCCCGTGCCTTCCCTCCGTTAATTATTTTCTGTTTAGCCATATATAGCTTGCTGTGTATATATTTGTTTGCATGTTGTGTCCTCCCTTAGATAGTAAGCTTCTTGAGGGCACAGACTTATCTTTTGCCTCTTTTGGTATCCCTAGCACTTAAGTATAGTGTCTGTGACATAGTAAACTCTTAATAGATGTTTATTGATTAATTGACTGATCTCTCACTGCATGATGAGCTTACCTTTTTTTCTGGTTATGTGTCTCTTTGATGGTGTCTTTTATTTCACTTCCTGTGTAATTTTTCATTGGTAATAGTCTATTTGTATCTACTGAGCATATTCTCATTTCCTTTTGTATGATGTAGAAATTTAATTTTACAGAGACTGTTGTATAATATGACAAAGTCATAGCATTATTCCGAAGAATATTGTAGTTAAAAACATTGACTTTTTTTTTTTTCCGGGGAGAAATTGTGATCTTTGAAAGCTCCATGCATTTTGTCAAAAAGTCTTTCTTTTCCTATATACTTCTGCTCTGATTTCATACCTCTTTGCAGTATCTGTCCAAGATAAATGTACTGGATGTGAATGGTCTTATCAAATTGCAAAATGAATAATTGTCAACTGTTTTCTTTTCCCCAGGTGTATAGTTGGGTTGGCCTCTTTTAAATGATCTCATTTGGAGATTTTGGAGTATTCTGAAGCTTGTTGCATAGTATTATCTAAAAACATAAGTCATAAACAAAAAACAAAACAAAAAAAACTTGGGGCGGCTAGGTGTCACAGTGAATAGAGCACCAGCCCTGAGGTCAGGAGGACCTGAGTTCAAATGTGGTCTCAGACACTTAATACTTACTAGCCATGTGACCTTGGGCAAGTCACTTAACCCCAATTGCCCCGTCCTTTCCCCCTCCAAAAAACTGAAACAAAACAAAATAAAAACATGAGCCATTTGTTGGAAATCTCTTCCATTTAGGATTTATATGAGACATTCAGATTCTTTGGCAAGAATGTTTCTCTTTTGAATCAATTGCCGAGACCAGTATGATAAAATACAAACAAAGCAGGCTTTTAAAGCCCTTTGCTCTTTGGCTATAGGTTACTCTTGTTTTTGTTTTGTTTTGTTTGCTTTTTGGAGGGGGGAAAACAGGGCGATTGGGGTTAAGTGACTTTCCCAAGGTCACAGGGCTAGTGTGTCAAGTGTCTGAGGCTGGATTTGAACTCAGGTCCCCCTGACTGCAGGGCCAATGCTCTATTTACTGTGCCCTCAACCACCCCCCATAGCTTACTTTTCAGGCTCATTGTGTACCAGTCTCTTTCATGCATTTTGTGTTTCAGACAAATTGGCACGCCTGCTTTTTCTCTATACCACATCCCTGTTCTGGCTCTCTGTCCTTGTTCCGGCTGCCTATTCTGATCATCTCCTCTCTTAAGTTTCCTTCCCTCAGAAGTTATCTTGTATGTTTTTTTAATAGGTAATTTTCTATGTACATGTTGTTTCCACCAATAGAATGTAAACTACTTGAAGGTAGAGATTGTTTTGTCTTTTGTTTCTGTATCCCTATTGCCTAGCACTATAGGGACTTAAGGAATCCTTTTTGGGTTGGATTAGAAACTACAAGTTCATAGGATCTTAGATTAGAGCGGGGACAGGATCTTAGCAGCTTTCTAGGGTAAAACCTTCATTTTAAAGATCAGGTAAATGTATTGTGGGACCTAGTTGGCACAGTGGATGAAGTACCTGGCATGGAGTCAGAAAGACTCAACTTTTTGAGTTCAAATCTGACCTCAAAAAGTCGAGTCTTCCTGATCACTTAACCCTATTTGCCTTAGCCTCCTCATCTGTAAAATGAGCTGAAAAAGGAAATGGCAGACCTTTCCAGTGTCTTTGCCAGGAAAACTCCAGTGGCAAGTGGGATCACAAAGACTTGGATACAACTGAAAAATGAACAGTTGGCTTAGAGAAATTAGGTGATTTGCCCACAATTACACAGTTGGGAACAGTCAGGATTTGAAACCACGTCCTCTAATTCCCAATTCAATTTCCTTCCGTTGTACACTATCTTTGATCTGCAGGAGTTTGTTTTTCCAGTGTCACTGTTCTAGGATCTGTCTTCTCCTTTCTCGTCTTTCTCCAGTTAGGAGTATCTTTCCTGCCTCTTGCCCAGCTGAAAAAAAAATCGTAATTATAGCTGTTCCATTAACGTAGATATTGCAGGTATTTACCACTTCCTAGATGGGAAACTAAAGTTCAGTAAGTTCTGTGAGTTGTTCGTTGTCATACACACACCAAGTGTCACAGGTCGGATTTGCATAGAGATCATTTCTGATTCAAAATCCATTGCTCTTCACACGATATCATGTGCATTCTTTGTTTTACTTGCTTTGAGCTGATATTTGGGTTTTAATTTTGAGGGCCTTGCTTCTTCCTTACTGCTGTGAGTTTGTGATGTTTAATCATTTGTGTATTTGTCTGTCTTGGTCTCCCTACCTTATTAGTACTTTAATGATTGATATGTTAAGAAAGCACAATGTAGTCTGCCTTTGATCTTCTAAGAAAGAGAAAAATCCATCAGCTTCAGTGCCACCAAAGAGCACATAGTTATAGAAGTTGAAGTCCCAGTTTAAGAATCTCATTTTTTCCCTATCCTATCCTTCCCTCAACAGCTTAATGATAGTAGATAACTTTAGGAGAATTGGAACTATGGTAATTTGCTTATGATCATTGCCATTGAATGTTTCCAGTCATCTTGCAAGGTCAGCAAACTCCACTTACCTAAATAGACTGTGTTCAGCTTATGTTCAGCGTTTTCTTTTGGAGTGACCAAATAGTTTATATGTTTAGAGCTATATAGAAAGTATTTGAAGTATTTATTTCATTAAATATCTGTTTGTGTTACTTTTACATTTTAAAATTTCTTTTTAATTTTGGGAAAAATGAGCCCAGTTTGTGATGTTGCTATTTTACAAAAGGCAGTTTTTGAAATGTTGACTCAGCATAGAATGAATTGTTAAGTCAGTGATATTTGTTAGACTTTTTACTAATTCTTAGTGAAAATATATTGAATCTCACTAATGAATAAAATTATGAGTGAGAGTAGTCTTTTGGTGTTAAGTTATAACATTGTAGAATTTTGATATTTAGCAGAGATTTTAAAATAAAATGAAGCAGGTATGAAACTTCATACCCATAAACCTGGTAAAGATGATGAAAGATAGTAGTTAAAGTTGAATGGAACTGTTGGAAGACAAATACTAGTAATACACTGTTGATTGGTCAGGGCAGTGATTTAGTTCAACCATTCTGGAAAATGATTTGGAATTATATAAGAAAAAAAATAAAATTACTATCTGTTCGTAATCTTTCAGGATTCCTGCTATTGATAATATGTCTCCAAGGGATCAGTGAGAGAAAGAAAGGTCTCATATATATCAAAATAATTGTAGCTCCACTTTTCTCCACCAAAATATTGTAAACAAAATGCATGCCCATTGATTGGGGAATAATTCAACAAATTGCTGTATGTGTATAAAGTGGACAGAATTCAGAGAAATATGGATAGACTTCAGTGAACTGTTGTAGGGTGAAGAAAGCAAAATCATTATGAAATAAGCAACTGAAATAATGTAACTGAAAACAGTACAGAAATCTGATTTAAAATGCAGTGAGCAATTTTATTTCCTGAGGACACAGTGAAACAGATATCTTTCTTCTTTATGGAAATGTGTTGGCCACTGGGATGGTGTGAGATATTGTATCTGGCACCATTACCATATTGAGTTTGTGTGACTTCTTTTGCAATAAGGGAGCATTCTATGGCAGTGTATATTAGGAAGGTACATTGTGAAAACAAGAAGCATCAAAATTAAAAAAAAAAAAGAAAATGGAGGTAATCAACTTTTTTTATACACATTTGTTTTTAAAACTTTGAGTTCCAGATTTTTTCCCTTCTTCGCTCCTTACCCATCCCAACTGGGTGCACCTCACCCTTGGGACAGGGGCCGGACTGTGCTCTTCCATCTACTCCTGTTTCACCCGAGTTCCATACTGACCTTTCACTTTGTCTGGCATTTATGGGTTGATAAGTCTGGAAATCTCCACAGCTGCTGGTGCTTTACTCTCCTGACATCTGCTCTGGCTCCTTCTGGTCAGGCTGCCCTGGGGCCAAAACCACATTCCTCACGTGGGGCTGGGCTCAGCTCCCAGCTTGATGTGATAGCCCCTTTGTGCTGGGTTGCTGTTAGCGGGAGATTTGTTTCTCTCTGTTGCTTTGTGGGTTCTGTAGCTCTATAATTTGTTGAGAGTCATTTTTTACATGTATTGGAGGAGGAGGAAGCTGGAGCCATGGGAGTTTCTACTCTGCCATCTTGGCTCTGCCCCAAGGTAATCAATTTTTATTGCAACATATACATATTCAATCTAATAAATTTTTATAAATGTAACGTATCTTTGTGTAGTTTTATGCATTTCAATGGCATAGTGCTACTTCTGTTGCCCACAATTGCCTTCAGAACCCACGGTACCTATGATAGATTTTGTGGTGGAAGAATCTTAAGAAGTCATTTAGCCCAGCCTTCTCAGGAAACTGAATAGCTGACTGAGTTACCTGAGGATATAGGTGGCAGGTAAGCTAGATGGAAGTCAAACCTAGACCTTTTCACTTCTAAGGCAGCACCACAATTCATTCTTTTTTCATTCTTAAAAATTATCAGCTTAGAAAATTACCACATGTAATGATCATTTCTCTATATGCAGTAGAACAGAAGAAGATTGTACATGAAATGGAATCTCAATTAGTACAACCTGCTTTTAATTTTAAGTATATATAACAAATTTAACCTGGAATTTTTAAAGTTGTCCTGCTTGTCTGTGAATCCTTCTGGCTTTTTGTTCTCTTTTTCAGGGTGGAATGAGGTGGGAGGGAGAGGGAGAACTATCCCTCCCAACTTTCCCTTTAATGAAGAAAAAAAAAGAAAATCCTTGTTAGAAATATGCATTTTGGAACAAAATACATACATCAGCCGTGTCCAGAAATTTGTTATCTCCTAAAAATGTAGCATCTTTTGGTTGATAATCATCATCAGTTGGAGTTCTGAGGTCTTTGATAGTTTTTTCTCTTTTCACTGTTGTTGTTACTGTTTACCATTTCTGTTCACCTTACTCTGCATCACGTCATATATGAGTGTTCCCGGTTTTTTTTAGAACTACTTCTATTATCATTTCTTCCTGCATAATAATATTCCTTTACATTTATATATACCATAATATGTTCTCCAATTGTTGGGTGATAACTTAATTTCTAGTTTGTGACTTTTATAAAAAAGAGTTGCTATAAATATTCATGTACCTGCAAGGAATTTTTCTTTCTTTGTTTCCTTCCTTCCTTCCTTCCTTCCCTCCCTCCCACCCTCCCTCTCTTCCTTTCTCCCTTCCTTCCTTCCCTCTCTTCCCATCTCCCTCTCTCTCTCTCTTTGGTATAGACATAGTAGTGACATCAGTGTGTTAAAGGGGCATAGTTCCAAATTATTTTTCAGAATGACTGAACTGGTTCACAGTCCCAGCAACAGTACATTAGTTTGACTCTCTGCAAAATTTAATGCTTTCCTTTTTTTGGTTTTCTTTGCCAATCTAATGGGTATGCTATGGACCTTAGCTGTTTTAATTTACGTTTTTCCAATTATATGGAATTTGGAGCACTTTTTCAGTATAGTTATTGATAGCTTATATTTTTTCTTTCAAAAACTGCCTATTCATGTTTTTTGGTATTCATCTATTGGAAAATGGCATTTAGTTTTTTATCTTGGAAATGAGAATGTCACAAATACAAATATTTATTGAATAGAATGTTACGATGTTCATTTGGTTCTGTTTTATATCTAATCTGTTCCAAAGATTGACCTCTTTGTTTCTTATCTGATACCAAATAGTTTTGATGATTACTGCTTTGTAGTATAGTCTGAAATCTGGTACTGCCAGACCCAATAGCAGTACCTTCCTCCTTATTTTCCTAGTAGTCTTTTATATAGGCTTCAAGGTTCACTTTTTCAACTCCTCTTCTACTTGTACTAGTGGATCAGGCAGCTATAAAACTTGTTACATCTTTCCCTCAGGGTTCTGGGAGTAACCTCAAGGAGTTTGGGTGATTTCTTCTAATGGTCTGTAGTACCAAGGCATTATTCATAGCACCAATGGTGACTGTAAATATTCTGGCAAAATATAACAGACTGTCCATATAGAAGACAGAAGCAAAACATGTATTCAGACGCCAGAAAACCAAATCCCAACACTAGGAAACTGATTCCATCATAGCAACATAGAAGTTAACACACCACAATGTAGCAGAGAGCCACACCATACTTTAGCCTTCCCACAAAGCAACACTCACAAGCCTAGCTGTCTCCTTGTCTGTATGTCCTCTCCTACTGTCTAGCTGTTCTGACTCCCAGCTTCCTGTGGTCTCTGTTCCACCCTTCAGCAAACTCCTTCTGCCACAGGCTCCTTGTGATTATATTCAGTCTATTAGGGGGCAGGGAAGATCTTCATATCAGGGAAGCTCTTCAAATTCCCTGAGGCTTATAAAGGGGCAGCGAAGATCTTCAAATTCCAATTACTATTATATTCGGCCCCAAGATCTTTTCTGTCCCTTACATAGCAAAAATACATTAATGATACATTTCATCACATAGGTTAGTGGGAGTTTAGGGGTAACTGGTGTTAAAAGAACTTTATAACAATAAACACATAAAACAATATCTTAGGGTGGGTACTTGAGCACAAGCACCCCATCATCCCCCCTCAAATGAATGGGGCTCAAAATCTTGGGGTGAGGGGCGAAAGTCTCTTCTCCCATACCTACTTCCTGCTCACATTGGATGTAGAGCTGTCCCTGCCCCAAGAGGTCCCATTCAAGAGGTCAGTTCTTTAGCTGGCATCCAGAACTTGGTCTATGCCAGGTCCGGGGGTGATGCATCACAGTCATGGACAGGGGGTGACATCCACCTTAAACGATCAGGCATCTGCAAGTGGAGGGTATTAAGCCTGCAGGAAACAAATCTTGCAAACAAGCTTAACAGACAAAAAGCCAAAAAGAAACAGCTGCAGGGTCAGTCATGCTTCTGGAGTCCATGAACCCATTTTGCTAATATCAGATCATTAGTTGTTGTCAGAGTAGGGACAGTATGTTGAGTAGCAAGCTTTGCTAGTATATCAGCATGTGCATTGTACTCATATTCTGGTGTGGTGAGGGTCATGTGAGCATGTACTTGAAAAACTGACAAATTAGTAACCAAAGACATGTCTCATGTATCTTCCCATAATTCTTTGCCCCAGACTCATTTGCCATGAATTTCCCAATTTTGATTTTTCCACATGGGCATCCATGTAGCTAACCCATTAGCTACTGCCTCTGAATCAGTAAATATATGACAACTGTTTTGGTTCTGTTTTAATGGCTTGATGTACTGCCATAAGTTCAGCATATTGACTACTTCCACCTTTTCCATTACTTTCTTTAATCTGAGTCTCCCCAGGTGTGACAAACTTGGATACAATGGTTCAGGAAGATCTGTAGAGGCAGTTCTCACTTCTCTATTCTGTCAAATATCAAATCTCTTTTCTGGATATATTTTGTATAGTTCATAAGTTGGAATACCATGAATTCTTCCAAAATTAACCCTTGCGCTCAGTAGAGCAGTAAACAATTCTTTTCTCATCAGTCTATTCTGACTTTGAATCTGCTGGCTATGTTCTTCTCTCTCTCGAGGAAATTTGTCTTTTTCCCATTCTCCTAAGTCACTTAGCTGTGAAATCTTATCCAGCACCTCTGAAGGAGGGTACCCTATTTCACCAATTAGTAGAGTCAGAAGTAGGTACTTAAAAGCAGAAGGACCCATATTCACTATATTTCTATGAGAAACTGCTAAGGGGATATCATGATACGTATTTGCATCTCCAACCATGATAGCAATTTTCGTTACTTGCTCCTTTAACTTTCTCACGCAATCTCTAAGCGAGTACCAGGGTCTATCTCCACTAGGTCACATAGAATTAGTGGGGTACATTTTATTGCATCCATCAGCAGCTAAAGCTAACAGATTGGTTGTATTGCTACCTCCTCGAATATGGTAATCTCTAAAAGTTTGCTGGATAAAATGATTCTGACAAATCCCTATAAATTTCAAGTGGTCCATGCTGTCTACCCATACTCCTCTGGACCCTTCATCACTGATTCTCACCGTCCAAGACACTAGTGATTCTCCCATTCTTTAAGTGAATGTACTTAATATATCAGTAACCTCCTACTGAATGAAATCCTCCATTATCTCCCTGAACTTTGTTTGGCCTCCCTGGTTCTCCACCTTAGTATGGGGCAAACTTCTACCCTTGTAAAAGCCCTGTCATTTAACATTGTGTCAATTTCCACCACACACTCTCCTGGCAGTTGTTTCCAGGGCAGTTATGGTTCATCCGCTGCCCAAACTGTATGAAACTTCCTCCTGTTACTTTTCTGCTTCTTTTTTTTTTTGGGATAAACAAGTTTATTTGTAAATTATTTTAGTCAACATACATAATCGACCTAAAAACTTCAATAGAAGGATAAAGTTTAAAACCACTTTGAAGTTCCTCTAAGTGATTTTTTTCCCTGGATGGTCATACCCGATGGACCCTAACCCCACAACCATCATAATATTTCCATGAAAAGTTTGAAAATGTATTGCCCTCCATCCCCAGGCAAGTTACTCTAAAGGTTATAATACATACTTCACCTGGCAGATAACTTCTATCTCCTCTCTCCCTTGCATTCAATCTAGTAACTTAACTGATTCAGTCTCCCTCTGTTAAAAGGAAAAAAACCCAAATCTATTAAGACCAACCATATATCACTATTAAGAACTGCACTAGATAATTTGCAAGTATCAGGGAGAGGATGCTGGTGGAAAAGTTTGTAGTTTTAAAAGGAGCCCTTATAAATAAAATCCTAGGTTATTGTTTGCACTATCAGCTAAAAGGTTGCTTAACATGTGGTAGAATGAGGACTTATGCAAGGTACGATGCTGAGTAGAATTGTTCTACTCTGGTGTAGGAGAACAAGTGAAGTTTAGCTAGGAGAAAGCCAACTGGACTTTTAATTACATCTCAATGACAAGACTCCTCACAGGGGAATGTAAAACATTTAACTTAAAAACGTTGACACTACAATATATAAAATAGCTATTATAAATGCACATAGTGTATTCTATAGCTGCCAGGTTTATGTTTTTTTTTTTCTTTTTTTTTTTTTAGGAAACTGTAAGTTACACTGTGGTTAAGACTTGTATATTATCACCCTCTGAAAAGCCCACATTCTATCACAGTGATGTATGGTCAGACTTAACAGCCCCAATTGTTAAACACTTGGATCAAGTCATAACCAGTTTTATTGCAAAAGGACCCTGTACACATTTATA
>CM053580.1:70847212-70874847 GCA_028627135.1 Pseudochirops cupreus | reverse complement strand
AAGAAGTCATTAACATACAGAAACATGCATCATGAGAAGCAAGAATTATCACCCATCCCTTCTGCATATTAGCAGCTTGTCACTCCTGAGCAACAAATGCTCACTTACATCACTGAGGTCTGTGAACAGTCACTTTTTGCATTCATCCTGAGTGAAAGATGGAATGACGTAAGTACAAATGCAACATATTATAAACAATTTCTTACAAAAAAGGTCACAAATTAAAACCAAAGTATTTTACAGAATTTACTACAAAACACCATAAAACTGCCTTCACTTAAGCTCTTTCTCCCTGTATCCTTCGAGCCAGCTGGATGTCTTTGGACATGATAGTAACTCTCTTGGCATGGATGGCACACAGGTTAGTATCTTCAAAGAGACCCACCAAATATGCTTCACTAGCCTCCTGAAGGGCACCAATAGCTGCACTCTGGAACCTCAAGTCTGTTTTGAAGTCCTGAGCAATCTCCCTCACCAACCTCTGGAAAGGAAGTTTCCTGATCAAAAGTTCTGTTGACTTCTGGTAACGGCGAATCTCCTGAAGGGCCACAGTACCAGGCCGGTAATGGTGAGGCTTCTTGACCCCGCCGGTAGAGGGGCCACTTTTCCTGGCAGCCTTTGTGGCCAGCTGTTTGCGTGGAGCTTTTCCACCAGTGGACTTAGGAGCAGTCTGCTTTGTATGGGCCATCTTGTCTTACTGAATGAACAGTCGATGTTTCCTCCGCTGGATTCACTGCTGATGCCGCCGCTTCTGTCCGCTCCGTGATGCCGTTGACTCCGCCTTGCTCTGAGTAACTAAAGTCCGGGAATACTCCCACTCTGATCAACGACCAAACTGCTCTGCGCTCCTCTGCTTCTTTTTAAGAGCTAAATGTACAGCTTTTTCTTCTACCACATGAAACTTTCCAGTTTGCTCTTCTAAAGGAAAGCCCAAACACTGTAACACGTACAACTTTCATTCAAAACAGCTAAGTTCTTCTCTATATGAATTTTCTCTTCCAACAGTTTGTCCCTGCTTTTACATATAATATGATAACCTGTTAGTAAAACCCAGCCTCTTCTACACACCCCCTCCAGTTCTCTCTCTGATTTTATTGGTATTCCTTGCAAACGTGTTTCTAAATCTCTAGGTTCTCCCTTCTGTTGCCTCAGTTCCCAGTTTTCACAGAGCCCTGTACTTTTAGCCCACTCCCTTGCTAGGGAGGAATAAGGTAAATCCTCCCATCCTGGAATATCCATTTCTTCTTCTAAATCCCTTCTGCCTCCAAAGAGAGGTCTGATATTTCATGGTACCATCCTCGTTGCCAGATGTAGCACCAACACAATATTCACAGCACTGACATTGACTGTGAATATTCCAGCAGAGTGCTCAATACAAAATATAATAGACTGTCCCCCCCATGTAGAAGACAGAAGCAAACCATTTATTCAGACACCAGAAAATGAAATTTCAACAGCAGGAAACCGATTCCATCATAGCAACATAAAAGTTAATATACCACAGTGTGGCAGAGAGCCACACCATCCTTTAGCCTTCCCACAAACCAATACTCACAAGCCTAGCTGTCTCCTTGCCTGAGCATCCCCTTTAGCTGTTCTGACTCCTAGTGTCCTGTGGGCTCTGTTCCACCCTTCAGCAAACTCCTCCCACCACAGGCTGCATGTGATTACATTCACCCTGTTAGGGGGCAGGGAAGATCTTCAAATCAGGGAAAGTCTTCAAATTCCCTTAGGCTTATTGAAGGGCAGGGAAGATCTTCAAATTTCTATTATAATTACATGGTCTTGACTTGAGCCCCCATTCTGATATATCTTCTCTCCCCGCACCCTACGTTATCATTTGCCAGTGTCAGTTAGTAATAACTCCCCAGTATCATTTAACTCATTATTTCCTCAATAATATCAATACACAAATAAAGTCAATTAGATTTTACAAAAGGATATTTACTAAAAGATATAGCAAGAACAAAAGTATAAATATGTCCCTTCAAATCAGGACACATTCTCCCCTCTACCACCTTAGTCTATGATGGGCTCAGAATTAAAGTAGTTGTTACATTCTTCCCATCAAGTTCACTTTTGAATGTGGCATAATTGATGAATGATTTGGTCATTTGCTTACAGTACACATTATTTGGGGGCTGGGTCGATTTCCTGCTGGTCTGGGTCATGTAGGTTGGTTCTTTGCTGGCTCTACTTCAGTAGCTACAGCAGTCTCTGCCAGTGCCAACATTGGACCTCTGATAAGTCTTTTGACCTTTCAAAATTTACAAGGTCATAGTCTCATACTTCTTTACCTAAAACCAAGAAGGAATAAACAAAACACAAACAGAAGAAAGAGAAGGGTCATGTATTCATGGGCCACATTTAGTCCTGGGTAGGGAGAGATGACTGCTAAAGTAGTGGCTTATGTGCTTACCTGGAGGCTTAGTGAAGGTTTCTCTCCACTGAAAGCTGACACTCATCACTGTATCTCTCCTCTAACTGGAGAGCTAAAGAGTAGAGCTATAAATAATCCCCCAAATTTCCCTTTATAGAGTGTGCAGAACTTCCCAATCAAATGCTTTGCTTGGTTTTGACTCCTAAAACATCGTGCCTCTTCACTAGATGCCCTTCAGCACCCCTCACCCTCTTTCAAGCTTTGTCTTGAAAGCTTTTTTCCTTTTTTTTTTGACATAGACACTTTGGATTTGGGGTATGACATTCCTGGGAATTTGAATTTTGGATTTGAAGAGGTAGATGTTTTTTTGTTTTTGCTTTGCTCTTTAGTTCTAATAGTTTTTTTTAAAAAATGATTTCTCGAAATATGATATCCAAGTTTTTCAAATTTTGTTCATGATATTTAGGTCATCTGGTGATTTGGGGATTGTTCCTTTTTGAATTGTTTTCCTGATCAATTATTTTTGATATGGTATATACTAATTTTTGTTTTTTCCCATCTTTTGGTTTTTAAAAAATAGTTCTTATTTTATGGAGTCATTGCCCTCTGGTCAGTTATAATTTTCAGAGAGTTCCATCCTTGTGTAAGTTTACCACTGTCTAGGATATTAACTGTCCTTGCCATTCTTTCCTCCTGAGAGGATATTTTCTTTAATATTGCATTTTGTATTTCCTGTTTCATTTTATACAGGTACTCTGGTGGTCTTTCTGGTCAGGATAGTCTTTTCCGTGGGGCTTTACTCATTGTGGGCTTACTCTCTTATTTTGTGTTTACCTCTTGGGCTTCTTTTAGTTGTTTGGCATTTCCTCTGTTTCCTCACGTTTCCAACCTTAGCTTCTGGTTTGGAGTTTTATTTTTAGGTCAGACTATGTTCCTCACAGTCTTTGAAAGCATGAGCAAGTCTTGCTTGGAACTGGATGTGTTGACTATAACTAGTTACTCCTTCTTCAGGAGCTCCTGTGTTTTGTTTCAGTCTTCTTAGACTTAGGTTTTGATCCCTACTCCTTTTTGGGCTCCTTTTCTTTTTACAGCAGTCTTTCAGACCCAGAGTTGGCTTTGTCCTCTGAATGTGATTCTTGACAGGCTCTGGCAAAATGGTGTTGATTGTAAGTTATAACATGCCTCTTGTAAGACCTTAGCTTCATTGTTTTCCAGGAGTCATCTTGGTCCTTTTTCCTGCTTTGGTTCTTATTGTGCCTTGCAGCTCTGTGTGGGGTCAAGTTAATATAATGTGGTCTGCTTGGACCCTGGGCTGAGCACTGGTCTGGCCCTGTCTTCTGAAGCTGTTGTAGGCCTTATCTTCTGTCTCTCCTGATTTATACCTGCTCAGATTTTATGCAGACTTCTTGCAGTCCTTTTATATAGTCCTGGAGTATACAGAAGAGCTAATAGTGGTTTCTCTCTAATTTTCTTTGTCTTTGTTCCTTCTGGTACAATTTTAGAGCATTGCAGAGTATGTTTATGGGGGATCTGGGTTCCTACAAGTCCTAACAAGCTGCTGCCTTCCCTTCTATTTCCCGTACTTTTGTAGTGAGTGAGAAACATATTTTTAAGTCATCTTAGCCTCCTTGGCTTCTAGTTTAATTTAGCACCTGTTATTGGAACATTTAAGTGTTTTAAGTACTTTTCAGTACCAAAAGAAAATTAGGGAAAAACGGTTCCTATGCCTAAGAAATTTATTTTAAAAAACTTTTTTTTTTGGAAAAACCCATGTGAAATCATTGAGAATAGCATATAGGAAAATGATGAATTGAATGCAATCAAGTACCAAAGTGTATGTTACAAATAATAACTTATAATTGCTTAGGAACGAGTGAGGTGAATTTTGACTCTGGCCTTTTGGGCAAGCTGTCAGACTTCTTCAGGCTTTGGTTTGTTCATATGGACCGAACACATTAGACTACATAATCTTCAGAGCCCCTTTTATTTCTATAAAAAATTTTAAACTTATTATGAATTTTAAGATCAATAGACATGAACATTTTCTTCTACAAAGAATAGAAAAAGAGGAATGTAAAATAAATACTGTGAATCTCTTACAGCTTTAAAAAAAGTGTATATTAATTTTATTGTGGTAGCTCAGTATTGCTTTGCTTGTGTCCCTTTTTGAACTTGCTTTTGGCTTCTACTGTGTTTTAAAAATAGTTTATTGAAATTTTTTTGTCTCTTCTTCCCCTTTTTCCTGTAAGTATCCCCTGGATCTCTTGCATAACTTTTGCCTCACTCCATCTCAAAACCCTCTGTTGTTATAAATAAGTACAGTTAAGGAAATCACATTTGTCTTGCCTTGTCAGAAAATTTGTGTTTCATTCCTCACTTCTAGTCTGTCACTTATTCACCAAAAAGTAGGTTCCCATAATTGATAATAATCCTTTTCAAGCTGTGATTGGTCCATTGTATTCATAATAATTTTTAAATTGTTCACAATTGTCTTCCTTTGCAGTGTTGTCAACTTTACATGAATTGATTTCCTGGTTCTACTCCCTTCACTATACATACAAATCCTCCCAGGTTTCACTGTCACTGCTGTCAGTGCAACAGTATTCCATTACATACATATGGTATGGTTTGTTCTACCATTTCCCAGTTGGTAGCCAACCGCTTTGTTTCTAATTCTTTGCTGTAACAAAAAGAACTGTAATTTTTATGCAGATTAGTCCTTTCCATCTTTCTTTGATGTCTTTGGGTACTCCACCTCTTCACTACTATCTTTCCCTCTAAGCCTAGTAGTGATACAGTTGGATCATAAGATATATAGTTTAATGATTTGGGAGATAATTCCAAATTGCTTTCTAGAATGATCAGATCATTTCATGGCTCCCCCAACAATGCATTAAATGTGATTGCTCTCCTTTAGCCCTTCTTTGGGGCCCCCTTTATCTCTAATAATAGAGAGTTATTAGGAAAATCTTTGTGGAAGAGGTAGAACTTGAAGATTATGTAGGTCTTAAGTGGGGATGGAAGGGAGAGGATGGTATTCCAAGTTGGGGAATAGCACAAGTGAAGGGCCCAAACCAGGAATTAGCACTGCAGATGTGGAGAAAAGTCAGGAAATTAGAGTTGCTGGGAAAAAAAGTTTATGGTCTGAGGAATAATGGGAGGTAAGGTTTGCTTCTGCAGTAGCTTACTAAATTTTAGGGTGATTTAATCCACCTGTTTGTCTAATAAAGGAGTGAAAACAAAAAATGTCATGTAATAGATTATAGTACCATTTCACATATTTCTTTAACTGTGGTAATTATAGGCCTGAGAATATAAACTGTAAATTGATACATACATACACATACAAAAAAAAGCCTTAATCTATTTATAGCAATGTAGAGAAATGCTTAATTTAGGAGATAATGCATAGCTTTTGGTATGAAGTTATCGTTAAGTGATGAATACTAGTTGAAACCTTTATGGTAAATTCATTATGAAAAATGAATTTTGCTTTAATTTTAAAAGTTTGCGTCGAGAATGCCTTTCTCTGATGTCTCATGATGACATGGGGGTAATCTTGGGTTCTAAAGCATGTGACATCGGAGATGGGGCAGGGTTTAATAAGTTGTAAAGGTGTGAGTATGGACCTTGTGATGGACTCTGTATCTGTTCTTGGAGGACTGCTCAAGCCACGTTCAGAGGCTCCACACTTCAACTTCCTTGAAATATTGAAGTTTTTAAAAGACTACCTGGGATTTTGTTTTGGTTTTTCCCTCCTCAAAAGGGCCTACATGATGTCTTACCAAGTATTTCTGAATAGTGGGTGGCATCTTGTCTTTATCCATTAATTTTATTGTATTATCCTTTATTTTTAATATAACTTGAGCCCCACCTTCCTCCCCTCTTTTTTTTTTTCCAGCATCTCTTGCTCCTCCTCCTCCATCCATCCTACAGGTAACTCCTCAGTTGCCTTTAATGGGATTTGTGGCCAGAGTCCAAGAAAATAGTAAGTTTCCTTCTTTATGCTTTTGATCAGATTATAGGTATGAAATGTGTTTATGTATCACTGATCTTCTCTAATTGCTATGTATTGAGCCTTTCTCCCCTTATTTTGTGAGTCATATAAAATTTCTATTTTGCTTACCTGTCTCTGTTCAGAGGACATGCAATTCATTCCTTAAAACTGTTACTAAATTCTAGAGTTTGTAAAGTGTATATATTTTAAATTTTTGCATGTTTTAGTGGTCATATTGACAATTTTGGCCATACATTTGAATAATTGAATTGAACAAGGGATGCATAATCACCTAATAAGTACTGATATACAAGGACAAAACAAGACACTCTTTCCCCTCAGAGAGCTTGCATTTTACTGGGAGTAAACTTAAAATATACACACATTAAATACAGAGTTATGGGCAAGGGGAGGTGTTATTAAAAAAACCTGGGTAAATCAGGAAAGAGTTCTGGTGGTGACACTGAAGCTATATGTAAAGGTGTGAGTATGAACCTTAGTTGAAGCTAAGTCATCATGGGATGTAGGAACTCTAAGGTGCTGAGATGAAGAGGAAGAGCATCCCAGGCCTGCAGAACAGCCTGTGCAGAGTTAGGGGCAGGAGAAAGAATCTTGTGTACAAGAAGCAGTGAGCTGGATGGAATTTAGAACATGTGACCAACCTGTAATGGTGGTGTGGAGCTTTAAATGCTAAGGAGAGAAGTTTTTATTTCCTTCTTGAAGCAGTAGGAGCCCCTGGAGGTTCTTGAATCGGGGACTAAGATGGTCAGATTTGTGCTTTAGGAATATTAATTTGGCAGCTACAGCTGAAGGATAAATTGGGGAGGGGAGAGACTGAATGCAGGGGGACCAGTTAAGAGGCTGTTTGTATAGTGCAGGTAAGAGATGATTTGAATCTGAACTTGGGGGATGGTTATGTGAGTGGGGTGGAGAAAGATATCACAATTTATGGAGGTAAAAATCAGCAACATTCATCAGTTTCCTTCCTGGGAGAGTAGGGGATGACTCTAAACCCAAGTGGTTGGAAGACTGATCGTATTCCGAGCAAACATAGGGAAATTAAGGCAAGGGATGGGTTTGAGGGAAGATAGTAATTTCCATTTTGGAATTGGTGAGTTTGAGATGCTTTGGGACATCTAGATGAGGTTGTCCGGCGTTCCTGGCAGTCATATTCTCAAAACAAACCAACCCTTTTCCCCCCAGGAGTAGCTTTACAATTTTGTAAATATTGTATAGTAAAAAATAAACTGATCCATATGGGAATAGGTCAGAGAGCAAATTAATAGCACTATATAGTCACAAATTATCTTCTTGAAATAAAATTGAAATCAAATTATCTTCTTGAAAAGCCTCTGTTTTCACAACCAAGAAATGAATGAGGACTTTGGCAGAGATGATAACAGTGGCTTGTGTCTTTTGGTGTGAAGAAGGGCTGCTGATAAAGTCACATTTCTGCATCTTTAATTTTACATTCAAAGAGGTGGAAATCAGTCACTCAGTAAACATTGGCTAGCTGCCTGCAGTGTGCCCAGGCACGGTGCTAAGGAAGCTCTTGGAATCAGTGTTATCTCAGGTGCATTTAGATCTTAGATGAACTTGCAGTCAGTCAGCATTTACTGCCTGCTGCGTGCCAGGCACTGTGTGAAGTGAGCTGAAGACAGCCATTGTCCTGAAGGAGCTTGTAGTCTGATGGGGAGGAGAGCAGAAAACAGCTGTGTATAGACAGGTGCGTTATGGGCTAGCCTGGAGGGCATCTCAGAGGGAAGGCACTGAGATTAAGAAGAGTACGAAAGGCTTCTTATGGAAAGTGGAACTTTATCTAAGACTTAAGGAAAGCCAAGATGGGGGCATAAAGAGGGAGTGTGCCAAGGCTGGGGGACTGGCAGTGAAAATGCTCAGAGTCCAGAGATGGAGTGTTGGGTTAAAAAAGCAAGAGGAAGGCCAGTCAGTCCACAGACATTTATTAACCACCTACTACTTGGCAGGGATTGTGTTAAGTCCTAGATATATCCCTCCCACCTCCCACCCTCCCAAAAAGCTTCTGTTCTCAAGGAGCTTAATGGGGAAAGAGAGCATACAAATTGAAGCTGAAAAGCAAATGGGAAGGGGTGGCACAGCAAAGGTGCCCTACTAGGGGACATGGTGGGAAAGTGAGAGAAGTTCCACAATAATGAAACCAGGTACCCACTCTCATTTGATTATAGAATAAAGGGGTTGGGTGGGATATACTATGTGACAGGATTAGAAAGGTAAGGTAGGACTAGATTATAGAGGGCTTAAAAACCAAAGGGAAGATTTTGTATTACCTATCTGTATGTTATTTTTGTATTATCTATTGATGTGTATATATATATATATATATATGTATATATATATATATATATATATATATATATATATATATAATATCTATATTTATGTTATCTAAATGCTGTATAAGATTGCATTTTCTTACCTGCCATATCACATGTTTTTTCTCCTTGAGCTTGTATTTCATTAAAGCTCCCGATTTTTTTTTCAGGTGAACTGCTATTTAACCATGCTTCCCTAAAATTATACTCCAGAAGTACATTTTTTGAACTGAGATTGTTAGTCTTCATATTTGTCTTTCTTAAATTAATTTCATTAGATTTGACCCAGTGTTCTAGCCTGGGAATATCATAACTCTCTTGTGTAGCATATTAGCCATTATTCTCTGCACTGTCATTAACAAATTTGATCAGTATTCCTTGTAGATGACAGGAGTAGAAAGGATAGGAACCTTGAGAAAAAGTCACCATATCTTTTTAGAAATCATGGTGTCCAAGGAGGGTAATATTGGAAATAGACATATATTTTTTACTTAAAAAATACATGTTTCAGAGTTTGGAGGAAAGATTTATGATGCCATGGCCAGAGACACTAAGAGGGAAGAAAGTTCAAGAAGGATAAGCCTTACTCAAAAATCACAGTTTATTCTGATGAAGAAAAGGAACCAGTCACACACACACACACACATATATATGCTTGCATACATTTATTTATACACGTATATAGGTTCTAGTCTCTCTTTCCAGTCTTAATTCCACAGTACTGACTCTTATAAATTCTGCTCCAACCAAACTGAAATCCTTGTTCTTCTCTCCCACCTCTATCCTGTGCCTGAAATGTATCACACCCCATCTTTAGCTTTTGAAATCTTTGTTTTCGTCCTACAAGATCAGGTGAAATAGTTTCCTATGTAGAGAGGTAGAAGGGACCTTACAGTACAGTTCCCTTATTTTACAAATTAAGAAGTTGAATCCCAGAGAAAGGGATCAAGTGATCCACCCCAAGTTAAGTGGGTAGAGTTGGAATTTGAACCCAAGGTAGTAGGTCCTCTGACTTCAAATCCATATTTCCCGTATACCTAATCATCTTCTAACTTGCTTTATGGTTATTACTGTACTTGTCTCAACCCTTCTTTTAGTCTGCAAGCTCTTTGAAGGCAGGAACTGTGTCATTTAAAAATTTTTGCAGACCCCCAGCTCAATGTCTCTCACATAGTTGGTTTCTAATAAAATATCTATTAAACTGAGAGGTTTTTTTCTCAGTCTCATTAGATGAGCCTTCAAATATAATATCACAAAACAGTATTCTAATGCTACAAAACAGTAGTCTATATTCTGGCAATAATCTGGGGCCGCAGAATCTAGCTTTAGAAGGTATCTTGGGAAGCACAGGAACATAGGAGTTAGAACTGTCAGTCAGGGACTGACAGAAATTGCTAGTCAAAGTGCTTCATCTTTCAGAGTAACAAAATTTATTATAACATGGGTCCATCTTATAATGCTGGTAAAGAGCAGCTTAAAGTACTTTTCTGGCTCCTTTTTCTATATCATCTAATATGTGCCCTGAAGAGAACATTACGGTGAAATGCCAACACTTTAGCCTTTCTGATATGCAGTGCTCACTCTCTGTTAAATTGATCTTCCCAAAGCACAAGTCTGACCATATCCACCTTCCCATTTAGTAAACTCCCCAGGCTTCTTTCTGCCCCTGGGATCAAATATAAAATCCTCTCTGGCTTTTAAAGCGCCCCCTAACCAGACCCTTACCGACTTTTCCAATCTTCAGTCCAGTGGTGCTGGTTTTCCTGATGTTCCTTGAACCTGACATTAAAGCTTCTGATTCTGAGTGGTTTTATGTGTGGCTGTGTGGGTGTGTGTATGTTTATGTTTTGATGTGTGAGAGAGTTGTCAGGAATGATACAGCACAGAATGAACTTAAACCTCTGGAAGATGCTAAGGATTAGCTGCATTGGGGACAGTTGGAGTATCAACAGAAAAAAATGAAAGAGGCACTTTCAAAATTCAAATGCAGTTTTCCTTCCATTTTCTATTTGAAGAATAATGATCTTCAGACTGGAAGGAATCAAATAAACATGGTGAAGAGTTATTAGTGCAACACCTTGAATACATGTCTAGTTTATTTCAATGCCCCCATGATGTAATGAGACAAGTGTGTCCCAGTGGAGTCTGTCTTTCCAGACACTGTGGTGTAGAAAACTCCACATTGCAACACTTGGGACCTCATACCTAACTGTGGGAGATATCTTTTCTTCTTGGATTTGGCTCACTCCTCCAACTTCATTTCATCCTAGCAGATCTAAGGTTGCAGAAATAGAACACTTTTAGGGCTACATTCAAACTCTTTTAGTGTCCTAGGTGTGACCCAGTTGAGGGGAAATATATTTCTCTTAGCACAAACTTCTAGGCACCTGACATGGACACTAAGAAATAAAACTCATATGCTTATTCACAACTCTGGAATGCAATCTCCAGTATGATTGGTCTATTCAGAATTATTTGTTATACATGGAACTGCTTCTTTACTCATGGCTTGGTTGTTGAACTTTACGATTCTTCAACTAAAAAGAAATACGATTCTTTTGTCTCCTTTCCTGTCCTCTGTCCTCTCTGTTCCTCCCTTCTGCCTTTACAATTTTTAATTTTAATTTAATTGAATTTAAATCTTCATCCTTAAGAGAATATTTAGAAAATGTTAACTCATTGTGAACAGCAGCTTTCTTTAAATAAAACCAGACAACTACCAAGCTCATCAGACTGGCTAGATCATATTTATAGAGTCTAGCCCAGCCAACAATCATTCACCTTCCAGGATGCTGCACTATCTCGTCAGAACTGAGCTCACAGCAGCACAATTCAGGTTTACTCTTTAAACTAGTTCATAAGGAGGATAACAAGCCCTTCTGAGTAGTTTTAGCTCTTCAACTCTAGGTGGTGTTGAAGAGGGCCGTAGCTGTCCCCGGAGCTACTGGCCAGTGAAATCAGATTTCTCCTCAACCAAGCAGGCCTCAGTCAGTCTATTCTTATTGAGCTGCCTCTAACTGCCCCTGCTCTATCTTTAATTCTTATTAGGTTCCACTTCCTCTCTTGCTGCTCTTCTTTTGGATAGGTACCTCTTGCCTTCTAGTACCCCTCTTCATGCCTTTGATGAGAACCTCTTGACTTCCAGGGACTCATCTTTTACTTAAAAGGTCACAACTTCCCACATATCTTTGATCACATAGACAACCATTTAAAAATGATGCCTCACTCATAGTCTCCATATATTGATATGATCTCACATTTTCTTAGTTTTGCCCTCTTTAGTCATAAAGCATCATAAAGCATGGAGGTACAAATCTCCAGCAAGGTTGTGCATCTTTTTGGTACCCTTAAAAACCTGCTTTTCTTCACATTCATATATTTCTTGTTTTTAATAAATAAAAGATCTCGGTCTGCCTCTTTGCAACATTAAACAGTGCCTACACAAGCAGGGTATCATTTTACCTTGTTGACAAAGAAACCCAAGTCCTCAAATATACACCATGAGACAAAACTGTCCAAAATATCAGTTGAACGCTGTTTCATACAAATATTTTATCAGTGTATATTAAAACATACTCATTAAGCATGAAAATATTCATAGTGATGATTCAATACCTTATGTCCTTTGACAACTAATATAATTTCTTTTTTTTCACGAAACATTTTTTCTGTCCTTTTTATCTTTGACTGATCCTTTGAAAAGATCTTAAAGAGATAGTGTACCTTATACATCTTAGATACTTGCTTACTAAATCAGTTCAAATCTCTGACCTGAATGAATTAAATCCCAGGACACTTAAAGAATTCACAAGTGCAGTCTCTAAGGTCATTGAACTTTAAGGAATCATGGAGAAGAGAAAAACTACTAGATAACTGGAGGCTTCAAAAAGGGGCAAAAAAAGTTCTGTCAGATATGGACTGTTGTGCTTGGAGTGAAGAAAGGAAGAATTCCAGAACCGATCATTAAATGGGTGGTTGTAAGCACTGTTAGCTACGTGATGATCCCTGGGAGCCAGCTTCATTAAGACACATCATTCCAGAAAAACCTGAATTTCTCTTTTGACAGTATTACTATTGCGATAGATACTAGGAATATTGTTTGACATTTGACAGAGTCTCTCATGATATCCTTATAGACAGATTGGAGAAGTGTGGATTAAATGATTAGCCTAATTAAGAAGATTCAGAGCTAGTTGACTGAGCGTGCCCAAAGGTGAGATATAGAGCTGGAAAGGATCCCAGAAGCCCTTTAGTCCAGACTCCTTCTTTCAGAGAGGAGCAGCCTGAGGCCCAGAAAGGCTAGTGTCAGGTCACTCAGGTAGTATTTGAATCAAGGTCCTTGGACTCTGGAACCAATGTTCTTTTTACTGTGCCACACTGTCTCCATTCATAAGTTGGTTTCAGCTTACAAGAATGTGTTTTTAGTGGTATGCTGTAGGTCTGTTTGTAATTCCTTTTTGTTCCATTTTTTCAGGGCCTTAGATGAAAGAATGCTTATGAGATTTGCAGATGATAAAATCTAGAGGAATAGCCAGTACATTTTATGACTTTTAGTCACATGACTTGATTATATTCTTTGCAATTTTTAATTTGAAAGATGGACAGTATCTAAAAAGAAAAATGTAATGAGGACAAATGTAAAGTCCTTAACTTAGCTTTAAAAGAATTAACTGCACAAGTTTAGAATTCAGAAGGTGGTGGCTAGAGATCAGTTCATCTGGAAAAGACTTGGAACTTTTAGTTGACTGTGAGATCGAAATGAATCAAAAATGTGATGTTCCATTTGGTCCCTTCCTCCCACATGCCTCCCCCAAACCCCACCTGTGGCAAAATAAAATTAGATTTCATTAATAGAACTGTGGATTTAAGATGAAGAGAAGGAATAGTTTGTTGTAAAATGACCTAGTCAGACCACATCTGGAATATTGTGGTAAGTTATAGGTGTCGTATTTTGATAGAAGCATCGATAAGTGGGAGGACATCCAGAAGAGGTTGATCCAGGGATGTCAAGGGAACTTAAAACCTTGACATTAAAGATACCCTGGTGAAAAGACTTGGAGGGACAGTTGTAGTTGTCTTCAGATATTTGAACATGGGAGATTAGTTCTTAGATTTGTTCTCTGTGTCCTAGGTGTGGGGTGGGGAGATGAAGAATAGTTTTCTATGGGTAGCCATTCCCAAGAAGTATATAGCAACTCTTTATAAGGAAGACCATTCTGTCCATTAGATCTGTCTGAAATGGAGTGGACTGATGTGGACATTTTCTCAACACTGAATATGTGTGAGCAGAGGCTAAATAACTACTAATCAAAGAATAATATCAGCAGAATTCATGCATCAGGCAAGAGTTAGCTTGGGTAAATTTAAAGGTCCCAAGATGATCTATAAGAATATCCGACTTGAAGATTCAGACGCTAAAATTTTGGCGGGCTATCTATTGTTTTCTTTCTAACTTAGCTGTTTTTTTTTTTAAGTAATGTCCATTTCCAAATCTAGTTTTGAATTGTGATAATATAATCTTGGAATGAGAGGCATTCCAAATCTGTATATTGTGTATTTTTGTTATCATTTTGATGATTTATTAGTTTCAGACACTCCTCCCCCTCCACCTCCTGCAGAAGAACCAGTCTTTGATGAATCCCCACCTCCACCTCCACCACCAGAAGATTATGAGGAGGAGGAGGCAGCTGTGGTAGAGTACAGCGATCCCTATGCTGAAGAGGACCCTCCCTGGGCACCAAGGACCTATTTAGAAAAAGGTAAATGTAAAGTGATATATGGAGAAAGAAATTAATTCTGAACAGAAATGAAGCTATATTGATACTAACAAGTTGTCTGTCTGCTTCCAAGTAAAATTCTATTTATGTTACATTCTTCCAAATTTTCATGTCAGTTTTAAAGATTTATGTAATCTTAAAAAGCACTACTAGGCTGTAGTTTGAAAATTCTGGTTATCTGTAGTTGAGGTACATATATAGCTTTCATATAATATGACCTCTTACCCTAATAGTAATTAGTTGTTTTATCTAAGACAAGGAAATTACATTAATATTTAAATATTTTTTGAAGTTACTTTTACCATTTAAGCTTCTAAAGAATTATTTTGTAGTATAGCGAATTAGGATATTTAATTTAAGAATAAGTATTTCCATAAAAAAATTTCTCCCAAGAAAGAAACACATGACACAGCTCACTTCAAAGGTAAATTCATGAGCATTTCTAAGGAAAAGTTCATCATTGCTTATATATGAGGCAAAAACAATAAGGTGAAATGAAAATCATGTAAAAACAAGGAAATCAGTAAGAAAATTAAAAAAACAAAAAGATGTTGCCCATCACAGAAGCATGACTGATAAATATCTTTGAGAGTATTCAGCTCAGGGGGGGAAAAGACTCTTGAAAGAAAAGCGGTATTAGGGAAAATGACTGTGTCATCATTTTCAGTCCAAATAAAATCTCTCAACTGCTCCCAAAGTGATTAATCAATCAGTAAACCTGTTATGTACTGGGCATGTGCTAAACCCCAGCATTACAAAAAGAGGCAAAAGACAGTCCCTGCCCTTAAGGAGCTTACAGTCTAATGGGGGAGGCAACATACAAGCAAATATATACAAAACAAGCTATATATAAGAAAAAATAGGCAATAATTAACAGAGGGAAGGCACTAGAATTAAGAAGTGTTGGGAAAGGCTTCCAAAAAAAGATGGGATTTTAATTGGGACTTAAAGGAGGGCAGTAGGTAGGCAGGAAGGGGAGAATATTCCAGGCATGGGGGACAGTAAAAATACCCAGATTCAGGAGATGGAGTGTTTTGTTGTTGGAAGAACCAGAAGGCCAGTATCACTGGATGGGAGAGTGCATGCTGGGGAGTAAGGCATTGGTGGTTGTCCATCATTCTTGAAGAGGACCAAAATGTGTTAGGGTCAAGGTATAATATATCCTACTGTGGCTGATTAGACCAGTATAAGCCTGGAAGGCTCTACCACAGATTGGGCACAAATAATCTGTATGAACATGTGGAGTGGAGATGTCTCTAAATTTGTGCATCTCATGGGAGGTTTTTTTGAGCTACCACAATTCAGCTTTGCTCATAGAGTCCGGCACCTTCTTTTATGAAGGTGCGCCATGCTGGGCAGTCCTGTGACAATGTCTCCCATGTTTCATAATTGATTCCAAATTCCTTCAGAGAGACCTCGGGAGTGTCTTTGTATGTCTTCTGAATGTGTGAATGCTTTCCTGGTGTGAGTTCTCTGTAAAATAGTCTTTCATGCAAATGTAAAGTATAAGAAGATTGGGAAGGTAGGAAGGAGCTTTGAATGCCAAACAGAGCATTTTGTGTTCACTTCTGGAGGTAATAGGAATGTAATGGAGTTTATGGGAAAGGGGGTGAACATGACATGATCAAACTAGCACTTTGGGAAAAATCACTTTGGGGGCTGAATGGAGGATGAACTGGAGTGGGCAAGCAGACCCACCAGCAGCTACTGTAGTCATCCAAGCACGAGATGATGAGGTCGCGCACTGCAGGGGAAGCAGAGTCAGAGCAGTGTGGAGTCCTGGAGAAATGTTACAAAGATGAAATCAGTAGGTGTAGGCAGCAGATTGGATATGAGAAGTGAAAGATAGGGAGGAGCACAGGGTGATTCCTGCATCATGAGTCGGAGTGAGGGATGGAAGGATGGTATTGCCCTGTGCAGTAAAAGCTAAGTTGAGAGAGGGGGCACATTTAGAGGGAAAGACAATGAGTTCAATTTGGGATGTGTTGAGTTTAAGATGTCTACTGGTCATTAAGTCTGACATGTCTGAAAGGAAGTTAATTGCAGATGTGAAGTGGAGATGAAGGTCAGCAGAGAGTTTAAGGCAAGAAAGGTAGATTTGAGAATCATCAGTACAGAAATGGTAATTAAATCTATGGGAGCTGATGAGATCAGTAAGTGAAGTGATATAGAGGGAGAAGAGACCAGGGTCAGCAACAGAACTCTGAGGGTCACCTATAATTAGAATGATCTGCAAGAGGATCCAGTAAAGGAGACCGAGGAGGAATTGTCAGACAGGCAGAAGGAAAATCAGGAGGGAGTGGTATCTCGAAAACCTAGAAAGAAGAGAGTACTGAGGAGATGGTGATCCGCAGTGTCAAAGGGTGCAGAGAGATGAAGGAAAATGAGGGCTAAGAAAAGGCCATTGGATTCGGCAGCTAAAAGATCTTTAGTAACTATGGAGAGAGCAATTTCAGTGAGGATGAGGAAGTTGGAAGCTAGATTATAAGGGGAGAGGTATAATGATCTTATCTTTTTTTCTTTTTCAATATTACTTTGAATAAAATATAAAACATCCAACTAGATTTCAAAGAAGGTAAGTCTTGATTATTTAGTTAACTAGTTTAAAAGAATATACATTAATTACTTCCTAAAAATGCCCACTTCCCTGTTATCCATCATTTTCAACAAATGAAAAATGGATAATTTTTTCTATACCTTTTCTTACTGTTTTTTTTTTAATATTGGCTTTTCACATGTTTCTACACATAAAGGCTTATTTTACCCCCATTTGAGTTTGATTCGATATGGTTTTGAAGACTCTCCTCTAATTTAGGGTCTACCATGCATGTATTAAGAACATTTTGAAATTCCTTGATAGAACCCAACAAGGTAACATTGTTCCATCATCAGTAATAATGAGCAAGCACACAACAGGGAAATGCAGTGCTTGCTGCTGGTATGGAGCTTCTCATTCATTCAGTAAACATTTATTAAGTTAGTACTGTTTCTTGGCACTTTGCTGGGCCCTGGTAAAAAAGGTAAAAATGAAACAGTTTCTGCCCAAGATGACAAAAGATGGATATAATCATTGTGAGAGTCTTGTTAGAATGTAGGCACATCCTAGTACATCATCAGTGGAGCTGTGATGTGATAGAGAGCGCTTTCTAGAAAGAATGAAGAATTATGCAAATAAAGTGACCAAAATGTCTATGCCCTTTGATCCAGAGATTCTGTTACTAGGCATATACCCCAGGGAGGCAGCTTTGAAAGAAAGAAGAAAGTCCCCACATACACCAAAATCTAGCAGCATTTTTTTTGTGGCATCAAAGCATTGGAAAAGAAGTATATGTCTATTAACTGGCAAATGGCCAAATAGATTGTGACACATGAATGTACAGGCATATTACTCTGCTGTAAGAAAGGACAAAGAGGATGAGTGCAGAGAAGCAAAAACACATTTATATGAATTGCTGCAGAGTAAAGTAAGCTGAGCCAAGAAAAGTGTAAGCAAAATGACCTCAGCGATGTAAATGGAGATCACCACCAACCGGAGGAAAAGTGAACATTTCAGAATTACAAAGAACAAGTGTGACTCCAAAGAAGAGATGTGAGAAGACACTCCTATCCTGTTTCTTTTCAGAGGTGGGAGGCTCACAGGTGTCACACATTGCACACCTTCTCAGACTTGGTTGTGGTATTGATCCTTTTCTGATTTTTTCTATTTCCTTTTTTTTTCCTTTAAAAAATTTTTGTTAAATAGGATGTCTTCCTGAGAAACACAAGTTTCTCATCGCTCCAGTCCATTTCCTGCTCACCTATGGTCACATTAATCTTTCTAGTGAAGACCTGACCATGTTCCTTCTTTTTCCTCCCTTCTCTCCCCATTTGGTAAACTGATGGCTCCCTTTCACCTCCATGATTAAACATAAAGTCCTGTTTGACATTCAGTACCTAGCCCTTGGTTACATTTACAGTCTAATTATACCTTATTCCCCCCTCATCCTCTTCCATGTACTCTGAGATCCAGTGACATTGGCTTCCTTAATATTCCTTGAGCAAGACACTGCCATCTCCTGACTGAAACTTTTACTGGCTCTCCCTCATCCCTCAAATTCTCTCCTTCCTCATCTCCACTTCCAGACTCTCAAGTCCCAACTAAAATACCACCTTCTATGAGAAGTCTTTTCTGGTCCTCTATTATTTATCTCCCATTTAGCCTGTAAATATAATGTGTGTGTCCGTGTCCCTCAATCGACTGTAAGCAAATTTGGAGAGTGAGAACTGCCTTTATATCTCCCAAGCTTAGCGTAGTACCTGGCACATAGGAGGTACTTCATAAATGCTTACTGACAATGTAAAAACAAAGTATATCAATAAAAATTTAATTTAAAACATTAAATTCCTGTCCCAGAGGAGCTTATATAAATGCAAAATATATTTTTAAAAAAGTAATTTCTGCACATACCTTGTTTGTGTGTTTTGTGTATACTTCTACAGCATGTGGGCATTTTGTCATCCCTGATAGGGTGTGAGCTCCTTGAGAGAAAGGGTGGCCCTTTTTTAATTTTTGTATTTTCAGCACCTGGCACAGTGCTGAGCAGTTCTTTAAAATGCTTATGGATTGATAGATAAAATATTAATGTTATCTCTTTCTCTTAACATAATACAAATTATTTCAGAGCTTAATTGAGAATCATTTGGATTTTGTTCAAATGGAATAGATACTTGAAATTTTTCATCAAATCAGATAGTACTGATATTCTACAATATAACAAACTAAAGGGGAAAAAATGGGGCTTTTAAACATTTATTAGTTCATTTCTAATTTTCCTAAGAAGTCTGAGGCTTTATAATTAAACTTAGCCCTTTACAAGATGACACAGAGCATATGCAAGTTGCAACTAAGGAAAATTTTTTGTTAAAGTGACCAGAGATACTGAGGTTAGGTCAAGAAAAAGTTAGGTGATAGTAATGTTTACATCCTACAGGGTGATGGAGAAGACTCTTCAGGTGGAAATGAAAGAATTATAGTTTTCTAATTCACTTCAACTTAAAAAAACGTATCATGTATCCTCTATAATTACATTGTGAGCTCTTTGAAGGTAGGGACTGGCTTTTGCTTCTTTTTGTATCTTCAGTGCTTAGCACAGTGTCATGTAGTAGGTGCTTACTAAATGTTAATCAGCTGACCTGCGTAATCAGGGCATGTTTATAAATGGCATTGTAATGGTTCTGATAACCAGGTAATTTTGAACCAGGAGGACCTTATGGAAGCTTGAAGTTTCTTCTGGTTACAATGTTAAGTCTGCTTTTTTGAGTAAACTAAGTCTGTAATTGACACAGGCAAACATTGCTATTAGAAAATTATTATGTTCTTTGAATGAGAGAGAGATAAAGTGTGTGTGTGTGTGCGTGTGTCCCTGTACTGACCTGCCCAATCATGCTTTTTCCTTCCTATATGTTTCATACTTTCATTTTTTTTTCTAGTTGTTGCGATTTATGATTACACAAAAGACAAAGAGGATGAGCTCTCATTTCAGGAAGGCGCTATCATTTATGTCATCAAGAAGAACGATGATGGTTGGTATGAGGGAGTCATGAATGGAGTGACTGGGCTCTTCCCAGGGAATTATGTGGAGTCCATCATGCATTATTCTGAGTGAAGATTGATGATGTTGTACCAGGATCAAAAGGAACTATTAGGGACTTTCCAGATTTACACAAGGCTCTGGGGAATACACTCATGTGAACTCATGGATAAGGATAAGGATAATTGTAATAAAACTACTTATGTGTTTTGGCCTAACAATTACAAAAAAGCAAGTTAGTGACCTAAGTACGAACAAATGGATCTTCTGATGGTTAGTGGTGGCTGTGCTGAGCTCTTTGAAGTAAATCAGCTGACATATTCATCTCTGAGTGTGTAGAAAATGAAATGATCTATAACTGAAATAAAGTCAAAATAAGATCGAGGTAGAATATAGGATCTTTCTCAGGTATCCTGTCTAACCCAGAGTTTTTCTCCCTTGCTTTAGTGCTTGGCATTAGAAATGCCAAAGACAATAATACCGTGGTGTTAACCTTATGACCCAGTGAGCAATCTTAGTCACTTTTTTCTTCTGCCTGAAGATGAAACATCTGAAGAATGTATATGAAAGTTCACATAAAAAGCTTTCCAGGTCGTTTTGTTATTTGTTTAATGCAGTTAGAATTTGCAGTTTCTTAGCACTCTGTGGCTGAAGCAAGTGAAGCAAAACTGACTTTTATCTCAGACTAAATAATTTAGATGATGAAGTGTAGAAAGTGTTAGGGACTTCTAAGACTAGCTAAAAGTGCCACAAATTTACTTTAGTGTTCTGATGAAAACTACATTGCCACCTATGGCTCATACATCCAGACTACTTGTAACAAGGGTCCGTCATTCCATAGCACAGGGTATAGTGAAATGGAGATTATATTTCCTTCAGGTTCTGAGGATCAAGCCTGAAGATTTTAAGTTAACATTTGGATGACATATGTTCTCATTAGCAGTCAAGGTGAAAACTTTGTTCTGAGCATTAAAGGTTTGAGGAGAAAAAAAATGACTTCAGAGCAGATGTTTCTTTTAATTTTTTCAGTATGTAGAAAGATCTCATCTTATTTTGAAAGAACAAGCAGTATTTAGGTCTGTTGGCAAGTCTCCACAGTGGAAATTAAAGATTGCTACTCTCTCTGATCATTAAAGACCAGCTTTACCTGTACTATTTAAGCAGCTTTCCCCTTACACTTTTTTTTTAATTTAAAAAAGAACTAAGAACAAAACCCTTGAGTATTGTTCTCAATTGGAAAATAAGGTACCTGTTCCTGTTAAAAATATTTTTTCATCTTAGGTTTGTCCAAGATTAAAATTGCAATAGTGGAATAAGCTTAGTAGGTCAGGTACTGGTGCTGCTAGTTATGTGGGCTAAACCTTCTAGTGGAACTTCAACAGAGATTGTAGCAGAAATTATTAACTCTTGTGTCCACATGACAAATATAACTTTGGAGTTCAGCTTCCAGCTTTAGAAGAGCAATACATTTTTCCACAGAGTTAATTTAAGAAGTATCTCCAAAGACCCAAAATCCTTGTAGGGTATGGTAGTCCTGAATAAGAAATGAGCTACTAAGGGGACCAGTTCAGTTCACCTTATGGTATTGATCCGGATTCTAAGATACGCAGCAAAAATTAAGTTAGGCCAGTCTAGGGCAGGGTGTGTTCACAGTGTTGATTGGTCTTGTGCTGACAGAACAACAAGGTTTAGTGTATTTGATTGACAGGTGGGCAGGGTGTTAGCATGAAGCTTGGACTACAAAGCTTTTTAAAAATTTTAACTGAGGTCCAGCTATATAATTCATTTATCAAAAGACAAAAACAAAACAGAAACTCCACCTTGCCTCTTTTCCAGTCATTTAGTGATCCTGTTTTTAGGTCTTCTAACAGCTGGGAGTCATATTTGTTCTCATTAGCTTACTCACCTGGGCCTTAGCACTCTTTTTAAGCAAACCTGACCAAAAATCTTTTTTTTTCCTCAACGTTAGCACTGGGTATTTCTTTGCGCCTTTTATTTCCTTTTTAGAACCAATCTGTGGCTGACTCCAAGATGAGCTAAGACTCTCTTTTACTGCCTGAAGTGGATTGATGTGCCTAGGGGTTTTTTTTTGGGGGGGGGGGGTTTGGAGTTGTGGTGGTCTTAAGTACTGGGTAAATACCTTAGTTTTAAAAATATGTTCCTTAAACTATTTATTCCCAGTATCTACCCATACCTGTTGGATTTTCTGCTTCAGAATGCTTAGTGTGTTCGCAGAGCAGACACATTTTTGAAGTCCAAAAGGTAATCTTGACAGCTCACCACATTCAGTTACAGAAACACATGTCAGCTGAGCTATGCTTTCAGAGATAGATAAGCTTAGGGTTTTCCCAAGGAATGGATTTTACTTCTTGGACCAGTGCTTTCTTTGCTATCTGCTAATGACATTTGTGAAGTTTTTCATTTTGTAGAGTCACTGTGGAGGGAGTCGATGGGTCAATTGCTGCTGGTTTTTGCTCTATTCAGTACTGATGTATAAAAAAAATTGTTGGATTTCATGCATATTTTTTATTTTGTACAGTTTATAATTCTATAGCTTGTCTAGGGAGGATTCTATGTGATCAAAACCCAGAGTAATTGGAGAATTTAATGTATGTAATATTTCATAGACTGCATGCTACTAATAGTGAGGGTGCTATTTCCAATTTTATCATTTGTAAGTTTCCCCCTTTTGTCCTGTTGAAAAAAATAACTTTAAAAAAGCTTGGAAAAGCTTAAATTTGAGAAACAGTGTAGAATGCTGCAGCAAAGGTGATCCAAGTCCAAAGCTACTGACCAGCCCTCAGCAGTGTTGTCACTAGAGATGAGGGGAAGGCTATCACGGTCCATACTAAAGTGTGTTCCAGGACCACAACCAATACTAAACCCTTTCCCTCTGGAATCCTGTTTTCCTAGATTATATTTTTACCTTTACCCTTTCTCCCAGTTCTCCCTCCCCACAAAGGGCAGTGGCCCAATATGGCTGTTCTTCTTTTGCTATTTCATTTCCATGGAGATATGAATGAAAATACACTTCCTTGTTCTACGGCCTTAGGGTGAAGATGACATAAACTTTAAATAAGTGCCAATTGAGATGTTACAAGGCTCAGCCTGCCGTTGGATTGATAAAGATGAGCCTCTTCGAGTTGTTCGGCAGTGTTTTCCATTGCTTGGCTGTTCTGTTTCTACCTCCCTCAGTGGTCCTTGTTTCTGGCAGTTTAGTTAGGGTAAGCAGGCAGCTAGGATTGATAACATGTTTCTGAGGGACTGATGTCACCAGGCAGAAGGATGCTCTCTGCCCCCTTTGATTTTGTTTAATAATTTACCAGAGTTCCTTTCATCTTTATGGTAGTATTCATGTAGCTGTGGTGGTAATTTTTCAGTTATTTCATCAGTGTGTTACTACTTCCTGAAAAAAAAAAAGCAACTTAATGAGATTTTTAGTTCTGGTGAGGTAGGAGATTATGTGTACTTTTTTTGAGTTTTAAACTTTTTATTATTCCAGCACTTTGCCTTCATATTAGAATACCTCTCCTATTGTCCTTAACCATATTTCTTTAGTGGAGACAGCATGTTGTGTCCTGAGCCTCACCATGACACTAAAAACAGCCTTATGTAGAGGGTAGCAGGCAATCTCTAAGTAATAGGAAGGTAGGCATTTAATTTCCATCAGTTTACACTTAATTCACTGGCTGGGAATTCCACCTTCACTGGTGTTAAGGGGGGGGGGGGACATCCCCAAATGGGTTTACTTAGATTCATAAAAATTATTAGAGCCAGAAGGGACCTTAGGTCATCTAGTTCAGCCCCCTCCTGGGGAAACTGAGGCCCAGGGACATTAAGTGACTTTCTCAAGGTCCCACAGCTAGTTAGTGGTAGAGACAGGACTAGAATCATGCCACCCAGTCCAGTGGTCTTTCCACTATACCATGCTGTTTTGATTAAATATGCTATGTTTTTCTTTAAAACTGTGAGAACATTCTAGTTCCACTTGATGTCTTTAGGAAGATACTTGAAAAAAGTATGGCCATGTTTTGATAAATGCCATTAGAGTATTATTCACAATTCCTCTTTGAATTATTAAATCAATGTGCTGAGTGCAACCTTCATTAGCAAGATGGGAATTTTAAAAAATGGTACTTCAATGTGAATTGCTATTTAGTACAAATAGTCTTCTTTCCTTGACCAGGCTTATGTTGCAAACAAGTTTTATATGGTATTTTAGCAGTGGGAGGTGCACTGCACAGCAGTCTTATAAGAGAGGCTTATAAAGAGCCATCCACTAAAGAGGCATTGTGCTTGATAGCTGAAGTTTATTTTCTGCTAATATTTGTTCCTATTTCTTACTGAAACTCATACAATGATATGAAAATTGACAAATATGACAGGGCCAACCTGTGTACAAATGAATTATTTACGCAAATAAACCTTGCTAAATATCTTGAAACATTTTTGTAAAAAATAAATAAAACACACAAAAGTGCTTATTTTCACATTAAAATGGAAGTGTCTTTTGCAACTTCAGAATTCTATGGAAAAGCAATTTCTACCATACCTTGTGTCCATGTACATTTTTAAGAAACAACAGAAAAATATGGTTTACATGTAGGATGGCCGTGACTTGTGCTCTGGCAGTGCTAACTAATCCAATTGATGTACTCTTAGCTCCCAGAGAGAAGGTAGTTGGTGGCAGTGAGACTTTACAAATCATGGAGGACTGTGGGGAGCAGCTTGTCTGCTAAGAGTAAATGTTTAGTGTATGTGTGCCATTAAGCTGCCTCCAAATGAGTGGGGAACATCAACTTTTTACATTTTTTTTTAGATTGTACTTGGAATTAACTGTTGCTGTGTATTAAGAACTTGTTTTAAGTCCTAAATAAAAACTCACAAAGCACATAGAAGTGACTGGTATTTTTTCTTGTAATGGAACCATTTTAACTTTGATGGTATCAAATTGTCCTTAAAGTGTGTTTGGGGGAAGAGATGTGTAAGCATTCTAAGACCAATGTAAGCATTCTAGACCAAAGATGACTGAGGCTCTAAATCAAGGCCGTTTGGGGGATTATTCTTGGCATGTCACATTAATATAAAATTGAGAATGCTTCCCCCCCTTCAGTTATTGGTCTTTTATAGACTAGGTTTTCTGCTGTTTCTGGGGTGATTGCTGGGGATGTACTATAATAACTCATTTGCAAGATTTCAGACTGCTCTGATAGTCACACCAATCCTGTGAGTTCTTCTTCCTGTTTGACAAATGAGGACACTGACTCAGAAGCTTTGCCTGTCTTAGATGGAGATGTGAAATCAGGTGAGCAATCATATTCTTAAACATGTAAACACTGATGAATTCTTCTTGGCATTCAGCTAGCTGCTATAATGGACTAACTTAAGTGATCATATTCAGGCTTTTTTCAGCCTTTTGAATCTTGTAGACAAAATCTAAATTGGTGTTATATTTGAGTGGTTGCTAGGAATGTACATCTTTATAGTATGAAACCCTGGGTTTTGAAAGTGATGGCAGAGGTAGTTTTGGGGCAAAAAAAATCTGACAATAGAATTAAGGGGACTTAATTTTCTTTTGTCTACCTTCACTTTAGATTTCTAGAATCCATGGTCTAGATTCTCCTCCCTAGCATTCCACCTCTCATGTAGAGAGGGCCACCAAGCCTACATGTTAGCAGAAGACAAAAGTGATATATAGCATTTTTGAAAAGGCACTAAAAACTTGGGATAGAGAGGAGGTAAATCCTGAGTTGGTACTGAAAGAGAAGATTCATTGAAGGCAGTGGAGAAAGATCCAAAGGCCCAAAGGAGGACCTATACTGTGCTCTTATCTTCACAGAAACTTGTCTTGGGTACAGAGATTAATTCTGAAAGGAGTTTTCTGGAGTCTTTCAGCACTACAAAAGAGGTTTCAGAATTATGTCCTGAAATGTTTGGGGGCAGGCTAGACTAAAAACTTTTTATCTCAATCTCTATAAGCAACTAATTATATAGCTTTTTTGCCCTTTCACCTTGAGATCCCTCCAGATCTCTAGCTCTGGTGAGCAGGACCAACAGCCAATATATCCAAAATATGTTCTGGGAATTAAAGCATTAAAATTAACCTTTGTGCTAAAATATCATCTGTATCTTATTAAAATTTCAATATTCCTAAATTTGATTTTAATGTTTAAGCATGGAACAATGAAAATTGGCGCTTACAGATCTGACAGAAATGGTAATGGGTATCTTTGCTCCTTTTTCTATGATTTAACCTATTTTGATAGTTCCTTATTTGCTCAGTTAGCCAGTTGTATCTAAACATGCTGTGAAATACCTTAAGTTCTGGCATTTAAGTTCTTGTCACTTCCTTAACAAACATCAAAAGTAGCTCTTATTGGGTGTTCAAAAGTTTACATAAATCTATGTTTAAAGACTTCTGTCTAGCCTATCTGAAGAGAATATTTACGAGAGAGACTAGGCTGTCTTACACTTGTCTTTATAGGACGGTAGAGCATACCTATATCAGCCACTTAAAGTTGGGAAGAACCTGCGTTCTAATCCTGTTTGACACTTGGTAGCATCCATATATGATCATTCTTCTAAATTTTATTTGCTCATTTGTAAAACTGACCAAAAACCCTTTTTCAGGCATATATATTATTGGTTTAACTGATGCCTACAGCCCTTAGTATGGAATGCTGGCCAAGCATTCAGTCACTTGTTACTTTCCTTGAAAGGGTGCAAGACAGTCTTAATTGACTCTTGGTCAATTATCATTATGGACTAGATGACTGTAGTTTGTTCTAGCTGTATGATCCTCTAGCTGATGATAAAAGCTGGGAAGATGGAATGGTCTTGATACTGAAGAAGGCAGCATGGTCACTATGCTTGTATAAATGAAGAGAAAACTAGTAAGATTGAAAAAAGCTTTTATGTACTTTTATGTACTCAAACGAAATTCCTTCATATAAGTAAGTTAGTGATGTTGAGGGCTTAGCACTCAACCCAGTGTAGCACTTCATAAACTGTGTGCAACAGTCATATGGGGCTGTGAAAAATGTGTCAACCGTAAAAGATTTCTGAAAATGCAATGGCTGAAAATTAAATGTGTAATGAATCTGAGGTGTTTCTGGCAACGCTAGCCCATATTGCATGGCACAACTTCACTGCAGCTTTGTTTCTGAACACAAAGGATGCATACTTTGCAATAGTGCATACCCTTGACCCACAAAACACCAGCAAAGGCTGCTGGACCAAAAGGGATCCTGAGTGGACAAAGTTTAAGAAGCCCTGGTATTATGTTCAAAATCACCTTCCCTGATGTCGGTGGTTCCCCTCATTGCCTTCCTCCACCTCCCATCTGCCCCTAAATAACTTTAGGAAAAAAATTGATGCAATCCTACTGTTATTCCAGGATGTCCCTTTATGTTTATTCACAACCTGTTTTTGGCATGAGAAAAGCAAAAAAAATGAATTAACCCTTGAGGAAAAATCACGGTATAAGGACCAGTTGTTTTGCCATTTAGGAATGTGAACATTTGCAGATCAGCTTGCGGGGGGGGGGGGGGGGGGGGGGGG
>CM053580.1:70832575-70847112 GCA_028627135.1 Pseudochirops cupreus | reverse complement strand
CAGTAGTACTGAATATATCTCTCTATTTTCACACAATCAGGGAGCAAGGCACATTATGAAATAAGAGCATACAGTTATGCAAAAGACAAGACAAAAAAATATTGAATTTAACTACATCCTTAATGAATTGTGCATATTCTTTTATATATTGGGTACTTTATAATGCAGTTCCTTTTGTCCTCTCTCCCATGCTTAAAAAAGTATATTTATACATACATATATATATTTATATATTTATATATGGCAAAGCTCTCCCCCAGCTGTAGAACTCAGAGTTTCTAAGAGCCTCCTCTCCCTCCCCCCAAATATGGGTTAAAGGGTTGGGATGAGGGAGTAGGAAATGGGGGAGGCAATCCCATTTAAAGATAAAAGGTGCAATTTCTTAAAAAAGCGGTAAACATGAATGTATTTACATCTAGTACATGCTTTTGCACAGACTAATGACCTTTAATGTGCATCTCTGTACAGAATTCCATAAATGGCTGTTAACAAAATGAAGCTGCAAAACCATGGGAAATATTCCACTTAATGCTTGTTTCATAAGGATTTTTTTAAGAGATAAAAAATATTTTTGGGGAGTGATTATGATTGCAACTTAAGTTTACAAATATTATGTTAATTCCAAATACCAGTCTTTTAATAAGGTTAGAAAAACAGGAAGAAATTTAATTGAACTGTTATTTTCTTTAAACGCAAAGAATATCTTAAAAGAGGAGTTAAGTGATTCAGTTATTCATGACAAATTACTTCTTAGAAACAAACACTATTCAGATGTTCGTGTTCACAAAGTATGGTTTATACCTCTGTGCTGATGATCTTTTCCACATGCAATACCTTTTACTTGGCTTTCCTAACACATGATACATCTTTGGTAGACAGCCTTGAACTCACCTAACAACATTCATGACTGAAGTCATTCCATTTGGGGGGATGTTTATAACTAGTGAAATAGCCATGGTTTCATTTTTGCTATGCCTGGACCTTCCTTTCATCAGATTAATCTACTTAACTGATTTCTAGAGTGTTGTTCCTCCAAGGAGTTCAAGGTATACAGTGAACCTTGTTAGTATTTTGGCACACTGCGTCATCCAAGAAGCTCAAAGATTTTTTTTTTAACATTCAGTGTGACTGAGGTAATTTTTTTTCTTCAGATGTAATCATTATGGAATTATTTTTGTATTCTTGGTTATGTAGACACAAATTTAATTTTGGGTTAATGGGTAGCCATGTACAGAATATGGCATATAGTTTGGGTGAATGAAAATCTAAATGTTCTCTCTCTTCAGAGTTCAGTGAAAGATGTATCTATCCTAAAGGATTATATTTAATTATATTATATGTTTATATTTAAAGGACTGTGAAATCAGTGCCTTCTTATCTTTTCTGTAAAGTCAGATGTTTAGGTTGCTGAATTGGCCGCACATCTGCACTCACTATAGTAAAATAATTTTAAAATAAATGATAGATATAACCCTGAAAGGAAATTACCTTGATTTTTTGGGGGAGGAGGGTATAATGCACCAAGGACAGGTGGGAAAAACCCATGCTTCTCTCAGAAATCTAGTAAAATTCGGTTAGAGGTTTTGGAAAAGGCCTTTCCCCTCATGGGGAAAAAGTTCAAAAGTAGCTGTTGGCTAACTCAGACGAATCCATACCGTATCTGCTGCATTCGTGCCTGTGTAATTAAAGGCGTTTATACCCTTTAGTACTAGGTTGTGGCAGTTGCAGTCGTCACAAGGAGGAAGAACCTGCTTCCTGTTGCTACCTTGGGTCCCTGTCTTCCTTGCGGTATATAACGAACATCACTTTACCCGAACATTTCTTGCACATTTACTTTGTAAGAGCTCATCACGGGTAACAAATGAACACGTCCATTCTAAGCATAATGTCATTTAAAAATAACCTCACCAAGGAGTATATTTCAAGTTTGTATCATAACCTGGCTCTTAGCAAATCTCCTCGAAAGGGACCAGCACTTAAGTTAAAGACAGCCAAAAATGCACAAGGAATTTTAAGAACAATCAAAGTATCAGTGATTGGTAAGGCATAGCTTGACATTTTCCTTTTTTCCAGTAATTTGTTTCAGACTTATTTTTCTCACTTAAAAAAGCAACAACTTGCAAATTATGATCTAATTAGTGAGCTACAGCAACCTTATGATAGTCACTCGGCAAAATTGTGATGCTAATTTCCAAGACCAGATCCCATTTTATCTTTTGAATATTTTAATGTTTACATTAACGAGCTTAAGTTAAAAAAACAAAACCAAAAACACATAAATTACATTATTACCAGATAGAGAATTGATCCTGCTGTAGTTCAAACTTGATGGTACAGTTTGTAGGTAATAAGCAGGTTAGTACATGTAATAACCACCAATTTGCACTGCCGTCTAAAGCAGTAATTTAAAGCTGAACTGTTTGAGGTCCTTGGAGTCAATGCTGCCAAGCCCAATTTCCAGCTTTCTCTCCTTGGTCTGGAAAAAAGATGCTGGATTGGAACTGTTAGCAGAGGCAGTGAAAGGAAGGCACAGTACTAGCGTCATCTGGCAGTAGATAGATTTCCCTGAACCTACAGAGAAAAAGGAATGGCTACAAAAATACCCAAAATCAAAGATCTGAGGTTTGTTTGTTTTTTTTTTTAAAGAATCCTTTATCTTTCCCCAAAAGCCCCGTGGGGAAAAAGGTTTAAAAATATCAGCAGCAAAAAAAACCAAAAACCCAAAACAAAACTTTCTAGAAGAAAAATCTAAACCTTCAAAGAGTATACTAAGAGCTTTTATTTTGGTTTATAATTCAGATGTTTCCTGCAGCCACATAAGAAAAGACATAAAACATAAGCTGATAGTTTGTTAAATTTCTATTTTTCTCAAAGACAGAATGGCTGTATGTTCAACCAAGACTGCCAAAACTTTAAAAAATCACTTCCAATTCCTTACTGCAATGTGTTCCTTACCAAAGATCTGGAACATCATTTCTGCCTCCAAAAACTTTCAAAGAGTCTGTGGTTTCAAGGGCAATTGAGTGACAATTATTGGCCATTGTTGAAGGCAGAAAAAATTGGGAATGCTAATGAATCTAATAGGGAACAATGAATGAATATTATTTCTTAGAGTCTTATCTCAACTATAATTGTCCTAGAAAAACTTTGGAGGTCCAAGGGAGGAAAGATCTGATTTTTCATAGGGAAAAAAGTCCTCTGTTTAACTTCATAAAAGTTTGAGATCATAGCTAAACTCAGTACTAACAGAGAAGTCTGCATTCCTGTCCTTAATACCTCCACTTCAGAGAAGAGGTGGGTAGGCAATCCTTACAATACAAAACTGCAGGTAGAAGGCTGTGGAAAATGATAGCAGCACCCATGGACAACAGCTTATAGTTTAACCTTCTAGAAGGTGATGTTAGCTGGCTAAACCAGCGCATGCTTCAGAATCAACAATGCAGATGCTTTTAAGGACACTTCATAAGCACGTAAATGTTAAACACAGGAAGTTTTGTGAACAATTGAAAATACAAAAAAAAGTGCTTTTTAAAGTAGCATTGCTTCAAAATGCACAATGGTCTTATTGCTCAAACTATATCAACACAGGAAAATTGTGATGCAGTAATGGAGGCGCTGCTTACTTTCATTTCATGCTTCACTCTCTTTAGGGGGCACTGTTTTCTAAGGGGGAAAATTTTTACACTAGATTTTTTTGGTGAAACTTGCTCAATCTTTTCTTATTCCCAAAAGATGACTATTATTTGGATTCATCTTTACAAATCTGAACATTTTTTCTTCATCGATATTCATCTGCTCATGCTTGCTGGGCAGGTTATACAGTGTTCTGTGTAAAGCAGCTCCTCCCATTCCCCAAGATCAGTTGTGACAGGACAGGATTACTGAGGGCCATCCCTTCCTTCTTTTCCCTCCAAAAAAAAAACTAACATGGAACAATATTAGCTAGAAAACACCACTAGATCTGGAGTTGTTCCACTATGATTTCATGCTGCACTGCACATGCACGACAGGTGATCAATATCAGGTACCCATAATTTGATATTCCAATCACTATCTGGAAGCTGAATAAGCCTTCACAATTTATAAGGACAGGATTCTGATTCATGTTCTTTCCCCCTCCTCTTTTGAAGTCTTATGATATTCTCAAGTTCCACGTAAGGTACAGAATGTGTTTGTGGATTAGTGTATTCATTAATGCTGAAACAGACAAAGAACTAGAAGCTTATATTAAATTTCCTAAAATTCCTTAAATTAAATTTCCTATTGCTCCTACTAGGGAGAGCAGTGGAAATGTACGAGGTATTTATTCTCCCTAGCGATTTTTTTTGGACAACACTCTATTTGTATAATGTGTGTACATATTATGCAGAGATAACGTGTTACATACAGCTACATAAAGCACACACACTAAAAGATAACTGGTATCCTGGAGCATATCAACATCACTAGATGACTGGTACTGGACATGAAAATCCTATCAAATCAAAACAAAGAAACATGTTACCAAATGATTAAAAGCTCAAGGAAACTCGAGAAGAAGCTCAAGGAAAGGATTGAAATGGCACCCCTGGTTAACAGTAAAGTGAACTAACAAAGCTTACTGACAGGTAATTTATCCCTTATTTTCTCAGGGACAGAATGCCACATTCTAGAAGGCTACTTGTGGCAGAAATTTATTTTACTGCAGATCACCAAATAATTTCTATTTTCTTTTAGTTTCTATAGCCTGGATGTTTCGGTTGTATCATGTCTGTATTTTAAGCAGGTGGTCACAAACTGTCCTGGTATTGCTATCACCCTTGAGATAACGAGCTTTTCCTGTCTTAAAATGCCCCCTCCCTATGCCTGAAAGTGAAGACTCAATCTAGATAGACCAAACATTCTGGTTGTCTTTTATAATTGTGAGAAATGTCCCATTATAAACCTACTCAATATATATTATAAAACATGCACAAATGGAGTCTCATTGCACATGGACAGACACTACAAAATACCTCGAATGCTGAAAAAAGTAAGAAAGGTTTTTGGTCCAATCCACGTGAAAGAAAAAAAGGAACATCAAGGGATAAGACACACACATCCCCTCCACCCACCCCACCCACCCAAAACACACAACTCATTTTTGGACTAAGTATGGGGGATGGTGGGGAGTGTATACAGTTACCCTTAGCTACATCTGAATACCACTTTGATCACATCATCACACAAGGAGGTGATGAACACTTGAATTTATAGGCTAGATTATCTGATTGAAGAATTATCCAGAATCCTGTAATAACTACCAGTCTCTAGAGAGCTTGGTGTTCTGGTCCCTTTTAGGGGGAGCAGGAGGTGGTCCCCTCCGCAGCGTTGCATAGCCTGAGATATGGCTACCTCCATAGCCAACCTTCTGCTGATCAGAGAGCAGTTCGGGGGGTGGAGGAGGCAACGCCATATCATCCATGGTGGCAGTTGGCTCTGCTCTGGATATCCGGGAAGAAGAGAGGGAGCCGTGCCGGGTGATGGACTTCCGTTGCAGTGTCCTATTTAAGTCGGCCAAGAATCCAGGTTGGACACTAAGGCTGGACTTGGGAGAAGTGGGCACTTGGGGAAGGACTGTGGCAGTCACCTGCTGCTCTGTGGCTTCTGCTTGTGTAAGGCGGGTACTATCATTCCGTCTGGGCCTTGTGGGTGGAGGGGCTTTCTTCACTGATGTTTTGGACCACGGCTGTGGCTGAGGGTTAACAACGGCCACTTTTGGAGGAGCGTTTCCTGAAAATACTGATGGAATCTCTACTGGTGGTAGAGGAAGCTCTATTTCAGGTGGAGGAGGTGGAAAGTCAGAATCTGAAGGAGGAGATGGAAATTCTACCACTGAGTCCTTACCAGGTCCGCTCATAATAGGTACTTTTGCTGAAATGCCTCCTTGTTGGACAGCTATTGGTAGACCGACTCCAGAGAGATTGAGTTTTCCAGGTTTTGGCGGAGCTGTAGGAGGGGGTGGAGTTTCCTTGTTGGGAGATCCTGAAGGTTCTGAGGGGGGTGCAAATTTGCTAACAAGGCTGTCCACTGAAGGTCTTTTAGACTCTTGATATTCTGCACAACTGCTAGATTTGATGCTGGAGTTTCGCTGTGGTGTTGGGGGTGGTTTCTTCCCCCCTGGACTAGAAGTCTTGCTGGTCTTTTTGACTGGAGATCCAATTTTATCAGGGGCGGGAGAGACCCCTGGTGTTGTTGCTGGTGGAGGTGGAAATACAAGGATGCTTTCAGGTGGAGGTGGAGGAAAGTCAGGGGATGGCACAGAGCTGGGCTGCCACTTAGGCTTGGCTTTCACAGCAGGGGGAGATTGTGGCGTCACACTCAATGGCATAGGCTTTAAAGGTTGAGGCTCTGATGGAGGAGGGGTGGGGGGAGGTGGGAAGTGGCTGGCTATCTGCTTCACAACGGATGGCACTGGAGACTGTGGAGAAGGAGGTGGTTTTACACAGAAGCTCTGTTTTGGTAATGTTGGTGGGGGCACGGGATTAGGAAGAGCAGGAGGAGATTGTGGAATCTGGGAAATGGGAAAAACTGGCTGCTTTTTTGCTGGGGGAATTGGAGGGGTAGGAACAGAGAGTGGGGTTTGTAATACAGTAGGTGATGCGGTTTTGGTACTGGTTGGTGGGGCAGTCACCAGGGGTTTGGGAGGGGCTTGAGGAGGTGGGGGTGCAGGAACAGGAGGGGGGGGTGGAGGAGCAGGAGGAGTAGCCTGAACAACATTCTGCTGCACTTGGTGGATTTTCAGAGGGGGAGGTGGGGGGTTGAACTGAGGAACCGATGGGGCACATGGGGCTGGTTTTAGCTGAGCCATAGCTGATCCTGGGGTAGGAGGAGGGGGTGGAGGAGGAGGAGGTGGAACTACCCCATTAGGAGGCACCAACAGTTGAGGCTTTCCTGACTGTGAGGCCACTGACACTTGCTGTGTCACCAGGGGGGGTGGGGGTTTAAAGAGAGGTCCTGAATGTTGAGAGGCATTCTGCAGCCTGGTTATTGTACTGTATTTGACAAACATTGTGGCTGCTGAAACTGAAGAAGGTGCAGCCTGGCTGGGGAGAGGGGGTGGAGGAGGTGGAGGAGGTGGAGGAGGGGGTGGTGGAGGGGGTGGAGGTGGCGGGAGAGGGGGGGACGGCTGTGAAGCAGTATAGGGGGCAACTGGCTTGGTCTGTGGGGACAAAGGGGGCATAAGTGAAGTGTAAGGTCGGTTCAAAGACTCCATTCTGGCCTAAAAGGAGTATAAAAAAAAAGGGAGACAAGGGAGACAAAAAAAAAGGTTATAAAGTTCAGTTCTGATTTGCTTATCTATTAAAAAAAAAAAAGGAGCCTGGAACATGCATGAAGAAGATGTAGCAAGATGATGAAGATGGACAGATCACATGACAGGAAGGAAGGACATCTAGTATGCTCAAACAGCAGCTAGCTAGACTGCCTGTCAACCTGGGAAAGGATTTCCTGGTGTGGAAGCACTTTAGACAGTGACAGGATAGAGAATTGTATGATCTGTGGTTATTACTTTCACACATCCTGTCCTGAAAGGGAACCGTCATGAGAAGAGAGGACAACCTTTCATTCCATGATTGCAACCGCATCAAGCAGATGCATGGACTAGGTTTAGGATGTGCTGGTGGAGGGCCTCTTGATGAATGAGGACGGCTTTTTGATGCTAGTGTGCTGACATATGAGAGCATGAAAATATTCAGCAGGCGTGCACAGTCATACAGGGCTGAGCTTGACACACACACTTGTATTCGTATGAGACACTTGCATCCAACATGCACAGAAGTCCAGCAATGCAGGTAAAAGGGGGACATTTTCCTTATATTTGTTTTACTGGAAAATACATAAAGAAATGAACCATGAACATTACAGTGAGTGACAACAAAAAACCCCCATTATTATATAGAAAAAAAAGCAGGAGCAAGTGAGAATACTCTCAGCAGGTTTGAGAAAAGGAAATGCAGAAGGAATGGAAATCTGCTGATGACTTAAAAAATATTCCTTAGTGCTACTGAAGTCACCATCATTTAGTGCATCAGTTCATTAATGTAAAAATGTGATTAAAAGTTTCTGAAAATGATAGTAGAAATAACCTGGGCAATATTTGTTTATTTTTCTGCTTTTTAAATAATTTGGACATGACTTTTGGGATTTTAAACTGTGATGGCAACTGCAAGAATTATTTATATCACATTACAAAGGATTTTCTAACAAGTTTGTTAGATACCTCTAAACTGTCAGATTGAAATTTAGGGCTAATTAGCATAATCACATAAAAGGATCAAACAGCTCTCAATAAAAGGGTTAGTTGGTAAGATTTGGTTCTATGAATCACTCAGGTTAATGTGTTTTCAAAGAACAGTCCCAGACCTTAGTTGCACCCCATATTAGGCATCTTGGATATGCAGACCTTAGCTCTGCTGCCGGCCTTCACACTGGGCATCTGAGACTGAAGTAGCAGGAGAAATACAGAAGAAGGGGAATAGAAACTTAACAAATCTCCGCTGCATGGGGGCCTACCAAAATTTCTGTCTTGAGCATTTTTTTCAACTCCTTCTATTCCAGTTAACCTTTACTTTGCAATGACAACCAAACCATTTTAAAACACAAAATCTTTAGATCTTTGTTTTGGGGCATTTCTACAGGTCAAAATCTATGTGGATAACATTATTAGAAATTTCATAAAATGGAAGATTTTATTCTGGAAATTAGAACTGGTAGAATTTCCTGAAGCATGGTTCCTGATTCATCAAAACTAATTAAAAGGCAAAGAGGGAGTAAGAATTTCCAAAAATTCCAAAAAATCTCTTAATTTTCCCTAAGGTAAGCAAACTGGCATCACTTATGGCAAATTTTCAATTTGATTCAGCTGGTGAGTACATTTTGACAAGTAATTCAGATCACAGCATTAGAAAACAATTACTGAATAAAAACCTAACTAAACAGCGGTTGCTATATGAAATGGAGTGAGTTCTTGAACTGGATGTTTTAAAGAGGAGGCCAGTCGGCAGAGATGTAATAGAACTTCTGCAGTGAGCAAAAGTTGGGACTAGATGACCTCTAAGGTCAAGGAGCTACCTGAAATGCAGTGCTTGCTGCTCTTGACTAAGATGTGATTCAGATACTTCATTTTACTTCTCGATTTCAGCTTCCTCATTTATCAGACAAGGTGACTGGACTAGACCAGTGGTTCTCAAAGTATGGTCTGTGGACCCCAGGGAGTCCCCAAGGTCAAAACTATTTCACAATAATACCAAGACAATATTTGCCTATTAAAATATTTCCCCCTTTTCCACCAACATAACTGTAAGGCCAGATCTTTTTTTCCATGTACTTCAACCAAAAAAAAATATTACAACAAATTGAATGCAGAAGCAAATGAGAATCCAGCTGTTTTCTACTAAGCCAGAGAAAATTTACAAAAAAGAGAAAATAAAACATTGCCACTCTTTTCTCTATTTTTTTGGGGGGGGAAAATATTCATCTTTTATAAAAAAAATATTAATATGCAGTGGACTTACTGTTATTTTAAAGAAATATTTTTAAAGTTTATCAATTTTAATTTCTAATACAGTATATATGTATGTATGTATGTATATACATGTAATATTTATAATAAATATGTATAGATAAATGTATATGTAAATACATTACACACATACACACACACACAACATAAGAGTTCTTTGGGGTCCTGAGACCAAAAAAAAAAACAAAAACAACAGGTGAGAACCACTGGATTAGACATTCAGTTCAAAGATTCCATATCAAAGACATTTCCACTGATTTAATATTCCACGAAGAAGTGTCCAATTCAACAAGGCAGTATGATTCAGGAACACAAGAGTTAGGAAGAAAAATTTTAAAGATGATGAGTTAGAGCTCATTCTTTGCCTCCATAACTTTGTGGAAGAGGTGAATGAGCAAGAAAATGGTAAAGGCAAGAAATTAAGTGAAGCAAGAGGCTCATACGCAACCAGCTGCATAAATCCACTCTGAACCACAATGACCAACTGATCTGATGCCATCTATTTAAATAGAAGATAGTGACTGCCCCCCCGCACCCCCCATCATAAAGAAAGACACTAAGAATAAAAGAACCAAGAAGGAAGAGTTCCTAAAAAAAAGGACAGAACAACATGGCAATGAAGTCTATTTCAAAGCATCATGAGATTTGCTATGCAGCGTAAAAACAGGCTTGTTACCTTGCTGGACTCTTCCAACTGAGTCCCTCGTTTCCAAGCTTCTGAAAAGATAGAGCTCACGATACTTTGGGAACGAATATGTCCTGTTGGCTGGGTGTCAGAAACTCCACTATCTGACTGATTAGAGTGATTTGACTGAGATTCTGTTTAAATTAAAAATTAAATTGGTTTTGAATAAGTCTGTCAAAGTGAATAAATATGTTAGAGAAATCTCTTACAGAATAAGTGCCAATTGATATGCAATTGACAAGGCAATAAAAGTTAATTTCTACCACTCAACTTATAAAATGAGCTACTTTCCACTAGAAAATGTCTCTCAACTTAGAAGTGGTAAATCTCAAGTCTACCGAGCATTCCAGTTCACTAAGAAATCACACACAAAGACTGTGTATACGATTAGTATTAATCATTCAGCAAATCATAGAATTTGTACAAAGACAAATAGGAATCCAAATAAGAAAACTTTAAAGTCAGCATTAAAAAGCCTAGCAACCTTTTCCCCCCACAGGACAAGGTCTGACCAGAAGTAAAAAAACCAAACTGACAAGTCATGGTGATGCTTCATTATATTTTAATTCTTTTTTATTTAGTGTTTTGTTTTCTTACACTGGGAAATGGGACAAACTATTGTTTAAAATTAAATGACTTTTAATGTACAGATTTAAATCTGTTTTCACTTTATTATCATTAGGATTTTAAAATTACTGCCTTTTTCTGGAGGGTGGAGAGGAAGGGAGAAAGAGAATGAATGAGAATATGCTGTGGCCTCTTGGCTAGTTACTGGATAAACTTGGAAGGGTTACTTTCCCTTCTGTAGTATTCCTGTAGTTTCCCCAGTTACAGTTTGAGGCCACCAGGTTGCAGACCATGTTTTGCTGATATGTGAGGTCGAAAAAACCACAAAGCTGTAAGTCACACTTTTAAGAATCATTACCTATTCTTCACTAAGAAGAAGAATAAGTCTAATGTCTTCCTTTCTCCAGCCCTTTCTAGCAATGGGGGGGGGCAATGAAACTTCTGTGTGTTTCTGTTTCCTCATCTGTAAAAGCGAGTTTTTACTACTCCCTTTTTCTTTGCATTATCCCCCAACTAGACCACAAACTCCATGAATGGAGGGACTGTGTGTTATTTTTCTATCTTCCTAAACAAACACCTAAACCATCTGTTTTGCACAAAGCCTATACTCAATTATTGCTTGCTGTTTGGCTATGCATCCAATAATTTCCTGAGATCCCTTTCAGACATGATTTTATGATTTGTAAACTAACTAGGAAAAAGTCTACCCCCAAACTGTATACAATATAACATACTTAAATGACACCGAGTTAGAATATTGCTTTTTATTTCTTTTCTGTATATTCCTGTACAATATGCTCATTATTCCATTTCTGGTCTATTATCAATTTAGTTTTTTATTTACTTGTTCTTACACAACAATAGTGATGAAAAGATTGTATTGCTTGAGGCTTAGATACGAGACAAAAAGAAAAAAAAATCATTGGACTGCAACTTCCTATTTCTTTACTTTTAATAGCTATTTCAAGGACACTTAGGGAAGACGGGGTTTTTAAGAAGTGTGGTTGTTTATTGATTAAAAACTACAGTTAAGAAACAGAACCATTTTCAAATGATCTTTTTTTTGTCTTCTGACATTTGACTGTCATCCCAAGATTTAATCTACTAAAGTTTTCCATTTTGAATATACTCAAATTAAATTTTCTTCATAATTTGAATAATTTTAGCTTTCAGTTCTGAAGAAATAGCACATTGTAACTAAGCAACAAAAGCCTGGCATTGAGAAATTTAAAAATGGAACACACCAATTATTATTAAGAGGGTCAACAATTGAGATTATACTGAAATAGAGAAGTTATCATATCAGTCTCTGGAAAGGGCTAAAAAAGTTTAAAGTAGGGGTTCTTAACATGTGTGACCTTTAAAACTTTTAAATAACTATTTTAATATAATCTGTTTCCTCTATAATCCTATGTATTTTATTTTATACATTTAAAAACAGTATTCTGAGAAGGGGCCCACAAAATTCACTAGACTGATGGTCCAGGGGAATCCACAGAAGAAAGAAAGTTAAGAATTCTTGCTTTAAAGACTGAGGACAGTCTTTACCACAAACAGTGAAGTAGTATTTTGAGATATTTCTGATTTACCTGGGATGCTAGAAGAACTTGATCCAGATTTGATACTGGAACTAGACAAGGAGGTCCAGTCATAGGCTGATTCTGTTCTCTTCAGGGCTTCCTGATAATTCAGATAGAGCTGTTTTCCATACTACAAAGAAAACACAGTAATTTATGACTTCATTTGAATTTAATTGGTGTGGAAAGGGGAAGAAGTGTGTTTCTGCTAGCTGATTCACAAGTTTCTATTAAAAGGCTTCCTGAAACCATTAGAATGAATTAAATTGCTGTCTAATGTGGATAAGTGTAATTTTGAGGCAGGCAGAAAGAGGTTGAAATGTAACAATAACCAATAGTTGGTTATATCTGTGGATTACTCAGCTTTTCTGGAGTAAATATAAAAGCAATTAAAAGCAATAAAAACCGAAAATTTCCTTCAAAAGAATCACAAGGCATTCCAAACTCAAATAAATCACACTTTTACTTTATCTAGTGTTCTGATCACTCCTATTCAGTTAAGATTCAGAAGTTTAAACCTCAAACAATAAAAATGCATTACAGTAGCAAATACTCATCAACATGAAAGGAGGTGACCCTCCCTTCTTGTCCATACTTTTTTTCTTATGCTCTTCATCCCATCTCTGTCATTTCCAGATCCTTTCCCCATCCATTTCTTTTTTAAAAAGATGGCTCATTTCTGTCCAGAAACAGATCTCACTGATCTTCCAAAAAGCCTGCAAATGACCCTTCTCTCCCTCACTCTCATTCTTGTCACTGCTAAATTTCTAAAAGAGTAGATTTCAACCCCACACTTAACTAACACTCCACAATCTGGTTCTTAACCCTACCATCCTACTGAAATTGTTTTCTCCAATACCACTAATGATTTCATGATCAACAAATCAAATGGCATTTTCTCAGTCCTCATCCTTGACTTTTCTGTAGTATTTGGCTCCCATGGGAGAAGACACAGGAGAAGAGAAAACTATTTTAACAGAATATGGAGAAAATGGAGCAGGTGATTTAAAGTTGTTTGGACTAATGAAGTAATTATGTGGGAAGGAGAAATTTGGGAGAAATTGAGGGAAATTCAAGAGATACCTGTTTAGATTCAGAATGAAAGAGGATCAAAAGTGAAAAAGGAGCATGTAAAAGGGCTAAGGAGGAAGGGATTAAGGAAGATTAGGGAGTAGAACCTGAAGAAGAAGCCTATAAAAGGCAAAAGGGAAGGTAGTTAGCAAGACAAGAGAAGGTAAGTTTGAAAAAAATGTGGGTGTTTCATTCTTTGTATTTTTACAATATCCCCAGCACCTTGCAAATATAAAATCCTGTTTGTTTTCTGTAAAGCTCTTCACAATGTGGTCCCTTCCTATCTTTTCAGTTTTTTAATACCATACTCTCCTCCACGTGTTCTGTGAGATGCTGGCCTTCTCACTTCTGCAAACACCACACTCCATCTGCCTTTTCAGTGATATCCATTCCTGAAATACTAGCATTCTTTGCGTCTACCTCTTGGCTTCCCCTGAATGCCTTTAAAACTCAGCTCAAATTCCATTTTCTTCAAGAGGCAAAACTTTTCACTTCCTTCTACTTCCAGTGCTTTCCAGATAATATTCTGCTGGGAGCTGAGAGTGAGAGCAAGGACCAGGTCTTTGTCATTTTTTGTAAATCCAAGGCATGTCACACAGTAAGGATTAATAAATGCTTGTTGAGGATAACTGGTGGGGGTAGTAGTGAAAGAGGTAGGTTGGTGCAGTACTAGTGGTTTTCAAATTGTTGAGACTGAAGAAAGTTAAATTTAGTGGGGATCTCAAGTTTTTCAGAAATGACAGTCTGCCACCAAAATTTTGACCACGTACTTTAGGATTGAGGTATTAACACCCACAATTTCATGTGGCTACCGATATTTCTCCAAGTTTTGTAACATGTGAAAAAATGTGCCAAATAACTATTACAGAAAAACAAAATAAAGCAACACTGAGATTTCATCACACACCTATCAGATTGTAATTGTTGGAGCAGTTGTGGGAAAATAAGCACACTAATGCACAGCTGGTGATGTGAATTGATTCTGCCACATTGGAATTCAATTTAGACCTGTGCCCCAAAAGTCACTGAATGTATATACTTTGACCAAGTGGCAGTGATGCCATTTCTACTGGGCCTATTCCCCTAATGACAGTAA
>CM053580.1:70792369-70832475 GCA_028627135.1 Pseudochirops cupreus | reverse complement strand
AATTAACTGATCAATGCAATGCATAACCAGGATTTTAAAGGACCAATGATGGACTGAGAGAGAGGTGATGGACTCAAAATGCAGAATGAGACATACATTTTTTTGGATATGGAGCTGACTCTTGCTTAACAGAGTGCCAATGGTTTGCTGAGACAGAAATCATGGGCCCCCTAAGGGGAAAGTGATCTTTACCTTTCAGAGTTTGTGACTGAGGAAAAAAAATCTGTGCACAATCTAACACGTCCCCGAGAAGCTGGGAAAGCAGATTTCAAAGGGTTTGCAGGAAAGATAGATCTCTTGGACTAAAATGCTACAGGGGAAGTCAACCCAAGAATGAAATTCTGAAGGCACAAAGGGAAACAAGACTCTTAGGGAAGAAAAAATCTAATTTGTCTGCAAAGTGAAGCAACAAACATTTATCAAGTGCTTGGCACTGTGGTAAATGCTAGGAATACAAATGCAAGCGAAAAGGAAAGACAACACGTGCCAAGAAACAGAAAGGGGGTGGAGGAAAAGCGCCCGCACGGGGCCGCGGGCCGCGGCTGAGGACGCCCAGAGAGGAGTGAAAACTGAGCTGCCAACACCACCGACAACGGAGGCTCTGGGCAGGACTGAGGGGTCAGAGGAACGGACCCCTGGCGTGACACAGCCGAGAGCCTGAGTGAGCCCCCACAGAGAGCGAGGGGGCTGCGCCGGGTGTAGGGGTGGGCAACGCTAGAGAGTCAGGGGCAGAGACACACAGGGAACTTCGCAATAATTTCTGTTTGAAAAGAAAGGTACAGATATACAGAAAGGCCAGGTAACTGAGGGAGAATATTTGAGCCTGGCATAAGGCTGTGAAGGCTCAGGATGCGCTGAGGCTGGAGAGGGGAGTTTTTTAAAGTGCTCCAGGACTCTAAGCTTCAGAAAAGGGGCCGGTCTACATTGGTAAAGGGGATCTTGCTCGCCTGAGGGTTCACTATACCAGTGACACCACAGGTCCATCCCTTTCCCCTACTGAAAGTAAAAGGAGAATTAAAGGAAATACTGGGATAAATGGGACTGTGACAACTGGTGGTAGAAAGAAGGCAGGGATGTTCGATTTTTACTTTGCACTGACCATGACAATGACTTGAAAGGAGCTGATATTCAAGATAAGGAAACGGATGATAAGTTAGCATCTAGTTGCTCTTATTGAATTCAATTAGCCCAGATGAACACAAATAATGAAAGTAGTTGAGACACTTGACAGTATCTGAAAGATCATGGAAAACGGGAGAGGTACCACAAGACTGGAGAACGGCAATATCCAGACTTTCCAGTCAATGTGGGAATTGGTTTATGCATTTTTGCAACAGGGCATTTTTTTTTCTTTCTCAATGAGGAGAAGTTGGAAGGAGAGTGAATCTTTGTGTGGAAAAAAATTAATTAAAAAAAAAACAACTATAGCCCAATAAGTCTGATTTTGATTCCCAGGAAATTCTAGATCTGATCATCTAGCTGGTGGTCATCTAGAAAGGGAAGTGGTGATTATAAAGAGCCAGCGTAGCTTCATCAAGAAGTGGTCGTGGCAGACTAACCTCTCATTTTCTTTTTTGACAGGATTACTAAATTAGTAGATGAAGGGAATGCTGTGAATATGGTTTAACTAGATTTATACACAAGGCTTACCTACAAAGCTAAACAGTATCTCACAGTAGTCTTGTGAAATGGACAGATGTGGAATAACAACAACACAGACAGAACCTGTTGGGTGGCTGAAGTCAAAGAGTAGCTGTTCATGGTAAAATGCTTTGTGCTGCTTGACATTTTTATCATTGACTTGAATAAAGGCATGCTCATCAGATCTGTGGATCACCCAGAGCTGAGAGTGATAGTTAACACAGTTATCTCTTCCACATCACAACTTTCCCCATTGTGGTTTCCATATATTCTGGGTCTGCATAAGAAATTAAATGGGAATTCTTTGGAAGTTTTGTAGAAGTCACAGAAAAAGTTTAGAAACTGAGAAAAATACATAAAATATATGTATAGTATTGTATAAGGTAAAAAATATTAGCTTTTAATACCATAATAATTCAGATTGCTTCTCTGGTGTGAAGGAAGGGCCAAGAATTTTTACATGATTTTCCAGACTGAAGGGCGCCGTGCCTTTAACCCCCAGGACGCATGAGAGGTAACTGTACAATATATATATGAGTCAAGAACTGAGAAGATCTTGACAGTCTAGCATTGGGCTGAACTGAGTACGCTGAAATTCAATAAAGACAACGTTTGGTTTAAACAAAAACAATTTCACCAGCACGAGATGGAGTTGTGGTTACAGAGTTTTTCTGAAAAACAAAACAAAAAACAAAAAAACGAGGATTTTAGTGAACCACAAGCTCAGTGAGTGAGCAGTGTAATGTGGTGGCCAAAAAGCGAATATAATCTTTGGCTGAATTAAGAGAGGAAGCACAAACATGGCTAATATGGAAATATGTTTTGCATGTCTTCGCATGTAAAATTAATGTCATAACGCTTGTCTTACCTTCTCTTGCCTCCATGCGTGCCGTTCTTTAGACCAGCAACATGCTTCCTTTCCATCTCTATCTACTGAAACCTATTTTAAAAACTTAGCTTGGCTGTGCTATCTCCCACATGAAGCCTTTTCTGAGCATCACCACTCTCCTTGCCCCTCTGCCACCCTGTAATACGAAAATGATCTCCCCGTTGCCTCTATCACTATCTTTGTACTATCATGTAATTCTGTAAATTTTCTATCCTTTTAAATCATAATCTGCTAAGGGGAGAAACTTTTTTTCATTTTTGTATCCCTAGCATACAGCATGATACATTGTGTCTATAATGGGGGCTTGATAAATATTTGCTGAATTGAATTGAGAACCCATCAGACGCATTAAAGAAATCTTGCCTTCGCAATCCGGATGCCATTCACCCACTGGTGCAGAGTTCTAACGTCATCACAACAAAGATACTTGATATACTGAGACTTCTTCTGGATCTGTGGGTGCTGGAATAAAAAAAGAATATTGAAAGGGAAATTTCAAATGTAACTTCAAGATAACAAAAGCAAAACCTGAAACAACAGTTAAGGTTGCCCTGACGATAGTCAAAACAATTAGATTAATTCCCCAATTATTTCCTTACAATCTTGTATTTAAGCTTGAAACAGGCTATATGAATTAGGGTAAGCCTGTTAAATGAATTGGATATATTCTAGGATATTTCCAGAAAATCTTTTATATATATCCATTCTGGGGAATAACAAAACAAGTTAAAGAAGAAACAAAACCAATTTAAATTTCAACCTATGAAAATTAGAAAAAAGAGCAGTTCTTTCTGTGAAACAAACTGTATATATAAAACCAAAAGACAATGAGACATTCCTTAGTCTGAATAAAGTAAATAGTAAAAAATTTTAATGCCCATTTTGAAATATACATCATTGCTACTTCCTGTTCTACTTCCTTTGTCAAAAGTGTGTATTGCACAAATGGCATCTCTATGTGATAAGTTAGAATAGTGAACTGAAAACAAGGAATCCACTGGGAAATTCACCCCTCAAGTGTATGTGTGTGTTTCTACTTAAAAAGGCAGAAGTCACAGAGTATCATGAAGGACAGCCAGCCAGCCTTAGAGCCAGGAAGACGTGGTTCATATGTAGCCTCTGATCCATGCTGGCTCTGTGGCCCCAGGCAGTTCCCTTAAGCTTTCAGTGCTTTGGGCAGAGGACTTTTAGGCTACATTGCAGAGAAGGTGCTAAGAGTTTCCTCAGCAAGGAAGTTTCCCTGTACTAATGAAATCACAGGTTGGGTCTCTATTCCTAATCCATAATTAAAAAAAAAATACTAATTACTTTTATAATGAAGGCTGCCTTTAGGTTTCTAAGTTAGATTTTAAGGAAAAAGGCCGCTTTTGTTCCAATTAAAATAGCATAATGGCTGTCACTGGTTTAGAAAAGTATTTTATATCATTAGATTGAAACCCTTTCAGGTCTGCCTATGCTCTGCAACTCCTTGTTTTTCCTCGTCTTCTCCTAGGTTTGCTATGTGTGCTGGAAGTTTCTGCAAGCATAGAATTGTCACCCCCTAGCCATGTAATCTGCCCCTGTTTTCTTCTCACCTTCTCTTCTCTTCATCATATAATTCCTTGATGACTTCTTTTACTCTTTATTGTTTTTCTCAGTTCCTCACTGGTTATTAATTGTGACTTGTATCACACCCACCATGCCTTGTCACTTGCCCTTTGTGTGATTTTACTTTTTAATTTTTTGGAGACTGTGGTATATTCAGTTTCACTGCCATATGAAGCCATCAGCAGACTTGGTATTAAAAAAAGAACTCTTTTACTTTCATGGAAAGATGGGTCATAAAGAAGTCTAGCAATCCTCTCAGGCACTCCAGCTCCCTGCACTCCTGTGTCCACCTCCCTATGTTACAATATACATGCTTTTAATAAAAGATATTTGATTAAGTTTTCTAAAATTCTACTCACTGCTTTAAGTTGGTCATTTTATTATTACTTAGCCACTATAACTTGGTAATTTTATAATGCTAGGAAACTCTTATGGTTTTCATGATCATATGAACAAAAATCTTGAAAGCTGTTTCCCCTTGTAAGAACACAAGAGTACCTAGACATACTTAACATATCTCATAATTCTGGAGGGCTATAAGTTTTACAAAATGCTTTCCTTTTAACAATCCTGCATAGTAGGTTGTTGCATATTAGGTTCTCATTTACATAATGAGAGAAAAATTAGCAAATTCACTAGCTGTATTTGATTAAAGTTCCAGCCACAAGGCTAATTACTTAAAAACAAACTTCTCTCATGATCAAAGTTGAAAGTATGCTCTAAGTAGACAGTATGGTAAAGTGGAGAGAAAGAACACTCACTGGCCTTGGAGTGGTGAGATATCTGGGCTCCAGTCTTTTCTCTGACACTCACTCATAGTCATACACAGAAACTTATGATTAGAAGGGACCCTCAGCGTTCCAGCCAATCTACACCACATCTGAATAAGAATCCCGTACAAAACAATCCCAACAAATGGCCTTCCATTCACTGTTTGAATGTGTTCAGAAAGGGGAGCCCCACTACTTCATACAATAGCCCATTCCGCTTTGGGTTAGTTCTATCTGATCGCAAATCTTTCTCATACCAATTCTAAATCTGCCTGTTTGCAAGTTTTCTCAAAGGGGAAAAAACTACAAAAGGGCAGCCAGTGGACAAGATGAAATGTGTGGAAGGGTGTTGGGTCGGCTCTGTCTAAATCCCTTGATTTAATAATGGTTAAAAAAGTATTATGTACATCTCTCCACTCAAAAACAAACTATGCACATCCTCATTTCATTTTAAATATAACACTGACTTTGAAGGATCACCTGGTAAAAGGCAACACATATTACTGAAGAATTAGGAGGAAAATATAATGGAATTTTTATTAGTTTTTCTAAAATGAGAACTAAGTCACCGTTTCCTTTTCTTTGTCTTTGCCTAAAATCATATTGGAACAATTCCACTGAGTAAATCAAAGTCTTTCCATTACATATATGATGCTGTAAAGTCACAACTCTAAGTTAGAAAATCAAAGACAATTACATAGACATCAACCTCCACAATCAGCCCTTCAATACTTTGGAAGCATATGTAATTGAAAGTAGTTTCTCACCATATTCATGATTTTTAAAAATAGCTTATATATAAACCTATCATATATTATTAGATCTGTGGTTTCAATATATTTATTACATTTCTTTTACTAGCAATACTGTAAGTTTCATGTTCAAACTCTTTTCAAAAATATTAACCATTCTTGCTTTTCTACATATCATGTCTAATAAAAATGATTTTATTTTCCTCATTTCTTTGAGAAACTGACACTTTGTGTTGACTAAATTCAATATTTTCCCAGGAATTATTGTGATTTTTTTTCTTTTAAAATCAAATAGACTAATTTTCCCTTAACCTTTACTTTCCATTTAGCTTACTGTGTGTGTATATCTATATGTTATCATGAAGACCAAACACAACCATTACCTACAGTATACAACAATTGGCAAACTCAGATATTAGAATCATTTTCTTTAAATCTACTGTCAACTACAGTTGACAGCTTGATTCAATTAATTCAAATAATGCCAACCTAAGTCAATAAATTTTTGCTGAACTGAATTTCCATGACGGTACAAATGAAATTTTAAAAGAGTATGAAAAAGACAGTATAAGCAGATCCTAATCCTTTCTATTTGTTACCAAAAGAAGACTTTATCAATAAAATTCTAGCTAATTTGCCCAAAAATGAAAACATAGGTGGGCAGTGACGGTGGTGGTGGTGGTGGTGGTGGTAGTAGTGTATGTCTGGGCTGTGGGTTGAGAAGTGAAGAAGCAGTGAATTTACTTCTAAACATTCACTATGTGTTAGTTTGAAAGCACTCAACAAAACTGCTATTTCTCAGTATTTCTTGCCATACTATCTTCTTATCTAGAATTCATGCCCCATCTCCCCTGGCTTTTAATCTTCTCCTATCTCCCCAGAGCAGGGAAGCAAAGGACATTTATTTAGGTGATGTTGGGGGGAAAAAGGTCAATTAGGTACAAGAAGGGAGTTGACTTGTTGGACTTTTAGAAGTAGGCTGTGGTCCCAAAAGTTTAAGAACCATTATCTTGGGCATTCTAGTGATTTACTATAACATCCATGTATTCTGCTAGTAATTGCACACATGGCTGAGAAGTAAACCATACTTTCCCTTTTTGATAATCTGGTGGTAGTGAACAGGGCAGGAGAGGTGGGAAAACACCCAAAACATCCCACATACAATGAGAAGGGAGAAACTATGATACATTAGGAAAAAAGAGGGGCAGGTTGTATTGATACTTTATAGGTAAAAATTCTAAAATTTAAGGCTGCTAAAGCCTTTTAAATATGCTATCTCATTTTACTTTTACAACAACCCTGTGATGGCAGATACTGTTGTTATCCCCTTTTACAGATGAAGGCTTAGAAAGGATAAATGACTTGCCCAGAACTTTTAATTATGTGAAGTAGAATTTGAATGTGCCTGCCAAAGTCTGAGCTCTAGATACCACACCTCCTCTACATATCCTAATACAGCGGTTCTCAACCTGTGGGTTGTGATCCTTTTGGAGGTCGAACGACCCTTTCACAGGGGTCACAGGGGTCGCCTAAGACCATGAGAAAACACATATTTCCCATGGTCTTAGGAAACGAGACCCCGCTCCTCTATTTGTCTCCAGCTGGGTCTGCCCACATGCAGATACGCCCACACAAGAGTATTAAAGGGTCATGACATTAGGAAGGTTGAGAACCGCTGTCCTAATAGATCGCACATCTTTGTTTCATTTGTGAATACAACTGGTTTAATTTTATCTTGATAAATAAAAATAACAGCCATATATTGTTAAAGTTATTTCTACTAAATTTATTCAAAATATGTTTGGTTTTTCTTTTCCTTTCCAATATGAATGAATAACTGGACTGCAAAACCTCATGGAGGTGACTGGAGAAAGTAAAAGACATTTAAAAAAATTCATAGGTAGGGTATAATAAAGGAATTGGGAGGTGAATGGAATGATTGACTTTAATGTTCTTCCTGTAGTGGGTGGAAGTGGAATGAAGTTTAAACTCAGACTATGGTGCCCTCTGATGGTTCTGTTTAGTAAACAACACCAGCTAAATGAAAAAAAAAATGATTCTCAGGAGCTGAAAAGAATTTTCATCCCACCTAATGGACTAATTTTATTTTTTTGAAGACAAATGTGTATTTCAAAATAACAAGAAATACAATCTAACTGCCAAAATGTCAGTATCCATTTCTATTACTAAAACCTTAATTCTGGGATAATACGTTTTTCTTTTTGGAGGGGGGGAGGGAAGGCAGGTCAATTGGGGTTAAGTGACTTGCCCAAGGTCACATGGCTCCTAAGTGTTAAATGTCTGAGGCCACATTTGAACTCAGGTCCTCCTGACTCCAGGACTGGTGCTCTCCTCACTGTGCTACCTAGCTGCCCCAATATATACAATCCTTAATCTTGCTACCTTTCCTACTTTTCTTTTTTGTCTTTTAAACTCTAAGTAAAATAATATGTTAGGTAGAGACAGTTTGGCTGCTTACATTACTAAGATAATATTATAGCTAATCCTATTTACTGTCCAACTTCAATTAGAAATTCTTATCAAATTACCAAACAAATTACCTTCAGGGCTAAGCAATAGTCTGTAGGTGCTTTGTATTTGTTCCGATAATCTTGTCCATAGTAAACATTGATATGGTCCAGCTGAAGAAAGCATACAAGATCCCGAGAAACCTAATACACAAACAAAAGAGTCAGCCCCAATTTATGAAGTACTCTCTATTTCCAAAAGCTCTGCTTCATTATGTTCTCTGCATACATGCCACTGGAAAGCTCACTTACTCTTACTATCTTCAAAGCCTACATTGCCAGCCCCTTTCTCTCATCTGTTGCCCTGCCCCATATATTCAACTGTCTACAGTACTTTTTCATTCTACAATATTAATCACACTGAGCTTAAAATTTCCCCCTGGAAGAGATGGCTTCCTTCTCTAGTTAACCTCAGTTCTAACAGCAATATCATTAATTGCCCAGTCTAAAAGTATAAAAGCCCTGGTGTTTTGATTCTCTTCTTCTTTATGACCCCTATCTGCTGTCTATCACCAAACCTATAGTCACAGCATTTCAAAACTGAAGGGACCTGAGTAAACACGTAGCCTGATATGTGCAAAAAATAATCCTCTTTTTACAACATCCTGAAAAATAATTATCTAAGCTCTTTAGGAAGTTTGTACACTAACCCTAAATTTGTACCTGTATAATTTCTACCTACTGCCCCAGTTTTCTAGGACCAAGCAAAAAAGTTGTTAACTCCTCTTCCATGTGAGTGCATTTCAAATGCTTGACTATAGTTAGCAATCCTTCTTAAATCTTTTACAGGCTAGACACGTCCAGTTCCTTTCCACAATGGCATGAAATCAAATCTTTCACCATTTTTATTTCACTCTTCTAGACACTCTCTGCCTTGTCAGTTTTCCTAAAATGCATGCATCTAGGACTGAATACAACACTCTAAATGTAGTCTGGCCTGTCTGATATATGGATAGAAGAAGAATTCATGACCAAACAAGAGATAGGGGTTTACAAGAGATAAAATGAAAAAGATTTCAATTACATAAAATGAAAAAACAGAAACCAATGCAGCTAAAATTAGAAGAAAAGCAGGAAAACAGAGGGAAAAAATCTTTCCAGAAAGTTTCTCTGAGAAAGGTCTCATTTCCAAAATATACAGGGAACTGAGTTGCATTTATAAGAAAAAGAATAATTCCCCAATTGATAAGTGGTCAAAAATTATGAAGAAGCAATTTTCAGAGGAAGAAATCTAAGTTACCAAAAGACACAAGAAAAAAAAAATCCTCCAAATCACTAATAAGTAGAGAAACGCGAATTAAAACAACTGAAGTACTACCTCATACTCATCAAATTGGTGGAGATAACAAAAGAGGAAGATGACACATGCAAATATATTGCTATCTTTGGTAGTAATTTCTTTACTGTTAAATAAATGATGATGTTTGCAATCTAAGTGTCATTACTATGAGTAGCTGGTGTTACACCAGTATCTAATACTCTGCTATATGCTTTCTAATTATCTGACATTTGCATAAAATATTTAGGAGCTGACCCTACCAAAGCAAACTCAATACCTGTTTAGATCAATTACAAAATGTTTCTTAAAGAAAAAAAAATTAGTGGCTGGAGGAATGTTATGTGCCTTTAGTTGGGTTGTGTCAACATAAAAAATGACAAAAGCAACCGAGTTAATTTTCCATGTATGCAACTTAAAAACACTAATAACAGAAGGGCAAATTAAAACAACAAAAGGTTTTACTCTAATCTCTCACACTGGAAAAGAAGATGGACAAAAACGGTGAATTTAGAAACGCTGAGGGAAGACACGCTCACTGATACTATTTGGCGGAGCTCGAAACTAGGCTAAGTGTTCTAAATAACAATTGGAATTAAATAAGAAAAGTTACTAAACTGATCACACACAGTGATTCCACAACAGGCTGCATATACAGGGTCACAGACAGAAAATAAAAAGTTCAATTTAACAAAATATGTAATAGCAACATTATTTATGGCGGGAAAAACTAGAAAGAAAACAATTACTCATCAACAGGAGAATGAACGAACAGAGTGCCACGTGTGAACATAACAGAAGATAATTGTTTCATAGGAAACAACACACCCAGAGCACTTTACGAAACGTGGGAGTACTTTTAGGAGCTGGTGCAGAGTGAAGAAAGCAGAGGTGAGCAAACAAAGCACAACGGCTGTTTTAAATGAAGACAACACTACAGGGCTGCAGTTAAACTCAGACGAATTTCAGCAAACAGTAACGATTCCTAAACACAGAGGATAAGCCAATTCCTCCGCTACGGCCCTGATGCGGAGGGCTGCGTGTGTGGCATACCGTGTGCTCCTGGTCAGACACGACGGCTGCTTTGTCAGTTTTAGATTTTCCTTTGTGACTAAGTATGCTGGGAAATGTCTGTGAGGTTAAAAAATAAGACAAAACCAAGCCAAACCAACAATCACCCACCAAATAACAAAAGCCGCATTAATGAAAAAGTCAACCACTTTTACTATACAGAACACACCTTTGCTTTTCCTTTAGGAACATAATAGATACCGGAAGCTCGTAGGAGAAAATAACGTTTTTTCCAGGATTTCTTGCCATCATCTTTAAGCCACAGGACCCCTTCAAGTTCCGGGACTGTGACAGAACTCCCACAGAAACACTCCTGAAATGGAACAATGTAGAAATATACAAATTAAAACAAAATTATTCTTAATGTCAAATAAAAGAGCATTTCCATAAACAAAGTAGAATAGCAAAAGGATTGTATACAAAAATATGACAAGATTGCTTTTTAAAATAATGTCATGATAAAAAAAAAGAACCAAAACCTCTCCAGTGAATTTACATATTAGTTGTACTTTCTGGCTAACAAAATAAAATTTGGTAAAAAAAAAACAACCAAATAAAAAACCCAAACAAATGAAAAAAAAATTCCCAAAGAACTAAAACCAGTAAGGAAATATCAAAGACAAACAGAAATAACGCTGCAGGGGCCGTGCCAGGGACACGGGGCTGTAACTGGCTCAACACAAGCCACGGAGGAAACGTCATACCCTTTGACTCAGAAAGTTACAAAACCAAGGGAATCAAAGGCAGACCGGAAAAGTTCCACATGCACCAAAATATTCGCCACATCACTACTTGTGGGGGCAAAAACAGGAAACACAGTGAGGGTTCCTTTCTTATGGAATGGTCGAACACATTCCTTTAAAAAAACACAAAGGACTATTACTGGACCATAATAAATGGTGAAAAAAGCAGAGAAACGTTAAGAATATCTTATATCAAGTGATACTGAATGTAACAAACAGAACGAGAGAACAATATCACACGCTGGCTGCAATGATATAAGTGAAGACAATTCTAAAAGGAAGTCAAATTCTAACAAATCAAAATCATAAATATCTTTGTCCCAAAATGAAAATGATGACATACACGTCCTTCCTTTTGGTGGAAAAACGGATACTATTGGTACAAGTGCAGAATGTTGCGTACATGGCCCAAAGTAGGTGCTGTGTGCATTGTTTTTGCCTAAATCCTTTGGTTACAAGGAAGGATTCAATAAGTGGGGGTGAAGGCAGGGGAAGGTGTGATGAGTATCCAAAAATGACTGTGACATAGTCAAGTATAAAAGTGATCAACAAAACTTACTCTTAAAACTAAAGGAAGTTGACAAAATGAAAAATTCTTTGCCTTTTAACTACCATGGTTAAACACAAAGAATCCTTACAATATAAAATTTCAACAATTAAAACACAATTTCTGCTAATAACCCTAGATACCAGGCTGGCAAAAGGCTTTTTAAATACTTAGAAAAAAAGATTCAAGTTGCAAAGCGTATATACTATTTACTATATTTACAACAGTAGCCTTCCTTTCAAGTTACACTTTTGAAAATAACATTTAAAAGTGAATTGACAGTTCTACCTCCAGCAGCACTTCTTTATTTCTGTCTGCCATCTCAGATGTTTCCTTTTTCCCCAGAAGATAGTTCTGTAAGAAAATACAAAGACATTAAACTTAAGGACCTAGAATAAAACAAAAGATAAGTTTTGATGGAAAACCTGAAATTCTATATATATTCCTTTGTCACATACATGCTATTGCCTCTTAAAAAAATCTTTTCTGTTCCCTTGTCACTGAAAACTACCTCCACCAGATGTCTGCCACTAGTCTCTTTTTTCCTCATTGATTCCTCTGTATTAGTTGTCTCTCAAATCTTTTCCCCTTTGTAACTATTTGGTAAACATTACAGATAAATAATAACTATGTTTTGGCATAACACATCATAATCAAACTTAAAGGCACAAAAGAATTTTTAAAAACCTTATTTAGAACAGTTGCTTAGTACATGGAAGGCCAAGTGATCTAGATTCCCCCAAAATCAGTTTTTTACCTCTCTTTCTTTTTCTAAAAGAATATAATTTTATTTTTTTACATGTAAAAGCAATTATAAACACTCATTTTAAAATAATTGTTTAGTTCCAAAATTCCCTCCTTCCTCCCTGGGAAGGCAAGCACATTGATAAAGATTATACATGTGCAGTCATAAAAAATATATTTCCATATTAGTCATGCTGCAAAAGAAAACACAAATCAAAAGAAAAAAAAAGGAAAAGTAAAGAAAACCAACACTTTGCTCTGCATTCAGACGCCACCAGTTTCTTCTCTTGAGATGGACAGCATTTTTCATCATCAGTCCTTTGGAACTGTACATCACAGTATTGCTGAGAACAGCTAAGTCATTCACAGTTGACCATTGTACAATGTTGCTGTTACTGTGTACAATGTTCTCCTGGTTCTGCTCGCTTCCACTTTGAACAGTTCATGTAAGTCTTCCCAGGTTTATTCTGAAAGCATCCTGCTTGTCATTTCTTACAGCACAATAGTATCCCATTACAACTGTGTACTCCAACTTGTTAAGCTATTCCCCAATTGATCCAAGGACATGCCTTCAATTTTCAATTCTTTGCCACCACAAAAAGAGTTGCTATAATTATTTTTGTACATATAGGACCCTTTTCTTTTTCTTTGATCTCTTTGGGATACTAGTGGTGGTATTGCTGGGTAGAAGGGTACGCACAATTTGATAACCTTTTAATCATAGCTCCAAATTGGTCTCTAAAATGTTTGGGTTTGTATCAGTTCACAACTCCACCAAAAGCATATTAGTGTCCCAGTTTTTCCATACTTCCTCCAACATTTATTATTTTCCTTTTCTTTTAGCCAATTAGGTATGAGGTAGTACCTCAAGAGTTGTTTTAATGTGCATTCCTCTAATCAATAGTGATTTGGAGCACTTTTTCATATGATTATAGATGGTTTTGATTTCTTCTTCTGAAAACTACCTGTTCATATCCTTTGACCATTTATGAACTAGAAAATGTATTTTTATAAATTTGACTCAGTTTTCTATATATTTGATAAATAAGGTCTTTATCGGAAAAGCTTGCTGTAAAAAATTTTCCCCAATTTTCCTTTTAATCTTGGCTGCATTAGTTTTGTTCGTGAAAACCCTATTTAATTTCATGCAATCAAAATTACCCATTTTACATCCTGTAATGTTCTCCTTGCTATCTATCTCTTATTCCCTTATTCAAAGATCTGACAGGTAAAATATTCCATGTTCCCTTAATGTGCTTGTATTACTCTTTATTTCTAAATCATATACCCATTTTGATCTTATCTTGGTATATGGTGTGAGATATTAGTCTATACATAATTTCTGCCAAATTGCTTTCTAGTTTTCCCAGGAATTTTGTCAAAAAGTGAATTATTTTCCCATTTACTACTGTTTCATGTACCTAATATAGTCCACTGATTCATCACTCTTATTTCTTAGCCGTTACCAAATCGGTGTGATGATTACCAGTTTGTAGTATGTTTTGAGATCTTCACTGCTAGGCTAAAGTCTGGTTTAAAGAAATGAATCCAAGCCATCTCAGCCAGTTATAATTCCACAATGTTTTATTCAACTAGAAGTTTTAAGAGTTTCTAAAATTATTATGAAAAGTACATTTTGTTAATAGCTTATAAAGCATAACTTTGATTCATGCACTATTCCTGAACATTATCATTTTTCTGGCCTATAGGTTCACCAATTCTATGCGAATGGACTCTAAACTCTGACAGGTCTTACCAAGCAGGAAAAGCTGTGAATATGGACTTGGCAATGAATTGTGTTTTGGTTGCTTGAGGACCAGCCCATGTAAGACTGAAAAAGCTTATCACCAGCAGGCTGATGCACAGGTGATGTATTTTTCTGGCTTGAGAGCCATACAAAAACTAGGGGTGGGGCGAGATTTGGCTCACTGGTTATGGTTTGCTGAATTCTGTACTAAGGCATGGAAAGGTCATGATCTATAGGAGCAGTCTCCATGCTAATGGAAATAACAGATCTTTTCAAACATTTATAGAAGTGTGAAGGCCTAACAATATGCAGTCACAATTATTCAATAAAAGTATTAATCAGTAGAAATGATACTTCATAGTTAATAATATTTTGTATATTAAGACAAATACTATTTACCTAATACTGTGATATTTCTCATTAGTATTCATTGGAATAATAGAAATTGGAAATTAACAGGAATTTTACTTATTCAGCTGATTTTTTCCAAGTATAATATCATTAAGTTTTCCTGATAATTGGGAAACATTAGCCCTAATTATATGCTCAGGATTAAGATCTGAGAGAGAATCAGGAGGTAACCTAGTTCAATCTTTCCTTTCTCTTAAGAGATGAAGAAGTTTAGGCTCAATGAGGTCCGCTGACTTGTCCAAGGTCACGCAACTAGCCCATAACAGAGCTAGTATCTGAACCCAGGTCCTCTGACTTCAATTTCATTTTTATTTCTACTACAACAAAGCTATTTCCCCCATGGAAAAATGCTAGTATTTGCAACTACGAAGCAATAAAATCAAGTTAATACACTGAAATGGATAATATAACCATAGGATTTAGACAAGGAAAGGGGCTTTAGGGTTATTTAGTTCAAGCAGTTCATTTTACAGATTGAGTAAACTAAGACTCAAAGAAACTACAATAAAAGTGACACAATTCCTCAACAAAAAGAACAGAAAATCAACATGGTATATATATCAGGTGAAGGACCCCAAAAGCTACAATGCCCAAGGAGAATTTAATATCATTTCCCTGAAAAATTAGGTGCATAGGTGGGTCATCCAAAGAGCATTCAACAGACAGATGCTAATTTATAAGTCATTTCTTGGGGAAGAACCAAGGAAAGATGTTCAGGCCCAGAGGCTATTGAAAAGTAGTAACTACTCCTGTCAACTTTGATGTGGATAAGCACTTATCACTTTTGAAGGCTAGTGTTTTGATCCTTAGGGTATCCCACACAAGCTGGAAAGTAAGTCCTACTATAGTGCTCTACACTTGTCATCAAGTTGTCTAACTTTCAAAACAGTTACTTCATTAGGTCAGAACAGCAAATAAACTATATTTCAATCTTATAAGATTTTTCAGGCTTACCTGGGGATTTTTGAAAAGTGCATATTTTTCTATACGTTCCACAAAGATAAGCTTGTTTTGACTATCTCTTGTCCAGTTTAGAAGATTTTCAACTAAGTTTTCATGATCTTCAAAAATTCTCTCTGCCCAAATGACAAAGGTTTATTAGTACTTCGTTGCCGTAACAATCTCAGAATTAGATTATTTTACATTACAGTCTATTACTCATTGAAGACTTCTGGGTAGGGGGTGATGTGATCTGAGCATCCTAATGCTAGATGCATCAGAAAGCGAATGTATCTAGCAGGCTTACATTCCTTAGACAAAGACCGGAGTGGAGAAAAACTTAAAGTAAACACTGTGGGAATTGAATGAACCACACTGACTCCATTTTATGACTCAATTCTGGATCTAGCTCAGTTCCCTTTCTAGTCAATTATGGAATTAGTTCAATTTCTGTTTTGTGATAAAACTTTATTGAACTATGGGAATTACAATAAAACTTTATTTCATTGTTTGAACCTCACCCTGTGTGGCTGGGAAGTTGGACCACTTTCACCTGTTGCTTAGAGACCCTTAAATAAGGACCTACCTTATGCTGACCAGAGACCCAGTCAGATCCAAAGAGTTTTCTCACAATCGTACTTCTCAAGAAATTCATATGTCTTATTTGAAAACTGGCCCCATTCTGGTTAATCAGTTGTTGTTTCTATTTTCTTTTAGTTGAATACAGACATTTCTGATTTCTGGGATTTGTACCTGTTTGCTCTCCCCCCGACCCCATTTTGAAAGTTCCAGATCTTTCCTCCAACTAGAAATCAGATTAATATTGTATCCTAGTTAACTGTTTTCTTTTAATTAATTGGTTTTATTTGATTGTTTTTGATACATAAACATTTGGTTCACTCTGTATTCAGGTTCTTTGGTAGGACTGGGGAGTTCAATGAACTGTTTATTATACCTGTCTTGATAATAAATTATACAGATTAGAATGTTTCTTCAGTTATTATTAATTACCACAACAATGGATTAAATGAGTATTTGGATTCCTTTCAACTCTGAGAGTCAAGATGTGGAGAAATCCTTCAACAAATATTTAATTTATGCTATATGCAAGTCACTGTGGTAGAGACTGGTAGATACTGGGAAACAGGCTGGAAACATTACCAAGGGTCTTTGTGTATCAAGCTAACGAGCTTATTTGGTAAACAGTGGGGAGGGTTGTTGTTTTTGTAGAAATTGTGATCTGTTCATAGATGTTCATGGTGAAGATGAATTAGTTGTCTCTGAGTACTTGATAGGGCAGTGTAGTGCAGTGGAAAGAATGCTGGATTTGGACTAGCTTGAATCTTTTCAAACTTCAGTTTCCTCATCTCTGGACTAAACCAGCTTCTAGAGTGAAAGGTTTTTCTAGCTCTAAGCACCTAAGATTTGGCAAAGAAAAAGAATGAAGAAAAGCGGGGATAAAAAACAAAGCCAGTCACTTAGGTGACTGGTGCTCATTAAAGAAACAGGGAAATCAGAAGTAGCCGAATAATGTTTGGCTGATATGGAATGAGACATAAGAATAGTCAATGATTTATTAAATGAATTTGGATTACCTATATAAAACAAAGGTAGCTTAATTTTAGATGAAGCACTCATTGTAACCTTAGATTCATTATAACCTTAATATGGGAGTGTGAAATAAAGATAGATTTTAAGCCTGTCTTCAAAACACTATTTCTTAAAGAAAAACAAAAAGTGTTCTTAACTTTAAGTTACAGAAACAATAGGTGCTACACACTGAGACATAATCAGGCTATCAAACACTATAAACAAATAAATAGCTATGAATAATGAAAAGGCATCTTAACTCTCTTAGACACTCTTGTCAGTTGGGTACTCTTCCCCTTAAAACATACTCACACAAAACATGATTTTCATTAAAATTTTATGAAATTTTGTGGTGGTAGTGATAGCATAAATAATATAAAACCACTATAGCACACTGTGGTTGAAGCAAGTATCACTACACCTTAATGAAATAAATCGTCATATACAGTTAATAGTATCACACTCAGTTAATAGGTAGCCAATTCCTATAGTGTTGAGATAATCTCCCAAGAAGAGGTTTTTTAGCTTGGGAAAAAGGAAACAAATGATAAGGCAGCTGAAGGATAGACAGGGAGGTATGATGGAAGAAGAAAGGTCAGGAAAAACCTTTCCAAATTAAAAGCTGTTTTGTATATGGGGTAAGAATATTTAATTTGTGATTACTTCTAAGTCCAGAATCCATATTTTCACTTCTAAGAGAGCTTTCATTTCTAGATCAACAAAGGCAAAGTAGTATTACTATTACCATGAAGACATCAAAATATATTTTCATAAAATGTATTTTAAATAATGACTTATTTCATATGATTTTGGATTTAAGTAGGACACCCATTCAAATGCATTCCCTCATCACCTTTGCCTCTTATAATCACTAGTTTTATTCCAACTTCATCTCAAGTAGCGCATTGTACATAAGGCTGTTCCTGATCCTCAAGTGAGAGCCTCCCTCTCCCTTCTAATTACTTTGCCTTTACATATACTTATACAATTACATGATACTTTCCTTGACAGAATATCAACTCCTTGAAGGCAGGGGCTGTTTCAGTTTTGTTTTTATATCTATCCCCAGTGTCTAGCCTTGCATCTGATACATGAAAGGTACTTAAAAAATTACTGACCAATTGATCTATACTTAGAAAATTAATTATAGCACTGAATTTAACAACACTCAATACTCACCACCACCTGTGTGTAGAAGGAAAAAAGAGGCTGATCAGATTCCCTCACCTAAACTAATTCCCGAAGGATACAAAGGAAAAATCAATCATTACTAGCAACCTTAACAATGCTTTTTAAATAAAAAAGTAAGGAAACACAGGAGGGTAAAAACTTCTGGAGGGAAAAACTTAAGATCAATTTCTTAGAAAGTGAGTATTTACTTTGGAATGTTTATTGATTCAGGGAGTATAATAATAACAATAACAGCTAATATTTGCATAGCACTTTAAAAGTTTGCAAAACACTTTAAATGATCACATCTGAACCCCCAGAATAATCCTGTGACGCAGTTGCTGTTATTTATGCCCATTTTGTAGATGAGGTAAAAAGAGGCAGTAAGAGGCTAAGTAACTCACATAGGTTCACATAGTTAAATTAGTATCTAAGGCAGCACTTAAACTCAGGTCTTCTGACCCCCAAGGCCAGAGCTCAATCCACTGTGCCATTTACACTAGACTTTATATTATGCTCTTATGAAAGTTAAAGTAGTTTCTGGTGAGAGATTTTATTCTTCAGTATCATATTAAGGACTTCCTCCATTAAAATAATCATCATTAGATGGCAGATTAAGAATTAGGTGGGAGGTTGGGATTCATCTAGTCCAATCAATCCTCTTTACAGGTGTGGAACTAAGGCCAAAAGGGAAGCAGCGACTTGCCCATGGTTACGTAGGAATAACAATAGCCATGATTTCTAGATAGTGTTTTATAGTTTGCAATGCTAGGTTATATGTTATTTTGTTTCATGTTATTTCATTCTCACAACCACCATGTAAGATAGGTGCTAGCACCATCTCCACATTATTGCCGAGGAAGTTAAAGCTGACAGGTTCAGGGATTTGCCTTGTGCCACAATGCTAGGAAATGTCTGAGACAGGATTCAAACCTGTGTCTTGGAGACTCCAAGTGAATGGCAGAGGTAGGTACTCTTTTCAGTACAACATATACCGCAGGATACTTCTCCCATTCTCCTTGGCTCACATGATCATGATGAATATGGAGTGTAGGCATTTTCCTTCTTAGTCTGCTGTTACTTTGTGGAATGCCTATAATCCTGCTCAGGTTTTCAAAAGCTATGCTAATAGAACATGAGCAGGAAAGACTCTTCACATGAGCCTGGAAATATATGCTAAAAGTCTTATCACAAGGGGATTGGTGGTCACTAGGTAACAAATGTTTTGGCCAAATTAATTCATGAAATATTGAAAAGGGTGCAATTTCTATCCATAGATGAACACATTAGTCCACTGATGAAATCTTAAGTCTTTCAGAATTTTAAAGTGTTAAGATATGAGAATTGCCCTACTGTGCCATACCCATCTATATTCTTATGGAAACATAGAAATATGTTCTACAAAGACAATTTTCTACTGTGATATCAACTTCATAGACTAGAAATATGCCCAAATCATTCTATTTTCCACAGGCAAACCATTATGGATCTGTTATCCATGAATTTATCTAAATCTTTTAAAAATCTATTTACCTGTACTATCTTTTGGTAGTAAAAACAGAGTAGTCTTCTAGAGTAAAATGTTCTATAAAATCAGGTCATGAGAACTGGAGGTTACCTTGGGTATCACTAACCCCTACTGCCAACTAGGGCAGTAATCCTTTATATAACCATTCATGTTTTTGGTTTTCATTTTGTTTTGGGGCCTCCTATCTTGTAAAGGATAGAAGTGAAGGGGCTTTTTGGAGGGTCAGTTTGTTGCTTATCAGCATGGAAGCTTTAACTGGCTTTGTGACTCCCCTGCTTCCAGGATTCACTATACTGGTACTGAATTTATAAGGACATCCAATCAACTTTAGCCTCACTGTGGCTTAGAACTTCCAAATTTAAGAGACCCATCAGCCTCAGCCTTGGAATAGATAAGCATGCAAAACCATGTTCAGCTATATATTTCTAACATGTGGTCTCTGAATACATCTGTAGCTAAGAGCTTATTATCTCCAGACCTAAAAGAAGATTTTTCCTTATATTAAACTTGAAACTGCTTTTGTCTTAAACACCAACCTTTCAAAGGGAGGATCCTTTTTGCAAATATACTGGTATCTGGTGAGCATATTTATTTACATTTCATCCAAATAGTTTATGATTTTATTTGTACATAATTAATTATTTTGAATATTATTAACATATTCCTAAAATTACTAATTTTCCTGTTTGTGATTTAAAACATACTAATTGTAACTTTTAAATGTCTCCCATTAAAATTAAAATGTTTTTCAAAGGATTCATGGTAGACGATTGAGGTTATTAACCTGCTTACGTTAATTTTTATTTATGCCAGTGGAAAAAAAGAAAACCCGTTATTAAATTTCTTTTACAAATTTTCAGATGACTTGTAGTCCCAAATCAAGTCTTATTTAAAATGATTCAATACAACACAGTATTTAGGTTTAAAAGCAATTTTAGAATAATTAACTAATGAACTTTGAATCGTTTTGCCTTCTCACAGGGTTGTTTTGAGAACAGATAAAATAATGTATATGAAAACTCTCTGGAAAGTGAAAAAACATTGAACAAATAAAAAATGGTACAATTATTATTGTTGTTGACCAGTACAATCCCCATTCTACATTTGGGAAAATTAAAACTAGAAAATGAAAAAATCATAGAGACATCAATATACAATATTATTTTTAAATTCCTATATCAATATATTATATAATTTAAAAATTTTTTAAATGTTATATTTGATTGAAAAAGTTATTTGTGTCCCTTCCTTGAACCACATAAAAGAAGCAAGAGGAATCTGAGGATATCACGTCTATATACACATAGATGTACAAGCATACCTTGCTATGTTACTGCTGTAGGAAATATTTGTAGGATGATCACTTAATTTAAGATGAACTTTATGAACTCAAATATGTATGGTTCAAATAAAGAATCATTTGTGAGTCAATGTTACCAGCATACATTTCAAATTTGTTGATGAATTTCTGGACTTAGATTATCTGCCTGAGGAAAATTAACTTTAATATTTTTAGAGAGGTGGAAAATTTAAGAACACAATAGTAAGATAAAACAATAGAAATAAATCAATTAAGATAAAAAATGATGTGAAATTAAATGTACGCCATAATAGCTTCAAGATAGCTTTAGAAGTCTAAAATTACAATTAATACAAAAATACTTTTGCTATACGGTCCTTTTTATACTCTTCCTGATGAATTTGACAATAAAAGGCTCCTATATGAAACTTAAGAGATCATAGGAAATTTACTCAATAAAACTTTCTAAAAACCATTAAGAGATTTTCCACTTATCTCTGAAAAATCATATATAAGCAATATAAGCACAAATGTAGTAGGATAAAATAATTGGCTGAGTATACAAAATTCTAAGAAAATACAGCATTTTTGGTGCTTTGTTCTATCCACGATAAAACAAAGACATGAGTGAAATGGTATAGATTATAATCCTGTATTACGCTATAATCTAAGCAACAATCAGACAAATCAGATGCCATAAACAGGGGAAAAACCCAAATTATGAAAAAACTGCAACTAAATTTATAACAGTAAGTAGGATTTTTAAAATATTCTTTTATAGAGTAAGACAACTGAGCTTACAAAGATATAAGAGACTGGTACAACAAAATTACTAACCCATTTGTAATTCGGAGATGGTTTCTACTAGTGACCAGTCTAAGCTATAGCCACAGTGTGACTTGTCCATCAGGTTATCCAATACTTGTCTCACTGTCTGCCTCTCGTCTACCATCATTGTTTTAGAGCTGTCATCAGACATGTGGACTCTAATTACAAGCTGTAACAGATAAGAAAAAAGTTAAAAAACAAAAAAACATGAAAGTAATTTTTTCTAAGTTATTCTTTACTAGTAACAGTATCTAAATAAAAATTAAACTTTGTTGAAAACCTAGATCCAATTCATATATACATACATATACAATCTCATTTGCGTTTTATAGTAATCCTAAAATGTTTTATTATTCCTGTTTTGTAGATGAGGAAACTGAGGTTCAAAGAGCCTTGGCCAAAATGAAAACTGTGGCACAAGGGTTGGAAGCCTTGTAACCAGCATTCTTTCTACTATACCAGGCTGTTTCTTAAAAAGAAAAAAAAAACCCTCAACATATCATCAACAACAAAAACCTTTATCATCCTTTTACTTTATTGGCTTATCTCCCTCCTAACATCTGGCTGGGATCAACTAAATTGAAGGAATGAGGTTTTTGTTGTTTCTTGGAGGGGGAAAGGAATGAAAAAAAATGGCAGGTCTTTTTTATGCAAAGAAGGATATAGGGTTCAAAACAAGCTAGGGTAAAAATCTCAAAATAGATTCTTATAGGACTTGTATTCTTGAATTATTCTAAAGCTTTTTTTTTTTAAGGACATATTTTGGTTGAAAATTAAGAAAGTGACCTTCATGGATTCCATGTTCTAACTATGTTGAACTCCTAGCCATCTCCTAGCCATTTTATCCCCACTTCTATCTATATACGTTTATACAAGACTGCATGGAGCATACTTCCCTCCCCACCTCTGCCCCGGGAATCCTTATCTTCAAAGTTCAGCTTGGGGCTAGTTCCTAGCTCTTCCCTGAGCTGCCCCATAGTCTATACTTAATCTTTGTCCTACAAGTTTTACCTCCTAAACACAATGTCAGTTCCTTAAGGACTCTATTTTCAGGATGGAACATACTACTGTACATACTGTAGACACTTTATAAAGTTTGCTGAATTTGCTGCAATAACTAGAAAATTGTATTAACCAGAAAGATGTATTAAAAGTTTAGCCAAGAAAATAATATGGGCCTAAATGTCATCAAGTGAACTTGTATAAGCACATGCTTCTGTTTGTCATCAAGTGAACTGGTATGAGCACATGCTTCTGTTATCTTTGCTTAGTGATCTTGAGCAATCAGAAGAAAAGAATAAGAGAGGCACTGGTAAGCCTTAGACACTTAACACTGACTAGCCATGTGACCCTGGGCAAGTCACTTGACCCCAATTGCCCAGCCTTCCCCCCTCCACAAAGCAAAACAAAACAAAACAATCCTACAGGTATACTATCTTGATTATCTACAAGGATTATCTTGATTATCTACAAGGATTATACTGAAGCACAGGAGGCTGAAATTATGAATCAGGGTGTTATTCTATGAGATTAGGGTGGTCTCAAGCAATATTTATTTCAGAAATACTTTAAACATGTTTTCTTTATTAAGATAACCCCCAAATCCACTATGTCATGGTAGACATTTTATAGATTAATAAAACCCCAAGCCAGCCCAAAGCCCCAGGCCACCTTTTTCACTTGGGCTTCTTTAATCTTCTCCAGGGCCACTCGGATCTTTTCTGCCTTCACTTTGGCAGCCTGTTCTTCCTGTGAACACAAGACAACTGAGATAAACAAATACCCAGAGGATTAGCAGATATTTTGAAATTTAAGCTTAAAAAATGTTTAGGGTTAGTTTGAGAATGAATTTTTAAAAGTATACAATTTCTCTATGCTTAAATGTACAGGATATATATTTTGAAAGAAAAAATGAAAATATGAATTTATAGAAGATAACTTTTTACAAAATCTATCATGCCCAACACACTAGGTTCAGTCACCAAAATGAATTAGTTTTGTAGTATGGCAGTTAAATTTATACATCATAAAATTATACTAAATTTGATTCTATCAAAACATGAAGACCATATAGTTTAATTATGGGGGAATATATGGACCCAAGATATAAGCTAAAGCATAATTTTGATTTTGTTTGCTGACAAATCTTTGCCCTTAATGCAACCACTCTGAATTTAAACTCTCTGCAAAGGAGAGCTGCTGAACTTAGCTAACTTTTTTTGATTATATTGCATCAACATTCCCAAGAAATTCTATTTACAGGAAAAAGTAATGCCTGTCTTTCTTATGAGTATGAAAACTACAATACAGGCATATTTCCATTCTAAAAAGAATACAAGTATAAGTATAATCTATTACATAAAAACAGGACCTAGGTCTGCCCCTGCTTTTAAAGTTCTTAACTTTCTAAGATAGTCAGTTGTACTTCATGTTAGTAAATTACAATTGATCTGTATTCATTCTTTGCTAGATTAAAAAAAAAGTTAACTGTAAAAGAATGTCCAAAATACTCAATTCAGTGTTTTGGGAACTTCTTAGATAAGTATGTCTAAGAAGCTCCCAAAACATTAGATTAAAATGACCAGGATTTACATATATAGTTTAACCATTTTTCTAGTTTTCCTAAAAGAACATTTTATATGCTAACATCCATACTTACTTGTAATTTCCAAGAACAGGCCATATGAAAACTGTAGCGGTAATCTCCAAATTAAAAAATAAATTCAACAAGTAAAACCTAGCTAGTAACGGTTGATTTTAAAATTTTCTAAGGTATCACGTAGGTGAGGCATCTAAAGAAAACTTTAATTTTATTACTTAGTATGGGATTTGAGAGGAAGAAAGCCCAAACTTTTCAATTCCATTGGCTCCTTTCCTCTTATTTCCCTTCTAATTCCCAATTGACCCCTGTCCCAAATACAGCCTCGATTACAGTTAGTCAGCATAGAAGTCCTTCAGAACAGCAGTTAAATAAAGTTTCTATTCAAGTACTTGGCTCCAAAAACAATTCACGTTTTCCTTCATTAAACATCAGGGCAACGCAAGTCTGCTATGTTTACTAGAGCTGTCCCATGCCTTTGCACAAAATTTTGCTGTAGCTGAAACTACCTAACTTTTAACTACTTAGCAGCTCCTCTCTTCTTTACCTGCACCATTCCCTCTCTAGGCTGCCTCCTCCTTTTCATGCTTTGTATTTACCACCCTGTTAGACAGTGAGTGAAACAAATAGGCTAGGAAGGGCAGTGGGCTTGTTCACCAGGAATCTGATCCTTGAAAAGAAGATGGTAAATTAAAGTCCCAGCTTGAAATACTATCTGAAAACCCAGGCAGGCAAAGAACAGAGCATTTTATTTTGAAGGTGCTGAGGTGTAAGATAAGATTGATTTATTTTGTAAAGGTGTGCTCATTTAATGAAAAGACTGACTTACTCATCCAAATAAATCAGTAAAACATAGCTGACTCTTCATTGTATATTTTAATGGAAAATACTTAAAATTCAACTTCAATAGTGGGGCAAAATTATATATGAAAATGTTTATATGAAATCCTTAGCTTAATATTTTTCTGTGCTTCTCAAACAATGTGTTTTAAAATGCTTTTCTGCTTTAGAGGTAACATTTTGCCTATAGCTAGTAATGTTTCTCGCCTTTGGAAATTAGGCACATAAGACCCTAGATAAATCAGGTAGCCTTTCTGGGCTTCAAAAAGGGCTTGCTCCAGAGTACCTAATAGACAGCAGTTGGAATTTGAGCCAGTGGTCTCTGGTCTCAAATCAGTCCTTTTTCTACTTCATCATGCCTTAGAAGTAACCAAACAGAGATTGTCATGACTTTTGTTAAAGAAAGAAAAATTATCAGCACTTTTAAGTGTTCTGAGTGAAACTCATCCTCAGTGAGTATGTACTAACCAATCTTTTGGCACTGTGTTGTATTAAGTATCTTCTTACCCTGCTTATGACATATGACAAAATTTGTATGATGAAATCTTTTCCCCTTTCCTATGTGAAGTCATCTTGTTCAGTTTCCAAAGGCAAGAAACATTCTTATAATCTAATAGCTGTAGGCCAAACATGACCTCTGTTCTGAGATTTATTTTCCTCATTTGTCTTGATTTTTTCAATATCTTTTTATTAATAATGTGTCTCCCCAAACCCCAGGGAAAAATGCTGCAGAAGGAGCAGCAACATCAACACACCACATATTAGGTTCTGAGATCTCTCAGTACTTTGTCTCAGTTCCTCTCTTATTTCATACTTTTGGTTATCCTAAGCATAAATAACAGTTAAACAGACAAAAATAACCTTACTTTCTTTTCTTTAATAAAAGGGAAAACTCAAGCCATTGTCTCCTGAAAAACTCCTTTCCTAGCTATCAAAGAACATAAAAAAAACCAAGCCTCCTCCAATTTGCATTAAGGACAAAAATTGGATGGAAATCTCTTGATTATAAGAAAGTCAATGCTGTAGATAAAAAAAGTGCTGTAAAGCTCTGTAGCATTTTCTTTTTTGTATAAAAATTTGAACACTGAGAAAAAAAAGCAATAGTCAAAGGAAATGGAAACAGTCTGAGATCACCAATTCTAAAGATAATTAACCCAAGAACAAATCAGACCAAAATTAGGGAGCTGAATTAGTATGCCTCAAGGTTTGATGAAAAGTAGGTTATGTCAACTTCCCAAAGCAGTTACATGCCTCACTGACTACCCACCACCTGAAATTAAATGTCACAGCCCTTATGACCACTAAGGAGAATTCAAAGACAGGATATTCACAATGAGAAAAATTTATGAGACTGAGCCATGAATACTTTCCCTGAAGCATAGGAAAATAGGAAGGCCTAGAATGACCATTTCTTGGACTAATGTCTTTTTTTTAGTCACTCATTGATAAAGGATGAGCTGCCAATATGATAACTGCATCCTGGGTCAGAGGGTGACAGAATCAGGAACACATCCACAGATCCAGCAGCTGCTGGGTACAGTGCATAGAACGCTAGACCAGGAATCAGGAAGACCTGTGTTCAAATTCAGCCTCCATCATTTAATAATTGCATAACCTGGACAATTCATGACCTCTTTCTTAGTTTTTTTCAAATGTAAAACGGGGATAATAATAGCACCTATCTCCCAGAGTTGTGAGAATAAAATGATATAATATGTAAAGCACTTTGCAAAACTTCAAGTACTATATAAATGTGAGCTATGATTGCTGTTGCTACCAGGTGGTGCTAGAGTGCACAGGGCACTAGACCTGGCATCAAGACATCTCATTTTCTTAAGAGTTCAAATCTGGCCTCAGACACTTACTAGTTGTGTGACCCTGGGCACCCTGCCTCAGTTTCTTCATCTGCAAAATGAGCTGGAGAAGGAAACAGCAAACCACTCCGGTATCTTTGCCAAGAAAACTCCAAATGGGTCACAAAGAGTTGGACACGACTGAAATAACTGAACATTATTGTTGTTAACTGATGTTATTATTTTTCTCTATTAGTATCATGACAATACAGATGGAGGGCACTTCTATTCCTGATAAGGAAAATGACTAGCCCTGCAATTTCAAATGTTATTCCTCAAAATGAACTATTTTGCAACTTAGAACTAGTGGTAATGTTAGTGATAGCACTATAAAAAAGGAACAATGATAGGGGATACCTTCTGGGAGTTAATACCATTCAGTCTGGGGAAAGTAAATTTATTCCCTGTATTAACTACTAAAGGTAATACAATACCACTGAATCAAATGCTTTGGGGGAGGAGAAGCAAACAACAAAAAACACATTAGCATCCTATCTGCACCTGTGAATTAATTTTAGTTAAGTTGTGTGACTATAAATATATGATCCGCTCTAGAAAACAGTTTGTAATAGCTTGCTTTTCCTAAGCCTTCCTAATAGTTTCATTTATTGTTCATGTGGAAAATGTGGCAAAACCACTCCACTATCTTTGCCAAGAAAACTCCAAATGGGGTCATGAAAAGTCAGATATGACTGAAAAACAACTGAACAATTGTACTGAACAATATAGTTATATGTGTATAGATCATTCTCAAAGGTTTTATAATGATGAGAAAAAATAGGCAGAAAGTCTAGGGGCAAGAGGTTGTAGTATAGTGGCCAGTGGCATTAAAATAGGAGACCACGAGGACAAGATGAGCAGAACAGGGATGGATTAAGGAAGTGATGACAAGGGCAGGGTTATGTATAAGCACAGTAGACTGTGGAAGGAGAGTGGAATTTCAACATTAAAAATCTTGAAGATAATAGTTCAGTGTCTTTTATTTTTTTGTATCTCCAGCACTTAATCATTCAATAAATGCTTGTTGATTGATTAGAAAAATGAATATACTGTGGTTAAGTTTTCAAAAGAAATGGAAGCTATCAACAACTACTAGAAAAAATGCACCAACTCACTGATAATAAGAGAAATTAAAACAACACTTGAGACTTTAATCCACACTCAACAAACTAGAAAAAGTGATTTAAAAAAACTGAAATGATTCAAGTTTGAAAGTCCATGGGATGATAGAATAGAAACACTACTATGTTTGGTGGAGCTTTGAATTGGTCCAATGGCACTGGAAAACAACTCAGTTTCCAGGTGAGAAAAATGATTCCACTGTTCTGGCTCTAGGCCTGTGTGAACGTCACTACTGTAACTTCAGGGTACTTATCAACCCTCTTCCTTACCAGTCAAGCCTTCCTAGATTGTTTAAGCATTAGTTTTATTAAATATTAGCCAGAATTAAAAGGGGTTATAATGAGTTATGGGCAGCTAGGTAGTGAAGTGAATAGACTGTTGGGCCTGGAGTGAGGAAGACTTACTGAGTTCAAATCTGACCTTGCACACTTACTAGCTGTGTGACTGTGGGCAAAGTCACTTAGCTCCATTTGCCTCAGTTTCCTCATCTTTAAAATGAGCTAGAGAAGGAAATGGCAAACCACTTCAGTATCTTTGCCAAGAAAATCCTAAATGGGGTCACGAAGAGTCAGACATAACTGGACTGAATAATGAGTTAAATGGACAATTAATTCATTCTTAATATAAAAATGACCTTATTTTGAAAAATTGAAGGACTGAGATTTCAATAATTATTAACAACAATTGAAAACAGAATAATCAGAGGTATCTGGGTTGAGAAGTTGTCATACATATAATGCATAACTTGATTTCCGATTATTTAAAAGGTGCATTGGGATCCTGCACTGCTTCAACATCATCTTTACAAATCTCATTATAATCTTCATCATTACTGTACCATGTTCTATAGCTGTGTATGAATTCCTGGTAGAGGTCTGATAAATACATTTTACAGTTTGCAGAAATTTTTTTAATCCTGACATTAATCAATAGTAATCCAAGTGCTTCAAATTTATATCCAAGAAATGCCACTCAAGTATATTCTAAGTGGTTTACTGTAGCTAAATATAGTATTAAACACAGTTAATTCCCAAGAATAAGGGTCAATTGTGTCCAAATCCAAAATGGCACAGAATTTTAAAAAGTTATTTGATTTCTAAATAACTGTATGCTTATAGAGTAGAATCTGAGGAATTCATAATATTTTAAGCCAAAAATTGAAGTTACACTGTAAGGCTGTCTAGTTTCTTAATTCAGTGATGGAGACAGAAATTGCCTCTCAGAAAGAGGCAAAACACCAATCTAAAGGAAATTGAGCTTAGGTCAAATGAACTGCATGTTTATATTGCCTTGAGGATGTAGAATAAAGTAATAAAATGTTATAGACTTTCCTTCTAGCTCATGTTTGGCTAAAGTAAATCAAGATTTTATGTAAAAAATAGAAGTAGTATTGGAAATGATAGAAATAAGAATTTGAAAGCAAGATTTGCCACAGAAAAAAAGTTGTGGGGATAATCCTACCAACAGATAAATGAAAATTAACTTCTGTATAGAATACAATATGTATTAGAGTTCAAAGGAATAAAACTATTATATTGGAAAAGGTGCTAAAACACCAAAAAAAAGCTTTTAAATAAATTTAAATAAATTATTTTTTTCATGTTACAATACATAGGAAATGAATGCCAGCCATCACAGATATTAGAAAGCTGAGTGAAAAGTTATTAGAGGATTTTAGATAATTTCTTAAAGAATCTTCTTTCTCTCCAAGAGTTATTAATATCAAGTAATTGCCTTCAACTGGAGGAAAAGCCAATCTACTAAAGACAAAGGTGCTACAACAAGAAAGCAACAATCCAGAAGCACATCCACATCATGGGAACTGCAGTCTCCCTCAAAGCAACAACAGTCACATGCAGGCAGAAAGAAGAAGCATCACCTTGGTCAGCAAATGAGAAGGTTTTCCTGCAATGTTTCTCAGAAGGAGGGAGGTTTCCCTGTCCAGATAGGAGTGCTTGTGCAGAAAGAGAGAAAAAAAAGGCAAAAGGAGTCAGTGTAGGCTTCGTGTGCTTAAAAAATGAGTAAATAAAAACAGACAAAGCTAAAAATGTCCTTCTTTAAATCCCCTATACTTCTAAAATGACTGAGACTACATCCACAAAGCAGGCAGGCCACTCCTCACTGTAAGAAAATGTAGATTACCTAAAGACCACAGGGAAAATAACTGATTACCCTCTGGTAATGTTTTCAAGTACTATATCTACAAAGTATAAATACGTATATGCTGAATAATAATAAGTTGAAATTTTAAGAATCTTTCAGAAATATTTATGATTACCCCTAAGTCCCATGGTTAAAGGAGAATCCAAGTCCTTGACTTCCAAATCAGCATTCTTTCTAATGAACAGTTAATAGAACTGTTTAAAATATCCTATAATTTAAGGTAGCCTTCCCCAGTACGACTGTAATGAGTTTATATTTTTATTCTCTTCCAACTTTATCATAATGTACCTGGTCATGGACTTTCTCTGCATGCATGTATATACAGTATACTAATATAAAAACCCTCAAACTATTAAAAAAAAATGCTTACAAGATGGAGGAATAGAAAGACAGCTTGATTTGGAGCCAGAAGACCCAAGTTCAAATCCTGGCTCCGATACCTACTGTCTGTGTGTCCTGTGGCAAGATAAATCTATGAAAACAAGGTTTTGAACTAGATGACATTCGAGATCTTTTCTAGCACTAGATCTATGAGCCTTTCACACCTAATTGGTTTTTGTAGAATTCTTCAACTTATCTAGGTGGCTTGATCATCTCCACCCCAGAAGCCTACCAGAAATCACTACCCTTCTATTTTCTATGCCTTTTCATCCTGTAGAGTTCTTAGACACATTTTCCCACTGGTCAATGCATATGGACCACACAGAGGATGAATAGGACCATTAAAAAAAAAGTTTATGATGTTTACTGTTTTTTCTTTTTTGTTTTACCTTTGTTTTTGAATACATACCTCCCTCAGATTTCATTATCAAACAAAGGGACAGAGAGAGAGCACAGAGTAAATCAAAAGGCTTTTGCACAAGCAATATCGATAGTTAGAATTAGAAAGAAAACAGTTAACTGGAGTAAAAAAAAATCTTTGCAGCAAATTTCTCTAAGAAAAATCTAATATACGAGATATAGAGGAAATGTTATAAGTGCATAAGATCAAGATATGAACGAGCTGTTTTCTAAAGATGGCCATTGACAATTACATCAAAAATGCAACAAATCACACAGAATAACACAAATTAAAATGACCATTAAGTTTCTACCTCACACATATCAGATTGGCAAAGATAAAGAAGAAAATAGCAAGTGCTGGAGGAGATAGGGGAGGACAGGCACAACGGTGTGATATTAGTGGAGCTGTGAATTGTTCCAACTGTTCTGGTAAGAAATTTGGAAATGTACTAAAAAAAAACCCAACCCACTAAAATATATGTGTACACTCTTTGAACAAGGTGGTAACACTCCCTGCCACATGCATACACAAATACATGAATAAAAAGATCAGACGGAGGGAAAAGACCCCTAACAATTCTTCTTTGTTGTAGCAAAGAACGAAGTGGGTGCCTATAAGTGGGTTATGGCTAAACACATAATGTTATCGGTTGTACTGCAATATATTTATTACACTATAGTGTGCTATTACTTTATAAGAAATTATGAATATGATAGATTCAAAGAAATCTTGGAAAACTTATATGAACTAAGAGAGCAAAGTGAGCAAAAATCAGAACAATGTATACATTGTAAAGGAAAACTACTTTGAAAGACTTAAAAACTCTGGACTGATATAATACTCCCCTTCCCCCCTCCCCTGAACTGTAGGAGACTGATTATGGAGAATGCTTCTCATATCTTGGCAGACAGTAGAGGTGTAGAATGAAACATATATTCTCAGATATGATCAAAATGTTTTGCTTTGTTTGACTATATTTATGTCAAGGGAAGGCTTCCATTTTTTTTTTGGTAGTGGTTGTGGGGGAGATGGTGGGTCATGATAGAGATGAAAGAAAAAGGAAAAAAAATGTCAACGAAACATTAAAAACACACACACATACAAAAGGGGACAGAGGGGGACTTCAGAAGGGGACCCAGACAAATTGAGCAGTTTTGTTACTATTACTCTGTCTGGTTTAATGTAAACTTAAAAAAACAAAACATTTATGTAACAGAAGTTTAGTTTCACATATAATCTGTTCTTTGTATATTGAAATGTTAATATTTGTTGATGCTTGCTAAATTCACAGTAAAAATTAAAATGTGTGTATATATGTATATGTATATGTATCTATATATGTATGAATGAATTGTATATATTCCTTTTTCTGCTCCAAACAGCAAACCATCCTTAAAGATTAAAAAAGAGAGGGGGGAAAAAAGCTGAAAAGTAAAATTATTTTTTATAAACATTTGAAAAACTATGTGATTCTTAACATTCTCTGTTCCCTTTCCCACAATTATACCATCATCAGTACAAAAGCAGAATGATACTGCAGTGGACTTAGAGCTGTTTTGGTCTTTGCTGTGACCAAAATAATTCATCACCTTGCAACCAATCTTTTGGTAATGAGCCTCTCCATACTTAGCCAATGTGTTCCTCAAATGTCACAAGGCTTATATTTAAAACCCTTCTAGCTTGGTAATACTTGATTTTTGCTTGATTTTAAGTTTTATGCAATTACACAAGGTGAAGAAGGTCACAGGCCTACTAAATTCAGAAGACAGTATTGAACTCAAGTCTTCTTGATTCCAAGTCCAGCTATTCTATATACTATCTGGATACCTCTCAAACAAAAAGATCCCATAAAGTAAGTTTGTTAAGATCAATGGTATCATCAAATTACAAACAAATCCAAGCATCATTTTCAGTTTCTTGAACACTATTTTTCCTTAAGACCTTCTCAAATGATTTGCTCGATTAACCTTCAAATTCCAAGACTTCTTTCTGGTCAGCAAAATAACAAATACAGTATATACTATTTGACCACCAGGGGGCAATAATACATAATTTATGCTTGAGAGGCTTAGTAATACTGATCATAGAAATTATATACTAAATACTAAAAGAGGTGATTTAAGAGAAGAAATCACAATAGATGCAGTAATAGAGTACCAAGCAATGAACTCAACATCATCTCAGTAAACCCAGCCTCACCACCCCAGTGTCATCCTAGATTTCTCTTCCCTCTCTTCACATGTATCTCTCATCCAGACTATCTGCAGTAGCTTCTTAATTGGTTTTTCTGCTTCGACTGTACCACTTCAATCCATCTTTCACATAGCTGCCAAAATGACCATCCTTAAGCACAAGGCTGACCACATCACTCCTCTAATTAGTAAACTCCACTAACTCTTCAATGCTTCTAAAAAGGAAGTTAAACTCTTTGGTTTGGCATTTAAAAGCCTTTATAACCTTACCCCAACCTACCCTTCCATCATTAAAAATCAGCCCTGCTCCACATATAATCCAGTCAGTCTGGCCTTCAGATTGCCTGCTCCTCAGACATGACATTCCAAATCCCATCTCAGTTCTGCAAAGGCTGCCCATCATGCTTGGAACGTACTCCTTCCCATCATCTCTACCTCTGAGAATCCATAATTGCTTTCAAGATTCCTTTCAAGCACTACTTTCTATATGAAGGCTTTCTAACCCCACTCCCCACCCACACTGTTAGTGACCTCTGAGGCAAAATAATTTTGCATCTATTTTGCATATACTTACATGTGGGTATACTTTCTCCTCCAATAACTAGAATGAAAGCTGTCTGAGGGCAAGGTCTGTTTTGCTTTTTTTCCATTTCTACCACCTAAGCAAAGTGCCTGGTACCTAGAAGGAACTTAATAACAGCATGTTGAAAGTGTGCTGGATTTGGAATCAAAGTGCCTGGGTTCAAATCTTTTTACTATTATACTTTGGTCAAGTGACTACACATCTCTGGGCCTCAGTTTTCACAACAATAAAATGAAATACCCCTCCTTGGGTCTCACAGGATACAACATCTCTGTCTGCCAGGAAGGATGAGGTTCAGCCTTCAATAGCCTGTCCCTCTTATTAATGGCCTTCTTACTCTGTCTCTCTTAAGGACCTTCTCTCCAACCACTGATATTCTGCCTAGACTCACCATTCAATAGTCAACATATTTCCATTCCCTTATACTTGCCCTGTACCAGTGGTCCTGAACCTTCAGTTGTAGATGTACAAATCCCATTCTCTTCTCTTGGCATCCCTCACTCCTTCACGCCTGTCCATTTCAACTATTTTCCCAAAATGTCCCACTCGATTCTGCTTACCTCTTTCACTGCCTTCTGGAATTCTGGCTTCATTATAAATAAATTTCCTTTCATCTCAAAACTCTTTCTCAGTCATTGCCAATCGAATGTTCCATTATTATCTTAAACTCAACATACACAAAACTCATTATATTTCCCCCAAACAACCTCCCTTTCAAATTTTCCTAGCATTATAGAGGGCACTACTATTCCTACCCAACGCTGTAACATCAGCGTCATATTTGACTCCTCAACTCTCGTTCACTCAGTATATCCAATCCATTGGTAGATCTTGTCGTTTCTACCTTCACATAATTTCTTTTATACATTTATTTCTCTCTAATCATACAGAGATAATCTCAGGGCTTCATCATCTCTTACCTAGACGATTACAAACAATATCTAATTGGTCTTCCTGCCTTAAATTTTTCTTCCTTCTAGTCCCTTCTCTATTTAGTTGCAAAGAGAGTTCCAGTAACTCCTTATTGCCTCCAAGATCAAATATAAAGTCCTCTGACATTTAAAATTCTTCATAATCTGGCTGTCTCTCACCTTTCTACCCATCTCTCTTGACTATTCTTCACTCAGTGGTCCAGTTACACCAGCCTACTTGCTCCCTGGAAAAACCCCTTCCAGCTCTGGCATCTGTGCCTTTGCACTGGACATTCCCCATTCCTAGGATGCTCTCTCCCTTTACATCTAACTCTTAATTTCCTTGATCTCCTTAAGACTCAACTCAAATCCTACCTTCTGCAAAAGGCCTTTCCTGGTCCCTCCTGTGCTGCTAATGTCTTCTCCTAATACTATTTTTCATCTATTTTGTATGTATCTTGTATATACAGATTTGTCTGCATGTTGTCTTAGTTCAGAATAAGCTATTATTAGAGATTATTTTTCCTTTTTTTGGGGGGGGGGGAGAATCCTTAGAAGCTTAGCACAGTGCTTGGCATATACCAAGCACTTAACACATGATAACTACTGCTCTAACTTCAAAAAGTAACCTTGATAAGAAGCATTTAAAAAGTTGAATAAAATACTTTCTATATAAATGTTTTCTTTCAATAAAATCCTAGAGAACATTAGTCCAAACATTTACCAAAAATGTGGTTTTTTTTAATTTTTGGAACTTATTTGTACAAACTGATTAGAATGCTATACTTAACATTACTCACCAAGGACACATTAAGGCATCACAAGATAGTGACAAAGTAAAAGATAAGGAAATACATTTGAGGAGGAGAGCAAAACTGATTCTATTTTTCAGCAAAGCACCAGTATTAAGGAGGCAGTAATTTCATTCAAATCATCTAGCTGAATCATAGTAGAACCTAAAAATTAACTGATTAGATTAATACATACACCTGATTGTTTTCCTTTTTTCTTCTCTTCAAAATAATAATTTTTAAAAATCCAGAAGGTAGCATCTTTTCATAAAAGTAGTAACTAGCTTAGTAATAGCACTTCTCTACTTAAAGATATGCCATGATATCTATAGTTTTAATATCATTAGTTAAAAAAAAAATGAAAAGATATCACACACCAGAGTAATTGCAGCTCACTTATTTTGACATGTATAAAAAGATTAAAAAAAACACCTTTTATTACCAGAAAATATAACTCAACATCAGTATGATTTAGTGGGATCACTCTTCATTGATCTATAGATAGGGGCTCACAGACAAGGTCACACAATAACTTACAGGAGTTAGCTCAGTCTCTTCTTCCATGAAGTCAATATGACACTTGGCCTGCTTGCTGGGACATCCCACAGAACTAAAATGCTGTGAAAATGCAGGAGGGAGAAAATGATAGATATGGAGAGGTGGAAAAAGACATGTTTTTATTATCATGGAGGAAAGGAAAATGAACACTAAGAGGCATAGGAAATGAAAGTAAATGTCCTGTATGGATGTAATAACCCTTATTCTTATCATGTAAAAACAAACAAAAACCTGAGTTAAAATCAAATGATTATATGTCTCTTCCCTTTCATTTTCAATAGTATCACCAAACCATCTCAGAACTTTATCACTTCATGAACAGACAATTGTAAAAGGTTATTAACTGATCTCATTATTTCTAGTCTCTCTGCCATTCAATCCATCTTGTACACTGATACTCATCTTTCTAAAATACCAATTTCTTTATGCTACTCAGCTGTTCAAAAGCCTTGACTGATTCAATATCCATAAGATAAAACCCCAAAATCCTAAGTCTGAAATCCAAGACTCTCTATAACCCAATCCTACCCTACCTAATTAACCTCCAACAATTCCCCAAAATTAGATCTTGTTTCCACAGACTGGTCTCTGTGACCCCAAAAGATGTCATGATCAATTTCAACTTCATGCTGCTCATTTAGCAAGTTGTCCCTCTCTGAACAAATCTCACCTACCTTCAGAGTCATCCTTCGGTCTTACTTTTGTAACCACCAGATACCTTTTATTGTTATTTCATATAGTGAAATATAGGGTCTTGTCTCCCTAATTACTTATATATCATAATTTAGATATCATTATTTCACCAGTAAGCAAAACAATTATTATTGGAATATCGTGGTGCTTATTCTATAGCATTATGCACTCTGATGAGTACAGAGAGGTTGTATCTGATGTTGCTTACACACTTGTGAAATGAATAGGATTATATATTTTTAGACTACCATTATTCAATGGTACTAGGTGGAACCTCACAATTACATTGAGAAGTATAGAAAGAGTGGGAGGAGTGTATATAAACATCAATGTTAGCATTTCTATAAATCTTTGATTATTAGTTTTAGATCTGAGGCATCTGTTTCCTTCAGGGGTAGACCTGAACTTTCCCTACTCTTTTACTCTTTACCAATGCAGGTCAGCACAAGCCAAGACTTTCTATAACCCAAACCTACCCTACTTAATTAGCCTCCAACAATTCCCCCAAATTAGACCTTGTTTCCATAGAGAGTTTCAGTGGGTTCCTGATGGGTGAGGTGATTTCTCTGGTACAACAGAGCCAGGCTGTATCACAGGTATGTCCTTTTTTACTGAGAGATCAGTTTTATCCACCATGCCATGCTGCCTCTCATGAGAAATGTCATCAGTATGTAATTTTTAAAAGAATAGTAATACATAAAGGGAACAGACTATATAGCCTAAGTCAGTGTTTCCCAAACAGTACTAAATAAAACTTTAATGCTTCATGCAATACGTTTTTTAAAAAATTAGTGTAAATCAAAAGAAAGGAGAAAAGGGATGAGGAAGAAAAGAGAACAAATAATATTAAGTATACAAAACAAAGGGCTATCAGTGGTTATAGGATCATAGGATTTAGATTTTAAGAGAACTTAGAAATAACTTATGCCAGTTCCTCATTTAATAGAAGAGGAAACAGATTCAAAGATAAATTACTTATCCAGGTAATAAATAGCACAGCCTACACTTGAACCTAGGTCTTTTATCTTGAAATTCATTGTTTTCCATAATGCCATGCTGGTAAGTTGCCAAAAGAGGGGGAATGAGTAGGACTAAGACAAGAAAATGAGATAGAGATTGCAGGCAAAAAAAAAAACCACGTAGCTAAGAGAATGAAGAGAAATGTGGATTGGGAAAAAAATGTTCACTACAAATAGTTCAGATAAGTGTTGGAAAACCAAGATATAGAAAAAAAGATTCAAATATCTATGTGTCAAAGAATATTTTGAAAAGAAGAAATGTAAACTATTGACAATATAAAAATAAAAATATATTATTAATAAGATGAATACAAAATAAATCAACTCAGGTTTCACTTTATTCCTAGAAAACTGGCGAAGATGATAAAGGACAGAGACAATTTATATGGGGAGATAGGCAACTAATAGAATAATGGTATGAGCCATTTCAACTGCACTGGAAAAAATCTGGAATTATGAAAGAAAAGTGGTTATGGTGTTCATACCTTCTGACCCAGTAGTATGACTTCTGGGTGTATACCCCAATATGATCAAAGACAGACAGAAGGGTCCCACATGTACCAAAATAATCATAGTAACACTGTTTCAGTATAAGCCAAAGTGGGTGATTTATCCATTTTGGAATAGCTAAACAAATTTTAGTATATGAATGTAATGGTGTATATTGAACTGTCAGAAACACCATGAGAAACTGAAAACTCAGGAAGATTTATTTGAAATAATGAAGAAAAATAAGCAGAGCCAAGAGAAAAATCATAGAAAATAACAGGAAGAGGGGAGGCTAGGTGGTGCACTGAATAGAGCACCAGCCCCAGAGTCAGGAGGATCTGAATTCAAATCCGACCTCAGACACTTAACACAAAACAAGCCATGTGACCATGGGCAAGTCACTTAACCCCAAATGCCCTACCTTTCCCCCTCCAAAAAGCAAAAAAGAACACAATTAGGATAATCCAGGATCTAGCAGCTTCTACATTAAGGGATAGAAGGACCTGGAATATGATATTCTGGAGATCCAGGGAGCTAGGATTAAAACCAAGAATCACCTACCCAGCAAAAATGAGTATAATGTTCCAGGGGAAAATATGGTCATTCAGTGAGGTGGAAGACTTTCAAACATTCTTGCTAAAAAAACCAAAACTGAAAAGAAAATTTGACACCCAAATACAAGAAACATGAGAAGGTAAACATGGAAAAGAAATCATAAGGAATTTATCAAAGTTGAATCATTAACAATAATTGTAACTTATGAAACTTTTCTCAGTATGAGGATAGGTGAAGGGAATACAAATGTATATATATGTATACATACACATGTCTATATAGGAGGGTTTATATATGCGTACGAACACATATCTAAGTATGTGTATATATGAGTTCATAGAGGGCATAGGATCAGTTGAATAGGAAGGGACGATAATCTAAAAGGTGAAATTCTGAGGTAGAAAAGGAATAGAATGAGAGGAGACAGGGAGAGACAGAATGGGGTTAATCATCTCATATAGAGATTTGTTACAATGGAGGGGAAGAACAGGAAGGCAAAAGGGAAAGGGTCAACCTCACTCTCATTGAATTTGGTTTAGGGAAGGAATGACATAAACTCAAAACTGGGTATCTTGCCACACAAGAGAGTAGGGAGGATGGGGATGAGAGGTGGGATGACAGCGGGGAGGGTTGATGGAAGTATACACTTCTGTAAAGGGACAGGGACAGGGTGGAGAATGGAACAAGAGGGGGGGGTTGGGATAGGAAGGAGGGACATATAATCAGTCTCTCACAATATGCCCACTGTGGAGATGTTCTGCATAATTACACATGCACAGCCTGTATTTATTTAATTGCTTGTCCTTCCAGTGGGGGTGGGTGATGAGGCAGGAAGGGAAAGAATCTGGAATTTAAAGTTCTATAATCAAATGTTAAAAATATATATGTATATA
>CM053580.1:70781581-70791869 GCA_028627135.1 Pseudochirops cupreus | reverse complement strand
TGGTGTGGGAGTTCTGACTGTGTTGTCTTCCTCCCATTCCATGCTTTGATCCTTTTTGTCCCCCAAGAAGGAATCCAAAGTTTAGTTGCAGTTCTTACTTTGCTTCCTTTGCCTGATCATGTCGCCAGTCAAGTGGAACTCTGCTTCCAGAGAGGAAAGCTCTGTCCCAAATTGCTGGGGTTTCCACAGCTGCTGGAGCTATTGGGAAGCCACTGCAGCCCTCACCAGCTTTAGCTCACTGAAAATGCACCCCAGGACCACCCCCCCAGACTGTGATCCAGATCCAGGCCACTCAACACTAGAGCACTTAGCCTCTGAATGATCACTTGGCCCCCCTGCAGTCTGCAAGCTGAAAGCTCTGAAGCAGCCACATGGAGGTGGCTGGAGGGCTGCTGCTTCTGCCGCTTCCTTGCCCTGGAGGCAATTTGGCCAGACTGCTTTTCTCCCCCAAATTTACCTGAATTCCTCTGACCTTTCACTTTGACCTTGTTTCTTATGGCTTGATAATTCTGGAAACTGCCACAGCTGCCACTGATCCACTCTCCTGAAGGCTCTGGCTGCAGCTTGTCCTGGCCACCCCAGGGCCAAGCTGCGATTTCAGGCTGGGCTGGTTTTGGATCCCAATGTGCTGTGATGAGCCCTTCCTGCTGAGCTGCCTTCAGCAGGAGATGTGTTTTTCTGAATTTTTGTGAGTTTGGGAGCCCTAAAATTTGTTTAGAGTCATACATTATGGGTATTTGAGGTGGCTGTGTGGGAGCTGCGGAAGCTTATTGCTTCTATGCCGCCATCTTGGCTCCGCCCTCGGGACTATCTTGTGCAAGAGATCTTTCCCCAACACCAGTGCCTTCCTTCTGAGATTATATATCTGTATTTATATAGAGATATGCATATATGTATATATACATATATGTGTACATATACATATTGTGTATGCATATGTGTGTGTGTGTGTGTGTATATATATATACATATTCCCACCTTCTGAAAGAAGCCTTTGCTAATCCCCCTCAATTCCAATGCCTTCTCTCTGTGTCTCTCTGGATTATCTTTCATTTATCCTGCAGATATCTTGCTTGTACATAGCTACTTGTTTATTAGACTATGATCTCCTTGAAGGCAGGAACTGTCTTCACCTTCTTTTTATCTCTAACATTTAGCACATTGCCTGACACATAGTAGATGATTAATAACTATTTATCAAGTGACTAATTGTCAGATCTAATGTTCTTTTCACAATTTTCATCCTTCTGGACTTCTCTCCAGCATTTAATATCATTGATCACTTTCATCTCCTGGTTAGCTTTTTACACCATCACCCTCTCCTGGTTCACTTCTGAGGGGCAGAAACTGTTTTTGCCTTTCTTTGTATCCCCAGCAGTGTAATACAGTACACAGAACAAAGAAAGCACTTAATAAAAGCTTGTTAATTCTACTTACTTGCTGCGTTTCACCATATCCTAAGGTGTGTGTATATGTATATACATGTATATATACATACATACACACATATATATATACACATGCATGTATATATACATATCTGTGTTTGTATGTGCATACATTCATACATTTGTGTGCCCTCAGGCTACTAGCATTTTCCTAAATCAGCCCAGGAGGATGAAAGGAAAAGGAAAATTTCAGCAACAGCTAAGATCACTGTTTTAACTAATATAGAAGAAAGAATATGATGACTTTTATAAACAAATTACCCAATAGAAGCCAGGTCTCAGACTTCCTCTTCACTCCCCGGCTTGGACTGCATCCCTGGAACTTCTGAGATCTCACAAGGTTGCATTCTAATCCATTTTATCTGTAACACTCATTGCTACATGTTGGCCTAGTTAGGCAGCTGGCATCAGGAGGCCTCTACTGCTGTCATTACAAGACTGAAAACTTACAGCAGTCTTTCCCTCTGCCAACACCTAGAAAGAAAGAGAGCTGCTTATTAATACCTTTTGAAAGTACCAGCTCAGAAACCAGTCAAAAGTCCTTTCTTCACAACCCAGTAAGCATACAGGAAATAGTTACAGAATCTTGACATGGTCCAAAGTCCTCATGGGGGATTGTATCCAACAGAGTCCATTGAACATGTCCATGAGGACTGGTCTTTCATCGGCCAGTCCCCTGGTTATGTTAGAAAGAAGACACAACATGCTATAGTGAAAAATAATGGCCTAAGAGTCAGGAGATCCATAATCCAGTCCTATTTCTTTCTTTGTGACCTGGGCCTCTCTGGGTCTCAGTTTGCTGATCAGTAAAATGGAAAGTCAGTCAACAGACAGAAATTGCTTCCTACATTCCAGGTGCTGTGCTACACATAAAGAAAAACAATAACAAGTCCTGCCCTCAGAGAAGAACTGAGAGAGAACGGTGGCACAAAAACCTAGAGAGATATTGGTAATCAACAGTGCTGAGTGCTACGTAGAAGTCAAAAAGGATAATAAATGAGAATGAGCCCTTGGACTTTGGCAATTAAGATTGTTGGTTACTTTGGGGAGGGCAGTCTCAGCTGAATGATGACTTCTGAAGCCAGATTGAAGAAGGTTGAGAAGAGAGAAAGAAACAGAAATGGATGTGTTGGGTATCCAGTTGAAGGTCTTTTCAAGGAATTTAGCCTCACAAGTGGAAGAAAGGGAAAAGATTACATTAGATAGTCTAAAAGACCTCTTCTAGATCGAATTCAACTCAATTCAGGAAACTCTTATTAAGCATTTACAACATGGAAAGGACTACATGCATCAATCAATGAGAAAATGCAATAACGATCTGTGGTTCTACGAAAAGATGAAATCCAACGCCAACCCTTTCTAGGGGCTGATTGCCTTCCTGTTCATTATTGCAATGAAGCACTCTGACCAATAGATGGTGCAAAATGGCTGTTGAATAATTTACTAAACACCGAAATGACTTCATACAATTATAGAATAAAAGGACAGGAGGTATCTTTGGAGGGATTTTGGATCTAAAGTTGGAAGGGGCCTCTGAAACCATCTAGTCCAACTTCCTTACATATGAGGAAACTGAGATCTATAAAGGTTAAGTGACTTGCCTGGGCTCACACTGATAGAAAGAGGAAGACCTAGAATTTGAACGTCAATCCTCTGATCTCAGAAACAGAGCACTTTCTACTATGCCATGACACCAAGGCTATCTAATATTCCCACCTTTGAAGTGGACTGACTGAAAACAGATGAAACTGCATGAGGGGGTATAAAGAAATCAGAGAAGGTGGTTCCCCGACGTTCCCTGAAAATCCATTCTAGTATTTCACAGCAGCCACTGCCTTCCTGAAAGCTCCAAATACCTTGTCTACATTACTTGTGTTTTTTCTCTAATTCCGTCTTCAGTGGGTAACATCTCACCTCCATATTCTATCTTTGAACTTTCATACACTTAAACGTAATCAATTTCCATTCAGTCATCTCTGTTTTTGCTGAAGTTATTTATAATTAACTTTTTTTCCCTTTATCATTCATTATATTCTCTTTTGAGACAACGATCTGGTGAGGATAGTTGCCCCAGGTATTATTATCTCCATTTTATTGGTGAAGAAATTGATGCAGAGAGGGATTGTTGTTTGTCCTTCATTCTTGAAGAGGACCATGACATCAGGAAGGTGATGCCTGACTTGCAAGTGAATTGGATTTAAGTGAGGGAGGGCTGCGCAAAGCCACCAGCCTCATTTTAACCTCCAGAACCATCTGGGTCCAGTGGCAAGATATAGATCAGGACAATTGGAGAGATTAAACAACGTATCCAAGATCACATGGATGCTATCAGAGACAAGATTCCAGTCCAAGAGTCTTGGGATCCAAGTTCCACAATCTATCTGTTATACCATGTTGCCTCCCAATCTTTTCCTCTCTAATTTAAATAATCTCATATCCTTCTCTTTTGTTCATTCATTTATTCACTTAATCTTACGACAAAAAGCATTTATTATATAAAGCATATATTATATAAAGTGCCTACTATGAACCAGGAACTGTGCTACACACCAGGGTACAAAAATGCAACAATCTTTGCTCTCAAGGTACTTATGATCTATTAGGGAAGTAGAGGGGGAGAAGAACATGTACAAGCATGAATTAAAACTATATACATGTATATAGTAATATATAGTATGATATATACATACATGTGTGTGTCTGAATTTTAGATTTGGAGGACTCTAATAGTTTGGAGGACTAGAATAGGCCTGGTGTAACAGATTGCATTCAAGCTCAATTAAGAAAGTCAGGGATTCTAAGAAATAGAGGAGAGAAGAGCATTCCCAAATACAAGACAGCCTGTGCAAAGGGAGGGGATGAGAACGAGCATTTATTTGGCACCTATTGTATACCAGTGATAACATAAATATCTGCTGCCCTGGGAGACCAGTGTTCCCCATTCTTCACTGTAGAGCTAAAGACTAGTAGTCTACTAAATGGGAAATCACAAGAGAGTGGTGATCAAAATAAGAAGACTTGAAGTTTCTAAATTCTGTCCTCCCATCGGGGCTTGTGGTGATTAACCTGTGTATTTGGTTTGTTTTGTTTCATTTTAAAAATTCTAGATCTGTAGTATTGGAGTCAAAAACTATCTTGCTGTCTTAGCACTTTTTTCTTCAGATGTTCTTAAAACTGCAGCCCTGGTGGCAGAGATGCTTTTAGCCCAAAGGGCCAGGTTACTTTATGGGATTGTCTCCTTTCTCTTGACTTGAGCCATAACCCACAAGATGAAACCTGGAGAGGTGCCTTCACTGTAGGCTGGTGCTGGTGTTCTAATTTGCAAGCAAAAGAAGGCTTTATTAGAAAGGAAAAAAGCAGTAAGCATCATAGATTCCACAACAGGCCGATCACAGCAACCTAAGGGTTCACAGTCTCTCACACACAACCTCCCCCTTCCCAGGTATTCCTTAGTATTGCTTATGAACCCTGGATGAAAAACCCTTTCCCTTAATGAAGAATTATTTCTTAGCATATTTCATACTAAGCTTTTAAATCAACCACTCTTGAAAAGTCTGTTGTGTCACCTTCTCCTGGTTCAACTTCCTCACTTGAGTGCATGAATGTCTATATTGGTCTTTGCTGGTATCTTTTCCTTTCTCAGCTATTCAAGCCATTCATAGTCCCCTCCCTTCTCTATACTTCCCCCATTCTACCCCTTAGGTCAGCAATTCTCAACCTGTGCGTCGCGTCCCCTTTTGGGGTCAAACGACCATTACACAGGGGTCGCCTAAGACCATTGGAAAACACATATTTCCGATGGTCTTAGGAACCGAGACACTGCTCCTCGATTATCCATCTCCAGGCGGGTCCGCCCATATGCATAATACCCACATATGAGTATTAAAGGGTCACGGCATTAGGAAGGTTGAGAACCACTGCCTTAGATATTAGTAGGAGAAGTCAGACATAAGTAATGGAGTAATCAAACCTGGGGCAAAGGGGATATTGTTGTTCAGTCATGTTGTGACCCCATTTGGGGTTTTGTTGGCAAAGATAGTGGAATGGTTTGCCATTTCCTTCTCCAGCTCATTCTATAGATGAGGAAACTGAGACAAATAGGATGAAGTGACTTGCTCAGGGTCACACACTAGGAAATGTCTGAAATCAGAGAAATGAGTCTTCCTGACTTCAGGCCCAGCACTCTATCCACTGCACCACCTAGCTGGGAATAGGGGCCTGGAATGAACCAGAACAGGGGTCAGTTGGGTTCAGGTAGACACTTAAGCCAACTCTAGACCAAATAGTGGTGCTGATCTCTACTCATATAGCCACTATCCTGGTTCTAACCCCTCCCCATCCCCTCTTGTCTGATTATTGCTACAGCCTCCTTGGTCTTTTGCAATGGTCTTCTTGCCTTCAGTTTCTGCCCTTCCCCTGCCTCCACTCTAGTTTCTATCTTGATACTCTTTAACTGTGGGTGGACTGGATCATTCCCCTGCTAATAATTTGACTTCTCACTGCTTCTAGGATAAGACACAAGAATGGCATTGAAAACCATTCACAATATGACCTTAGCTTGTCTTTCCATACATATTCCATATCACCTTCCTTTACCAATCTACATTTCAATCAAATTGATTGTTTGCTGCTGCCCAAACCACTCCATCTCCCATCTGTCTTTGCACAGATTGGCCCCCTTTGCTGAAACACATTTCCTCCTTACCTTTACCTTGAAGGAATCTCTAACTTCCTGTAAGGCTCAGTTCAAGTGACACCTCTAACATGAGACTTATATTGCCATTTTCTTCGTATGTATTTTGAATATACTTGCATATGTTCATGCCTCCAGGCCACTAAGGACACAGATGGTGATGACATCTGTAGGAGTTTCCTCCATGGGAAGACTACCACTAAACTCCCATATATTCATCCTTCTAGAAACTCTCTCATCTCTGGTTATTTGTGGTCCTTCTCTCTCTTGGTCCTCTTCCTATCTGTCTTCTCAGCTGGACCATCATCCACCTGCAATCTCTTAACTACAGCAGGTCTTGGCTCTCGTTGGCTCATGTTCCTCTGATGCTTTGTTAGGGCATGAAGGTGGCCCTTGTTTCTTGAAGGCAATGTCAATGGAAGTCTAGCAGAGCCTACCAAGCTGAAAAGACTTTGAGTATGGGTCCAATGATGGCCTATATGTTTGATTTCTAGAGAATTAGTATGGTTAAGTGAGAGGCTCATCATCAAAAGGATGATCTTCAGATCATTATTCTTTTGGCCAAAACAAGTCATAAGAAAAGAGAGGAGAAGAGAAGGGAGGGACATCACAAAGCAGTATGGTAAAATCAAAATTACGTTGAATTTTGTGTCAAAATGCTTAGTTTGAATGCCTATTCTACTACTTACTTAGCCATTGTAACCTCCAGTTTCCTTATCTATACAATGGGAATGTTAGACAAAATATTTGCTAAAGCTCTTTACTCCTCTGGGCCCCATGTTTTCCTCTTTCCTCTAATCCCCACACCTATTCCAACAGACACACAGTGGACCATCCATTCAAATAGACCTGATTCTTCTTCTTCCAGAAGAAATCTTATTTCCTTAAGAATGTTAGAATAGTTTTGGGGTTGGTTTGTTTTGGGTTTGTTGTTTTTTTGTTGTTAACAGATATTCCAACAGGCACCTTGAATTTTTTATGTACAGAAGAATGAGCTCTGAAAAAAAATCTCTCCCTCCCCTCCAACCTGCCCCAAATTGCTATGGTTTAAAACAAACCTGCCCTTTGCACAGCAACTAACAATATTGAAGCCCTGGAGGATTTGGTGCATCATGATGTGTAGAAAGGATTTTGAAATTACTATGAGTTCTGGCTTCACACTGAAGGCAATGTGGGTGCTATAGAAAAGAAGGAAGGGACAATTAAAATTCATCATTAGTCTGGAAATGATTGCTAGCTCAACTGAAATCCTTTGCAGAGTTTTAGGAAACACAGTAGCTTCTGGGAAGCACATGGATTCAAGGAGTGAAAAGAGTGAAATTTCTCCTGGTGAAATCTCAAGTTCAACAGCATCTTGGAATGAAAAGAAAACTTGGCAAGGAGTCAGAACACTCAGGTCCCAACGGTGGGTTCCCCTTGCACTAACTGTACTACTGACTGAGTCCCTTAATCTGTTTCCTTAGCTGTAAAACTACAACCATGATGACTTTTATGCCTACCTCATAGGTTTGTTCTAAAGCATGAAATAAAATGTTATCTGTGAAAGTGTTTTGTGATGCAAACAGTCACTTAACCCTCTTTGCCTCAGTTTCCTCATCTGTAAAATGAGCTGAAGAAGGAAATGAGCAAACCATTCCAGCATCTTTGCCAAGAAAACCCCAAATGGGGTCACAGAGAGTCAAACATGACTGAAACAGCTGAACAGCAACAACACAGGTTTGTTGTATCAAATATTACTTGTGAAAGTGCTTTGTGATACAAGTAATAGCTAACTTTTATAAAGAGCTTTCAGGTTTGCAAAATACATCACATGTGTTATCTCATTTGATGCTCGTAACAACCCTATAAGGTAGATGCTATAATTATCCCCATTTTATAGATGAGGAAAACTGAGTATGAAGGATATTAGGTGACTTGTCTAGGGACACACAAGTAGTACTTGAGGAAACATGTAAGAAAGTACTGTCATTGTTGTATCAGAGGATCTTTCCTAACGAGAAAGGACCCAGGAACACTTAGGGAGGGCATCTCATTTTTCCAGCTTTTTTGTTCTTACTAAGCCTTTCTGAGAAGGTTTATATCTGGCTCTCCCTGAGGGTTACCACCATTAATCCTTATAAGCAAATAAGCTCATGAGTTTTAAAACAGGAAATGTTTTATTTTCAAGTTAGCAAATATTGATTGGACTTATATCTGAGCCCCTAGAAAATAATTGTACTTCCCAAGCTAGGTGGTGCAGGGGATAAACTGTAGAAAGAGCTGAGTTCAAATCCAACCTCAGGCACTTACTACGTATATGATCCTGGGAAAGTCACTTAACCTCTCTCTGCCTCAATTTTCTTAGCTGTAAAATAAGAGAACCTACCTCACAAGATTGTTGTGAGGATTAAATGAAGTAATATTTGAAAAGTGCTTAGTACAGTGCCTGGCACACAATGGGCACTTAATAAATGCTTATTACTTCCTTCCTCCCTCCCTCCTTCCTTCTCTCCTTTCCTCTCTTCCTTCCTCCCTCACTCCCTCCCTTTCTTTCTTCCTTCCTTCCTTCCTCCCTCCCTCCCTCCCACTATTCTCTGGAGAACTCTAGTGTCCTCATGATTCACAATACTGCCTTGAGTGGAGCTCCAGTCAGGGAATCTGGGATTGGTTCTCCCCCATCCCCCTCAGAGTTCTCCACCTGTACTACACTTCAGCTTTTCTCTGCTCCCAGGAAGAATTGCCAGTCAATATCCCTTGATATTATTCTGATCCACTATCCACAATTCTCTCAAAGTTGTACTTTATCCCCAGCAAGAGGTTAGGGTTTGTCACCATTTTTTACTTCTCTGCCACCTTTGATTCATGTAGTTCATCTTTACTAATTCTTTACAATCCAGCATTTCTCAGAAGACAATGGGCAATACTCATCTGGCCAGCCAAGCTTGTCAATTTCCATGGTTCACATCTCTCCAGTAGATGGTGCTCATTCCCTTTCCCAGGGAACCAGCTTCAAATCCAACCTCAGACATTTAATAGCTGTGTGACCTAGGGCAAGTCACTTAATCCTCTTTGCCTTAGTTTCCTCATTAAAAGAGCTGAAATGGCAAATCACTCCAGTGTCTTTGCCAAGAAAACCCCCAAAAGGGTTATAAAGCATCAGACATCACTAAAAACCACTTACCAACAAAAACTAGGCTTATAAGAGATCTCAGGTAATTTTAGTTCAGTTTCATCTTTTCTAGGATATAAACCAATGCTACTTCAGGGAACTGAGAGAGTACTGCCCAGGCACACCCTGGTCCTAAGACACAGAGAAGGAAGCCCAGTGGCCTCCAACAAGAAAGATTCCAGACCTGGGTGTGTCTTAGTCTTGAGCAGAGTAAGAGAGAGAGAGAGAGAGAGAGAGAGAGAGAGAGAGAGAGAGAGATTGATTGTGTGTGTGTGTGTGTGTGTGTGTGTGTGTGTGTGTGTGTGTGTGTGTGTTGAGACTGTCCCATACCTCCAAACCCATCCCATCGTCCTGTTAGCCCTGCCCTGAGGTCCTGCTCTATGAAGGGAAAGGGCCTCATCTCTGGCCTGTACATTCCCTTAGGCTTGGCAGGAGCTCTTGGTCTCAGTCCCGGGGGAAGGGTGATAAATCAGCCAGATGGACTGCAGCTGAACTGCCCAGCAATTCCACTCCATCCCCCACTGGAAAGCTGTTCCCATGCAGCTCTCAAAACCCTGTCATTCACTCCAGCTTCCCAGCTCCTCCCAACCATCAGGCTTCTCTCCCAGTCTGCTCCTTCCTCAGAAGAGTGTAAGTGTTGTCTGTCTATGCCCTCTAAATTTCTTGCCCCAGGGCAAGGCCCTGGTGGTTCCACCCCTCTCTAAATGCAGCCTTCAGACCTTATTAGCTCATTTCTCCTTTGAAGCTTCCTAACTCACAGACATTCCTCAGTTCTTGTAGTTCATTCTTTTGTTCCTTTGTTCTCTTTTTCCCTTTGTCAACTCCCACCCCCGGGAGTAGGGATATGGAGAGAACTAACCTACAGCTGTGATGAAAGGCAATTAAAAGGGCCTGAAAGAAAGAGCCAAGAGAGTAAGCAGAATTCTCTCCTAGGTCATGGCAGAGTTCAGAGTAATCAAATCCCAAAGGAGAGTAAGATGGGAAAGGAGTTTCTGAGGC
>CM053580.1:70761180-70781481 GCA_028627135.1 Pseudochirops cupreus | reverse complement strand
CCTCATTGTGACCAGGGAACAGGGCTGCAACTTCATGAGGCATTTAGTTTTACTATTCCACTTGGGGGTGTCCAGCCCCAGACAAAAGTCTACTAACTCATTCTTTGCACACAGATGTCAGCATTTTTATGCGTCTTGGGTTCCTTTCTGGAACCTCAATAATATAAAAGACTTCCTTTGAGCCTTGCTTGATGGTCTTGACTTCATTTGATATAATTTGGAATAAACTGAGGAGAAAAGAGGTGGAAAGGGGGTGGGAGTGAGGGGAATGAATGATGGTCCAGTCTTCTAAATAACATTTGTCACTGGAAGAAACTGATTATCAGTTTCAACCAAACTTAACAAGTTCCTCCCAGAGCACTGTGATACAGCTGATGTTTTAGTTTTATTTTAGTTCACATTTCCAACATGTACACATTGAACTCTTCAGAAGAACTGTGTTAGGAGTTTAAGGTCAATAGTAGAGTCTATCAGTCATCACAAAGACCCTAGGAGTTGAATTTCTTTCTAGCTTGGGAAGAAAGGAAGGTGACATGAGATCAAGGCTGAGGAGACCAGTACAGTCTTGCCAGTATGGCAAGAGCTTGGAGGGTCTCTAGATAGAAGAGAAAGGTGGTGAGGAGCTACAGTAGGTTATAGGGAAATCCGCAGAAAGGAAAAAGAATTCATTGTCTCAAATTTCCTTGGATAACTTTTAAAGGAAATCTAGGTCATCCAATCATCCACCAAAAGCCTTTGTCAAGAAGGAACAAAAGGCTAGTATGTTTCTAGGTCAACTTCACAATGTAAAAATGTTAAATATGGTAGATATGCACTTAATGGTGAGTGAGAGAGGTGAAAACTTCTAAGACTATACTCTAAAATCTAGTAAGACTTTTTGTGGGAAACAGGCCTGAGTTCTCCTTCACTGGAAATCATCTGATTTACAAGGACTCAAAACTCAGAGCGGAAGGAAGTCACCCCTCTCCTCCATGACACCTCAGCATAAGATATGCCAAATAAGAGCAGAAGTGCTTTTTCAAATGTATATTGGGTGGTCTACTGTTTCCTTGTTCTGGTACTCAAGGTAGATTACTGCACCTAGATTGTGCACCTGACTTCCTGCCAATGGAAGAAAAGGGTCAGCAGTGGGGTGCGGGAGAATTCCATCTTAGCGCTTTATAACTTTACCATCTCCTTTTGTAAATTGCTTCTCCTCTCTGACTTTTTTTTTGGGGGGGGGGCAGTTGCCCTTTCTCGACATTGTAATAAACCATTCTTTTCTGCTTTCTACCTGAAGAAGCCTTTGCGTATTATTTGGGTAAGGATCTGTGTTGCACACAGTTTTGGGGTGCACACAAGGGGACACTGAGGCCCTTTGTAGAACCAATACACACAGTATATTTGTTCCACTTAATAGGATTCAGCATGATTTTATTATTTTTTTAAGTTATTAGAGAGGATTGGAGTTAGGTCTCTACTTCCATGGCATATTATTAATCATAGCTATGATTTATTTGATGCCTGATCCTTGGTCAGGAACATTCTTTCCAATTATAACATTATTCCTCTAGGAAAAGATGATCTACTTTATAACGTGGTTTCCAGGAAATTGTTCTAACAGAAGGTAGGGGTTATCTTCCCATACCATCTTGGGAACTTGGAACTGACTGCATTTGATTGGATTAGAATTCAGAAAGAAAAAAAAACAAACTCCCTTTTGCCCTTAGAGTGAATGTATAGACTCCTTCCTCCAAGACTTTTTCCCCTTGTCCCCAACTCACACTTCCTTGTCCTTTGCTCCACACTATGGAACCTCCTATTATCACCTATAAACTATGGTCCTAGGTAGGTCACAGCTATTTAGACAACCATATACACAAAAAGTATGTATGTACATACTCCATGCATACTTGTCTTAATGTAAAATGGGATTCATGGGTTTATGGAATGTTAGTGTGAGAAGTGACCTTTGGAATGGGATAATGGAGAGAGTGATGGACTTAATAGTTAAGAAGATTCAGATTCCATTTCTACATCAGACACCTAGTAGTGATGTGGTCCTGGGCAAGTCACATGGGCGCCAGTTTCCTCCCCTGTAAAATGAGAGGGTTGGACTCAATCTATGATCCTATGTTCTTTCCCATGATAGAATACTAGATCTTTGAAGGCAGGGACTGTTTCATTTTTCTCTTTATATTCTAAGCCCTGTGTTTGTGATCCCAGCATAATGCCTGGTACTCAGTAAACACTTAATAGATGCTCATTGACTGATTGAAATACAATTAGCATGAAACCTGTTTGGAATGAAAAATACCCTTCATCCTTAATTTAGTAAAATAAATAAATAAATAAACACAGAGCTCTCTTAGGATAAGAACAGGAGTTTATTCTCTTCCCAGGGAGAAGAGGACCGTCTTCCCTATGACTCATCATGGAGAAGACGCAAGTTACAAAAGATAGTGCTGGAATTTATAACTTAACTTAGTCAAGACCCCTCCCCAACTGTTTCCTCTCTCATTGGTGGAGAGGCATACTTCACCAAATTCTTCCCCAACTGGGACAGCAAGGAAAGAGTGGGGGAGGGTCCCACCAAGGCGGGGAAAACAGACAAAGGAAGATAAAAGTGATTGACAGAAGCAATGGAGAAGGAGGAAGGGAAAGTTAACCACCCCAAATTGAGGAGTTTTCACTTATCCCATACAAACCAAAATCTTTTCATCTTTTTAATAATTAATTTAATTAATTAACAATAATATTAATAAAAGCTAACATTCATATAATGCTCACTATATACCAGGCACTGAGCTATGCACTTTACAATTGTTTTCTCATTTGATCACCACAACAATCTTGAAAGGTAGGTACTATTATTATCCCCATTTTACAGATGAAGAAACTGAGGAAAACAGAGATTACTTCATTTGCCCAGGATCACATACCTGGAAAGTGTCTGAAGTCAAATTTGAATTCAGCTCTTCCAGACTCCAGTCTTGACCCACTATCAGTTGGGTCACATAGCTGTCCTCCAAAACTATCCTCAGCTAAATTAAAATAACTTCACTTAGAAACAAAATCTATCTGCTTGGTGAGTAAAAACAACAACCAAAAAAAAAATCCTTCCATTCCACCTTGCTTTAAAAGGAGAGGAGAGAAAGGAGAGAAAAATAGACTGGAGATGAAAGAAGGGAGAAGCAAGAGGAGAAAGGGAAGAGGGTATATATTTTATATGAGCAAACACACGTGTTTTTTTAAAGAGCCTGTTGTATTTCCTTGGTTACAAGTATGGTGCCATTTCCATTTAAAAAAAATAAAACCCTGTGGTTGGAACACCCCACCCACTTTCACAGTGTCCTCCTCCTGTTCCTGTTAGGGATATGGTAGCAGGCTCCTCTTTCCCCTTCCTCCTACCCCTGCACCAACTGAGGGCACAGTTCTGGGCTCTTCCTCTGAACTCCCACAAAAATAAGACACCAGGCTTCAGAGGATCAGAGATTTTGTGAGATCCGCTGAGTTAATCCCTGGCTCCTGCTCAGAACACAACTTGTCAAACCCCAAGAAACTGATAAGTTTTCTGCAGGAGACTCAATAACTTTTTGTCTTTTTGGCAGTCTCTACTTGTGAGCTCATCACAAAATGATTCACTTTTTTTTTAAACCAAGGATCCTAGAAGATGTATTCTAGAATAAATTTAAATTAATCACTGAAGAGAACTTCCAGCTTGAGTTCTTTTGAAAATAAATCCTGAGGAGGTGTTTTTGAGAACTGAGATGAGGCTGTAACTGAATTCTTCTATTCCAGGTTCTACATGTGCACATGTATTCTTACCTACAGTTCGACAAGCAATTGAAGCACCTACTATGTGCAAAGCACCACCCTGGGAGAATACAACTCACTTAAGAGTGGTACAGAGCAGTTCTGGTACAGACTGATGGACCCCAAGTCTCACCTTGTTTCAGGATAGTTGGATGCTTTTACTCAGCCTGTCCTAAGAATTTGTCATAATAATGTCTCTTAGGAAATTTAGATGTAAAAAAAAAAAAGGAACCAAAAGAACCAGACCCTGCCAACTGTAGCATTGTTCCTATGGGAAAATATAATCCAATTTATGCCATTGTTTCCAGGAACTCTTTGTGACAGAAAAAGAGTACCGTCTTCCCATCCTTTCCTGGGAACTGAAGCTGACCAGAGAGTCTAGAAGAAAAATAATCTTTCTCCTTAGAAAAATAGTGGTAATAGTCAATATTGTTTGCAAAGTACTTCACATACATTATCTCATTAAGCTTCACAATAACTGTGAAGTCAGGTCTCCTATTCTCTTTATTTTACAGGCAAAGAAATTAAATGACACAGAATCACATAGTGAGTAAACGCCCCATTTGTGTCCAGTTTCTCCTGATCCCAAGCCCAGTACTCTATCCACTTCACCATGTTGACTCTGATAAATGTTAGTTATTATTTACAGATAAGCCAACTGAAGTCTAGAGATAGTAGTTTTGCGGGAGGGGAGGGAGAAGGGGAAGAGGGAGAGGAGAAGGGAGGAGAGGAGAGGAGAGGAGAGGAGAGGAGAGGAGAGGAGAGGAGAGGAGAGGAGAGGAGAGGACAGGACAGGACAGGACAGGAGAGGACAGGACAGGACAGGAGAGGAGAGGAGAGGAGAAGCCAGGAGAGGACAGGAGAGGACAAGAGAGGAGGGAGAAGGAGAGGGAGAGGGAGAGGGAGAGGGAGGGGGGGAGAGAAGGGAGAATGAGATCACAAAATTTCCACTATGTCCTTTCTTTTTCCTTCTCCAGCTCCCATTTCTTTGTCTTCTGCATTTAAACTATGGACCTTTTCCCCATATCCAGCAGTTTCCTGGAAATTACATATAGGTCTTGGATTGGTGGATGCCTATGAGATTTACCCGATATATAACAGCTTGGATTAATTGTCTACAAATAGAAGAATGATTCCTAGAAACAATTTGGGTGAGGAAGACTTCCTTTCTAAGCATCAGAATGGCTTGATTCCAGCATAGAACAAATACAGAAGGTTAAAGACTACAGGGAGAGGGAGTTGTATTAAAATAACAAGAAGAATGGCCAACCTTTAATCCTTTAAGAATGTTCATAGCATTTTCTTCTGAGACTGTTTGTTACCACACTTCAGAAGACAGTGCAATTGAGTTAAGGAGCAGGAAAGCAGTAGTTGTTGCAAATAAGTCTGGCAAGGGCACCAGTCTTTCTTCTCCTCTGGGGCTGCCTGTAACAATGTATAAAAAGAGAACAGGCTTATTTTAAACTGGGTTTACATGAAAGCATTTAAATATGCAAACATTTAGACATTTGAAAAATATGGGGTTAATTAGCTGAAATTCTCTGTTGGTGTTTCGTTAACTGCTTCTTCTAGGTACAGAGAACTATATTGTCAGGTGGAGGAGTGAGAACCAGGTGAAATCTCAGCATGCTCTCAGAGTAACAAAGCAGTGAAGATCTGGAGATCCTTTTATCTGGGAAAACTTCCTCAGTGCATTTGTATGTCCACGAGGAAAGGCTCACGAATTGGGTATACTTCAAGCTGCTGAGGGTCTTTAGGTATAGCATACAGCAAAGTGTTTAGACAGAGGTTTTGGAACTCTGGAAATCAAAAATCATAGGACTTTTTAGTTAGGAAACATCCCCGGGGTTTGGAATTTTCTGGAGCTATGTATGCACAATATCACATACCATAGAAAAGAATCTAATTTGGCCAATTCTGTTCTCAATTGACCCTCTACTGAATAGTCATTTGGTCAATGACTATTTATCCTAACTAGATTCTAGTTTCTTCATATAAAATGAGGAAATTGAACTTGATGTCCTTAAGGTCACTTTTAGCTGTAAAACCCTATCCTTTGTTCTTAGTCTTATTGAAGACTTATTATGTTCCAAGCACTAGTTCAGGGAGTTTAAATTTCCAATGATAAGTCTTCTCTTCTACAGGAGAGTATTGGCATAACTCCATTTCTTTGTGCCTCATTTCAAGTTCCTTGAGAAGTGCTCTGTCTCTGATTATCTGTACAGCAGCTGGCTGTCTGATGGCTTCTACAGTCCCTAGTGCCAGGAACAGTATCCTTGAGGGTAGAGAAACATGAACAGCAGCAACAGATATGCACTGTGACATGAGGGCTTCCAAAGAAATGACTAGATTTCTTGGTAAGTTTGCCCATGTGGAAAAGAAAATGGTGACCCATCACCATGACCCATTGACACTTAGCCATTCTTATACCACACACTACCTGAGTGCTACAAGCAGGGTATAGTCAATTCCTGGAGCTGGACACCCTTGACATAGAGAATTCTAACTTGCATAGAATGTGAGTGTGGTCATAGATTTATCAAGTATATTTTTGATTACACAAAATCACATTATCAGTGTCCTTCAGTCCAGAGACTCTTGTCGCTATGTTTTGAATGACCATGAAGGACATTAGACACTGCAGCACATGGTTACTGTTGCCATGCGCCCACAGTGCGGGCGAATTGCACATAGCTGTTCCTATAGAAACACTTGGGGCTATAACAGAGGCCGCATGTCACAACCTAATGAGCAGTAGACTTATTTGAAGACCTGGGCTTGAATCCGGGCTCTGACCCTTACTGATTAGATGACCCTGAGAAAAATCATTCTACCTACCCGAGCTGGGCTCCTGATTTATAAAATTGAAGCTAATAAAGCTTATACTATCACAGGATTATAATGAGGAAAGTGCTTTGGAAGCCTTGAAGCCCTATAAAATGTGAGCTATTCTTAGAATCTGGGTGGTTTCTGTGAAGTCCGCAGACCTCTTTCTCAGTCTGAGATTCTTACCTTACAACAGATATGGGCTACCACAGGCCAAAGATAGACACAGCACCCTGAGGCCACTAACATCTATGTGCAATGCTTCTCTATGACTTCTGCAATGTTTTATCTGGCTTCCCTGTGGTTACCAGATAGATCAGCCACCTACAACATCAACAATATGAGAAAACTTTCCACCAATTACCTCAATTCTGCTTTCAGTTATATAAACCCACAATTGTGGTATGAAATCTTCTCTCATCTTTTGACCAAAGCCTCCCTCCCACCTGCATTCAACTGTCGACCTTAATTCTCCCTAAACAACCTAGACCAGAGGTGGGGAACCTGCAGCCTCAAGGCTACATGTGGCCTTCTAGGTCCTCAGGTGCATGCAGCCTTTTGACTGAGTCCAAATTGTATAGCACAAATCCTTGTATTAAGGATATTTGTTCTATGAAGTTTGGATTTAGTCCAAGGCTTGCACTTGAGGACCTAGAGGGCCACATGTGATCTCGAGGTCTATGCAGGTTCCCCACCCCTGCTAGTATTTAATGATTGAAAGGGAAAAGGCTGGAAGAGGTACAGCATCTCTCATGGTATCGAATTTGGTTTATTGAGATTCAAATCAATCCAATTCAGTCCAATAATTGTTAAGCACCTACTATATGATGGGCACTTGGCACTGTGATAGGTACTGGAGATACTCAGTTACTCAAGGCTCAAGTGGATCTGGTAGGTAATCATTTGAGATTTTTTTTTTCTAATGAGAGAACTAGGCAGTGCAATGGATAGAGCACTGGGCTTTATCAGGAAGTCAGAAAGATTTGACTTCAAATCTGGCCTCAGATATTTACTAGTTTCATGACCCTGGACAAGTCACTTAACCTCAGTTTCCTCATCTGTAAGATGGAGATCATAATGGCAGGGTTGGTGTGAAGATTAAATGAGATAATATTTGTAAAGCACTTGGTACAGTGCCTAGCACGTAGTGAGTTCTCAATAAGTTCCTGCTCCCTCTTTCCCATAATGATTCATACCTCATCTATCCATGTTGTTTGAATCTTGCCCTTGTTTTCCTATAAAATGACTACTGGGGGGTTCGAGGGGGCACTCAACTCAACCTAACAGGTATATGAGGGATTTTAAATGCCAAATAGAGAAGTTCTCATTTTTGTCCTGAAGGCAATAGAGTAGCACTAAAGTTTCTTAAGTCACATGGTCAAACCTGTGTTACAGGAATTTGGCAGCTAGGTAGAGAGTAGGTTAGAAAGAGGAGAGTGGATATGGGGAGACCCATTGGGAAGCTACTGAGAGAATCACAGAACTTGAGCTTTGGAAGGGACCAGTAGCTATTTAATGCAATATGATTAAGGTGAAAAGTGATTACGGTCTGAATTAAGGGGGTTATGGAAAGAAAGAAAACAAGGCAAAAGACACAAGAAACGTTGTATGGTTAAAATGGACAAGAGTTGGCAATTGACTATGGGTACTAACTGAGAATGAACAGTAAAGGATCACTCTTAGTTATGAAGTTATGAACCTTATAAATTCTTAGGTCATGAACTTGAGTAACTAGAAAAATTATATAGGTCTTAATAGAAATAGGGGCGCTAGGAGGAATGGTGGTTTTACTGGATAAGATAAGCATCAGTTCTCTTGTGGATATTTGAAATGCCTAATGGATACCTAGGTGGAGATATCAAGATGTTAACTGAAGAATCAGAACTCTAGGTCAGGAGAGAGATGAGGGTTAGAGCCAATTGCTTTGAGATGATAGTTGAACCCATGGGGAATGGTGAGATCACTGAAAGAGTCTGGAAATAGAAAAAAGAAGGTTCAAGATAGAGCACTGGGACACACCCATACATAACTATAATACATGCTTGATAATCCAACCAAGAAGACTTAGAAAGAAAAACCAAAAAAGAAGCAGACCACAACAGAGCTGTGTCATGTAAACCTAGGAAGGAAAAATATACAAAATAGAGGGAGAAGGGGGGAGTCAACAATGTCAAATGCTGCAAAGATCAAAATGAAGACTGAGGAAAAAAACCTCTGAGATTTAGCAATAAAGATATCACAAGATCATTGGGTTATGTATCTAGAGTTGGAGGTGACCTGAGGCCATCTTCATTGGCGATCTTAGAACAGTTTCTGTTAAGTAACAGCAATGGAAACCATAGTGCAAGGGATTCCAAAGGGAATACTAAGTAAGAAAGGGGAGATGAGTGTAAAGTTGTTTCTGTGTGTTTTTCTTCGAAGAGTTTGGTTATGAAAAGAGGAAGTAATATATAGGAAGATGGCATGAGGGTCAACTAGGAGTTAGGTTATTTTTACCAGAAGATATCTAAACTTCTGGAAAGTGGAGAAGCCCCCCCACCCTTCCCTCACTGGGGTTGAGGCCATCACTACATGGGTAGGTCTCGGCAAGTGAGGAACGTATGCCCCTGAGAGTGATGCTTTTGGTGTTCTTTTAATTTCCTATCTTGGGGCAAAGTCCCATCTGTCCCTCTCAGGTGTGGGATCTACTGTGGTATATGTTATCTCTTTTCACTTCAGATGAAATCATTCCATTATCTAAATGTTTGATATTTTTCCTCTTTTCGTTATTCATTTTTTCCAACAATTACATGTAAAAACAATTTTAACATTTATTTCAAATTTTAAGTTCCAAATTCTCTCCCTCCCTTTCCTTCTCCCTACATTGAGAAGGCAAGCAATTTGACATAGGTTATACATTTGTGGTCATGCAAAACACATTTCCATGTAAGTTATTCTGTGAAAGAAAACACAGACAAAAATAAATCCAAGAAAACTAAAGAAAAAAGTATCTTTGATCTGCCTTCAGGCTCTACCAGCTCTTTCTCTGGAGATGAACAGCACCTTTCATCACAAATAAATGATCTTCTAAGAATAACAGCTATTCTCAGCAGGACAATGATCCAAGACAACTCTGAAGGATTTATAATGAAAGGTGCTGTCCATTTCCAGATAAAGAAGTTGTGGAGTCTGAATACAGATGGAAGCATATCTATATACATACATACATATACTCACATACAAATATAGGTGTGTGTTTGTGTGTGTAATATATATTATAATATAGAATATATTTTATAACAGAGTTACTCTCTAAATTGTTCTTGGTACTTTTTATTGGAGAGGGCAATCGGAATTGTCTTAGATTGTTATATTGCTGAGAACAACTAAGTTATTCATAGTAGATCATCATACAGTATTGCAGTTACTATGCACAATGCTCTCCTGGTTCTGCTCATTTCACTTTTCATTAGTTCATGTAAGTTATTCTGTGTTATCGTTTTCTCTTTTTTTTTTCCTGAGAGCATCCTGTTCATCATTTCTTAAAGCACAATAGTATTCCATCACAATCATATACAATTTGTTCAATCATTCCCCAACTTATGGACATCCCCTCAATTTCCAATTCTTTACTACCACCAAAATATTTTTGTACACATAGGTCCTTTTCTTTTTTGTTCTTTATCTCTTTGGGATACAGACCCAGTAGTGGTATTAGTTAGTCAAAGGGTATGCATGGTTTTATAGCCCTTTGGGCATAGTTCCAAATTGCTCTCCAGAATGGTTGAATCAGGATACAATTTCACCAATGGTACATTAGTGTTTTAATTTTCCTGCATCCCCTCCAACATTTGTCATTTTTCTTTTCTGTAATGTTAGCCAATCTAACAGATCAAGGTAGTAGCTCAGAGTTGTTTTAATGTGCATTTCTCTCATCAATAGTGATTTAGAGCATTTTTGTCATATGACAATATATAACTTTGATTACATTGTCTCAAAACTGCCTGTTCATATCCTTTGACCATTTACCAATTAAGGAATGACTCTTATTTCTATAAATTTTAATCAGTTTTCTGTAAGTTTGAGACAGGAAGTCTTTATCAGAGAAATTCGCTGTAAAAAATTTTCTTCACAGGAATGATTACCAACTATTTCCCTCCCTCCTATTTCTCCCCACTTATTCTACTCTCTCCTTTTACTCCATTCATTCTCAAAAGTGTTTTACTGACTTTTACCTCCCCCAAATTGTCCTCCCTTCTATAGGCTCCACCCCCTCCATTTATCCACTTCCCTTTCTACTTCCTGTGTGGCAAGATAGATTTCTACACCCAACTACATGTATATTATTCCCTCTTTGAGTCAATTCTGATGAGAGTAAGATTTGTGTGCTCCCCTCCTTATGTCCCCCATATTCACCTCCACTGTAAAATTTCTTTAAGGCCTCTTTTTTGTCAGATAATTTATCCCATTCTATCTCTCCTTTTCCCCTTCTCCAAGTGCATTCTTCTTTCTCAAGCCTTAATTGTGTGTGTTTTTTTAGATAATCATACCATAACATTCAACTCATATCTCTGATTTCTGTCTATGTAAACTCCTTCTAACTGCCCTAATAAGGAGAAAATTTTTAGGAGTTATAAATATTATTTTCCCATGTAGGAATATAAACAGTTTAACCTTATTGAATCCCTTGTGATCTTTCTTCCCTTTTTATCTTTTACTGCTTCTTTTGTATCTTGTATTTGAAAGTCAGATTTTCTATTCAGCTCTGGTCTTTTCATCAGGAATGCTTGATAGTCCTCTATTTCATTGAATTTCTATTTTTCCCCATGAAGGATAATGCTCAGTTTTTTTCTGGATAGATTATTCTAGGTTATAATCCTAATTCTTTTGCCCTCTGAAATATCATACGCCAAGCCCTCCAATCCTTTAATGTAGAAGTTGTTAAATCTTGTGTTAGCCTAACTGCGGATCCATGATATTTGAATTCTTTCTTTTTGACTGTTTTCAGTATTTTCTTCTTGATCTGGGAGAACTGGAATTTGGCTATAGTATTCCTGGGACTTTTCAATTCTGGGATCTTTTTCAGAAGGTAATTGAGTGATTCTTTCAATTTCTATTTTATCTTTTGATTCTAGAATATCAGGGCAGTTTTCCTTGATAATTTCTTGAAAGATGATGTCTTGGCTCTTTTTTTGATCATGACTTTCAAGTAGTCCAATAATTCTTAAATTATCTCTCCTGGATCTATTTTCCAGGTCAGTTGTTTTTTAAAAGAGATATTTCACATTTTCTTCTATTTTTTCATTCTTTTGTTTTTGTTTGATTGTTTCTTGATATCTCATAAAGTCATTAACTTCCATTTGTCCAATTCAAACTTTTAAGGAGCTTTTTTGCTTCCTTTTCCATTTTGCCAAATTTACTTTTTAAGGAGTTCTTATCTTGAGAGAATTTTTGTGTCTTTTTCCACTTGGGCAATTCTGTTTTTCAAGGCATTCTTCTCTTCATTGGATTTGTGTGCCTCTTTTGCCATTTGGCCTGTTCTGTTTTTTAAGGTGTCATTTTCCTCAGTATTTTTTGTGTTTCCTTTACCAAACTGTTGGCTCTTTTTTCATGATTTGTTTGCATCACTCTTGTTTCTCTTCCAGATTTTTCCTCTACCTCTCTTACTTGACTTTTAAAATCCTTTTTGAACTCTTCCATGGCCTGAAAGCAATTTATATTTTTCTTTGAGGCTTTTGATGCAAGAATTTTGACTATGTCGTCTTCTGAGTCTATATGTTTTGATCTTCTCTGTCACCATAATAATTTTTTTGGTCAGAATTTTTTTTCTGTTCTTTGCTCATTTCCAGCCTATTTCTTGGTTTTTAACTCTGAATAGGAGCTCTGCTTCCCAAGTGGAAGGGCCACTGTCCCAAGCTTCAGGGTTTTGTACAGCTGTTTTCAGAGGTAATTCTAGAGACCTGTAGGTTTTTGGCTTTGCCAAGGTGATATGATGTAGGGAGAGCTGTGTTTACTATTCTCCTGTACTGTGCACTAATTTGTGAGTGACCACAAGCATTTTTTTCAACCGTGGAACTGTGACCAGGGTCCCTGTTTCCCTGTGGCCACAAGTTCTGCTGTGCTAGTGCTTCTCCTCACTCTGGGACTAAGATCTGGGACTGTGACCCAGATCCAAGTATGGGCAACACAATAGACTCCTGCCGCTGGTGCCAATAAAGGAACCCTTGTAAATCTCCTTCTGACCAATTATCTGATCCCTTTTCCATTTGTAGGTTGAGGAATCTTGAAACCACCACTACTGCCAATGATTCAATCACCCCAAGACCTGTTCCTGCTTTACTGGCAAGACTGTACTAGACTGTGCTCCTTTCTCACTCTAATACAACAGATCTTTCCTGCAGACCTTGTAAGTTGTCTTGGGCTGGAAAATTGTTCATTCAATCTTTTTGTGGGTTCTTCTGCTCTAGAATTTGTTAGAGTCATTATTTAAATGTATTTGAAGAGGTTTGGGGGAGAGCTCAGGTGAAGCCCTGCCTTTACCCCTCCACCTTGGCTCTGCCTCTGTGGAACATATTTTAATAAAGGAGAAAATCTTAAATCTATCCCCTCTGATTTTAACCTCCCCCCACCCACCAAAGTAAAAAAAAAAATCTGAGACTAAGTCAGACTCATTTGTTATATATGAAAGCTCTTTGAAAAGCCCCTTGTTCCCTGTGAATGTAGGGTATTGCACCATGTGTGATAAGATATGTTGCTACTAATTAGAATTCAAACTTTTCTATAAGGGAAGGGAATAAAATGCTCTATTTGTGTTCTGTATGATATCCTCAATTTCAAAGCACCAAAACTCCAGGAGAATTTGACTAATAAAATAAATAAATAAAATTTATTAAATTTGACTTAAGCAAATAAAATTTGACTAAGCAAACTAATGTGAGTTAGCCAGACTATGAATTATTAAGCCAGCATTAAGCCAAACTCCCATGAATTCAGGCAAATAGTGACTGACACATAAAAGTAAACCCCATCAATAAAGCTTATTTTACAAAAAAAAAGTGGGAGAAATTTTTAACCAAGAGCCCCAAATAGTCAGAAGAACTAGGAAGCTGAGGCAACTTCATATAAAAGCTAAAGGAAGCATATGTTTGCAGAAATTCTGAGAAAGGAGGACAGGAGGCATAGGGCAAATAATAGATTTTCTTGCACTATTTTGCTGATTCTCTGCATCTACAGACTTTGTACATACAAATGGCTCTACTTTTCCACATGTTACTTCAACACACACCAGAGGAGGGTGATAGGTGCACACATATCTTTTCAACTGACTGGGGAAGGATTCTGTTTCACTCCCTCACATTTGAGAATTATGTCTTGAGCAATGAATTCATTGTCCTAAAATAACCAGTAACGCAATCATCTCTGATTATCAATCCAAGCTCTGGGCAATCTTTGTAGGGGGCTCTGGGTCCTGTGTTGGAATGAATGAGAGGGGACAGTTACAGCAAGCACCCACCTGGCTGGCCTGAGAAACAGATGACAATGGCTTCAATTTGAAAGGCTCACCTTGGCAATTGCTTTCTTGGCAAATACCTCTTTCCTAAGGGTTTCTGTTGTAGTGCTCAAACAACTAGATTCCGGGCCTTGGGGGAGCCCAGTTCTTAAGTGATTCCCTTCCTGCAGGAAGACTTTCTCATCTAGATCTTCAACTGTGACATCTCAGTGGGGCTGCTGTTCTGTGACCGACTAAGAACAGCTCAGAAATTCAGCCCCTGACATTGTCTTAAATTGCCAGCCCAGCTTTAAAGAGACAAGTATTCCCCCTAATATACTTTGAGGTATCCGGTAGATAACTAGCTCTTTCCACCCCCAGGGGAAGAGACAGAGATGTAGGTTGAAACTCTCCACTCAAACAAATGCACTAAGTCATTTGAAATCAGAGCATCTGCAAACACTTTATGAAACAATTTCCTTTGTTCAGGAGAGGAAAAGCCAGATGATGCAATCTCTAGGTTCCAGCTGGGCTTTTCTCAAAACACATTGAGAACTAGGCAGCTTTCAGCACAGGGAACCTTCTGCCCATTGAATGTGTAATTTGGATGACATGCCCCAAATCAAATCTTCAATTCACTTACACATGATGAGCAGTGGTTACGAGCACAGACACTGCCCTCACAGGAACCTATGTATTGTACAATGCAACAACAAGACTGGCATCTTGTCCTTGGAAATTGTAATTGGAGGAGAGGGGGAGATAGTACCACAAAGGAAGGAGAAAATGGGGTGGGGGCGGGGTTAACCAAGTGAGTTTCAGGATGAAGGAAATCCTTACAGGATGAGGCTGGGGGTGGGGTAGGGAGACTAAAGGAAGAACATAAACATGCCTTATTAACATCAATGTTGTTATGATTCCCAGAATATTTTGTTTCCCCAAGCTTTTTTTTTTTTATTATTCTTTAAACAGTAGATCCTTAAAGAGAGACAGGCTACTCACTAGGTTCCTACTTTCAGTAGTGGAGAAAAGGAAACAAAAACATGCTTTCAATGAAGCATGACCAGAAATATTAAGTTGACCTATTTAAGTTGACTCAAAGATTCTTTTTGAACCTCACCCTTCTGTCACCATCAAGGTCAAATGGTTCATAGCAAACAATGGGAAAAAAGAGCTTTCCCTTAGTTAGTACTGGGAAGTCCTCACGGCTACCCTACAATATAGGTACTAGAGGTGTTCGTAGCTCTATCTTATGAGGTTTGAGGCAGTGAGAGTACCTGTCCCTATATTGCTGTTGTTCTGTTGTGTCCAACTCTTCATGACCCCATGAACCACAGCAAGTCAATGTTTGTTCTTGGGGTTTTCTTGGCAAAGATACTGGAATGGTTTGCCATTTTCTTCTCCAATAGTAATATTGCTACTAAGCATCAAAGACAAGATTCAAACACTCTCCTGTTTGGAAGTCTGGACCTCTTTCTGCTATACTAGTTAGTAAAGTAGTATTTGTGGCAGTCTTCCTGATTCAAGGCCCAGCCCTGAGTCCACTCTACCACCCAGCTGCATGTGTGACAAGTTCCTTTTAGCCTCAGTTTTCTTTTCTTTAGTATTAATGCCATCTAGGATTTATATATGGCTTTGAGGTTCTCCCCATTTCACAAAGGGGTGAACTAAGGCAGAAGGAGGTCCAGCTACTAACCCAGGTCATACAGTTTTTAAGTGACTCCAGGTCTGGTGCTCTATATGCTAGGCTACCCAGCTTATTATAAAGAGCAACAACCCCACAGGGTTACTGTGAGGATCTAATGAGATAAGATATAAAGTGCTTTGCAATTTTTAAAGCACTATATAAATGTTCTTATCATATCACTACTGCCTAATAATTTTAGGCTGAAACTGGTCAATTCAGCCAAATGCAGTGAAAAAGATGAGTAAAAAGGATTCTAGGGAAGAAGAAAAAAAAAGGTTGATTTAACAGAGGCAGCTGTAGCAAAGTAGCATTGGGCATGAGCTAAATGTGCTGGAGAAACATTCCCATTGGTCTAAAAAGAAAGGAAAGAGCTAATGGGAATATTCCCCTGAGGTGTACAGTACTGGTAGAAAGAATACCAGGCTTAGAGTCAGATGTCCTGGGTTTGTGTCCTGGCATTTACTAGCTAAGTGACTTTGGGAAAGTCATTCACCTGCTTTGAATGGATATGTAAGACATGCTTTGTACCTGCTTATATAACTGCAGAGCCATAATTAGGGCAAGGTAACTGGGGCTTTGTACAGAGCACCAGATTCAGAAGGCATTGATATAACTTCAGAAGCATGGAAACAACAGGAGAAAGAGAATCATATAATGGAAAGAAGGCTAGGTTTGAAGGCAGAGGATTCAGGTCTGCCACTTACTGTGTGACCCTTGAGGTATGACCTCTCTAGGTCTCAGTTTGCTCATCTGTAAAATGAGAGAGGTGAGCTAAGTAACCTCTGACACCCCTGCTAGCTCTAAAATCTATGATCTGTCATCTATGATCTCAAACAACTACTTAGTAGTAAAAATTAGGTAAAAGAGGAAGCTAGCTGATGGTGGAATGATTGAGTCCTTCCTCCACCCTGCCAAGTACCTTTCACCCCACCTCTCATGTGTTAGCCTCCTAAGCAATGCCTTCATGTGATTATCAAGTAACAGTCTCCTATGGTAGAATTTGAATTGGGGAGTTTTATGGCATTTTCCCACTGCTGTCACATCTTCTTTCACTTAGATTGCATCCAGATATTATAAACAACTGATCATCCAGAAGATATGAACAGCTGGACAAATCACTTAACGTCTCTCAATGTCCCAGGCAATTCTCTAAGACTTTAAGTTGCAGAAGATGTCAGTACACTCCATTTGGCTTTTAAAGTCCTTCCTACCTATCCAGGCCTTTTATACTTTACCCCTCTTCATATGCTCTATCACCTAGGGACACCATCTTCCTTACTGTTCCTCTCCCAAGATACTCGATCTCCTTACTCTGTAAAGTTTCACTGACTCTTCCCATGTGCACAATGCTCTGCCTTCTTGCTACCCAACGGGTCCCTGACTTCCTTCAAGTCTCAGCTAAAATCCCACCTTTTGCAAGATGTCTTTCTCACTACCTCTTAAAGCTAATGACTTGGTTCCTAGAATACCTCCAATTTACCTTGTATTTATTATCACCTTGTATTTCTCCTTTGTATAGAGTTGCTTGCATGTTATGTCACCCATTATAATATGAGCTCCTTGAGGTAGGGACTGTATTTGCCTTTCTTTTTTATCTCCAGTAGCTTAGCACAGTCCTTGATGCATAATAAGTACTTCACAAATGATTGCTGATTGACTGATCATGCAGTGGTGGAGATAGTTTCCTCAGTTTCTCACTGAGGAGCCTGGGAGGTTCCTATATCAATAAAATCAGAGATTCAGTTTAAATGCTCTGTAGTGGAGACAGAAAAAAAATATCTACAACACATCTAACACATGAAAACGTGACATCTAAAACACATATATGGACCTCTTTAAGGTGGTAATTCTCATTGACAAGGGATATGTATTCGTTCAACTAGTTTTTTTAGGGTCTGCTATGTACCAGGAGACAACATAGAAACAACTATGTATTAGTCCAGATGTGAGGTGATGAGAGTCTGAACCAGGACAGTGCTAATATCAGAGGAGAGATATAAAAGATCTTAGGAAGGAAGAAACAAGATTTGACCACTGATTGGATTGGAGAGGTGGAAGGTGAGGGGTGAGAGTGTGGAGTTGAGGATAACAACTAGGCTGTAAGACCAAGATACAGGAGAAAGTGATACCCTCAACAATAATAGAGAAGTTAGGAAGAAAGGAGACTTTGGAGGTGGGGGAGGGAAGATAATAAATTCTATTCTGGACATGCTGATATTAAGATGTCTACAGGACATCCGGTCTGAGATGCTGAAGAGACAGCTGGAGTTTCAAGACTGGAGGTCAAGCAAGAGGTTAGGGTTGGACAAGTAAATCTGAGAATCCACGTAGAAATGCTAACTGAAACCACGGCATATGAGCAATTCTCAAAACAGAAAATACAAATAAAAAAAAATTCAACCTATTCAAGTAGTGCACATTCAAAAAAAGCTTTGAGGTACGACCTCACATTAATCAAATGGAGGAAAAAATTGAAAATGATGAAAGAATGCTGGTGGGTTGTGAATAAACAGGCACATTGACCTAATGTTGGTGTAATTGCAAAGCTGTAGAATCTTTTTAAAGAGTGACATAAAAAATACACAGTAAAAATTCCAAAAATGATCCCACCTTTTGATCAATAATTGAATTTGGGGGAATATAAACTAAAAATGGTAGGAAATTCATTGTTGGGATAGCTTCATCATCCTGCAAGATCCTATCTGCCTTGGTTCTCCAACTCATCACCACCCTCTGTCCCTCTGATTTGAGGTTAGAGCAATGAACTCCAAAATCTCCATTTGGGGAAGGAGCTCAATTCCCTCATTTCAGATGTTCTGACATCTTCTCATCTCTTACCTAGCTACACTTCTTCTGGAATCTTCTCTGACTTTTCCACCATATTCTTGAGTAGAGTGCCTTCCCTCCTACCATTTTCAGCTTCCTTTTGTGTGTTGTCTTATCTCATTAAAATGTAAGGTCCTTGAGGGCAAGGACTGTCTTTCTTTGTATTCGCAGCACTTGGCTCAGTACCCAGCACATTGTTGTTGTTGTTGTTGTTGATTTGTTTATAATATGTCCAACTCTTCATAACTCCATTTGGGGTTTTCTTGGCAAAGATATTGGGGGTAGTTTGCCGGTTCTTTCTCCAGTTCATTTTATAGATGAGGTAACTGAGGCAAACAGAGTTAAGTGATTTGCCTGAGGTCGTACAACTTCTAAGTGTCTGAGATTTGAACTCAGGAAGATAGGTCTTCTTGACTCTAGACCTGGCACTCTAATTGCTGGGTCACCTAGCTACCCCTAAGCATACCATAGGTGCTTGATAAGTGTTTATTGACTGCAAATAAGATATCTATCTAAAGATTTCCATTGTAGCATTGTCTATAATTTTTTTTTAAAAAACTCAAATAAATTAATTATTCGCCAATAGGAGAATTGTTTTGAAATCATAATGTGAGGGATAATTTACAGTGAAGTTTCCCCATTCTGAAAAAAAAAATCAAAACTTTTAAAGGGCAGACGAAATCTCTTTTTTTAAGATCTTTGCAAATGTGGAACTGATTTTAGATGACTGTACCAGCCTATATCAAGTCAGAATTATCTGGTAACCCCTAGACTGGCAAGGAACTGGATGTTAATAGACATTGGTAACAATGAATCTGTTCATTGGTATGGTTTGTGTGTAAGTTTTCTTGATTACCTTGGCAACATGTAATCACCTTTCTAAAAGCTAGTATACTGTGAGCCATCTAAGAAATTTAATCTGTACCTGACTTAATGCAAGCATGTAACTTTGTAAAATTGTGAGAAAGCCTTACTGTCTTGCCTGAGCCTAGCCCTGAGTGGCTAAGAAAAACTGAACTATTCAATTGCACTGTTTGGACCTAGTCTTGCATGGCTGGGAAAACTGGACCTTTATGTGTACCCTTGATGTCAAATCATGTTTCTGAGAACCCTGATAGGTCTGGTTGGCCATGCTGGCTGGTGTATATGAATTCTAGGCATCTGAAGACTACCCCTCCTCTGAGCCAAGTGATCTGAAGAAGACGACATCAGATGCTGTCAGCTTTCCCAAGAGTTGGACCTAGCCTTTATCAAGACTGAGTCTTTCCTGGAAACCCCATCTTGGGAGGATGAGCCATTTCATGAGAAGTTTTCAGAGTAAAAAAAAAAACAAAACTGGGGACTGTATGGGATGAGTGAAAACTTCTCAATTTGGGGTAGTTAACTTTTCAAATTGCTTCTGTCAATGACTTTTATCTTCCTTTGTCTGTTTCCCTGCCTTGGTGGTACCCTCCCCTTATCTTTCCTTGCTGTCCCAGTTGGGGAAGTATTTGGTGAAGTATGCCTCTCTACCAATGAGAGGGGAAACAGTCGGGGAGGGGTCTTGACTAAGTTAGGTTATAAATTCCAGCACTATCTTTTGTAACTGGCCTCTTCTCCATGATGAGTCATGGGGAAGACTGCCCTCTTCTCCCAGGGAAGAGAATAAAGTCCTTTTCTTATCATAAGAGATCTCTGTGTTTATTTCTTTTCACTAAAT
>CM053580.1:70750258-70760680 GCA_028627135.1 Pseudochirops cupreus | reverse complement strand
TTTTCTTCCACTTCCCTTATTTGGTTTTGAAAATCTTTCTTCAGCTCATCTCTAGCTTTAAGGCATTCTTCATGTTTATTGGAAGCCCCTGGTGGGGGTGCTCTGGCTGCGCTCTCCTCCTCCCTCTCTCTCCCATGATCTTTCTTTTCCCCAAAGAAGGAATCAAGGGTTTGGGAGCTGTTCTTACTTTGCTTCTTATTCTTATTCTTACTCATGGTTCTTCAGACCGTGATTTTTTTTTTAAATCTCTGTGGGGCTCCGCTTCCAGAAGGGAAAGCTCTGTCCCAAATCGCTGGGGTCCTCCCGGCTGCTGTAGCTCTCAGGAAGATGCTGGGAGTCCTCCTAAACACCTCTGGCAGAGTGGATAATGAATACTCCAGGACCGAGGCCCAAAATGGCGATCTGGATCCAGGCCGCTCAAACGCGAGAGCACTGGCCTGAAAACAATCGCTCAGTCCCCCTGCTGTCTGCAGGCTGTGGGCGGGAAGCTACAAAGCAGAGGCGGGTGCAAAACCTCTGCCTTTCGCTTTTCTGCTCTGGAGGCCTTTCGCTGGACTGCTTATCTCCCCCTTTCACAAATCCCACTCACAGCTGCTGCTAATCCCCTCACCTGAGAGGCTCCTCCACTCCTCCCGTCCAGTCACCCCCCCGGGGGCACAGCCAAGGGGCTTCAGGGCAGGCTGGTTTCGGCTCGCAGTGCTGATATGGTTCCTTGTGGCTGAGCTGACTTTAGTGGGAAGTATCTTTGTGTGCATTTTGGAGTTCTAGGATTGGTTTAGAGTCCTGTTTTATGGGTATTTTGGAGTGGCTATGTGAGAGCTGCGATATGTTGCTGCTGCTACGCTGCCATCTTGGCTCCGCCCCCCCAGGTTAATTTCAATATACTGATCCATTAACTGACAACTTTTGGAGACAGTGGGTCAATAAACTATGAATATACATAACTCCACTATCATCCAGTCTATGTTTCTATATCTTGTACACAGGGGTATCACGAAAAGTTGTTGAAAGTCTTGCTAAAATTCAGATACCCTAACTCTCTGCAGCATTTCCTAGATTTACTAGTGTAAAACTCATATCAAAGCATGAAATAATGTTGGTTTGGCACGATGTTCTTGGTGAGTACTACTTATAACCATATATTTTAAAAATTAATTCTAGATTTGCCATGGTTGAACAATCATACAATCTAAAAACTACCTTCCTTCTTTCTCCACATCTCACATTTTAAAAACTGGGCCACATGTTAATCTCCAATCTTCTGTTCTCCACCATTTCTCAGTTTACAATGGTTTAGTCATCACATCTCTAAGTCATTTCAGTACCTGTGGGACATAGTTCATCATCCTCCCCATCTACTTTCTATGACAGTGTTATTCTCTATTTTCCATGCTATATTATTTCTACTTTGAAATATAGCAAGGTACTACCACAGTTCTGAAATACAATCTTCTTGAGAGTATACAACATATCTTCTTTCTAAGAACATATCAGCATTTGTAATGTTGATAGAGTTTAAGACATTCTCTGCCCATTAATAGGCCTCATGTGGAGCCCATTAAGGGAAGCTTGCTTAGGGGAGTCTTACTTGTAGGAAGGCTTTCACACCTTTTGCTACTTCCTAATTAGGCACTGAGTCAGGGGGGTGGCGCCTTCTGTCTCTTAGAAGTGTTTATATACTCTGAGTTGGCATTTTGCTTTGGGGGCTCGATTATGAGAAGTATCTTGTGATTCCCTGTTCAAGATTCTGAGTGGCCAAATGTTCAGAGCTCCCCAACCGCTCTCTTGATCCAGGTATGAATATAAAGTGTATAGCAATACAGCTGTGACTGAGGCAGTCAGAACTCTGTCTGTTGTCCTTTATTTCTCTTTTCTGTTTGTATTTTCTCTTAAGTTCAGGGTTCTGACTTTTACCCTAAACTAATGAATGTGATTTAAAAAGACTGTTGACTCCTTCGACAGCTCTCTTTCCTAGTAAAGCAGATCTAAGAACCCGTGCTAGCAGCAGTCCTGGGGATGCCAGTGTGGTGGCTGCTACACCAGCTGAAGTAGGAAAAAGACCCTGAACTTAACCATAATCTTGTTGGTATCTAGTGAGGAGGAAGAGAGGCTACCTCTGAAGAAATTATTATATGATGGTAAGAGAACTAGACACATCAGAAACTGTTTTTATGAGATCATTTGTTGCGTAATTCTTTTATCTGTCAAAGATTACCTACACACATTTTTTTCCAAGAGATATGTCAAAACAAAAAAAATTGTTTAATTTTACAGCTTTTAAATAAGAACAACTTATTCACAGAAAGGAGGAAATAAAGCTAACTGGAGGGGTCAGAAACATATTCCAGTGCTGACTTTCCTAAAATAAAACAACTGCGGTAGTAAGCTTTACTGTTTTTGGTAAAAGAGGAGAGAGTAGTTACAATATAGCAGGACCAGTATCTCTTTTTAATGATATATGTGGGGGGAAAGGTAGCCTCCTTAAAAGCTCTTGCCACTTAAAACTACCCTGAAGTAAAAATGACCTGTTTAAATGTTACAAGCAAAAATATATAAACATGCATGTTTACAACGGATAAACATGCATTCTCCGAGGAAAGCCTGAGAAGATTATAGAACAAGACCAAGAACAAGTCTGATAAAACAGGAACAGGAGACAGGGGAAGTAAGGGAGTACCCAATGATTATAAATCTTTTTTTATTATAAACTTGTGATTTCACAGATAGGAGGACATCTTTTTTTAAAGTGCTATTTTAAATTGAACACATTAAATAGAAAACATTATATTTTCATGTGAATTTATGAAGTCATTTACTACTATCAATTTTTTTAAAATTTACATTCAAATATCATCTGAAATTTTTGCTGGAAGGCTTGAGCATGGCCTCAAGAATAAGAATACTAAGACAAAAGCATTCTTCATTATTTGTCTTAAAGCATACATGAGAGGTAGTATTATTTACACACTTATACTATTCACTACAGAGTTTCTGATTTAAAAATTAATTTTGGAGGCGAATACTACTCACAAGCTTTAAGTTAATGTAAAGACTTGAGATAAGAAATAACTATATTTGCATTTACTATTGCCTTTTCCTTAAGTAATACCAAGACCCCAATAATATCAAACACTTTATGAGAGCATGATTTTGTAACTTTATTATATATTTACCTCAGTAACTGGTTGCCCTTGATGTGTCAGATCTAGTTCTTGAGGACGTGTCATCTTATCAATATCCAAAGAATCCATGCTGGAAGCTGCCGAAGTGATGCTAGAACGAGATGAATTGCTAACAGAGCGTCCTTCAGCATCACTTACAGTACCTGCTGATGCTGTTCTCCTGTGCTGATTAATTGCTGCAGGTTTGGCATCTTCCATTACTGCCTGCTGAGCAGCTTCATCCATGCTGAGAGAAGCCTGTTCTAATTGTGCAGTAATGTCATCCAAGGAGTAGTTGGCAGGTGAAGGCTTCGTTATCCTATTAGATGAAGGGGACAATCCTTTCAGGGTGCCATGTTTCAAGGTATGTCGGCTAGCAGGTAATTTCAGAGCAGCTTTTGTTTCTGTGGTTTGACGCTTACTATTTCCAGACCCGATGCTACTGAGTTCCTGCTCAATAGAGCAAAGATCAGCCATCAAGGCATCCAAATCCACAGTTTCTCCCTGATTCAGGGCTTCTGCAATAAACAATAATGCACATCAGGCTTCTCATAGAGGTTTAATTATTGTTTCTGAATTTCATTATTCCTTTTCCTTCATAGTAAGTGCTTCCCATGTAATAAATTCAAGAGGAAAATCAAAGGGTTTCATTATATTAGATTTAGAACAAGTTAAGTATCTGTTCATATATATATATATATATATATATATATATATATATATTTATTTATATGGAGGGGTGAAGGCAGGGCAATTGGGCTTAAATGACTTGCCCAAGGTTACATGGGTACTGAGTGTTAAGTAACTGAGGTTGGATTTGAACTCAGGTCCTCCTGACTCCAGGGTTGATGCTCTATTCACTGTGCCACCTAGCCACCCCTGTAATATATTTTTAAAATAACAAAAACATACACATTCAAATCTCATCTATTCAGTTATCTCATAATAATGTAAAGTGTGATAGAATACTAGGATGCACTGAAATGGCAACAGGGAAGAGAACAGGAAAACAGGGAGTGAAGGGACTGTACAGAGTCTAAAAAGGTAAGGAACTATATAATTAAACTTAAGTAGCCAAGAAAAATAATGACAGGTCTTAACTGCATTTGGCCTTTTCACATAGTCTTAAGAAATAGTGCAATTAGGGGCGGCTAGGTGGCACAATGAATAGAGCACCGGCCCTGGAATCAGGAGGACCTGAGTTCAAATCTGGTCTCAGACACTTTACACACTTACTAGCCATGTGACTTTGGGCAAGTCACTTAACCCCAACTGCCCTTCAAAAAAAAAAAAGCAAAAAAAAAAAAAAAGAAATAGTACAATTCAAGACTTTTGTATTGCACTTGTATTTAGATATATAATAAATTTCCTGGAAAATAACTTAAAAAAAAGTTTAGTTCTCTTCATTTATTTTGGAGTAGAAAACTTTTCTACCATACTAATCATCAGGTAATTAATTTATAAAAAAGAAAACATAATAACTGAGTCAAAAAACGTGTACATATTATTCACCTCTTGTTACTAGATAATTTTAGCATCATGCAACTAAGAAAATTACTTCAAATTTTATTTTTCAATCTTTACTTACCATTCAAATTGTACATGGAGAAGCGATAAGAAAAATTGGCAATGTTTGTTTCCTGGCGAAGAGGAGATCTTTTCACTGGTTCTGTTGGCTTGTCAGTATCCAGACTCTTTAAAACAGGCAAACAAAATAAAAAAGTCAGAAAGAAAATAAAGTAAATTATGTATTAAAAGCAAAATTGGTGATTGCTTCAGTTATGTCAAACAAGAGCAAAGTTCTCCCTCAGCTTGAGTAGCATACCAAAATATATTTAAAGAAACTATAGTTCAGATAACCTGGAAGACTGATCGTTTTAAAATTATTTTCTTTGTAAAAAGCTCCTGAAATGTCTTACTTTAAAAAAAAAGATTATAACTTAGGGTTATTTATTAATTTTGTTGTCATTCAATTGTTTTCAGTTGTGTCTGACTCTTTATGACCCCATTTGCAGTTTTCTTGGCAAGGATAATGGAGTGATTTGTCATTTCCTTCTCCAGTTTATTTTACAGATGAGAAAACTGAGGCAAATAAGGCTGAATGACTTGCCCAAGGGCATACAGATAGTACGTGTCTTTAGCTTTACTCACATGCAATTCAACAAGTATTTTATTAATAAGGTGCATTGTTTGGTGCAAAGGTGATGCAATCTTAACATATGACACACATTACTGGACTATACTACATATAACACTTATGAGGAAGATGCATTGCTCAAAGTATTTCCTATCCTTATATAAAGACTATAGAAGGGGGTTCCTTCACAAATCAGACCATTTGAATTCCTGAAAGATGTTAATCTGTCCAATGTTCTGATACAAGGGAGATATATGTTCACCAAAAGTATATACTAATGATAAATAGGATCCAGCACAGAATACAGGTCTTCTAGAGATTCCCTATGGTTGTGAAAATTCTTTCCCAGTTTTTTGCTTCCCTCCTAATCTTGGTTGCATTGGTTTTGTTTGTGCAAAAACTTTTCAATTTAATATAATCAAAATTATCCATTTTGCATTTCTTAATTCTTTATCTCATTTTGGTCATAAATTCCTCCATTCTCCATAAATCTGACAGATAAACTATTCCTTGCTCCCCTAATTTGCTTACAGTATCAGCCTTTATAGCTAAATCACGTACCTATTTGGACCTTATTTTGGTATATGGTGTCAGATGTTGGTCTGTGCCCAGTGTCTGCCATACTGTTTTCCAGTTTTCCCACCAGTTTTTGTCAATGGTTGAGTTCTTATCCTAGAAGCTGGGGTCTGGGTTTATCAAACAGTACATTATAATAGTCATTGACTACTGTGTCTTGTGTACTTAATCTATTCCGCTGATCTACCCCTCAATTTCTTAGCTAGTACCCAAGTAGTTTTGATGATTGCTGCTTTATAATACAATTTAAGATCTGGTATGGCTAGGTCACCTTCCCTAGCATTTCTTTTCATTAATTCCCTTGATATTCTTCACCTTTTGTTCTTCCAAATGAATTGTTATTTGTTCTAGCTCTATAAAATAATTTTTGGTGGTTTGATTGGTATGACATTGAATAAGTAAATTAGTTTAGGTAGAATTGTTATTTTTATTATGTTAGCTCAACCTACCCATGAGCAACTGATGTTTTTCCAGTTATTTAGATCTGCCTTTATTTTTGTGAAAAGTGTTTTGTAATTGTGTTCAATATAGCTGCTGGATTTGTTTTGGCAGTTAGATGCCCAAATATTTTATAATGTCTAGAGTAACTTTAAATGGAATTTCTCCATCTCTTTTTGTTGGCCTTTGTTAGTAATATATAGAAATGTCAATGATTTGTGTAGGTTAATTGTATATCCTGCAACTTTGACTTTGCTAAAGTTATTTATTAATTCAAGTTGTTATTTACTTGATTCTCTAAGTATATCATCATATTATCTGCAAAGAGTGATAACTTAGTTTCTTCTTTTCCTATTCTAATTCCTTCAATTTTCTTTTTCTTCTCTTACTGCTAAATCTAACATTTCTAGTTGAATAACAGTGGTGATAATGGACATCCTTGTTTCACCCCTGATCTTACTGGAAATGCGTCTAGCTTATCCCCATTACATATAATGCTTGCTGATGGTTTTAGGTAAATGTTACTTATCATTTTAAGGAAGGCTCCATTATTCCTATGCTCTCTAGTGTTTTTAATAGGAATGGGTGTTGAATTTTGTCAAAAGCTTTTTCTGTACCTACTGAGATAATCCTATGGTTTCTGTTAGTTTTGTTGTTGATATGATCAATTATGCTGTCAGTTTTCTAATACTGAACCAACCCTGCATTCCTGGTATAAATCCTACTGGATAAAAGTGCATTATTCTCATGACAAAGTGGCTGTAATCTTTTTACTGATATTTTATTTTAAATTTTGTATCTATATTCATTAGAGAAATAGGTCTATAATTTTCTTTGTTTTGACTCTTCTTGGTTTAGGTATCAATACCATATCTGTATCATAAAAAGAATTTGGTAGGACTCCACCAATTTTCTCAAATAGTCTATATAGTATTGGACTTAATTATTCTTTAAATGTTTGACAGAATTTTTCCTATGGAATCCATTGATGGATTGTTCAATTTCTTTTTCTGAGTTGGGGTTAAGTATTTTACTTCCTCTTCTGTTAACCTGGGCAATTTATATTTTTGTAAATATTCATCCATTTCACTAAGATTGTCAAATTTATTGGCATACAGTTGGGCAAAATAATTTCTAATTATTGTTTTAATTTCCTTTTCATTGGTGGTGAATTAGCCCTTTTCATTTTTGATACTGGTAATTTGGTTTTCTTCTTTTTTTTTTTAAATCAAATTAATCAAAGACTTATCTATTTTACTGATTTGTTTTCATAAAACCAGCTCAATTTTATTTATTAGTTCAATAGTTTTCTTAATTTCAATTTTATTAATCTCTCCATTGGTTTTCAGTGTTTCTAACTTGGTATTTAATTGAGGATTTCAAATTTGTCCTTTTTCTAACTTTTTTCAGTTGTATGCCCAATTTATTGACCTCCTCTTTCTCTATTCATATAAGCATTCAGAGATATAAAACTTCCCATAGTAACTGTTTTCACTGCATCCCATAAATTTTGGTATATTGTTTCATTACTGTCATTCTCTTGAATGAAGTTATTCATTGTTTCTATTATTTGTTGTCTGAACCACTCATTCTTTAGGATTATTTAGTTTCCAATTAATTTTTAATCTATCTTTCCATGGTTCTTTATTACGTATATTTTTATTGCATCATGATCTTAAAAGGATGCATTTAATATTTCTGCCTTTCTGCATTGGATTAAGGTTTTTATGCCCTAGTACATGGTCAATTTTTGTGTATGTACGATATACCACTGAATAAAAAGGTATATTCATTTTTATTCCCATTCAATTTTCTCCAGAGGTCTACCTTATCTTATCTACCTTTTCTAAAATTCTATTCATCCCCCTAACTTCTTTGTTGTTTATTTTGAGGTAAGATTTATCAGGTTCAGAGAGGGGGAGGGAAGCCCTGTGCATGGGGATTCTTTGTTGCGGATGACACATCAGAAAGCATTCTGGAAGAGTACTCTAAAATATATATTCCCATTCTCCCCATCAATGCTGTGTGTAGTTGTAAGAAAGACTGTCCCATGTTAATGTGGAGAATGATATTTTTAAAAACTATAATTTACTAATGCTCTTGCTTGGCGCTGACTGTAGTTACTGGCTAATTATTAAGGATAAATCGAATAGCAAGAGTTTGTGATTTATAGTTTTAAGAGTTTGTCCCCTAGAGTAAGTACTGTTAAACCTCAAGATGTCACTCCTAGGGGGCATCATCTGCTGACTTTTCTTTTATAAAATCACCAGAAATTAAAATACCTAGTCCTCTCCTTTTTCCCTTCTTCCTGAAATCATATGGTAACAAGCACGTAAAGCCACCAGGATACAATGAAGAGTTTTGCTTGAATAGAGAATAACCTGAATACAGCAATGATGAAGAATATTAACAAAGAAGGAATAGGCCCCTAACTACTGGTCACATAATATAGAAGAAAATCTGATGAAATCAGAGACCATGAATTTATATCCTGGTTTGACCACTTGCTACCTCTATGTTCTTATTTATACATGCTATGGTTTATTTCTACTATATGTATGTATGTATGTATGTATGTATATATATATATATATATATATATATATATACATATACTACACACATTTATAGATATATACGCATATATTTCATATATATATATACATATAGTTATATTTTTGCATCCTATGGGGTATATTCTACAGTTATTTTATTTTTTTGGAGGGGAGAAGGCAAGGCAATTGGGGTTAAATGACTTGCCCCAGGTCACACAGCTACTAAGTACATCAAGTGTCTGAGCCTGGATTTGAACTCAGTTCCTCCTGAAGCTAGGGCCAGTGCTCTATTCACTGTGCCACCTATCTGTCTGCATATAGTTATTTTAAATGGAAATCCTTATTTAGCTTCTTGCTGAGTTCTGTTGGTAATATATAGAAATGCTGATGATTTATATAGATTTATTTTATACACATATATAGTTTTACACACACATATATATTTATATACACATAGGGGCTCAACTTTGTTGAATTTATCAACAATTTCAATTAAATTTTAACTGACTCTCTAGGGACTTCTAAGTAAATCCTATCTGCAGAAAATGATAATTTTCTTTCCTTTCTGCCCATACTTACATACTTAATTTCTTTTTCTTACTATAAGAAATGGCAGTGATGATAACTGACAATTTTGTGTTACCTGTGCTCTTACTGGAAAGAATTCTAGTTTGTCCTCATTACATGTAATGATGACTCTTGGTTATAGATAGATAGCATATTAAGAAAAGACCCACTTATTCTTATTTTGTAGTGTTGTTGCTGTTTTTTTTTACTAGAAATGAATATTGCAGTTTGTCAGAAAGCTTTTCTTGATCTACTGATATAACCATGTGATTTTTGTTTTTGTTATTTATATGGTCTATTACAATTTGCCTAATTTTTGAAACAACTCTGAATTCCTGGTATAAATCTAACCTGGTCATAGTTTATGACCTTTTTGATGTGTTATTCTACCCCCTTGCTAATATTTTCTTTAAAAGGTTCAGGCCAACCTTCATCAGGGATATTGGCCTATAATTTTCTCTCTGTTTTACATCTTCCTATTTTAGATATCAAAACTAAATTTGTATCACAGAAGGGATTTGGTAGGAATCTTTTTTTTTTTTTTGCAAATAGTTTATGTAATATTAGAATTTTTTTAATATCTGAAAGAATTCACTCGTTAATCTTGTGTTTTCTTTTCTCCCTTGAGAGTTCATGTGTTATTCAATTTCTCTTTCTGATAGTGGGTTATTTAAATTTTCTATTTCTTGTGATCATTTGAGTGTTTTTTATTTTTGGACTATCCATCCATTTCATTTAACTAGTTTTGTTGGGCATAGTTGGATAAGATAATTAACAAATTTCCTTTATTCTTCATTTTTGGTCAATTTCTTTTCATTTTTGATATTGGTCAGTTGGTTTTCATCTTTAACTACATTACCTAATTGTTTTTTGTCTATTATAGTAGTTTTAGTTATTTAAAAGTAAGCTCCTATTTTTATTAAATCTTTTAGATTTATTGTGATAATGGGGTACAGAAATCCACAAAAGTGAAGAGAAAATATTTATA
>CM053580.1:70734022-70750158 GCA_028627135.1 Pseudochirops cupreus | reverse complement strand
CTTTAAAATTTCTTGGACAACGGAAATCAAATGTCATCTTCAACCTTTTCCAAAAGAGAAACAAGACATCTTATTCTTCTTTAAATTCAAACCCAGTAAAAAGAATCCATGGAAAAAGCTATTGTTAGTAGTCTAAATTAAATCTAAAGTTAGATATTAGATGCTGACATTAGTTTGTAAAATATGTAAGGAAAGACAATATTATTAAATAAAATGATGTGTAATTTTTGTCATTTGACTTTGATTTGAGTTGATTTGCTCAAGCTGTGAAATCCTACCTATACTAAAACTCTTAAAAATTATTAAAATGTGATTATACAGAAGTTTCATCAAGTGCTTGTTTCCCTTATGTCATTTTCTACACCTAAATACTTCACGTGGAAGGATTTTTTAAATTGTCAAAAATTTTAAAAGATTTTAAAATATTCAAAATTACTACATAAGATCACATTTCCTCAAGTTATTATTTACATCCTTTTTTAGTATGTCTTGTTTTTTTTCTCTTTTTGTATAATGCTTCTATTTTATTTAACTTTTTAGTTCACATAGTCCTTAAAGACTGAATTAATAAATACATGATACTTTCAAATCCTTAACTATTTTCTCAAACTATTTCTGACCTGTGTAAGTTTGTCTAGCTCCCCAAGCCAAGCCCCAAACATTTTGTCCAGATCCTGATCTTCTTTGTCACTGTCTTCCTCAGCACCATGGTCAAGTTCTTCATCTGATAACTGTTCCATCTGAAATACAAGAAATTTACCTTAGTACTTTAATTACAATCAATAATTAAATTTCTAACAAGTCTATTATTCTTAAATTCAGTATGTAAGTTTCACCTACATAGAATCAAACAAAACAGGCAAATTAGAAATAAAAGCTATTTGCTATGAAAGTCCAAGAATGTGAAATGACAGTAAAAAATCTCTTGTTCCCAGAGCTGTCCCACCAATCAACAAATTGTATTCTTTTATGTGGTAGGAAAAAAATGCTAGAATGGGAGTTAGAACTGAGTCCTAACGTGAGCTCTTCAACACTACAATACTGTGGCCCTCACTAAGTGACCAGATCTGTTCATTTCTCACATTCTTAATCTCTCTCTGGCTTTAACATTCTGATTTCTTCCTAGATAAACTGTTCTCCCCTAGAAAACCCAGCTCCGTCTCCAAGAAGGGAAGAAAATAGCTTCAGAATACTTCAAACAGGCAAGTCATTATTTTATTTAACCTGTTAAGACTCCAAAGCAGCTATAGAGATACAGTTGTATAAGCAATTATGAAGGCAGGGTGAAAATAGCATAAAGCTTTGTTTCAGTGACCACTTGCTAGATTTCAAAAAGATCCTAGTTTCTCTTTCAAACTTTCTTCTTCTACTTTACCCCACCCTGACCACCTTTTACCCTTTATAAAATCTATATAATCTCACTTCACAAAAGCCCCAATACACACATACACACACACACACACACACACACACACACACGTATTGTTGCAACTTTGTTCCAAATACCTTGATAAAAGGAATTTCTTTCTAACAATGTGCAAACCTAAACAAGGCATTATAATTCAGTTAATTATTTTAATTATTTTAAAAATTAATTTATTTTTAGTTTTCAACATTTGTTTCCACAAGATTTTGAGTTACAATTTCTCTTCCTGTCTTTCCCCCACCCCCACCCCAAAATAGCAAGCCTACTGAATACCCCTTTCCCCCAATCTATTCTCTCTTATATCCTCCCCCATCACCCCCCTAACTTTCTAGTTGGGGGCAAGATGGATTTTTATACCCCAGTACCTGCATATCTTATTTCCCAGTTGTATGTAAAAAAATAATTTTTTTAAACATTTGTTTTTTTTTAAACTTTGAGTTCTAGATTTTTTTCCCCTTCTTCCCTCCTCACCCACCCCCACTGGGAAGATAAGCAATTCAATATAGGTTGTACATGTGTAGTTACCCAAATAATTTCCACAGTATTGTGAAAGACTATTTGTTATATTGTGAAAGACTGTTTCCCTCCAACCTATCCTACCTCCCGACTTATTCTATTTTTTCCTTTGACCCTATCCCTTTTCAAAAATGTTTGCTTCTAACTACCCTCTCCCCCAATCTGCCCTCCCTTCTATCATCCCTCCTCTTATCACTTACACCCCTATTTTCCTTTAGGGTAGGATACCCAATTGAGTGTGTATGTTATTCCCTCCTTAAGCCAAATTCAATGAGAATAAGGTTGTCCCGTTCCCTTTCACCTTCCTGCTCTTACCCTCCATTGTAACAGTTTTCTCTTGCCTCTTAATAATTCTAATTATTTAGAGAATAGAAAAAAGGGAATGACTAGAGAATGGAAAAATGGGATGACTAAAGAACTTATTCAGACATTTTTGCTGCAGTTGTAATATAAAGTTATTTTGAATTATTGCTAATGTCTTTCGCAATAATATCACCTAAGGTAATCTGTTTAATCATGCTAAAACGTAAGTTTTTCCAACCACTTTCATTTCATAATACACTTCAAAATGTGGATTTCTCATAGTATACACAAAGAAAACAATGTCAGCTAGATGTCTGACAAAGCCTAGTAGTCCTAAATGACCTGATAAAATAATAAATTGGAAGGTCATTGATGGAGAAGATAGGTTAAAGAAAGACCTCATGAAATTACATCTATGACTGATAAAGCAACAAAAAAAGAAAAGAATTAATGGCAACTAGGCTGCCATGAAGTAAACTTGGATTAGCAACCTCATATTAAAACGTCAAAGCATAATAATTGCTAGGAGGAGGCAAAATTTTTTTAAAAAGTTTTATTGGATTGGAGGAGCAGGGGATCTCAATGCCAGGAAGGTGGGCAAGTACAGCCTGAGTAGTGGGAAAAGCTCTCCCATTAGAATTGCTTACTGTAGTATTTAGGCTTGCACAGTGCATTAGTGTGTCCTGATACATTGGTTGGTGAAGCAGAATCATATCATGCTTTACTGAGAAAAATCACAAAATTTATATTCCTCAAAAGGAAGAACCTGACTTGGCAAAAAGAGAGATCTTGGGGTAAAGAGAGAGACACTTTGTGATCCACATAAAGTAAACCATTTTGAGAAATATTATATTGGCTGACAACCTAGAGGTAGAATCTATACTCAGACTTTCTGGACTCCAAGACCAGCATTTAATATAGTACAGCACGTTGGTGTATTTTTTTTTTTTTTTGCTTTTTGGAGCGGGGAGGGCAGGGCAATTGGAGTTAAGTGACTTGCCCAAGGTTACATGGCTAGTATGTGTCAAGTGTCAGGCTGGATTTAAACTCTAGTCCTCCTGACTTCAGGGCCAGTGCTCTATTCACTGCGCCACCTAGCTGCCCTAAATTGGTGTATTCTCAAAGAACAGAATTCTAAAAACAAATGAGGAGTTAAGTGAAAATTTTTAAAAGATTAAAAAATCCTGATGTAAACTTTTACTATTTTGTTCTATTACAAATCCGTTAAGAAAATATGTAGTTGAAGAAATGGAAACTTAACAAGGTCAGAGATGTTTCTATAACTTTCCTAATGACAAAGGGTGATCTGATACAAATGAATGGTCCTTCGTTCTACTCATTATTCAATCTGAAACAAATAGTTTGCTATTTCAGCTCTATATTGCCATCTGCTCTTAAATTCCTTCTCTCATAACCCTAGCCTCATTGTTCTTTTGCCAAAATTTAGCCATGGATTACTCTCACCATCCTCTTCCCCTTCACTCCTACTCCAGAGCTGTATAAATTTCAAATTCTGGTTATCCAGCCTCACATGGGAACTTACTACACTTGGTTTTCTCTAGTCCTCACTCACACAGCTCCAATTCCAATCTCCATATGGTAGGCATCTCAAATGCCTTTGCATTGGCTATCTCCTTTGCCTGGAACACACTCTCTCCTCCTTATCAGTGCTTCAGAGTAGTGTCTTCTTTTAAGATGCAACTCAAATGCCAATGGCCTCTCCCCCCCCCCCAAAAAAGATGCAGCTCAATCATCTTTTGCATGAAGATTTTCCTTAACTCCAACTGCTAGTGCCTTCCCTCTTAAAGGACCTTACAGTCAACTACCTCGCATGTGTGCATATTTATCAACTTTTGATTTATGTTGTATATATTTGCTCTCTCCCCCATTAGAATGTAAATTCATTTGGAGTAGAGAGCAATGCATTCTATGTACTTCGATCCCCAGCACAGTGCCTTAGTAGATAGAACATGCTTAATACTTGTTGACTAACATCTTTTTAAAAGGCTCAACTGAAATGATTTCTCCTTCTTCTTCACTCTCAATTCACAGTGTAAGATCTAGGTTTAGGCTGGTTATTTAACCCAGATTTCTTAACCTGGTACTTATGGATCCCATCCCCCCCAAAAAGAGGTCCATGAATAGATTTCAGGGGGTCTACGAATCTGTATGGGGAAAAAAATTGTCTTATTTTCACTAATGCTATATATTTTATGCATTTAAAAACATTATTCTGAGACGTCCATAAGCTACACCAGACTGCTAAAAGGTCTATTACACAAAAAAGGGTTAAGAATATCCAAATTCTAGTCTATCATTTTACATGTGAGGGAATTGAGGTTCAGAGATTAAATAATCTGCTAAAAGTTACATAAGCTGGGAACTCTCTCTCCCCCCTCCCTCACCTCATATTATATTGCAATACATGCCGTATACATTTAATATGTATAATAGAATGAAGGCTCCTGAAGAGCAGAAACTCTTTCATTTTTGTCACTTAGCTCCATTATTTAGCACAGTATCTTGCATACATTAGTCACTTATTTGTTGTCTTTTTGAGTAATATGATGTAAGTCTGGAAAGACATTGGTGCAAGACTGTGAAAGACCTTAAATACCAGTCTGAGGAGTATGTATTTAATCCTATAAGCAATTTTTTTATTAGTGGGGTTAGGCCTATGCCATAGGAAGAGAAAATTGTATTGTAATATATTAACTACCTTTAGCCTTAGTATGCTAATATATTAACTATCTTCTATCAAAGACAGAAAAATCTATTTGGAAAAGTCAATGGAAAGAAGAACCTTTCTGAACTTATACCAAAAAACAGGTGTAATGCTAATTCTCTACCTTTACTAGAAGGTTTAACAAATTGTCAACTTCCTCTTTCTTCTGAATCCTTGTAGTTTCCATGCTTCTTCAAAATAAACAAAATAAGAATAACTTAGATGTTTAAATATTCTTGTTTTCTTTTTTGCTTTTTTTTGGAGGGCAGGGCAATTGGGGTTAAGTGACTTGCCCAAGGTCACATGGCTAGTAAATATTAAGTGTCAGAGGCCACATTTGAACTCAGGTCCACCTGACTCCAGGGCTGGTACTCTATTCACTGCGCCAACTAGCTGCCCCTGCTTAAATATTCTTAAGAGTAATTCTCACTTGAATTATTAATATTTATATCTCTTGACCCTAAGCGTACTGCAAACGAATATATTATCAAAAAAAACACCACTGCAGACTTTTATCCAACCTAACCCCTGCCCATTAGGTTACCTTTATGTTAATTTAAAAACAAAAGCAAAAAAAATAGCTTCCGAAAATTTACAGAGCATTTCAGTCAACACCATTATTAATGTATCCCTTGTGTAGAACAATGTAGTATTATGAGAGAATTAAATAATAAATGGAAATGATGTAGTGACCTAGACACTATTCAACATTTTACAAACAAAATTTTTCTAGTTTTCTTTTCCATTTGAGTTTCTGACACAATTTCACTGTTGTATTTTAAAAAATGGCTTTCATAAGACAGAATATGCGATTTAGCAACTTATCCATAGCTTGTTCCTTTTCCAATAAATAGACTAGTAAACAATTCAGTATCTGTTGATAAACTCTAGCATTCTTCATAGGCTGATTCTGATTTTTCTAAACCTTATTCCTTCTAACCTGGAATCACTTTTTATATATTCTAAACACAAAATTAGCAGCCTATACAAAGCTTTTACACAAATACTTAAGTAAGCAAATCTGGCATTGCAATGGATTTTAATTTGTCAATTTCTTAAAGATCCTACCCAATCTGTTAAAAAAAAGAAAATCAGTGGCAATAGCTATAAATCAATGCCTTCTCCCTAAAATATAGAACACTTCTACATTTCTTGTTGTGATTTCTTTCTCACTCAATAATTAAACCAATCTTAGCCTTTTGGCCTCAGAACCTGAAACCTGTATCATGCACTACTAGTAATGGTAACAAATGGTACTCAAAGACAGCAATTCAAAAATCAATGGGTAGGGAAAGAGGGTTAGCAAAATTTCACAAGCAACTGAAAGTGATCTTCGTTTTAAAATGAAGTATGAATTTGAATAAAAATCCTCTAGTCATAAGTTTTTTTAAGTCATAAATTTTTTTCTTAATCTCTAAATACGCTCAGGTAAAATATAACCTGCTAACAAGTTATTTCATGGATGTTAGATTAATATTTGTGGGGGAAGGGAAGTTATTAATTTCAATTAATCTCTGCTACATGTGTCAGCCTATGAAGTCAAGAGATTTCAAAATACACAACCATCTATAAGCAGCGGTTCTCAACCTGTTCAACTCCTTTGGTGGTCAAACAACTCTTTCACAGGGGTCACAGGAGTCACCTAAGATCACTGGAAAACACATATTTCTGATGGTCTTGGGAACCCAGTCACTACTCCTCTATCTGTCTCCAGGTGGGTCCACCAACATATGAATATAAAGGGTTGCAGCACTAGGAAGGTTGAAAACCACTGATCCATAGGAAAGCAGCACACTTTCACATAGTACTGGGCTTATGACAAATTTTAACTTTGGCAACCAGGAGAAAGGAAATCCCACTCGACCAGTTGGTTGCCTGCAACTCACACCAAGTGTCCTAATCAACTCCTACCTAAAGTGATCTTTAGATGATACTGTTGCAGTTATTTAATCAGAATCTTATGCTTCGTTCTAGATACAGAACAAAATTCAATGTCTCTGGAATCTTGAGGATCTAGGTTCAAATCCTACCTCAGATACTTACTACCTGGATGACCTTAAAACAATTAATTCAACCTCCCTGGACTTTAATTTCCTTGTCTATAAAATAAGTGGGTTGGGTTAGAGGACATCTGAGGTCCCTTGTAGTTCTAAATCAAACAATCTATGATCTCAATCCAGTTCTGAAACATAAGAAATGAAATGCAAAACAAATATAACAAATAGCAAGTCTAAATATATAGTATTCCAATTTTTTAACTTACTTATGACTTTAATAATTGTAGGACACTACTCAAAACCAATAATGAAATATTAGCTAAGAAAATGAGAAGTGGTAACAAAAGTGTAACTGATGAATTTGCAGAATATTCTTCCTAATTATGGAGACTGGGTGTTTCTGTCCTTAGATTTTATCCGATGGCAATTTTATTGAGGTATGGTTTTTCCTGTTGTTTTTCCTTAAGATCTCCAGTCACACTTGAACTAGTGAACAAAATGTAACAGATCTTCAAATAATAGCTCTAAATACATTTGACTTGCCTGATTTTACCCTAATGGAGACAAATCACATTTAAGGTAGCATTTTCCTCTTACCTAAAGGAGTGTGAGGGGATGGGAGTCGGGGAGGAAGCACAACCAAGAAGGTAAAGGGGGCAAGGTATTTAACCTCTCTTGTTCTCAGTTTTCCCAACTGTAAAATGAGGGGGTTGGATTAGATGGGGGAGAGAAGAAAGGGGGGAACCTGTGGCCTCAGGGTCATATGTATCCTTCTAGGTTCTCAAGTGCAGCCCTTTGACATAAACGAAACTTCACAGAACAAATCCCCTTAATAAAAGAACTAGATCCTACCAGCTCTAAATCTAGGATCCTATGATCTTTTTAAAGTTTCCAAATCTGTAGTTTCTATAGAATTTTCTTAGATAATATGAAAAGGAACCAATGAATAAACTGCCTGGTGTGCTAACTGCTTTGGGAAATAGCAGTTCTTGCACATGAGTTTATAGTATGATTTGAAAGCTAGGTTATAGACCTGAAAGAATTATATGACATTTTAAACCAGTATAAAATCAAGTGTTATATGGTAGAGACCATAAGGAACTTTAAAGAAAGAAAAGATCAGTGGGTCTGTAGCAATCAGGGAAGACTGATGAGAAGGGTAAATATAATCACAGAAATGTAGAGCTAGAAAAGCTTTGTTTGCAGAAAGCATAGATTTTGGACTGCTAAAGAAGAAAAGCAAATGAGCATGATTTAAAGGCAAAGAGAATGATTTAATGTGCTGTTTTTAAATGGTCTTTTAAAATGCATGAGCTTATAATATCTATTATTTGATATTACAATTTCTGTTAGCTCTATTTGACACCGAGAAACCCTTAGGGCTCAAAGTCATTGTATATAAGATAACAGATTTAAGGAGGCAAGAGGAGTTCATCTAATTCAACAGCCTTAGTTTACAGATGAAGCTCAGTTAGAAGGTACCTTAGGGTTAATTTATGAAGATACTGAAGCTCATAACATACTCATATTTAAAATGAGGGGATTAGACTGCATGACTTAAAAATCCCTTCTAACAATAAAAGTCTATGGATTCTCTTTCCTTGTAGGAGGATTAGATAAAGTTCCTTGGAGGAAGAAGCACTTGAGCCAAGTCTTAAAATTCTGGTCTTGAGGCAGAGAGATGTGAAGTAATTGCTCAAAATTTATAAAAGGAATTAAGTAACAAAGCTAGAGTTAAAATCTAGGTAACCTAACTCCAAAGTATAACATTCTTTCCTATATCACGCTATGTGACTTGTTTTATAGGGAAAAAAAACCTTAGTAACATTTGGACCCAATGAAGTGGGTAAAACCTAGTGGGAGTAACTACCTCCCCTTCATGTTTTTAACACACTGGGAAAAGTGATAGCAGAACTAACTTAAATTTCCAACTTTATCTCATACTACTTATTTCTCTCCATCCACCCTACCCTTCTTCCACACTCATTCACTTGATCTCTCATACATATATATTGGACTTTCTTGACTCTCAGTCTTTCCTCTTACTATGCCCTATATCTGGAATGCTCTCCTTTTCTGTATTTGTTAAAATTCTTTGCCATCTTTCCAGATCAAGATAAAGTGTAAGTTCCTCCAAGAAAACTCCTGTACTCTTCCCAGTGAGAAACAGAATCACAGACTTTTAAAGTTAAAGGGGAATTTAGATGGTCACCTAGTTCAATCTCATTTTAGAGATGAGAAAACCATGAATCTCAGTAACTTCATCTGTTAAAAAAGGAAGTTCTTTCTAAGATCCTTTCCAAGGTGCTACCTGGTGTTATCCATGTAGCAGACACTTCAATTTTATGAAGTCTTGCATAATGCAGGGAGTAGACCTGAGACTGGGAAATTTACTCCCTTGGAGGGTTCACTCATCTACAAGATCAGTGAGGGCCATCTAGGGAAAGCAATGTCATTCAGATTGTTCTTTCCTTAGAAAGCTAGCTCTATCTTGAATATAAAACATTTAGCTACCCATTTCTTAAAAAATAAGGCTAAAGTAATAGAATTATTTTAAATAAAAACAGCCAAAAAATCATCAATTACATATTATGGTCAATAAAAAGCAGAGAAAAAAAAATAAGGGGGAAAGAAGTAGAACAGTGGAGTAAGAGGAAGATAGGGTAGGCTGAATGAAGGAAGCAAATAGGACTTAAATATCTCTCCATAATTTTACCTAAATTAAATTATATATTTAGTGCCATACCAATCAATGTAAGAAAAAATTACTTTACAGAGCCAGAAAAAATAATGATAAAATTCATTTGGAATAACAAAAGGTCCAGAATATCAAGGCAATTAATGAAAAGAAATGCTAGGGAAGGTGGCCTAGCCATACCAGATCTTAATCTCTATTATAAAGCAGCAGTCATCAAAACTACTTGGTACTGGCTGAGGAATAGAGTAGTGGATCAATGGAATAGAATTGGGTACAAAAGACTCAGTAGTCAACGATTATAGTAATATACTGTTTGATAAGTCCAAAGACCCCAGTTTTTGGGATAAGAACGCACTATTTGACAAAAATTGCTGGGAAAACTGGAATATAGTATGGCAGAAACTGGGCATAGATGATCATCTAACACCGTACACCACAATCAAGTCTAAATGGGTGTACAATCTAGGTATAAAGGCTGTATATATACTTATATACTGTAAGTAAGCTGGGGAAGCAAGGAACAGTTTACCTGTCCGATTTATGGAGTAGGGAAGACTTTACCAAAGAAGAGTTAGAGAACATTATAAAATGCAAAATGGATAATCTCGATTACATTAAATTAAAAAGTTTCTGTACAAACAAAGCCAATGTAACCAAGATTAAGAGGGAAGTGGGAAACTGGGAAAGAATTTTTACAACCAGTGTCTCTGATAAAGGCCTCATTTCTAAAATACACAGGGTTAATTAAGTAAAATCTATAAGAATACAAGTCATTCCCCAATTGACAAATGGTCAGAGGATATGAACAGGCAATTTTCAGAGGTAGAAATTAAAGATATCTATAAGCATATGAAAAAATGCTCTAAATCACTATTGATTTGAGAAATGCAAATCAAAACAACTTTGAGGTGCCACATCTCACCAATAAGATTGGCTAAGATGACAAAACAGGAAAATGACAAATGCTGGAGAGGATGTGGAAAAATTGGAACATTAATGCACTGTTGGTGGAGCTGTGAACTGATAGAACCATTCTGGAGAGCAATCTGGAACTATACCCAAAGGGCTATAAATAATTGCATACCCTTTGACCTAGTAATACCACTTCTGGGGTTGTATCCCAAAGAGATCATAGAAGTGGGAGGAAGACCCATATGTACAAAATTATTTATTACAGCTCTCTTTGTGGAGGCAAAAAACTGGAAATTAAGGGGATGCCCATCAATTGGGGAATGGCTAAACAAGTTGTGGTATATGAATGTAATGGAATGCTATTATGCTATAAGAAATGGGGAGGAGATGGACTTCATATTTATTACCCAGAGAGGTTTATACAAACTGATACTAAATGAGAAGAGCAGAACCAGGAAAAATTTGTACACAATCAGACACATCATATGTGTGACAACCAACCTTGATAAACTGGACTCTTCTCAGCAACGCACAGTTAAAGACAACTCTAAAAGTCTCAGGATGGAAGGAGGTATCTACATTCAGAGAAAGATCTAGAAAGAACAGAGTTTAAATGGAGATTGAAGCAATCTACATGCTCTCTTTCTTTTCCATGTTAGTTTTGTTTCCTCTTTCCCATTGTTCATTCCATCTGTTACAACCCTTCTATATAACCAGACTACAGTCCAATAGGAAAGTATTTGCAGATCCTATACTTGATTGCATGCCTCCATGGGTGGAGGTGGGGAGAGAATAGGAAGGGGAGAAAATTTGAAACTCAAGGGATTCTGGAATTGAATCTTGTAAACTAAAAGTAAATAAACAAATCAATTAAAAAAAATATCTCTGCTTAGTTTGCATGCAGGATTATATGCCAATCACTCCCTTTACAGACCTAACTGTACTTGTTTATATATTTTTATAATATGATAGACTCAGCATTTCCTACTTTTCTTTGGAGAGGTCAAAATGATCTCAAAGTATACAGATGGTTATCCAGAAGGAAAAAAGGGGATATATAAGGGAAGATTTACCCTGTCAGGTTTCCCTCCCTTTCCTGTTACCAGTGAACAATTATTATCATTACTTCACTAAGGATTAGAGAAAAAAGGAAACAAATTTTATGAGCCTGGATTGGGTGCTCAAACTATCACCAAAATATTACAACAAAAACAATACAACTAACTTATATTAACCGTCATTTACATGCAAGACAATGTTAAGAACTGGTGCTACTAAGAAAAAAAAAAGGAACAAGCCCTGGCCTTTAAAAAGCTTGTACAATCAACTCACATTTATATAGTACTTTAAGGGGTGAAAAGTGTTTTACATAGATTATTCCATTTGGTTATCACAACAACCCTCTAAAGCAGTTGCTATTATCCCCATTTAACAGAAGAAGAAACTGAAGCTCAGAGTGTTTAAATGAGTTGCCCAGAATGCTTGAGGCAAGATCTGCAAGGTCTTCCTTCCCAATAGAACATAAGTTTCCTGAAGCCAGGGGCTATTTGACTTTTGTCTTTAGTACCAAACCCAGTGCCTGGCACATAGAAGATACTTATTAAATGCCTACTGATTGATTCATGACTCCAAGAATAGTGATCCATTATGCCACAAGGCAATGTGTAAAAGCATAAAACACATACAAAAGTCCCACTGTAGCAGGGGAAAGAATACTGGATTTGAAATCAAAGGATGTAGATTCAAATCCCAGCCCCATGTATTACTATCTATCCAAACTTACTTCAGGAAGGCTCAAGGAATGTTGCATGGAAAAGAAGGCATTTGAACTAGGTCTTGAGGAAAACTTGTAGGATTTCAAAATGATCTTTTACTTCCTTGGACCTTGAATATCATTTTACACCTGTTTTGTACATCAGTTTTCCTTTCTATATTAGTTATTTGTGAATGTCTCTTATTCTTCTAAAGACTGTAAACTCCATGAGAACACAGATTGTCTTAATCTCTCTCTTCCAATCAACAAGCATTTCTTAAGGCACTGTTTTATGTGCTCAAGATAAAAATGTAAAGAATGCCCTCTATGTATACATTTACACATATATAAACACACTCACACATATATTTATACATACATACACTCTCCTATATATACATATATGTATACATATATATACACACATATATTCCCTTCAACTATCCTCATACTGAAAAAAGTCTCATGAGTTACAATTATTGTTTTTCCATGTAGGAATGTAAAAAGTTCAACTTCAATAAGTTCTTTATGATTTCTTTTTCCTGTTTACCTTCTCAAGCTTCTTGTATTTTCTGTTCAGCTCTGGTTTTTTTTCATCAAGAATGCTTGAAAGTCCTCTATTTCACCAAGTGACCATATTTTCCCATGAAGCATTATACTCAGGGTGGGTGATTCTTGGTTGTAACCCTAACTCCTCTAACCTCCAGAATTATCATATTCTAAGCCCTTGGATCCCTTAGTGTAGAAGCTGCTAGATCTTGTGTTATCCTGATTGTGTTTCCATAATACTCAAATTGTTTCTTCTTGATTGCTTGTAATATTTTTCTCCTTGACCTGGGAACTCTGGAATTTGGCTGTAATATTCCTACGAGTTTTTTTTGGGACCTTACTCAAGAGGTGATCAGCAAATTCTTTCAATTTCTATTTTGCCCTATGGTTCTAGAATATCTGGGCAATTTTCCTTGAGAATTTCTTGAAGGATGATTTCTAGGCTCTTTTTTTGATCATGGCTTTCAGGTAGTCCAATAATTTTTAAATGATCTCTCCTGGATCTATTTGCCAGGTCAGTGGTCCAATGAGATATTTCACCATTACCTTCTATTTTTTCATTTGTTTGGATCTGTTTTATAGTATCTTGATTTCTCATAAAGTCATTAGCTTCCATTTGCTCCAGTCTAATTTTGGAGGAATTATTCTCTTCAGTGAGTTTTTGAAATTCCTTTTCCCTCTGGCCAATTCAGCTTTTTAAGGAATTCTTTTTCTCATTGGCTTTTTGGGCCTCTTCTGCCATTTGGGTTAGTCTATTTTTTAAGGTGTTACTTTCTTCAGTTAGGCTGTTGACTCGCTTTTCACGATTTTCTTACACTTCTCTTACTTGATTTTCAAAATCCCTCCTGAGCTCCTCCACGGCCTGTAACCAGTTTATATTTTTCTTGGAAGCTTTTGATGCAGGAGTTTTGACTTTTTTCTCTTCCTTTCATTGCATGTTTTGATCCTTTTTGTCCCCAGAAAAAGATTCTCTCTGGCTGCACTTCCTCTGTTTGCTCATCTTGCCAGCCAGTTACTTGACTTTTCAGCTCTTTGCCATGAAAGAACTCTGCTTCCAGAATGGAGAGAGCTGTGTCCCAAATTGCTGGGGTTTTCACAGTTGTGGTCAGAGCTGTTTTCAAAGCTATGAGTAGGGTGCTCTCTCTACAACTACCATAAGCTCTGGCACACTAGCATTCCTCACCCTAGGACCACCACCCAAGACTGTGACCCAGATTCAAGCAGGTCAAAGCAAGAGCAATTACCCTCTGAATGGTTGCTTGGTCCCTACTATGACTGGTAGGGCAGGAGCCAGAAGCGGTAGCAGCTGCAGCAGTTGCAGCTACTGTCACCTCCGCTGCCCTGGGGGCAGTGATTCACTCTCCTGAAGTCTGCTCTGGTTGGTCTTGGTCTGTGCCACTGGTCGGGGCCAACCTGGGCGTGGGCCTGTGCAACTCAGGCAGCACTGGGCTTGCCTCCCAGCTCGGTGTGATAGAACCTCCCTGTCGGCCTGCCAGGCTGCTTTCAGTGGGAGATGTTTCTCTCTGTCACTTCATGGGTTCTATAGCTCTAAAATTTGTTTAGAGTCATTTTTTTTCACAGGTATTGGAGACGGTTGGAGTGGGAGCTCAAGCAAGTTCCTGCTTTTACTCTGTCATCTTGGCTCTGCCCCCTGACTAGATAGTCTTGACTTATTTTCAGGAAAACTTTTTTTAAAAGTTTTAATTGTTCCTTATATTCTTACTCAGAAACATAACCTGCAATTTATTTTAAAAGCAATTTAACAAAAACTGTTATTCAGTTCAAAGAACACATAAGATGTAAAAAAAGAATTCACTGAGGGGGAAAAAGCCCTATGCTACAATAGAAAGTAACCTTTAAAAACACGTGTATGTGTTGTACATGTGTGTATATGTGTAAATATATGTATATATATATACACACACACACTATATATATATATATATATATATATATGGATATATGGATATATGGATTATTATTTAAAGTCTAAACACCATTGTCCTTACAGTAGTATAGCATTTTTTAAAAAGGCACTTAAAGTTTATATTGCTATACTTAGTCGTGAGAAAACTACAAATTCATGGTCAAAGTTTTCGGTTCCAGAATTCTTTTTAACTTCTCTCCCTGATCTATTATTCACAATGCTACAAAGGCTGCATGGTGCCAAACTACTGCAAATGATGAACTCCTTTTCAGATTTTGGCTATGAAACATTAAAAACTTCTAGGCTAGGGGCGGAGCCAAGACGGCAGCGTAGGAGCAGCAACATATCGCAGCTCTCACATAGCCACCCCAAAATACCCATAAAATATGACTCTAAACTAATCCTAGAACTCCAAAATGCACCAAATATACCTTCCACTAAAGTCAGCTCGGCTACGAGGAACCATATCAGCACTGCGAACCGAAACCAGCCTGGCCTGAAGCCCTGGCTGAGCCCTGGGGGCGGCTGGACAGGAGGAGCCTCGGATTAGCAGCAGCTGTGAGCAGTGTTCAGAACTAGGTCAGTGGATCTTGTGAAATCGGGGGAGAAAAGCAATCCGGCGGAAAGGCCTGCAGGGCTGGAAGGTGCAAGGCAGAGGTTTTGCACCCACTTCCGCGTTGCAGCTTCCGCGCCCACAGCCTGCAGACAGCAGGGGGACTAAGCGATTGTTCAGAGGCCGAGTGCTCTCGCATTGAGCGGCCTGGATCCAGATCGCCGTCTTGGGCCTCGGTCCTGGAGTCTTCATTATCCAGTGAGCTGGAAGTAAGGTACGAAAGGGACCCAGCACCTTCCTGAGAGCTATGGCAGCCGGGAGGACCCCAGTGATTTGGGACAGAGCTTTCCCTTCTGGAAGCAGAGGCCCACAGAGATTTAAAAAAAAAATCATGGACTGACCAACCATGAGTAAGAATAAGCATAAGAAGCAAAGTAAGAACAGCAACCAAACCCTAGATTCCTTCTTTAGGGAAAAGAAAGATCATGGCAAAGAGAGGGAGGAGGAGAGTTCAGCCAGAGCTCCCCCACCAGGGGCCTCCAATAAACATGAAGAATGCCTTAAAGCTAGAGATGAGCTGAAGAAGGATTTTGAAAACCAAATCCGAGAAGTGGAAGAAAAATTGGAAAGAGAAATAAGAATGTTGCAAGAAAATCATGAAATGAGAATCAGCAGTATGACTGAAGAAATCAACACCCTAAAAAATAGATTAACTCAAATGACAAAAGAGGCCCAAAACGCCAATGAGGAGAAGAATGCCTTAACAAGTTGACTTTG
>CM053580.1:70715067-70733522 GCA_028627135.1 Pseudochirops cupreus | reverse complement strand
AAGTCCTCCACCTCACTGAATGACCATATTTTCCCTGGAACATTATACTCAATTCTGCTGGGTAGGTGATTCTTGGTTTTAATCCTAGCTCCCTTGATCCCCGGAATATCATATTTCAGGCCCTTTGATCCCTTAATGTAGAAGCTGCTAGATCCTGGGTTATCCTAACTGTGTTTCCACAGTATTCAAATTGTTTTTTCTTGGCAGCTTGTAGTATTTTCTCCTTGATCTGGGGACTCCGGAGCCTGGCTGTAACATTCCTAGGAATTTTCTTCTGGGGATCTTTTTCAAGAGGTGATTGGTGAATTCGTTCAAGTTCTATTTTGCCCTCTGGTTCTAAAATACCAGGGCAATTTTCCTTGAGAATTTCTTGAAGGATGCTTTCTAAGTTCTTTTTTTGATCATGGCTTTCAGAATTTGTTAATTACAAAACAAGTATCTTTAAAATAGGTGGTGGTGGTGGGGTTTGCTACAGATGTGGAATGGTGCACGTACTTTCAGATGATGCACTGTTCTGCCTGTTTTACTTCATTGCTGACTCTCTGTAACTCCATTTGGGTTGTTTTTTTTTTTTGGTAAAGAAACTGGAGTGGTTTGCCATCTCCTTCTCCAGCTCATTTTACAGATAAGGAAACTGAGGGAAACAGGATTAAGTCCAATAATTTTTAAATTGTCTCTCCTTGACCTATTTTCCAGGTCAGTGGTTTTTTCAAGGATATATTTCACATTGCCTTCTATTTTTTCATTTGTTTGGATCTGTTTAATAGTATCTTGATTTCTCATAAAGTCATTTGTTTCCATTTGCTCCACTCTAATTCTGAAGGAATTATTCTATTCAGAAAGCAACAAAAATCTTTTTTTGAGATTCTTTTTCCATCTTGCAAATTCAATTTTTTAAGGCATTCTTCTCCTCACTGGCTTTTTTTAGCCTCTTTTGCCATTTGAGTTAATATATTTTTAAGGTGTTTTCTTCAGTTAGGTTGTTGACTCTCTTTTCATGATTTTCTTGCATCATTCTCATTTCTCTTCCAAATTTTTCCTCCACTTCTCTTATTTGGTTTTCAAAACCTTCTTAAGCTGATCTATAGCTTGTAGACAGTCTTCATGTTTCTTGGAAGCTTTTGATGAGGGAGTTCTGACTGTGTTGTCTTCCTCCCGTTCCAAGCTTTGGTCCTTTTTTGTCCCCAAAGAAGGAATCTAAACTTCGGTTGCTGTTCTTACTTTGCTTCCTTTGCCTGCTCATGTTGGCCAGTTAATTACTTGATTTTTTTTTTAGCTCTGTGGAACTCTGCTTCCAGAGGGGAAAGCTCTGTCCCAAATCACTAGGGTTTTCACAGTTGCTGGAGCTATTGGGAAGCTGATGCAGCCCCCACCAGCTTTGGCTCACTGAAAACGCACCCCAGGACCACCACCCAAGACCACGATCCGGATCCAGGCCGCTCAATGCAAGAGCACTAGCCTCTGAACAATTGCTTGGCCCCCCTGCAGGCTGCAGGCCGGGAGCTCTGAAGCAAGCATGTGGAGGCGCCACTTCTGCTGCTTCCTTGCCCTGGAGGCGGTTTGGCTAGATTGCTTTTCTCCCCCAAATTTAGCTGAGTTCCACTGACCTTTCACTTTGTCCTTGTTTCTTATGGCTTAATAAGTCTGGAAACTGCCACAGCTGCCACTGATGTACTCTCCCTGAAGGCTCCAGCTGCAGCTCGTCCTGGCCGCCCCGGGGCCAAGCCAAGGTTTCAGGCTGGGCTGGTTTGGGCTCCCAGTGTGCTGTGATAAGCCCTTCCTGTCAAGCTGCCTTCAGCGATAGATGTGTTTTGTGAGTTCTGGAGCCCTAAAATTTGTTTAGAGTCATATTTTATGGGTATTTGAGATGGCTATGCGGAGCTGCGAAACCTTTTTGCTTCTATGTGGCCATCTTGGCTCCACCCCCCCATAAAAATGTGTTCTTAAGAGTAATAGAGCTCAGGATGCATTCTAGGATGACCAACAAGGCAAATCTGAGTTTAACTGTACCTGGAGGGAAAAATGGATGTTCAATAATTGGGAGGCATTTGAATCACTTTAAAAAGAAAACCATATCTGAAGAGATTATTTGCTTCTAGAATGCTCCAATCAACAGAAATGCAGGAGTAATAAACAAAGCATCCAAGGACAGCCAAAGCCAAGAGAGAACACTGGTAGAGAGACCAGTAAAAATACTTCTCTAAATATATACAAAGAGACAGTGGTGAAGGGAGGATCCTATGGAAGAATTGGAATCCTATGGCAGAATCCTATTTTAAACAAACTCTGCCTATGTGTTGCAAGGAATTTGTTTGTCTCTTATCATTCTTTTAAATGGGGTAAGGGAGAATGGGAGAAAAGAATTTGTTAATTACAAAACAAGTATCTTTAAAATAGGTGGTGGTGGTGGGGTTTGCTACAGATGTGGAATGGTGCACGTACTTTCAGATGATGCACTGTTCTGCCTGTTTTACTTCATTGCTGACTCTCTGTAACTCCATTTGGGCTGTTTTTTTTTTTTGGTAAAGAAACTGGAGTGGTTTGCCATCTCCTTCTCCAGCTCATTTTACAGATAAGGAAACTGAGGGAAACAGGATTAAGTGACTTGCCCAGGGTCACACAGCTACTAAGTGTCTGAAGTCACAATCTGAACTCCTCACTTCTTCCTAACTCTAGGTCTGGTGCTCTATTCACTCTGCCACCTAGTTGCCCCTTTACTTTGCTACAAGATAGCAATCTGGAAATGTTTGTAAAAGTAAAACCAAAACACACCAATAAATCTTAAAAAACCAAAGAATGAAAAGAATATTTAAAGAAACATTATAAGAAACTTTTAAAAATATGTGGAAGAGAGCAGAATGAAGTTCAGAAGGGGACAGATGTAGACAAGCAGTAGAGGGTTGGTACTGTTGACTAATTGAACATATACGCATTTATTTTTTAAACATTTAATACATATGCATTTTTTATACAGGAAGTAATCGATCGTGTGTGTGTGTGTGTGTGTGTGTGTGTGTGTGTGTGTGTGTGTGTAGAGATGGAAATGTCCACATTTCTTATGTTTAAGAAAAAAACAGGAAAAAATTTTTAAAAAGAATGGCAGGGACTGTTTGTAGATTTTGTCTTTATATTTCCAGTACTTAACACAATGCCCTGCATATATAATGAACACTTAATGAATGCTTGTTGAATTGGAATAAAACTTCAGTAGTGGGCAGTCCAGAGACCTAAAGATAATAAATCCAACTCACATTTATATAGGGCTTTAAAGTTTGCAAAGTACTTCACTACAACTCTATGATGAAGATAGTGTAAATATTATTATTCCCATTTTATAGAAGAGAAAATTGAGATTTAGAGAAGTATCATTTTCTCAGATAGTATCCAAGCTAGGGTTTGAACTAAGATGGTAAATATAGTGGAGTGACATCTTATGTGTGAGGTTCCAAAATCAAAAGGAGGAAAAATACATATTACATATTGTCCATACATACGAATTACATACTGTGGATAAGGTCTATACTTTAAGCCTGGTGTAGCTGAAAAGGATCTCAGGTCTCTTTAAAAGCAGACAACCTGTATCAGAGAGCAGGTGACTCTGAAATGGTTGCTATGGAAATTACTGAATGTAAATTTTACTTTTCACTTTAAATAGCTAAGCTGTTGGACTATGAGAGACAGAGAGCCAGGACTTCTACTTGTAAGGAAGATTAGCTGATAAAGAAAATAAACCATATTCCCTTGAAAGGACTCTATATCAGTGTGACATTAGAGCGTGACCATACCACCACATAAGTGTTATTTTTGCCTGGAATGACAGCCTGCTGAAACAGTCACTACCTTCTCAAAACATGTGGAGTCAGTTCTGCTATAATGCTCATTTTGAAAATATAAATTTGTCCACCTGGATTGAATTATTAGAGAACAATTTGAATTTTGCTTTTCTTATGCTTGCTATCATGTGATAAACAGCAAGAATGCAAAAAACTGCACCACTTTACAACAATGCACGAGCTGGAACCCTTCTAGCCCCCATTTCTACAAGGCAACTTAGTTTTCCAAGGTAAAGTGTCATATTTACTGTTTATCTTCTAGTACAACAGGAGCCACAGGACAGAGGAGATCTGATCCTCACCCCTCCCATAATCTTCCCTCCCTCCAGCCTATATATCGGCCTCACTGGTCTTGGAGATTTGGCCAAGGCTACCCTTTTACCCTTAGCCTAAGATTTTGCTAGCCTGGCACCTTCATCCCCAATCTCTGAATTAGGTGCTAGCTGGGCAGTGACTTGAAGCTGAGGATGGATGCTGCCACTATTAACTGCAGTATCTATGTATTTAATCATTTACAGGTATAAAACTGTGCAACTCTTTTTGTTAGGTTCCTATTTTTAAAAATATGTCACAGACTAAGTTTTGGAGTGTTGAACCCCTAACCGCAATTGCCCTATGGTTAGGAATGCACATATACTTTATAACATAAGTGGCTGAAGTTTTAGCCTACTTTGTGTTTGAGGAGTAATAGGGAGACCTTTCTCTGATTCCACTATTTTGTCTGACTACAATCCTTTCTTCTTTCTTTCACTGCCATAGTTCTTAAATAAATAGTATGTAATAAATTCCTTCTACCATCTGTGCTTCTTAATCTAGAGTCTGTGGACTTCTAAAAAATATTTTGACAACTATTTCAATATAATTGGTTTCCTTTGTAATCTTATATATTATATTTTATGCATTTAAAAACATTATTCTGAGAACTGACCCATAGGCCTCACTGTACCAAAGTCCACAATAGAAAAAGGTCAAGAACCCCTGCTCTATATTCTCATCAGTCACTCTTCTGCAATCTGGTTTCCATCACTCTACTGAAACTGCTTTCTAGGATCAACAGTGATTTCTTAATTGGAAATCTGAATGGTCTTTTATAGGTTAATACTACTTCCTAAAATACCTATCCCCCTTAATTCTAATGCCTTTCCACTGTTGATTTTCTTCAACTGCTTCAAATAATCTGATTCACTGGTAATAAAATTATATTTTTATAACCCATTCGGACAACTTTTTTCTAAGAGAAAAACTTACTTTTCTAGACACTGAGAAACCATTCAAAACTTCTGAGCAAGAGAGTGATATAATGAGAACAATATCTTAGGAAGGGCAATACTGATTCATAAATAGCCATATTTTCTGAATAGTAGGTTGCTGATATCAGGAACAAGGAACTTTTAAAGATCATCTAATTTAGTCTCCTTATCTTATGGATGTGTGTACTAAGGCCCAGAAAATTTAAATGAAAGACTCAATAACATCTTTCAACCACTTACCTTCAATCCTACTCTTATGCTGCTAACAAGGCAGGAAGGAGGAAAGGAAGGAGAAAAAAGAGAGAACAAGAGGGAAAAAAGGAAGGAAAGAAATAATTTATTAAATAAAAAATTTATTTATCAAATTATTATATATAAATTATTATTTAATAAATAAATTTATTTAATAAATTGAAATTTATTAAACATCTACTATGTTCCTGGCACTGTGCTTTACAAGTATCATCTCATTTAATCCTCACAATTCTGATAGGTGTTATTTCTCCATTTTACAGTTGAGGAAACTGAGGCAGTTTAAATGATTTGATGTCTGTCACCTAGCTAGTAAGTGTCTGAGGATGGATTTGAACTTGGGTGTTCCTGGCTAGGGGTCTAGTGCTCTAATTGATGCATCACCTAGCTGCCACTAAAATCATGAAACTGGGTCCACTACAAGTTTGTTACATAGGCTCAACTATATCCCTCCCTGCTAAAAGGCAATCCTTTTCATATCTTCCTAATCAATTACTATCACACTCACCGCAGTGGCTTTTCCAAAACTTTTCATCTCTTTTCAAACCTTCCACGGATTCCCCTCCCACCCTTTCAGCAGAAAATCTTGCTTCATGTTTCATTCAAAAAATTAAGGTCATTTGATGAGCTCACACTCCTCCCCTCTTCCTCAACTAACATAATTCAGATACCTTCTGCTACTACCTCTTCATTCTCATTTTTCATGAAGTAAAATCTTTATGTTACCCTTCTCACCAAGACAAACCATTCTCCATGCATAAGTGATCCCATAACATCCCATCTTCTCCTGCAAACTGTCCCCTCACTCAGTTCTACTCTCTCACTAATTTTAAATGCTCCCTGTCTATTGGCTGCTTCTATACTGCCTATAAATATGCTCATGTCTCCTCCATCCTCAAAAAACCCTTTCTCCATCAGTCTAATAGGTACTGTCCTACATCACTCCTCTTTTCTGTGACAAAATTCCTTGAGGACGCTGCCTACAATTAGTGCCTCTATATTCCTTTCTTCTCATTCTCTTAACTTTCTGCAGCCTGGCTTCTGACCACAAAATTTAACTGAAATTGCTTTCTTCAAAGTTACACTTAAGTTACACTTAATTCTTATCTTTCTTGAACCCTTTGGCTTTGACAATATCTATAATCCTATTTTCTCCCATATTCTTTTCTCTCTAGGTTTCTGAGATCTTTTCCTCTCTTGATTTTCCTACCAACTCATCCTCTGTCTCTTTTTCTAGATCTTCATCCATATCACACCTAATAACTGTGAGGTTCCCCAAGATTGTCCTGGGTCTTCTTTTCTCCCTCTATACCAGTGGTTCTCAACCTTCCTAATGCTGCAACCCTTTAATACTCGTATATGGGCATATCTGCATGTGGGTGGACAGCCTGGAGATGGTTAGAGGAGTGGGATAGAGGAGGTGTGTCTCCGTTCCCAGATGGTCTTAGGTGACCCCTGTGAAAGGGTCGTTGGACCCCCAAATCGGTCGTGACCCACAGGTTGAGAACTACTGCTCTATACTATTTCACTTGGTGTTCTCACCAGTTCCCAGTTTCGATTATCATCTCTATACAGATGATTCTCAGATTTATCTGGCAAGCATTAACCTTTCTTCTGACTACCATCTCCAACTGCCCACTGGACATCTCAAACTGGAAGTCCCAGAAACATCTTAAACTCAACATGTCCAAAAGTGAACTGTCTTTCCCCTCTTCCCTATTATTGTCATGATTATCACATCCTCAGTCACCCAGGTTAACAACCTTGGTATCATCCTTGACTCTACACTTTAACTCACTCCCCACATCCCAACACTAGTCAAGTCCTGTCATTTCTAACTTTTGTGTATGAACCCTCGGCTCTCCTGTAGCCCCAGGAAAAGGCCCTCATCACTTCACACTTGGACTACTTTGGAAAAACTGGGACAATTAACTCTTTTTGTCATGTAGTTTTCATTTGTGATTTCTCAAAATAGAGCTCCGGTAAACTAGGGTTTCATTCAGCCCATTGGGATCCAAATGGAACTACTTGACCATGCCTTTAAATCCAAATCACTCTGACTCTCAGGTCCCATCACTAATTGTCCAATCATGCATTATCTTGCCACTGGACCCAGAAGGCTCCAAAGGAGAGACTGAGGCTAGTGACTTTGTACAGCCCTGCTTTATTTAAATCCAACTCACTAGCAAGTCATGGCATCACCTTCCTGACAGGGTCTTCTTCAAAAGGAAGGACAAAAAACAACTCCAGCTCTCACTGATTGGCCAATAATAGGTCCCAGTCCAAGCCTCACTTGCTCATTGTTTGGGTTTTGAAGGCTCAGAGGGAGTGTAAATCGAAATTGTTTCTATTCTGGCCAGAAACTGAGGGTCTCCCCCTCCCCAGACTGATTCTTTTGCAAAGTGGAACAAGGCCATCTTTTGCCTTAATTCCTACCTAGCCTTTAATCACTGATTGGGTGCTGCCTCAGACAAACCTAGACCTGGGAAAGACCTTAGCTTAAAAAGGCCAGGATTTTCCACTGCATCCATGGCCATTGCCAGTGAGGCTGACATCTTTGCACACTTCTGTCTCATTTAAATACAATTCACTTAAAAGGCAAGACATCACCCTCCTGATGTCATTGTTCCTCTTTGAGAAAGAAAGAGGAACTGCAATAGCCCGCTAGTTGGTTTCCCTGCCTTAAGTCTCTCTCCATTCCAATTCCTCCTCCACTCAGCTGTCAAATTAATCTTCCTAAAGTACAGATTTGACTGTATCATCCCACTACTTAATAATCTCTAGTGGCCTCCTCTAGCACCTGCTGGATTAAGCACAAGATCTTGTTTGGCTTTTAAAGCACTTTGTAACCTGGCCCCTTCCTATCTTTCCAGTCTTCTTATATATTACTCTCATCCTAATACTCTGTGATCCAGTGACACAGATCACCTTGCTGTTCCTCTCAGAACTCTCCATCACCAGCCTCAGGTTTTCACTGGCTTCCCTCATACCTGGAACACTCTCCCTCTTCATATCCACCTCCTTTCCTGGGTTTCCTTCAAGTCTTAGCTAAAGTCCCACATTCTTCAAGAAGCCTTTCCCAGTCCTTTTTAATTCTTAGTGCCTTCCTTCTAAAACTACCTCCAATTTATCCTGTATATATCTTATTTGTATGTAATTTTTTTTTTTGCATATTGTCTCCCCCATTAAGCTGTGAGTTCCTTGAGGATAGGTGTTTACCTTGCCTTTCTTACAGTGCCTGATAAATAGCAGGCATTTAATATATGCTAGTTGACTGACTTGCAACCTGAGACAAGAGCATTTCTGGTATGCAACGTATTCTAAAAATGTGTAAGTTTGCATCATACTTAGCATAAAGTAATAGTTATTTAGAGAGGAAATAAAGTGATAGGTTTGTGAATAGTGATAACAAACTGTAAAGACATAGTCAAGAAGGGCTGGTATTGATTAAAGAATGTCCATTTTACTTGTACTTCCGGAGTTCAATTTGCCTAATTTTTTGTCTTCCATGACCTTCATGAAGTGCCTGAGTCTAAAAAATTAATTTTTCCTCCTACCAAAAAGGAATATTCATCAAAGTAACATCTGCAGATTATTTTGTATTATATTCCAACTTGATTATCCAAGCTAACATAAACAACAGAAAACTTCATTCAAAAGTCACATTTGGCTCTATAATGCAGTTTTGTACTTAGGAGTGTCTTTGTGTTATCTCCAGAGCCTAGCACAATGCCTGGCACATAGTAGATGTTTAACAAAAGCTTGATTATGTTTAAATATGGCTAGATCTGAAGTTTGGGGGAATCAGAACACAAGAAATAAAAACAATACCACACAATGAAAGCTTGATTCCAGTGCACTAGAAAGCTATCTAGCTTCCCCATTTTGACTTCTTGCCTACTTCTCTTCCTACCTCCTCAAGTAACACTGGAAATGAAGTATTTCTCAGGAGGCAAGGCACCCTGAAGCAAAGTCGTCCTCCTCTTCAGTTTGCTTTTTTTTTTTAACTCTCATTTCTCTGAAGGATTAGTAATTAATTCAGTGTCTTAATATAAAAAGCTTTCATTCTGGCTTCAGTGGGAGTGCCACCTTGTGGGTACAAGTGGGGCAGTGTGCTATAAGGAAAAGGACACTGCACTGAATCTGGAGTTGGAAGAGGTAGTTTCAAAATACATTTACTACCTTTGTAACCTAAGGTAAGTTACTCTTTAGACTTGCTTCCTCCTGTAAAATGGGCTGAACTACATGATTTCTATGTTGTTGCCCCCCCCCCCCCATTTAAATCTTATCTGATTACTAGGTATAGCGATAATTGGAATTATTGATATAGACAGATCTGACTTAAAGATAAGCCTTAAAAACTGAAATCAGAACCTGCTCACGAAAAAGTCCCAATGTGAATGTCCCATAGTTAATCAAGACTTGAATCTCTCAATTCACTGGATCTAAACATTGACTCTAGGAAAAGGCACTTAAATATCTCTGTATTCATTTTGTCTATAAAATAGGGATAACACCCATCCCTAACAGAAATGTTAGATGATCAAACGTCAGCTATTTAAAAAATTGCTACATAAATAAATGCACAGTAGTATTATAAAATTGCTTTACACTTAATAATAGCTCAGTTCCTCATCAACATATATCTATGGTCACAGAACAAATTTTTCCTTTTTCTTATATCTTAATTCTGCCTTATATAACTCTTAAGATAAACCACTGTCACTCAGGAACAAAAAAATCATTTATTCCATTAATAGTACTCTAACGGAATTAGATAAAGACCTGATTTTTACCAACTGTGCAGATGACTAATTATGAAAAAAGATGAACTAAATCAAAATTGACAGATGAATACAAGCCCGAATATATGTAATATATATACACACATATATATTCATACATATATTACACACCCATATATAAAAGAGACATAGAATATACGAAACTCTTAAAGTTCCGTATATCCCTATGGGTATGTCCTTGTTTTCTCCCCAATACAGTCTTTTTCTTCTCCTTGCTTCATAGTGATTCTCTTATGGTTCTAAGCAGCTCTTCCCATATTCATGAGGAACGATGCAGAGAGGGGGAAAATCAATCTTTACTAGGAAGGATTCAGGAAAATGAATTTGGTCAAGAACTACTCCTGCTACTGGAGTCATGACAACCTATTTAAAAGATAAGCCACACTCACCGCTCCCTCTAAACAGAAGCTTTTATTCTACACCATGCCACATGTCTTGGAAGACATTAATTCGGCAAGGATCGGCAAGGATCACCAAGGATCCAGCAAACCCTGCGGGGACACTGTTGGAAGATCAAACTGCTAAGAAGTCCAGTCGCCTCTGGAAAGGAAGCTATCTCCTTATTCCCTCCATCCCCCGCTCGGAAAAATTACAGCCCCAAGCGGCTGCCGGTTGGATTTCCGGATCCGACGCTCCGGACGAGCAGGAGAAACCGGAGCCGCCGGGTGATTCCGGGGCCGGCGGAGGACACCGGTCAGCGCACCGGCCTCCCGCCTCCCCGGCTGGGCTGCGCGGAAAGGAGACCAGAACGCAGGGTCACTTGCCGGGGCGCCCCGCTGGGCTCGCTAGAGGGGCAGTGCCCACCACGCGCCAGCGCCCACCACGCGCCAGCCCCGGGTCCGGCTCGCTCATTGTCTCTCTCGGCCGCGGCCCCCGCCCGCCCACCCGAGACGGTCCCGGCCGACCCCCACGCGGCTGGGCGGAGGGGGCCGCAGGATGGGCCACGCCTGCCACGCCTCGCCCCCCACCCCCACCTCCCGGGGCCGCGCGCTTCGAAGGGGGAGGCGGCACCCTCGGGTCACTCACCGCTGCGGCGGCCGGGCCGGGCCGGACCGGGCTGCCTCCTGCCGCTGCGGCCGCTGCTACTCCCGCGCCGTGGGCTGCGTGACCGGCCGGCGGGCGGCTGGGTGGGGAGTGCGGAGAAGGGAGGCTCCGGCCGCAGAGCCCTCTCACATGCACACACTACACACGCCCCCTCCCGGGCGGCGGCGGCGCCCGCCCCGCGGGGAAGCCTGAGGCTGCAAATCACGGCCGGGGGCTCGAGTACCGGCCGAGCGACCCACCGGCCGACGGACAGACTGATGGGCGGGCGGACGGTCTGACAGACTGCCCGCCTGCCTGCCTGGCTGCCTGACTCACGCCGCTGCCGCCGCCGCTCCCTCCCCCCGCTCCCCGCCGCTCACTTCCGGCGCAGGCCGCCGTACCAATCACGCCGCAGTGTCCCCCTCCCCCGCCCAGCCCGTACACGCCCTGGGCTTTAGGGTCTCCGGGTCTGCACTGGCCGGAGGCGAGGGGCGAGTCAGAGCCTCCCTCCGTTCCCGCGCCCTCCCACGCCTCCTGGTCCGCCTGACCGCCCCCCTTCCCCTCCCTGTGCCCCGCCGGTGGTCCGAGTGTCCCTCGGAATCTCCGCCGGGAGAGAGAATGAATGAGTGAAGGAGCGAGTGAAACCCAGGCTTGGCCCACTCCTCCCCTGCCCTCGCTCTGCTGTGGCTGCACTTTATGAGCCTGACCCGGCTTTGAGAGACCGGCTTCACTGTGGCCTCTAGACCCTTTTCACCTTGGGTTTTGATGTCCGCCGTCCCTTCCCCCCATAAACAAAGATTTATATAAAGCTGTCTGTAATATTATCATACGCAGAAGAGCTGGAAAGCAGCTCAGATTAGTCCAGAGGGTCTTAGCCTGAGATCAAGTAAACTTTTTTTTCAGTGCCTGATAATTGTATCCAATAAAATTGGCTTCCCTATGTATTTTTAAAAAAATGCATTTAAGAACAATATTTTGAGAAGGGTCATAAGCTTCAACAGATTGTCAGTTGGCTCTATTTAAAAAAAAAAAAAGAAAGTTGAGACCCAGATCTACTTAGTATAACTCCCTCTTTTTAAAGAATAAGTAAACTGAAGCCCAGAGAAGTTACTGACCAAATAGCAGCTAGGTTAAAGTTAACAAGTTTTATTGAGTGACTACCACGTGCCAGACACTGTACTAAGCGCTGGAAAGGCAAAAGATAGACGGACAGACAGGTGGACGGAGGGAAGGATGGATGGATGGATTAGATATGGAGAGATACAAAGAACGAATGAATGAATACAAAACAAAGAAAAACAGCTTTAAAAAATCCTTTGACACCCTAAAGCTTTTTATATTAAAAAACTATTAATTACTAATCCTTCAGACACTAGTATCTCTCTTTAAAAGAGTTTAGAGCTCCTTTCAAGAAACTCACAGTCTAATGGGAGAGACCACATGCGAGCTACTATGTACAAACAAGTTATACATGTGATATATTGGAGATCGTTTTAGAGGATAAAGACAGGAAGTGGGTTATGTTGGCCAGAAAGAAGGGCCTGCCTTTGAATTCCAGTGATAGGGTAAGTGTGTGATCCTGGACATGTTACCTAATTTCTCTCAGCCTTAGTTTCCTCATCTGTAAAATTGGGACAATAACAGCGCTTACCTGTGAAGACTGTTGGGCAGATCCAATGAGATACTCTGCGAGTGTGTGTAGCACTTTACAAACCTTAAATGTACATATGTTATTGCATATATGTTATATACATATTAGCTATTATCTACTTATTCAAAGAGAGCAGGAATAAATCAAGACAAAACATCAAGTTTATAACCTTTAATCTAAATAAGTCTTTATCAGGTTGAATTGAACTAGTATCATCTTCATTGACATTTGTGAGCATTTTTAGGAATTCTCACTTTGACTTAACACCTACCTTTTTTAGCTCAATGCAATGCATTTTGTGAAGTTTTCAAGAAGCTGAGCATTTTCATTATCTTTAATTGCTCCTTGTTTTGGAAATCAATTCTGTTTTTGAACTTTTGCCCAAATAACTTCTGGCCTCCTTGATTAAAATTAAAAAAAAAAAGCTGAGAGATATACCTAATAATACCCATTTACTTTACTTAAATTCTTGAATGTTCAGGTTATCCTGTTATTGAATGATCCAAGTCCTTAGTTTCTGATTTTTATGCTGGTTATTAGATGGAAAGGATAAAAACAAAAGGTAAAATTTTCACCCTATTGTACCATTTACTAGCAGCACTGGTGAAAAATTGTTCAGAGGACTGAAACTGCTGATGAAATGGAAATAAAGACCTAAATGCAGTGAATGAATATTTCTATACCAGATCTTTCCACCTGAGGGGAATTTCAGGATTCCTTGTCATGAATTTCCATAGATGAATAAAAATTGACTATATGTTTCTGAGTTTCTAAAACTCTTTCAGATTATCCCTCCTCCAAGAACTAGCATTAATTTCTCTGTCCTAAAGCCATATTCTAGTTTGGTTAATTACATTCTGCCTGAAGCTCTTGAACATTTTCAATTTGTTTCAGTCTTTTATAGAATACATTCCATACTTGTGTTCAGAACCATATCATGTTGCTCTTAGATACGTTTCACTCAAAAGATAGCTATATTTTAGACACATAATTGCACTGCTAGATATTAAATTGAATAAGCTTTTTAAAATTCTCGAGATGTAATTTGCCACTTGTTGCATACAATTACGTTGCTATTGAGTAACTCCCATAGCCCTTTGTACCCTTATAGCTCTTGTTACATACTACCCTTTTTTATATAGTTATTTGTGTACATGTCTTATCACTGTCACTAAATTGTAAACAGGAAACAGTGTTTTATTCATCTTTGTATCCCTGACAGCCTTTTACTTAGTAGACACTTAAATTATTCGTCGAATAATTAACTTTTTTGGGTTGTTGGTTTGTTTTTGTTTTTTTTAGCATAGTGGTAGTGATGCCCTTTGAATTGATCTATATCCCCTTTTTAGATAATCTTATTTAACAAAAGACAAAAGTGTTTAGGGAGACTGTAGCAAATGTATAAATGTCAATTCTTTGTCATCATATATCCTGGCAGATGAGAAAGTAAAATAAATTAAGGAAACATCATCCATCAAATTTAATAAATGGTGCTGTGTTTTCTAGAACAAGGAAGACATTGAATTGTTAAAATTTCCTTTTTTTTTTTTTAAAAGATTTTGGTGCTTCCATGCATTGGTGATCTCATGAATGTATATTATCCTTCAGGAACAGATCTCAAATCTTTTTAAAAAAAAATCTACTGAGTTTCTGATAGACTTTTCCAGTTTCTGTATTAACCATCTCACTCTCATCTAAGGCCTCATGTTGGTCAACGACAAGTAAAGAGAGAAACAATGACTAAAAAGATTAGGCAAATTATCTGGTAACTCATTTTAATCACTCCAGTCCAAATATCTGAAGAAAACATCATATCTGAATTAATCCACAGAAAGACATTGTTCCTTAATCTCATGATGGAAAAAGAATAGAATCATTAACAAACTTTGCTCATGCAGTAGAAATTCCATTGAACTTGAGAATCAGGACTTCCTGACTAATTCTTTCATTGACTGGGCCCCAATTAGTTAACTTCTTTGGGCTTTGATTTCCTTAAGCACATTGCTATGATTCTGTCATTTTTAACCTTCTAAAATGCAGTTCCTGTAACAATTCATAAGAAAGTCATTACCATGTTGTAAACTCTTCCTTCAATCTAAGGAAGTAAGCCTACAAGTAATGACCTTTCAAAAGAAACTTTAAAACTTTAGTTTAAAAATAAATCAAGTTTGAGAAGATGATAGTAATCTCAGTAATTATTTGTTCAAAGAGGGTGACAAGATTTATATATTACTACTCCAATATGATTTTTCAGATAGCTGAAAGAAGGCTAAAATTGTAATCAGGAGAGACCTGATTTTGAAATTCAACTTCTGATACTTCTTAGTTGTGGAATCATAGTCAAGTCTCTTCATTTCTGAGTCTAAGTTTGCTCATCTGTAAAATGGGGATGGCAATTCTTGTACTACTGTCCTAAAATGATTGTTGTGAGAAAGGTACTGTAAAGTAAGATTTTATTAATTGTGCAAAAATCCAAGAAAATAGGATTATCAATAAAATAGGACATCTGGTCACCCTCTCCCCTACACTAACTCAAATGAATGAAGAACTTGGGGACAGGAGGGAGGCAGTGTAATCTGTTGGAAAAAGCAATGGATTTTGATTAGGAGAACCTTGATTCAAGTTTCAGCTCTTATTTGTGTGACTCTGTATTGTATCTGTGTGACTCTATAGTGGAAAGAGAGCTAGACTTAACTGTGGTCAGAAGAGACCTTGATATAAACCTTGCCTCTGACAAAAATTAGCCAAATGACAGCAGGAGATTACTTAATCTTTATGAGATTCAAGTTTCCTCATCTGTAAAATAAGTATGGCATCTGCCTTAGAGATCTGGGTTTTTTGTTTGTATTTTGTTCAGTTCTATGATTTTACCAAGTCAAGGAGTGCCTGGTGAGGAAACTCCCTCGACCAATGTCATTGGGCATCTGATCTACAACTTATAATCTTAGAGAGTTGCTTAGGATGCTGAGAGTTGTCCAGTGCCAGAAGTAGGTCTTAAATGCAGTTGGTCCTCACTCTGATGTCAGTCCACTATGCTATGCCATCTCTTTTGAGGTTGTTATGAGATATATCAGATGAGATAATGTACATACAGAGGTTTTAAAACCTTAAATCTTATATACTTAGAAATGTCTATGATTGCTATATAAAGGTATTGTTGGGAAAGCCCTGATCAATATGATGAATCTTTAAATCAACTTGGTAGTATTACAGGGCACAGACTTATCTGAAAGATGCCTCCCATGAAAGTAGGACCCTAGCTCTTTACTGACATGTTCTTAAAAATGCAAGGCATTCCTCTTACTTGTTATGATCTGATAAGCCCATTGATGGGGGACAGGCTCTGGGTAAACCCGTTGAACTCTGATTGAATCTTCCCACTTGATGAAGCATTTGCCTGAGATCATAAGCCTTTCATTATAACCAGTCTAGCCCTCCGTTGTCCAGCTATTTTCCACTCTTGATCCTATCAAAATGTCTATACTCAAATCTGTTACCCTTAAACTAGCCTGACCCTCCATTCTGTCATCTCCAAGTAGCACTCAGCTATTTCCCACCCTTAATCTCATTACTGGAATCTAACCTCAGTTCTGTCAAAGATCCTCCTTAGACTCCTCCTCAAGACCCTCTCCAAACTCCTCCTTTAGGCCACCCCTAGAACCTTCCCACAATCTTTCTGTATATAAGATCCATCTTTCATCCAAGGTGCAGAGAATTCAATCCAGTGCAGACTAATTCTGTGTCAGATTATTCTGGCCTCCTTGTGGATACAAGCTTCACATATACTTAGACTCCTTAAGAGTCTACCCATTAAGGTGAATCTTTAATAAATTTTGCTCTACTTTGGCTGAGAGAAAGACTTGAGTGGAATTCATTTGGCAGGACCCAGTAAATTAGTATTTTGGGGTCTCGAGCACCCCTAATCTAAACCCTAAACCTCAACTCTATGATTAGTCCCCAGTCAATGGAACTGCCTCCAAGATAATCAGTGCCTGAGAGTCATCTGACTCTTCTTGGAATAACTATCTTTTCTGTGGTTTATGGAGCAAGCTGTGAAACAACTCAGCTCTTTTTCTTTTAAACTTTCTTTCCTTTGGACTTTGTAGTGAGGGCTTTTTCTTCTTCTAATCTTCCCATCCCTTACAAGTGCATAAAATGGTAATATTGATGGAGAGATGGCCTGGATCTTCAGGTACTTGGTTACCACTCTCTGCCTTTCTGCTTCCTTTTCTGAGTGCAGATCAGAGAAAAGACTTCCAGAGTGTGGGCTTTTCATGCAAATTCAAAAGTCCCCAAGAGATCAAGATTTTCTGAATCTTACCACTGGCCTTCTATTTCTAATTTGGGCTCTGGTCTTCTAGATGGAGGAGACTACTCAACAGCCAAATTTACAGAGCTTAAAATCAAACGGGATTGATATCAGTAACATATACACAAATGAATGTGATAGAAAGTATATGATAAGAGCAAAAGAGAGATATACGATAAGATCTGAAGAGTGAGAAAGTACTTTCAAGGGATGGTGGTATTCAGAGATAGCTTCATGGAGGATGTGACCTTGGATAGGACTCAGGAAGAGGTATACTGCAGGCTTGGGGAATTTCATGTAAGGTAAGAGAATACAGAAGATCAAGAAATTGCTAGTAATCCAGTTTGGTTGGAACTTAGAGTTTGTGAAGGGGGAATACTATAAAATAAATCTGAAAAGGTAGATTGAAACTTGATTGCAGAGGTCCTTAAGAGCCAGCCTAAGGAAATTGTATTTTATCCTAAAGGCACTGGAAAGCCACAGAAGGTTTTGAACAAAGGAATGATATGGTCAAACCTGTGCATTAGGAAAATTATATTGGCAGGGATATGAAACATTCATTAGAGAGGAGAGAGACCAGAGGCAGAGGAACCAGTTAGGAAGCTATAATAATAAACTAAGGAGAGAGATGATTAAGGACTTAACTAGGGTTAGGACAATATAAGTGGCAAGAGGGAGATGTTTGCAAGAATTCCCACCCAAGGAAGTAGAAACGACAAGATTTTACTTCCAACTCTAATCTCCCTCCTGAGTTGTAGCCCCAAGTTACCATCTGCCTCTTGGATATTTCAAACTGAATGTCACATAGGCATCTTAAACTTAATACATTCAAAATAGAACTTGTCATCTTCCTTGCCTCCAAACCCTGCCTTCTCCTCAACATTCCTATTACTGTGGGATTCACTATTATTCTCGTGGTCACCCACGCTCACAACCTAGGGGTCACCCTTGACTCTTTACTCTTACTCACCTCACATGTCCAATCTGTTGACAATTTTATTGTTTTAACCTTTACAACATCTCTACCATATGTTACCTTCCCTTTACTCACACAACTGCCAACCTGTTGAAGGCCCTTACCCCCTCATCATGCCTGGATTATCAGAAAAGCCTTCTGGTTGGTCTCCTCTCCGTTACAATCCATCCTCCACTTAGCTGCCTGTAACAGCAAGCACCCTAGCATACCTAGGGCGGCTAACTAGCACAGGTTCTTAGATCTGCTTTTCTAAAGGAAAGCAACTCAAAATGGGTTAACAATCTTACTTTAATTAATCAAATACCATTTACCTAGTTCAGGGGAAAAAGTCAGCGCCCTGAACTTCAGAGAATACA
>CM053580.1:70699447-70714567 GCA_028627135.1 Pseudochirops cupreus | reverse complement strand
GGAACTCTTCCTATATACTTCCGGCTGACTGGATAGCGAGGACTCCAAGACCGAGGCCCAAGACGGCGATCCGGATCCAGGCCGCTCAATGCGAGAGCCCTGGCCTGAGTTCAATCGCTCAATCCCCCTGCTGCCTGCAGGCCGGGGAGGGAAGCTGCAATGTGGAGGCGGGTACAAAACCTCTGCCTTTTTGCTTTTCTGCTCTGGAGGACTTCCGGCCAGACTGCTTATCTCCCCCTTTCACAATTCCCATTCACAGCTGCTGCTAATCCGCTCACCTGAAGCTCCTCCGCTCCTCCCGTCCAGCCGCCCCCGGGGCATAGCCGCGGCTTCAGGCCAGGCTGGTTTCGGTTCGCAGTGCTGATATGGTTCCTCATAGCCGAGCTGACTTTAGTGGGAAGTATCTTTGTGTGCGTTTTGGAGTTCTAGGATTGGTTTAGAGTCCTGTTTCATGGGTATTTTGGGGTGGCTATGTGAGAGCTGCAATATGTTGCTGCTGCTACGCCACCATCTTGGCTCCGCCCCCCCATCCTGATCTATTTCTACCTCGAGTTTAAAATATGCCCCCAGGAGAGACCCACTGGCAGAGGGAAAGAAAAAGCTAAGGAATGAAGGAAGGAAAGAAAGAGACTCTCAAGGAGGTTTTGCAAAAATGAATATAATTTGTCTGACTACATATCCTAATTTTTGGTTCAGAAAATATTGTTACTAAGGTCCCACACCTATTCCCTGGGTGAGAAAATGATTGCCTTAATGATCAACCTTACATTACACAGAAAACACCTCTGTGTCATTCCATCTTAAGATAAATTTCTCTTATTTTTTAAAAATAGGTCCAAAGTAAATAGTTTCTGAAATCACATCAATCACTTTCCTGTAAGTAGATGTGTCAGTAGGCTTACATTCCTACAAAGATGTTTTAAAAACTAATTGTAAAATTGCTGTGAGGGGGGCGAGTTATTCAAAGGGATTATAGACCTTTAGAACTAGAAAGGACCTTACTGATTATATAATCCAACCTCTCCATTTTAGTGATGAGATGGTGGCATTACTGGTAGTAAAGGCCTAGAGCCTAAGTCTATCTGATGGTATTTCTATTGTACCTCCCTATCCTTAACAGCAAGGAACAGAAAACAACACTTTTAACTATGCTTCTTTTATATATGCTGAAAGTATTTGGGGTTTGTTTTTTCATATATCTTCCTAAAACTATACTACAACCCTTGAGATGACTTGTGAACATTTTATTTATAGCTTCCCTAGCTTTAGGGATCCAGATAATGCAACTGATGAGCTGATCTAGAAAGAACTTTCGGTTTCAGATCAATTTAGAACAACCACCACCCCAGCAAAACTCTGAGAGTTGATACCAAGCAGAGTATAATACATTGAGGTATAGTTCCTTTTTCCTCTGGAAAGAGAGAAATTGTTCCTGATTCTTCAGGCATCTAAATCATATTGAAGATCCAAAAGGTACCAGATGTTGAGGTGGCATAGTACAAATACTGATGTAATTCACATTGTTGTATAGTTTTCATGATCTTATAGCAAAGGTTTAGTTAAATCTTCATTTAGTCAGTGTGTACAGGTGGGACCAATTTACAGTTCAAGGGGACCATCAATTTTTAATAGTTTAAGACCATGTAAGTTATCTCTGCTCAATTTATTTTTCAGATCAATTGTTTTTCCAGGGAGATATTTCACATTTTCTTTCTTCTTTTCTTTTTTACTTTGTTTTATTATGTCTTATGGTCTCATGAAGTTATTTATTAGCTTCCATTTGCCAAATTCTAATTTTTAAGGAAGTATTTTCTTCAGTGAATTTCTACACTTTCTTTTCCATTTAACCTGTTCTGCTTTTTAAGGAGTTCTTTTCTTTGAGGAATTTTTGTGCCTCTTTTACCATTAGGACAATTCTATTTTTTTAAGATGTTATTTTCTTCAATATTTTTTGTGCCTCTTTTACCAAACTGTTAATTTACTTTTTCATCATTTTCTTGCATCCCTCTCATTTCTTTTTCCAATTTTTTATCTACCACTCTTATCTCTTTCTATAAATCTTCCAGGAATTCTTTCTGGCCTCGGGTCCAATTAGGATTTTTCTTTCACATTGTTGTCTTCTTCTAAGTTTATATCTTCCCTGCTGCTGTAGTAGCTTTTTACAGTCAAGTTCTTTTTTTGTTTATTCATTTTTTCCCAACCTATTTATTCACTATGAATTTTAAGTTAAAGCTAGGCTTTGCTCATTTTGGGGTGGAGAGGCACTATGCCAAGCTTCAGGCTTTTTTGTGCTGTTGTTTTCAGAGCTAGTTCTGGGGGTCTGCAAGTTTTCTGTGCTACTAAGATGGTGTGATTCTGGGAGAGGTGTAGTCACTGTTCTCCTGGTCTGTACTTTGGTCTTTACCCAGGAAGTTCCTCTGCTCTTCTGCAGCTACAAGAAAAATAAAAAGGACCTATGTATACAAAAATATTTATAGCAGCACATTTTTTGTGGTGACAAAAAATAGAAATTGAGAGGATATTCATCAATTAGGGAATGGCTGAACAAGTTATACCACATAATTGTGGTTTTTTTTTTTCTTAAATTGGTTTATTTACTTTTTGTTTATAACATTCAGCTCCACAGTCCCTTGAGTTCCATATTTTCTGCCCTTCCCTCTCCTCCCGCATCATGGCGGCATGCACGCAGATATAGGCTCTACAGATATCTTCCTATTAATCATTAGTCAGTATACCACATAATTGTGATGGAGCACTATTGTGCTAAAAGAAATGGAGAAGATAGTATCAGAGAAACATGACAAGACCTATATGAACTGATGCAAAGTAAAGTGAGAAGAATCAGGAAATTATTGTACATAGTAATAGCCATGCTCTAATGATGATCAACTATGAAAGACTTGGCTACTTTGATCAGTATATGATACAAGACAATTCCAAAGGACTCACGATGAAAAAATGGTATCTACCTCCAGAGAGAAAACCTAATATATTCTGAGTACAAGCTGAAGCATAATTTTCTTGCTTTATTTTTTTTTTGCTTTGTTTTGTTATATGGTGAATATGCGTTGTGCTTTACATGATTTTACATTTATAATTGATATATTGTTTACCTTCCCAATGGGGAAGGGAGGGAGAGAATCTGGAACTCAAAATTTAAAAAGAAAAGAATATTATAAATAATAAATATAAAAATATAAGAATATAAAAAAGACCATGAAAGAAGAGTCCTGATTTTATCTTTTGTGATCACTTAAGTGAATCTTTCACAAGTTTTGTGATAGGAGCTTAAAAAAAAACAACTTGGAATAAATGTGATGACCAGCTTTAAAAAATCTCTAGACAAATTGTGACTTCTTTTTGTTTTGTAATGTAGTGGGATATTACTCTATAACTTTTTAGAAAATCTTAAACAAGGTTTTGTATACGAGAATAAGAAATTATCTTGTCTGTGATGATGGCTTTATTAGTGCAACTGAGTGCAGAGAAAGTATAGAGGATCTGCCTTGTAGCCACTCTAATATACTTTAGATAGATAGATAGATAGATAGATAGATAGATAGATAGATTGATTGACTGATGTAGCTAAATCACTAAATTGCTTTATAAGGATCTGCAGAACTGCATGAATCAAAGTGAGGAACGGCTTAGGCAAACCCAGAAATTAACTATAGCAATATTTGGCTCTCTAAGTCCCCATTACAGCACACATTTCTATGTGCTGGAAATCAGTGTAACAGCGGGTTTTTCTCAATGCAGCATTCTGAAGACTCTAAATAAATATTCAGAAGTGGCTAGGGCTTAAGAAACTTAGGAAAGGTAGAGAAAATCTTCTGCTTAGTATTAATGTTGGATCTTGAAGGAGAAAATTGCACTCCCTACTTCAAGTAAGTATAAACATTGAAAAAAATATATTTTGTTTGGTCTATTGAGTCCATGTTTCCATGAACTATGCACACATACACATATATGTATACATACTTATATATAATATATAACATAAAGAAGAACATTGATAAGACTGTAAAGGAAATTTTTCAATTGCTACTATGTTGTTTTGACAAAAATACCATATAAATATCCCTTAAAACAGAAATCTCAGTAAGAAGCCCTTGTTTTCTATTATTTATGTGGTAACTGAAAAGAACTTTTGTATCTCATATTTATTACATAATCTAAATCTCTATGATATGCAAACTGTAGCTTTTTCTAAGCATTCCAATAACATCCACCCAAAAGTGGGACTAGGAAAAAAGATTAGAAAACCATGCAAAGAAACAGGAACTCCTGTGTAATAAGTTTGCCAACTCCTGTTATTTCTAAGGGGAAAATAAAATAAAGTAATAATGGAACATGCATTATTCTAGAGGCTACAAATATGTCACTTAAAGAGTTGGTGGTGATTTAACCTAAAGTTTTATGAAATAATACCCCCACTCATCCACCCAGTGGGAAAAAAAGTCAGTTAATACAAATCAGTCATAAAAGTGTGTGAGAGAATTTACTACAAATCACTCAGTTATTCTTTCTGTAATAGTAGCTGAAACTATTTGAATTACAGCATCTATAAAAATCTAATAAAATTTTTAAAGAGAGAGTCATGTCCCAGAGGTCAAGAAGCAACTACTGAAATTTCCTTATTTCCTATCTCTATTTTTAGAATGAAATTTTAGAATGCTGTGGGGTAAGATGGAGAAATAGAAAGAGAACCAAACAGCAGCTTGTACTTAAAATTTGCCCACCTTAATTTATATGCTATCATTTAGTAAATTAAAAGTCCAGAAAGGTAGGCAGGAACCATACTGTAAGGAGCTTTAAATGGTAAACAGAAGAGTATAATACATCCCAGAGACAAAGGGAACCATTGAAACTTTTTTAGCAGGGGAATATGTTTAGACCTGTGTTTCAGGAATATTAATCTGTCCCCTTCATGAAGGAGAGTCAACAAATCAAGTCAACAAGCATTTATTATGCACCAGGTAGGAACCAGGCATCAGGCATTATGCTAAGTGCTCAACACATTCGAGAAAGGAAAGTCCAAAAGTCAGACTCTTATAAACCAAGGGCAAGAGGCAATGAGAGTCTGCACTATGGTCGTGGCCCTCTAAGTAGAGAGAAAGGGATGGATACCAGAGATGTTGTGGAAGAATAAACAAGACTTGGCAACTGATTTCATATGGCAGGTAAGGGAGTATGTAGAGTGGAAGATGACTCTAAGATTGCAAGCTTGGAATACTGAAAAAATGATGGAGCCTTTGATAGAAGTAGGGAAATTAGGAGAAGAGGTGGTTTTAGAGGGAAAGAAAATGAGTTCTGCTGAGTTTGAGATGTCAATGGAACATCCAGGTAAATATTCTAGGAGGAAATTAGGGATATAGGACTGGATCTCAGGAGAGAAATATAGATTAGATATGTAGATTTAGAAGTTATCTGCATGGAGATGATGATTAAGCTTATGGGAATGAAATCACCAAGAGAAAGAGTATAGAGAAAGAGGGGCAGGCTGAGAACAAAATCTTGGCAGGGGGGAACAGGGTGGAGGAGGTCTCTATACTTAGAGGGTAGGAAGTAGATGATGAACTTGTGAAGCAGTGGGAGAACAAGGATAGAATATTGTCATGAAAACTCAGAGAATATCTAGAATGAAGAGATGACCAATAGTGTCAAAAGCTGGAGAGGCACATAAGTGTGAGAGGAGTCATCTAACACCATTAAAGTAGCATTTTCAATGTGCAAGATAACTTTTCAAAAATATAAAGCTATATGACATGACTTAAAGGACATACAGCAAAATGGAATTGCAAGCTCACTAAATGTCTATAAATAGTGTGTTTTGCATTATGGGCAAGCAGAGCCAACATATTTCATGAAATTACACATCTCAATGGATCATGAATCACTCCTCTGAGGGGGGAAAGAGTAGAACATTACATTTCCCTTCAGTTTAGTTATTACAGATTTTATATGTTGTGTTCTTCAATGTTGGTTCCCAGCAATCGAGCAAACAGACAAAAGTTGGTTTCAAAGTTTGAACCAAAGCTGATGTTTTTCATTTAATTTCCTGCAATAGAAATCTTCTCTGTCTGAATATTTTTTTAGGTAGTTAAAAAGAAGACTCTGGATTGAAATTATTTAATTATATAATTAAATATAATATTCTTAGCAACATATACATATGTGTGTGTGTGTGTGTGTGTATATATATATATATATATATATACACATACACACACACACACACACATATATATCTTATTATAACTTCATCTTAACCAAGTGCTAACTGAGGTTTTCATAGCTTTATTCAATTCAGTGCTTTACAGGTCCATAAAGAAAGCACTATGGGATTAAGGTTCTAGCATATTAATGCTTGGAGACAAAGGGATGAGGAAAAGAAATGCTTTCTTTGCCCCCTGCCAGATGGATTCTATATCCCTGTACAGTAACAAAATGTATTGCAAAACCATTGTACTGATAAATTTCTCCCTTCCCCATAAAGATTGAAGGAGAACCCCTAGGCCAGTAGGAATCTTGAAGGGCCGTCTCTTCAATCTCTCACCTTTCAGACAAGGTCACCCTTAAATCTTAGAGGAATAAGAATTTTTTAAGGGACCTTAACAGAAGTGCAATATAATGACTTCTTCAGTAACTTATTTTAATGTTCGAAAACCTCCCCATGGGAAATTTTTTCTTACATCTAGTCTATTCTATATCTCTACCTGTTGTGTTAGTTCATTTACTGTTCTGCCCTCAGTTGGGTTGAAAAATAACTGGTGACCATACTCTTTATAATAATGAGCCTTCACCTACTTTCAGATCATTGTTAAATTTCCTTTCAGCTTTTCTTCACTAGACTAAATAATCTCAGCTCCTTTAAATCTTCATGATAGATCTTACTTCCCAATCTTTTAATTATCTTTGTGTAAATGTAAAATAAATGTGAATATGCACAATACAAGGATGACAACCTTTGTATCTTGAGATCTTTGCACTGACATAGCCCTTTTCAGAAGAAAAAAAAGAAGCCCATGATTATAGGCTTCCATTACTCAATAAAGTATTATGTGCTTTATTCTAAGTTGCACCATGCCTCAGGGTTCCTGAGTATGTGGTAGGAAGGTATGCAATTCACTAACTAACAAACAATAAATATTTAATTGAGCAACTTACCATAGCAGATTCTATCATCGGAGGAAGATGCCATAACCTCTATTATCGAGAAGGGGTATATGGAGTGTTGAAGGAAGGCTAGCACCTCTAGTATAAGTGCTTGTCAAGTCCTTTCCAGGGTTGCTCACCCACCTGCTACCCGACTCTCATCTGTGGCTCCAAGAAGGTATGGCATGCATAACAGCCAAACTACAATAAAACTGTCATAGTGGACAGGCTAAATCAGGTTGAGAGTAACCCAACAGGCCTCAAGCCTATTGTTGAGTTAATGATGTCTACCCCAAGCATATGAAGATTTCCCCCAGCAGAATGGACAGACGAAAATAATTTGTTCCAATGGCCATGAAGGCAGCTAAAGCAGGCACTGTGTAGTGTTTAGAGTTTGGTCAGACCTCGAAGACACCAAAGTTATCTACTTCATCCCAGGCCATGCCTGTCATCTTGACTTTTGTTTTGCCAATGGACTTCAATGCCTAGAAGAAAGAGTGAGGCTGACAACTTTGTGCAACTCTGCCTCATTTAAATCCAATTCCAGTATCTAGTCAAGACATCATCCTATTATTTCATTGGTCCTCTGCAAAAACAAAGGACAAACAACAACTATCAAGAAACTGAAAGACCAGCTAACACAAATGATACAATTAGAGAAAGATGCAAGATGTGATTGGTATAAGTAACTTCAAGTACTATGGGAAGCTAGAGATAGGGGACATTGATGTGCGATGGAATAGTGAGAGAAGGTTTCAAGAAGGATGTAAGACTTGGGGAGGCTAGGTGGCACAGTGAATAGAGCACCAGCCCTGGAGTCAGGATGGCCTGAGTTCAAATCCAACCTTAGACACTTGACACACTTACTAGCTGTGTCAGACTTTGGGCAAGTCACTTAACCCCAATTGCCCCTCCAAAAAGCAAAAAAAAAAAAAGGATGTAAGACTTGAGTCTTGAATGGGTAGTTTGTGAATAAACAGAGGGTAAGGGTAAAAGGAAAAGGTCCCATAGGGAGGAAAAACATCATAAATAAAGGCCAAAAGGTGGGAGAAATATGATTTGGGTGTGGAACTGAAAGTAGAATAGAGTGTTGGTAAGTAATGGGACATAACACTGGATAGATGGCAAGGAGTCAGAGGACTTTGAAAGTCACTCAGAGGAGTTTAGACATGCTGTCAAAGACAATAAGTAACAGAATAGTCATGATGAAATTGGGGTTTAAGAAAAATTAGTTGAGTACTAAGCAGAATGAATAAAACTTTCTTTTATATCATAGTTATTTGATATGCATTTGCTACTTTTCCCCCTAATCAATTATGAGCAGTCTATATCATCTCTCTAGCAGCAAGAATAGAGCTTTGCACATATTAGGCACTTAATACATGGTCATTGAATTGAATTGGGAGTAAGAGAGAATGAAGTCAAGGAGACCAACTAGAATGCTCTTAAAACAATTCAGGTATGAGTTCAGCACTTGACCTACAGCGGTGGCATTAGGGGGTAGGGAAAAGGGAGGAAGCAGGAAGGTTTGACAAGAAGAATTGACAAGATTTGGTGACTTAATAAGGTGGAGTATTTCTGGGGATTATTGAGTACGCTTGAATAATTGCCTCCACTACCCATTGCACTGAAAGATTAGATTAAAGAGCTTCCACTCTACAAAAAAATATAATTCAAATATGTTCAACTCTTCTACGACCTTAATTTCCAGGATTTAAGTAATAGACAAATGTTTATACAGAGAGGACTGATTAGAATTTCTCTGTTTTTGTGGTTTTGATGCAAATATATGAAACCTTACTTTTAAAATAGGACCAAAAATTACATTTTTATCATACAATCCACATAGAGACTATCAAGCCCCAAAATGCCTCATTAGGATACTTGAAAACAAATCACAGATCTTTGGGAGACAATCAGCATACTTATAAACTTTGTCTAGAAGGGAAACATTTTGACTAAAGTACTCTGTTAGGAAGAAAAAAAGTTACTAGCCTTCCTGTAACCTATTCTTGACATACCCATGCTTCAAAGGACTAGATTAAACAAAGGTACTAATGGTCAGCTACAGGTGTGTAAATTATTTTTCTCATGGTTTCCATGCTCAAATAATGGAAAGGACTTTATAAATATTCTTGAGTAAATTTTTATAATATCATCCATGAGGCAGGGAAAGGGAATAAGCATAATTTCAAATTATTGGTGGAAGTCTGTGCTTATGCTTTGAAGATAAAAAAGGAAGTTATAGATATGTAGTTAATTCAACAAATGAATGCTTCTTGAGTGAATGAGAGAAGCTGATTTTTTAATTAGAATTAGAAGACTTTGAAATCTGTTAAGTAGTAGGAACAAAAATATTATGTGTCTACATATAATGCATACTTATATAAATATCCATTTTTATCTCCAGTCTTAATCCTTCCATCTTGTTCCTTTCAAATGCTTGCAGGACGTCTCTGCTTGGATGTAGCCTGTCCACACTGAAATCATCATCTTCTCAGAGCACTTCCTTAAGTGGGTATATGAATAGAGCATGTCTTGTGCTTCTTCCACATAACCTAGCATAGTGTCTTGAGCATAATAGGCACTTAAAGATTATTAATTAGACTGCCTTATATGTCAATGATACTCTTATTTATCCTGCTTTCCAAGTTACATTTTAGAGTCATCTTTGATTTATCCCTTTTCTTCATCTCTTATGTTCAATCTAGATGTCCTATCTAGTCCTACCACCTATTCCTACACAATATAAATTAAATGCGCATCTCTTCTATTCCCTTGCCATAGCCCTGGTCCAGACCCTCATTGCCTTATAGCTAGTAGTTCCAATCTATTTTACATAATTCTGCCAGATTAATCTTCCTAAAATACTATATTCTTCATATCATTTTCCTTCTTAAGACCACAGAATACTTTTCAATTGCCCACTACATCAACCCCATGAGTCCAGCTTACAATAATATTTATCTGGGTCCTAATTTTCTAATATGCTCTAATAGAAGCTCTACTTTCAAAGCATTCTCATCATGGATCTAGAAAAATATATCCTTCCCACTCTTTACTCTGATCATGCTATTTCTCTACTTGTCGTAGCCTCTTTTCTCCTCTTCAGACATCCACATCTGACCCATTTTTCAGGTTGCAACTAAAAATACCACTTCCTTCATGAAGCCTTCTCCAACTAGCCATATCAATCTTTCTCTTTTACAAATTTGCATCATATTTAGTGCCATTAGTAAGTGTCTAATACTTATTCTCTAATTATTTCATACATGTATATCTTGCTCCCCCTCCCCAACTAAATTTTGAGATTGAGACAAAGAACATTTCTTATAGTTCTTTCATACTCTTTATAGTAACTAGCACAGCACTGAGCACATGATGCAATCTAACTCTATCCCTACAACCCCAAAGAAATTGTTCTTCCAAAGGTCAGCCAGTGGTCTCTTCTTAGTTTTTGTCCTCTTTTTCTTCTCTGTAGCATTTGATGCTGTTGGCCACACAGCCTTCTCTGATTCTTTTTCTTTCATTGGCTTCTATAATACTACACTTTCCTGATTTCCCCTTAAGATTCTGATTGTCCTCCGTATCATTCAATAGCTCTCTTTCTCTTCCTGACCCCTTATAGTGATTGTTTTCCAAAGATTTTTCTTTGACTGTCTTCTTTTTTCTCTCTATCTCTGTCTCTTCTCACTCTCTCTCTCTCTCTCTCTCAGTATGTCTCTCTGTCTCTCTGTCTCTATGTGTGTGTGTGTGTGTGTGTGTGTGTGTGTGTGTATAATGCATATATCTGTTCTCTCCCTTAACACCTTTACCTAGATGCCTTCCAAATCTGTATTGCCATTCCCACCTCCATCCTGATTTCAATATCTACTGAACATCTCAAATCCACATATCCTGATAGTAGCTCAGACTCAAAATATCAGAAACAAAATTTCCATTCAATAGAAGTTCTTCCTTTTGACTTCTCCATTTTTATCAAAAACATCACCATTCCCAGTAATCCATGCTCAAAGACTTAAACTCATCCCTTTCCCTCACTTCACATAGTTGATCAGTAACAAAGTCATACAGATTCTACCATTCAAATATTCCAAATTTGTCCCCTCCTTTCTATTCTCCTATCACTATCCTCATTACCACCTGCCTAAATTACCATAACACATTCTTAATGAATGAGTCAGACTGGCTTTCCAATCAATCTTTTATACTTGTGCCAAATTAACCTTTCTCCTGTGTATACATATTTGATCAAATCAGTTTATGTCACACACAAAAAACAATTCAAAAGCCTCATTTTGGATTTCAAGATCCATTACAGCATGAAGCCTCCCTGCCTTTCCAGTTTTATTTCACACTCCTCTCTAAGTATGTTATACTCTACTCAAACTGGACCACTTGCTATACCATGTATATATCTGATAGTTTCTTCCCTCTATAACCTTGCTCATGCTATTTATTCCCTCTTCCTTTTATTCCCCTATCTCCTCCTTTTGAAACCAGACTCATCTTTTAAAACCTAGTTCAAATGACACTTTTTCCAGAAAGCCATTTCTATTCCTCTGGTTTAGAAATGATCCCTTCTGACTTCAAACCGTACTTTTATACTTGCCATATGTACTTTTTATAGAAAAATCTGTACTATATTTGTTGCATAGCTCATTAGTGGTCTGATCATAGCTTATTAAATACTTACTGGATTTTTGTATACATTGAATGTGTATATATCATATTCCCCCTTCCATATTTTCAATTTCATGAGGGCAGAAAGTTTTAGTTATCATTATATCTCCCACCACCACCACTTAGTCCTGGGCTTTGTACATAATGGATACATAATAAAATGGCGTTGAGTGAATAGTTTATGCTCAAACATAGTCTGCATCTAGCTGGTAGCCAGTAGTGCATTAATAAGTCTAATGCTACCTTAGGTGCCTATCTACCATTCCTGTAACGTTTAGAAATAATGCATTTTTTAAAAATACACAATGAATTATTGATACGTATTTTGAAAGTATGACTATCTATTGTATAATATCAAGGAGACTGAGTTGACTCCTCTCCCCTAACAACAACAACAAAGTCCCCATGTCCCAAGAAATCATTTGGGAATACACAGTTTTAGAATTGAATTGCTCAAATTTCTCCTCTGGGGTTGGTTTCCATGAACTTAGGCTAAGAAGGTCCTCCAAATCCTTTAGCTGTCAGAGCTATCATCCTTGAGGGTACTCTCCTTGTCCTGCAGAATGCCAAAGTGAAAATTAAAATCTGGTATGGCTTTCTCTAGAAACAGAGTACATTCTGGAACCAATCCTTTCTGTTGAGATGAGTTTTCACTCCCTCTTTAGCCCCCTTTAATCTGACTTTATTTCCCTCATTCCACCAAAACTGCTTTTTCAAAGGTAACCAGTGACATTTTAATTTTCTTTCTCAGTCCTCATCCTCGTTGACATTATATAAGTTAACATTGTTGATACTCTTCTTCTTGATACTGTTTTCTCCTTTCAGTTTCACCTCAAATCTCTTTCCTGGTTGTCCTACATGACCACCCCAGATTAAGTGGTTTATAATATTCTTCTGTCCCCTAATGTGGGTGACAACTAAAATTCTGTCCTTGCTCCTATTCTGTTCTCTCTACATTTTCTTCCTTGATGATTATTTCTTTGCAATTAGCTCCTGAATCTAAGTATATAGTGCTGATTTATCCTTGATTTCCTGTTGTCTGTTTGGCATTTCCATCTGAATCACTCTCTTCTCTGTTTCAAACTCATCATGTCCAAAACTGAACTTGACATATTCTCCCCAGAATGTTTCATTCCTACCACCTTTCCTATTTCTGCTGATAAGACTACCATTCTCATAGGCTTTAATTCTTCCCTTTCTTCAGTCCTACCTGATTATTGCATTCCTTTGGACTTTTCCATCATGCTTTTAGGAAACTCCTCATCCTGCAAGATCACTCAGTCCTGTTGTTGTCACGTTATCATTAACCTCTACCCCTGAATCCCTTGTGATTGGAGAGCAGAATGGAAAGTTCCTTATAGAACCTCCATTTAAGAAGGGCATTTAGGCCTTCTTCATTTTCCGTGAGTTTGCTTTCCTTTAGACTTCTCTACTCTTCTCCATTTTTTAGCTTCCCTTCCTCGCATTCCCTTTACATCTTCCTTTTGTGAACTGTCTTCCATCATTTGATCGTAAGCTCCTTGAGGGCAAGGACTTTCTTTTTCATATTTATATCCCCAGTGCTTACTACAGAGCCTGGCACATAGTAGAAACTGAAATATGTTTTGACTGTCAGTTTCTCAACAAGCATTTTAGTACTTAGTGTGTGCCAAGCATTGTGTGCTAAACTACTGGGGATACAAAGAAAGATGAAAACACAGTCCTTGCCCTCAAAGAGCTGATTTCTAATGGGGAAGACAACAACAAAATCATCATTATCATCATCATCACCACCATAGCGAGTATTTATAGCACACTTCAAGGTTTGCAAAACACTTTTTAAAATTATCTCATTTTATGTTCACAACAACATTGGAAAGTAGGTACTATTATAATCTTTATTTTACAGATGAGGAAACAAAGGCACAGAAAAGTTAAGTGACTCACCCAGGTTCACACAGTTATTAAGTCTCTGAAGCTAGGTTTTTTTTACTCCTATATTTTATTTTATTTTTTTATGAATGTATTTATTTATCTATAGCTATGGGGAAACATATCTAGACTTTATTGTAGCCTTCAGTGGCGGGGGGGATGACGAGGGCATGTATATATTTATAGCTATAGAGAAACATATCTAAATTTTAGTATGGCCTGCAGGGGGGTGTGAGAGGAAGGAAAAAAGAACAAAGTAAAAAGTGCACAGCAGAGAACAAAAGAAAACTCATAAAGAAGCAAAGATGGACAATTCTCAACACAATAAGTATCATTTATCATATAGGCTTTCTTGAAATGAAAATTTATTGTTACATATTTTGAATTCTCTCATGTTCTGCTATGCACACACAACATGCTTTTTTTCATTTCTAACTTTGTATTTAAGTTCCAGCATTTAAGTTTATGATATGTTTTTGTTTCTTTTCTCTATTCTGTATTTGTGTCCTGGTGTTTGAGTCTAAAATAAAAATTTTGGAAAAAAAATACATATATTTATTTATTTTTAGTTTTCAACATTCACTTCCATAAGTTTTAAATTTTCTCCACCTCCCTCCCTTCCCCCCAAAGATGGCATGCAATCTGATATAGACTCTACATATAAATTCTTACTAAACATATTTTCACATTAGTCATGTTGTAGAGAAGAATTAGAACGAATAAGAGGAACCATGAGAAAGAAAAAAACAAAACTAAACAAAAAGAGAGAGCAAATAGTATGCTTCAATCTGCTCTGAGGCTAGATTTGAATTCAGAGCTATCTTGCTTCCAGATCCAGAATTCAATTCACTATTTTATGTAAGACAATATCATAGAGAATGGCACTAGCAGTGAATAGAAACAGAAAAGGCCTCCTGCAGAGTGTGGTATTTTAGCCGAGAATTAAAAGGAACCAAGTAAGTTAGGAGGAGGTAAAGAGGGAGAACATGAAAGACTTGGTGGGGAGCCAATGAAAAGGCCCAGAGTTGGGAGATGGAGTACTGTATGTGAGGAATAACAAGTGGGACAGTGTGGCTGGAGTGTCCAGCACAAATGTAAGATTTTTGGAGTAAAGTGCAAGACTGGGAAAGTAGAATGGGGTCAGGTTGGGAAATGTTTGAAATGCCAAACAAAGGATTTGATATTTGATCCTATAGGCAAAACGAGTCAACGGAGTTTATTTCCTAGGGGTGTGACATGGTCAGACCTGAGCTTTAATAAAACCGCTTTGGCAGTGTTATGGGAATCTGAAGATCTTCCCTGCCCCTAGGCCCTTTGCTAAAGTGTCTACGTGACTGAGGACCCTTGGATATTTGAAAGTATACTCTG
>CM053580.1:70646424-70698947 GCA_028627135.1 Pseudochirops cupreus | reverse complement strand
GGGAGGGGAGAAAATCTGAAACTCAAGTGATTGTGGAACAGAATCTTGTAAATTAAAAGTAAATGAGTAAATAAAAAAAATTAAAAAAAAAAGAGGCTTCAGACTGGCAACTCTCTTTGGTTGTAGCTTTACTGGTGAAAGGATGTGATTTCAGGGTGACTCTTCTCTATCCAGACATAATGGTGGTATGCTTCCTCCAGGTTCTACCTGGAGAATGGACTCAATTAGACAGATTTGTACTAGGGCTGCCCTGTGCCTCTTTTATTTGTTTCTTTTCTTTAGAATAGATCTTATAGGTATCCAAAGGTCCTGGAGGACTGTGTTGGTAAGAAGCAGCAGCATCTATTTGTGTGCCAATGAGACTTTGACTATAGCAGCAACAGTAAGAGGAAGAAGGGCCAAGAGAAGAGTCACTAGAAAGAAGATCACATTTGGATTTTGATGGGATTGTGCTCGATGAAGGTGAAACAAGAAGTGGCTAATTAGCAGCATCTATAAAAGCTGTACAAAGCCCAACAAAGCTTGAATATTAGCCTCTCAACTGATTGTATTAGTATCGATATGATACTATATTTTGTTCTAATCATTCTGTATCATATGCTGTAATTCTTTTAGACTGATTATTCCCTTTTCTGAGGATGAATTTTGAATGTTCCAAACCCTGCCTTGTATTTGTACATTGAGTACTTTTTAAACTCCCACAACTTTTGGGCAAGCCCTTGACTTGAGCCAAAAATAACATACTATACTTAGCAAGTTTCTTCTGGGGTGGAGGTGACAAGCCAATGAATGGGAAAATTCAGTAGCCTGCTTCCCCTATTGAGAAGTCAGGCTTCCCACAGAACTAAGCCCTGAGCAAATTGAAATGGAATGTAAAGGACAGAAATTGGCACAAGTCATGAGCCCCTGTAGCCTCAATTGGGTTCTGCCTAGCTAGTTACTGCTCTTAGACATATTACATACATATTTTTTGTATGCCTGTATGTATAAATCTATTACATAATGCATGTCTACAGTTAAATATCTTCATTGTTTATGGCCAAAGATTACATCATTGACATTTTCTTAAAGGTATGAATGAAAAGCTTTAAAGGACTTTGGCAGCCAGAATTTATAGGGTTTAACTGGTGGTACAGTGGAAAATGTGCTAAATTTTGAGTCTCAGAACATGGGTAAAATCCTGGCTCTGCCACTTATATTACCTGTATGAATTTAGACAGACACTTAACCTCTCTATCTCATTTTCTTTATCTTTAAGGAAGGGGTTAGCTTAGATGACCCCAAACATCTCTTCTACCTTTAAATGGTCCTATGATATATAGCTCTCATTTTTTTCATCAGATAGCTTATATTTACACATCTGTTGTAACATTCTTGATGGACTTAGTAGATTAAACCGAAAGGGTAAATGAGGCAGTGTATTTGTAGAAGGGTGTGTGTGTGTGTGTGTGTGTGTGTGTGTGTGTGTGTGTGTGTGTGTGCGCATGCATGTGTATTTTGGCTTGTTCTTAAACAAGCTAATCTTAGACATGAAACTGGTATTGCACATTAAATGTAATACATACAGGCAGACATTTTAGCTGTATAAGCTGCGCTCAACAATGCTGGCTCTTGTGTGAATAGTCTATTTTTAGCTCTATAAAATTATCAATCTCAGAAAGCCCTGGAGGAGAGGCAGGAGAGATTTATTCATCCTTTCCATAAGGTTATAGTCCTTTAAGGGTTTCAAGGGCTTAACATAATGCCCAATACATAGTAGGTACTTAATAGATATTGATTGATTTTAGCAAGAAGATACCTATGGAACATTCAAATTTTCTTAAATCTAAGCCTTTGGCAGAAGGCAGGTTAATACAAGCTTTTGCTCTGTTCTGCAGGCCACAGTAAATTGACTATCTGCTTCTTCCTATCAGTCGTTTCAAAACTCTGCATCTGGCATTGCTATGCAAGGCAGGAAATCAGACAGTTTGACCCTATTTTACCTTTCCTTGGGATGCTTATTCTATTATCACTGTTGGGTAGTCATTTTTCTTGCTCTGGTTAGCTTCCTTCCTCCCAGATCTCCATTCAAGAAGAACAATAATAGCAAGTTTCAGACTTGAAAATTGGGTTGCACATTTAGTTGACTCCCCATGGAATCAAACCAAGAGCCAACTCTTGAAGGGTTCAGCTAAGAAAAAAAAAGTCTATGTTGGCTTTGAAATGCTGAGTCACTCTCTTAGGTATGGGCTTAGAGTGTATCAAAGCAGCAATGTTTTGGACTCCAGCTTTTACACAATACATAGCTCTAGAAAACATGTGTGGGAGTAATAATAAGCCAAGCAAATTATAGGGGGCTTGAAGAGGGAATTCCACTACTGACATGGCAAGTAGAAGAGAGAATAGCTTTTCTGCTGGATGTGAGTTTTGTTAGCCACATGCTTCATTCAGTGTGCTGACTACACAGCCCCTTTCATGTGGAACCAGGGATGGAAAATGTGGGACCCAGACACAAAAATCAGGGCAGGCAGGAAATTCCTCCTGTTATGGTTCTAATTAGAATGTTTCTTTTGTAGTTTCCCTCAGATTACTATAATAAAGGGTGAGACCCAGCTGACATGGGAGGATAATTTTAGCTCAGTATTGTTGACATTTACATGACAAAGGACAAAACTATATGTGAATGAGATGTGTCAGTGTGTGTGTGTGTGTGTGTGTGTGTGTGTGTGTGTGTGTGTGTGTGTGTGTGTGTTTAAATTGTGCCCCATAACTCAGGAAGGCTCAATGAACACTAGATTCCCATGGACCTAGGCTAAATCCTGGGGAGCCTGACCCTGGCAGGGTGAGGTAGGGTCAGATTTCTCCTTCTATATTTCATATACATTTCAGTTTCAATTCCAGAATAACTCCAAAATATTAATTAAATTTAATTAAATAATTAAATATTAAACTCCAGTAGGGCTCATATCTTGGATCTCCCTAAATAAGAGCAAAAGAATCTTTCCTAGAAAATCCAATGTACATTATTATTATAATACATAGGTGTATCTATTTATCTCTTCCACAGAAATATGGTAAGATGCAAAAGACTTACAGGCAATGCATTAGCAAATGCAGAAAACATAACACATCTCAAGTAGTCCATTATGCTTATTGTGGTTTGTCCTTTGTTGTCAAAGAAAACCATGACTTGCAAGTGAATTGGATTTAAGTGAGGGAAGGCTGTGCAAAGTTACCAGCCTCACTTTCTCCTCCAGAGACACCTGGGTCCACTGGCAAGATATAGATCAGGACAATTGGAAATGGCTCCACATTATGCTCATTATCCTTCATATTGAAGGTAAAGGCCCTTTGTGACACTACTGAATAGATATTCCTTATCCATTTTGGACTTGCACTGTCCTAACAGCTCAGAAGTTCCAGGTCTCCTGGTCAACTGAGTCATGATGGCTTTCTTGAGTATTTCAGCTATATAATGATATTGGCAATGGTCGCCCTTTTCTAGAAGTATGCAGTTAAGGAAGTTCTTCACCCTCGGCTTGACTGCTACCTGAATCCCAATCCCAGGATATCTTAACCCATGAAGCCACAGCCACAGCTAGGAAAATCCATTTCTCTGAATCACTAGTCTCTGACATTGTGCTCAGAAAAGGAAAGAAATGGAAAAAGGTAGTCAGGTTTGTCTAGCAGGCATGTGTTTCTTTTGACTTGCCCAAGCTCACATAGCAAACAGTGCCTGAACTTGGATTTGCCAGCACTTTTTTTTTATCATTATACCTCATTGTTTCTTTCTGTTATGCAGTAGCCTTTTTGCCCTTTTGTACCAGGGAAAGAATGATTGTATTCATAGGTGTGTGGAAATGAGCTAAACATTAGAATCTAGGTCAGTTTACCACCTGTTGATGATATTGAGTCTTTCTCACACAAGTTAATAAAGTACATAACTTTGGAATACCTCTCTTCTTGTAGTTAAGTAATCACCCTGATTAACAACCACAAGAACAAAGTATAATTTATCTGTAATTTACTGGAGAGAGGATGCCTGCAGTTGGTCATGAGAAGAATTAGAGGAAAGTAGAATCATGGAATGATATATAGGAAGGGCTCCCTCCCCAGCATAGGACTCATATGTTAAATATCTGGACAGGTGACTTCACAGTTTCCAGAGGTACCCTGTGGGTCTACATTCCTGAAACTATAGTTCACAAAGTTTTATTTAGCAGAGACACTTAGCTCAAAGGAAAGCATTTCCTAAGATAGGACAGTAAGAGCATTCCCCCTGTAAACCTGGGGCAAACTCTCCCATAAACACATATAGCACCAGGGGGAAGATTAGATTCAATCTTAGAGCACACAGTTGTTGAGTTATATGTGTAGGAAATACATGAAACTCATGTTTTTTTCTCTTCTCATGGTGTCCTCACATTCTATCCAGTAGAACACTCAGCTGAGATCCCTGAACCTACTCCTCTCCGGGCTTAGCTCCCAACTGTCAGGGCTAATCCTTTCTTGAATTCACAGTTGTCTCTCTTCTCTACTACCAGCTTCTCAAGCTCCTTGAAGCAGCTTCCTGCTTCCTACTCTTTGTGTTTGTGTATTTATTTCTACTCCTTCCTGTTTGCAGTGTTTCCTATTGGTTGTGGGGAGAGGAGACGGGGAAGGAATAAGAATTCATTAAGTGCCTACTATGTGCTAGGTACCGTGCTAAGCACTTACAAATATCATTTGATCCTCACAACTATCCTGGGCAGTAGATGCTGTTATTATTCCTAGTAGCCCTTTGTAAGATTTCTGGTTTATGGGAGGAAGAAGAAAACCTGCCCTTATTCCCCATGTGTGGTAGCAGTTATAGGGGTTATATTCCATGTACTCCACAAAATTGCTTACTGCCTTAATCTTTCCAGGATGAACAGGCTTAGCTTTTTATTTTTCAGAAAAATTATTTATTTATTTTTAGTTTACAACATTCAGTTCCACAAGCTTTTGAGTTTTAAAATTTCTCCTCCTTTCTCCCCTCCCCACTCCCCCAGATGACATGCAATCTGATACAGGCTCTACACATACATTCACATTAAACATTTTTTCACATTAGTCATGTTGCAAAGAAGAATTATAACTGATGGAATGAACCACAAGAAAGAAGAAACAAAACAGAACAAAAAAGAGAAAGAGCAAATAGTATGCTTTGATTTGCATTCAGACTGTAAATTTTCTCTGGATGTCGATAGTATTTTCCATCATGCACCTTTTGGAGTTGTCTTAAAACTTTGCATTGCTGAAAGAGCCACGCCTATCAAAGTTAGTCATCGTGCAATGTGGTTGTAACTGTGTACAATGTTCTCTTGGTTCTGCTCCCTTCACTCAGCATCAGTTCATATAAGTCTTTCCAGGTTCTTCTGAAGTCCACCTGCTCATCATTTCTTATACAGGCTTAGCTTTTTAAAGGTCACTAGGTCACAACCAATCTACGCTATCTTTTAAAGGCTAGCTGTCTTTCTAATCCCACCAGGTTTCTTCAGGTTCTGGTTGATTTTTTTCCCCATTAAGAAACCAACATATTAACACCTCTGTTATCTGTCCTTTGCATATGATTGTATCTACTGAACTGGGGGTGATGATGGGGAAACAACCTTATCTTCCCATAAAATTAGAAAGGAGAAGTGGATCCTTTTAAAGGGTATATAGTGGTAGAGTTGAGATATTACCCTTATAGTTAATAAGAATTGGGTTGAAGTCCTCTTGCCTTTCACAATATTAGTTGTATGAACATGAGCTAGTCACCTAGTCTCTGAGTAATATAATTATAAGTTACAGCAAGTTACTGATTTAATGGAGGGCATTTCCATACCAACTTTTTGGTGGAGTTGAGAAACTGTGTTATAGTGGATAGAGGTACCTAGGCTTTGGAGTCAGGAAGATCTGGGTTCAAGTCCTGCCTTTTATAGTACTAGTTATGTTCAGTAAGTCACTGAACCATGGAGTGCCCAAATGATTAAGAATATGAATTGTAGGCAAATGACTGGTTTCATAGATGTCTATTTCATATAAAAAGTTACCTATAACAATGAAATAATAGATCTGGAGCCTCATCTTTCCCTTCTCCAAAAATTGATGGTGGTATTTTAATTGCTGGCCTTCTTTAATTCTTTAGATTCTGATGTCCAGCTCCTGAGTCCTATATTATCCCTTGGATTCAAGACTTTTTTCTTTAATGGGATCATGCAGTCTTAACTGTGGCGCTATAAAGCAATGAGACAATCAGTCATCCATGCTGCTGTTTCTACTGGTGCCAATAATTGCTGTTAATTGTCTAGAACTTTATACTAGATACTTTTCAAAGCACTTTTATCAGTGTTATCTCGTTTGATCCTTATAACAGCTCTTTGAAGTAAACAAAGCAAATATAATTTATTTCTAACTTACATATGGGAAAACTAAGACAGAAAGCTGGGTGAGATGACCAATGAGTTGTATTATTTCTGTTTTCTCATCACTTTTAGGAGCCTAAATTCACAGTGATTGAGTAAATAGGTACACTCAAAGGATTTCTATCTGGAAGGGGCCTTAAAGATCATCTAAGTTTACCCTCTCTTTCTTTTCCCACTCCCATTTTATAGATGAGGAAAGTCTTGGAAATATGAAGTTTCTCTTGCAAGGTCACACAGTCAGTATGTAGGACCATTGGGATTCAGACATAGGTTTGTTGTTATTCAGTTGTTTCAGTGACGTCTGATTCTTTGTGACTCCATTTGGGGTTTTCTTGGCAAAGATGATAGAGTGGTTTTCTGTTTCCTTCTCCAGTTCAGTTTGCAGATGGGGAAACTGAGTCAGGGTTAAGTGACTTTCCCAGGATCACACAGCTAATAAGTGTCTGAGGTTGGATTTGAACTTGAGTCTCCAAGTCTGGTGCTTTATCCACTGTTCCACCTACTTGCCCCTAAAACATTGATTGTTGAATTCCAAATCCAATGTTCATTCCATTATGCCACGATGCCTAGACCATGATGCCTTGAAAGATAGGCTTTCCTAGGAACATAGATTTAGAGTTCAACATCATTATTTTTCAGATAAGGAAACTGAAGCCCAGAGAAGTTAAATGACAGTCACACAGATAAGAAGTAGAGCCAGGATTTGAACCCAGGTCCTCTGACTCTAGATCCCTAGTTCTTTCTATTTCACCATGTTGCTTTGAGAAATTAGTGTATAAATCTGTAAGCCAACATTGATACACCACATATGAATGAATAAACAGATAAATGATATACCACCCAGACATCTGTCAAATATCTAACAGACATCAAAATAAATATTTTCTTTTCAGAGGTACTAGTAGACACAGAACTGTTACCAGCAATTTTGGCATCCTGGGCAAATTTCACAAAATGTGCCAAGTGCAAGCAGCATGAAGTTTATACTCAAATTAACTTTTTAAGATAAACTCAATTCATGACAGAAGACAGGTCCCTGGGATACAAGGCTCCATGAGCAGAGATCCTGAGATTGAGGGAAAGGTCCTGAGTAGTTTCCTATTTTAATTAATTATTCTTATTAATTAGATGCTAAGTGCATTCATTTGTATGCTGCTGAAGTGCTATCAGTACCCTCTTAATGTGGGTGCTGGGGAGGGAAACCAGGCTTTTCCCAGCCTAGTCATAGCTCCGCATAGATACAAGTGACAAATTGAGGTGATGTAAGTGGCAAGGGGAACCGTGAGTCCAATTCATCAAGCAGTGCTTTTGGTAGGAAATTCTTAAGTAGTGGGAAGTAGGGTTTGACAAGCTGTAAGAGAAAGCATACATGTCTTTAGTAATGGGATGAAAAAAGGAAGTGTTGACTAAAATAACCAAGAATAAGGAAACCTAAGTAGTCTGGGATGCCTTGGTGACTGGTTTCAAAGGACATGCAGAGAGGATGTGATTCTGTAGCCCAGTTATCATTTTTTGTGAAAAGCAGTTACTTTTCGTTTTCATTTTACTTGAGATTATCTCTTGGAATTTCCCACAGTCACCTTCCTGGCCTTGTAAGGACCAGGAGAAGTCAACTCATTTGTAATTCCAGGGAAGGCCTGGGAGGAGAGGGTGCTGGGAATTTTACTTATTTGCAGAAAGGGAGACCGTTCAGGGACCCACTGTGATGGGAGTTATGGGTTTCTTTTGTGTTTATGCTTTGTATTTCTTTACCTCTGTACTAGTAGTGCCTGTGGTGCAGTGGATAGAATGCTGAGCTTGAAGTCAGGAAGACTCATCTTTCTGAGTTCAAATCTGGCTTAAGACACTTACTAGCTGTGGGATCTTGGGCAAGTCACATAAGTGTATTTGCCACAGTTTCCTCATCTGTAAAATGAGCTAGTAAAAGAAATGGTGAAACCACTCCAGTATCTTTCTCAAGAAAACCCCAAATGTGGTCATGAAGAGTCAGACATGGTTGAATAACATATAGCATACTCCCAATAGAATGGAACCTACATGAGAGTAGAAGTTTCCATTTTTGTCTTCCAGTACTTGGTACAGTATCTGGTACACACTAGTTCCTTAATAAATATTAGTCACATTGAATTGAATAACATAAGACTTCTAGGTCTATCAGGAATGGCTGCCACTGATGGGTTTATTGGGGGAACCTCTGTAGTAGTCAATCTGTACCCCCCCCAAAAAAAACCAAACTCCAACAACCCAAAAGACCTAGAAGGAGTTCTGACAATAGGCAATGAAGACGAGTGTCCAGCTGGAAATCACCAGAAAATTTAGAATACAAAATGGGTCTCTAGTCAAGCTATATGAAAACTCTTTGTCCCTTCATATGTCAGGGTAGTTTCAAAATGTTTATGAAATGCTAGAGCATCATGTTTCACCATTGATTGAGTTCTCACTAAAGAGAGAACTGCCACTTTTTGGATCATCAACCCCATTTCTTGTGGAATTAGATTTTTTCCCCCTCTAATGCCTCCTATTTAGGTACCATTCAAAGTGAAATGAGGGATGACGAGTTCATTACTCAGAACAGCATAAATGAAGGTCATCAAAACACTGAGCCATGTTCAGCAAAATCTTGAGTGTTTTCCGGAAAAGAAGCCCTCCAGGACAGTACACATGGGGAGGAAGGAAAAGCAGTTAGTTCTTAGAAGAAACCAGAAATAGCATAACTGGGAAAGAGAGACTGGGGAAGTTGTCCATGTGGGAAGAAAGTACAATAATGACAAACCACAGATGTGTACCATGTGGGCTGACAAAAAATGTGATTGTGCTGAGTAGGACAACATTTTTGAATCCATGCCATAGGTTCTATGTGCAACTGCTCTGGATTTAGGGATTTTTCCTGGTAGAGTTAGGGAGGTATTTAGATGAATAGGCTTGATAGGGTAGGAGACTCTCCAGTTAAGCCCACACTTGGCCACTGTAGCAAACTGGAATTATGAGTTTCAATCGGCAGTTATCTGAGCCAGTCTGCACAGGCCCAAGACTGGCATGAATCAGCACACTTGCAACTAGTTCTATGATCTGTAATGAACCAGAAATACCAGTTTGTACAATCTGGAAACTGGTGTGTTTAAATGGCTTCATACCAGAACTTGTAATCAGAGGATCATAGGTTTAAAGCTGGTCCAATTCACCCTGCCCTTCATTTAGCAGATTAGGAAAATGAGGGCCAGAGAGGTTAAATTAAATAAGTTGCTCAAGGTCACACAGGTAGTAACTGCAAGAAGTGAGATTTAAACCCTTATCAGTTTTCTGATTCCAGATCCAACATTCTTTCCATCATACCTGCTAGCTGGTTTGATTTGGTGGTTCCATGGAGAGCCAACCCAGGAAGGGAATAATATTGGCAGCTCTGATTCTGCATGTAACAATAGCTGATGATCACAGCACATTTTAGAGCTCAGCTGATCTTCACAACAATACTTCAAGGAGGAGATCACAAGCATTATTAGTCCTGCTTTGTGGCTGAACAAATTGAGCTCCAGAGAGATGAAATGCCTTGCCCCAGGTCATGTGACATGTGGCAAAACTGGGACCTGAACTCAGCTCTTCTTTCAAAGTCAGAGCTCTCTCTATGCAACAGCTGCCTCCCCATTTTGGCTTGTGTTTAAAGATGGAGAATCATTACCGTGATTTATGGTTATTGAAAGACTAAAAGAATAAGTCTGTGAAATCACTGTTTCCTGTCTGTATAATGAACCATATAAAATGCTAGATCTCTTTAATAAGCAGATCATTAATCAGAAAGTCACTCTATTCAGGAGATAAACAATAAATGATAAAACTAATGTATCATAGGATCTCACATTTAAAGCTAGAAGGGATTGTGGATGTCAACTAGTACAACTCCTTCATTTTACAGGTGAGGAAATTGAGGCTGAGATGGGTCAAGTGAATTGCCCAAGGACACCAAAGTTAGAGTAAGTGGCAGAAAAAGTTATATGAGAAATTTTTAATAGAATAAAAATGAGAATCCACCAATTTAATTCACAAAGAAGTTTTAAATAATAATTTGATGCAATGACTAATTCTGAAACTATACATAGTTAGTATCAATTTTCTAAGGATGTCTTCATCTTTTTTTAAAATTCAAAGTGAAACCAAACCTGGTTTCCTTTGAATGATCCAAGATTAGTTGCTGAATTCTCTAATTTCAGCTGAAGTTGAAATTCATTTTTGAATTAGTGCAAGCAAGCCTAATTTTAAGCACACATATATGTGTGGATTTTTCCCCCAGTATTAAGGGGACCTTGAAGTTCTGCAATTCTTTGACTAGATGGATAGATCTGAGAAATGAAGTCTGTACTGTTTTATTTTCTAGATGAATGTATCAGGAGCAGCAGCAATGTCAACTGCCCCCAGAATACCCTGCTCTGTAAGCTTTTAAGCACAAAAGCTGATCTGTGGGGAGAAGGAACAATTTTCTGGGGCCACGTGCAGCTGCTGTTAGTTTGTGCCAGAACTTTAGCCATCTTGACGATAGTCCAAACCTAGGCTATCAGTCATTCATTTGGGAGCAAAGAGAAGCAGGTGTTCCTGAAGGACCTTTTCATTCTTACTTGCCCTCCCCCTCCGTTGAGAACAGTTAATGGTGGGAATGCTCTGAGGTATGGCTGTAGTCAGATGACTATTTCCACCACAGCAGCCATCTTCCTGGATCCTTGAAGGATGGGATGCTGTGCATTCTATAAGGAGTCAGACAACATGATGTTTAAAATAACTAGAGGAGCTTTCAGCTTTATTTTTTGGGATGCCCCCATTTAAGAGTGCATTTCCTTCATTGTAGGAATATAGATTTTCAAATGTTTGAGTTTCAGTTTGAAGACCCTAGTCATAATCCATGGATTCATCTCTATGTGGATCGCAACTTACCTACACTTGAAAACCAAATGTTATTTTCTTCTTCCTAGGCTATTAATTATGTTGAATGGTTTACCTTTAAGGGGGCACAATTATTTCAGAACTTGAAGGAAAGAAAAATTGTCTTGTTTGTCATCACTTAAGAAACCAAAGCTGTCATACTTTGATGGATCTGTGATTTCATGGGTGTGGGTACAGCTGATGAGAATCTAAATTGTTCCATGACTTCTCATCCTGTTTAATCCTTATCAGTGTGTTACCAAAATAAAAAATAAAAACAATATATTTTTTTTACCCCAATGGAGATCACCCCAAATATTAAACAAATTCCATTACAAAATATATATTCAGGGTACAGGGAGAGGGGGTGGAGAAAAAAGCAAACATAAGAAAAAAGCTCCAGTTAGTTTAATGATTGTTAACAGAAAGGAGGGATGTGTCCTTTGACTTTGACAGCCTGATACTAATATTGTCTTTTGTGCTTGTTGCCTTTCCATGTTGACTTTATTTATGTTATTTTAGTCATTATGAACATCATTCTTTTTGGCTCTGCTTTCTTTACTTTACATCGCTTCATACAAGTCTTTTCATGTTTTCTAATTTCCTCATATTTGTCATTCCTTATGGAACATTTCATTTAATTCATATGCCATTTGTTCAGCTATTACCAAATCATTAGATACATATTTTGTTTCCCGACATTTGTTATCACAAAAAATGCTAGTACAAACATTTTTGTACATGCGTCTCTTTTCCTGATGTCAGTGACTTCCAGTAGTGAAATCTTTAGGTCAGAGGGCATCAGCAATTTAGCAACTTTTCTTGCGTAATAACAAATTGTTTTTCAGAACACTTGAACAAAGCCACAACTCTACCAATAGTGGATTGGTGTGGTTGCCTTTCCATAGCACTTCCAATGATGCTCCCTCTCATCTTTTATAGTCTTTGCTAAGCTTCATCCATGCCTTAAGGTTATTTTATTTTGAGAGTTGTTGTGGCCAAAGAACTGATCACACTATGGCTAATCTGTTGATAAGCTGTGAAAATTTAGCTAGGCTGGTTCTTAAGCTAACTTTTTCTTTTTTTAAGTAGCATTTTATTTTTTTCCAATTACATGTAAAGGCTAACTTTTTCAAGTGGGTATTAATAGTTTTTATCTATTTTTTTGGAAACATCATATCCTTTCACCATTATATATTTTATTTTGTGGAATGGCTTAGTCTTATATATTTCTGCTAGTTCCTTATAGATTTTGGATGTTAGATCTTCTATCAGATAGTTAATGTATAGATTTCTCCCCAAATGAATATCTTTTATTCTGTTTTATTGACCAATTCACTAGTTCTCAACTGATTTTATTTATACAAAAAGCTTTTGAATTGTGTATATTTGAGAGTGTTTATTTTGTAGTTTTTAAATGATCTCTTTTATCACTTGTCTATTATGAATTTTTTCCCTTTATCCATGATCGTGGAAGATGAAAGCTTGCATTCATCTCTAGCTTTTTTTTTAATGTTGTGACTTTATGTTTAGATCTTTGTTCATTTGAAATTTGTGTAAGAAATTTGACTTAAAGATGGTGATATAAGTTGTTTTTCATTTTGTCTTTGTATCCCCAGGACTAGAAAAATGGTTGCACATAGTAAGTAATATAATAAACCCTTGTTGAACTGATGTGTTTCTGCTTGTTAATGTCATTTTAAAAACTTGTCACCTAGATCCTAAAACAATAATCCAGCATGGTCTGACAACAGCAGAGTATGGTGGGGTTAAAAACTCCTTTTTTCTGAACACTATGCTTCTATTAAAATTGCCTGAGATTACATTTCTCCTCTTTTGATTCCATAGAGATGACCTCGAAAATTATACTAATGAAGGTCAAGCTTTGTCAGTTCCTTCCTTTTAAGCTAAAAAAGATTCAAGTATATGTCCAGTGATGTGATTTGATATATGCCTGTTATCTGAGGACCAACCTAGCTAAGTTTTCAGGGCTTATCACCAAAGGTTAGCCAAAGGGAGATGTATTTTTTGGCCATGGAAACTGATGTGGTATGCATTGTGGTAAGAAAAACCCCACATATGCAATCTCAGATCCTTGAACTTTGAAATTACATCAGCTTTTTTGGCCATTATGTCACATTCTTGACACTTTGAATTTGATGACCCTTTTCCCATAAACTGTTTAGCCACATTTCTTATTCTGTATGTGTGCAGTTATATTTTGAACCTCAGTGTAGGAATTTGCATTAAATTCTTAGTTCATCCCATTCTTTTAGCCTATTGTCTTTTATGATTTTTGCCATTCACTAGGTCACTGGCAGGTTTGATAAGCATGTGATAGAAACTAAAGTGATTTTCCTAAAGCACAGATCTAATCATGTCACCCTACTATTCAATACCCTCTGGTTGCTACCTGTTGTTTGTCCTTTATTTCAGATGGCAATGACATCATGGAGTGATATCCTGATTTGAATTGGATTTACTTAGGCAGAGTTGCACAGACTTGTCCACCTCATTCTATCTTCCACAGTCATTAAAGTCCAGTGGCAAGATAAAAAGTCAGGATGTCTGCCGAGGGCCCAAGATACAGTGGATGACCTTGGCATCTTTGATGACTGACTGAGCTCTAAGTACTCCACAGTGCCTGCTTCACCCTCCTGGTTGTTGGGAAAAAAATATTTCTCATTTGCCCATTTTGCTGGGGTGAATATTCACATGTTTGGAGTAGACATCTCCCTAACTCACTGATGGGTTTGAGGTCTATTGGTCATACTCAACGTGGTTTAGCCTGTCTGCCAAGATGATTTTACTAGGGGGTATGAGTTGTTCAGAAAGACCATCACCTTTGGTGAGCCCTTTTCAGGGCTGCTCATCCACCTTTGGTGTCTACCTTCACCCAGCTCTCCCCTGTGGCACCAAGAAGTTGTAGCATATCTAACAGGCACACCCTGGTAAAACCTTCTCCCTGTTATTGCTAGGATTAAATATAAACTCTTTCATTTGGCACTTACAGCTATTAACAAACTAAGCTTTTCCTACCTTTCCAGTATTCTTACACTTTACTCTGTTTCATGATTTCTGTGATTCAGCCATACTGGACTACTCACAGTTTTGCCTGCATAATCTCTGTCTTTAATCTCTTTGCTTTCTTCCAAGCTGTCTCCTATGCCTGGAATGTACTTCCTCCTCATCTCTATCTCTCAAAATCTTTGGTTTCCTTTAAGACTCAAGCTCAAGTGCCACCTTCTACACTGACTCTTCCCAGATCCTCCCATCTGCTAGTACACTCTTTCTCCAGACTATCGTATATTCATTTTGTACGTATTATGTATTTCTCACTTGGTTGCACTACTTTGGGACTTGTCCGACTTCTCTACTATGCCACAGGAAGCTCATTATTGGGATAACCTCATCATTCTGTAAGATATCATTAACACTGGTGCTCTATATATCACTCCCTTCTGCCCCTCTGATTGGAGGATGGGGCCATTTAAGGAGATAGTTCAGCTCAGACATCTTTCCATTTCTCACCCGGTTGCAATACCTTGGAATTCTTCTGATGTTTCCACCATTTCTCCCCTCCCCTCCCATACTTCCTTTGCTCCCCATCCCAGCTGATTTTCAGTTTCCTTTTGTGTGCTGTCTTCCCCCATTAGATTGTGAGCTCTTTGAAGGAAGGACTTTTCCTTCCTTTCTTCCTTCCTTCCTTCCTTCCTTCCTTCCTTCCTTCTTCCCTCCCTTCCTTCCTTCCTCCCTCCCTTCCTTCCTTCCCTCTTTTCTTTCTCTTTCTTTCTTTCTTTCTTTCTTTCTTTCTTTCTTTCTTTCTTTCTTTCTTTCTTTCTTTCTCCCCAGTGCTTAGCACAGTGCCAGGAACATAGTAAGTGCTTAATAAATGTTTATTGGTATGTGTGTGTGTGTAATGAGAACCAGTGTGATGTGGCAGATAGAGAACTATTATCAAGTCCTTACCTCTAATATATACTGGCTGTGTTACCCTAGGCAGGTCACTTAAGTTCTTAGGGCCCTAGGCAATTCTCTAAGACTATGTACTGAAGAGAAGATTTCAATATCCTTTGGTAGAGGGAGTTCCCTATTCCAATGAATCAAAGGTCCAGTCCCTAACCTTATGTAAATATTCATATATGTATATGTTATCTCCTGTAACAGCTACACTGGTATACCCAGGATGGCTGCTAGCACATATCCTTAGATCTGTTTTACTAGAAAAGATAGCTGTTCAAGGACTCAACAATCTTTTAAAATTACATTCACTAGTTCAGGGGAAAAGTCAGCACCCTGAACTTCAGAGAAAGGAAAATAAAAGCAGAGAAATAAAGACCAACAGGGCTCTGACTGCCTGAATCAACTATACACTTTACATATAGCCCTGGATCAAGAGAGCCTTTACATCTGAGCAGTCAGGGACCTGTGAACATACAGCCACTCAGAACCTTGACCGGGGAACCACAAGATCCTTCTTATAATCAAGCTCCCAAATCAAAATACCAACTCAGAGTATATACACACTTCTAAGAGCCAGAGAGCATCACAACTTTCCTGACAGCTCCTAATTAGAAATTAGCAGAAGGTGTGAAAACCTTCCTACAAGCAAGCCTCCTCTAAGTAAGTTTCCCTTAATGAGCTCCACATGAGGCCTAATAATGGGGGTGGAAGATCTTATATACAATTAACATTACATTTGGCCCTAAGATCTTGTATAGGCCTCATGTAGAGCCCATTAAGGGAAGTTTGCTTAGGGGAGGCTTGCTTGTAGGAAGGCTTTCACACCTTTTGCTAATTTCTAATTAGGCACTGAGTCAGGAGGGTTGTGATGCTCTCTGGCTCTTGCAAGTATGTATATACTCTGAGTTGGTATTTTGATTTGGGGGTTCACTTATGAGAAGGATCTTGTGGTTCCCCAGTCAAGATTCTGAGTGGCTGTATGTTCAGAGGTCCCTGACTGCTCAGATGTAAAGGCCCTCTTGATCTAGGGATGCATGTAAAGTGTATAGTTGATTCAGGCAGTCAGAGCCCTGTCTGTTAGTCTTTATTTCTTTGCTTGTATTTTCTCTGTTTCTATTTTCTCTGAAGTTCAGGGTGCTGACTTTTCCCCTGAACTAGTGAATGTAATTAAAAAGGATTGTTGATCCCTTAAACAGCTATCTCTTCTATTAAAGCAGATCTAAGAACCAGTGCTATCAGTTATCCTGGGTATGCCAGTGTGGTTACCACTATATCTCCCTATTAGAATATAAGCTCCTTGAGGGAAGGGACTGTTTATTTTTATCTTTGTATCTTTAACACTTAGCACATAGTAAATACTTATACTTGATTGAATTTAGCCAAGTAATCTTTTGTTCTTTCAGATGAATTTTGTTATTATTTTTTTCTAGCTCTACAAAGTATTTTTTTGGGTAGTTTGATTGGTATGGCACTGAATAAGTAAATTGATTTAGGGAGAATTGTCATTTTAATTATTCTGGAGGTATCATCTCTCCATTCCTCAGCAGTACAATGACTCAACAATCACATTGTTAAGTTTTTTAGTACTGTGGAGTATTTTTCATCTTGGCCTAGTCACTTTAATTCACTGAGGGTGACTTAGAGTTATTTTATGTCTCCTTATTTATCTTGAACATCTCTGTTAACCATTTTTGCCCTGTATTTCCCAGGGTATAGTTAATTTTCTTTGGAAAAGAAAACAAAAATTAAGGAAGAATTGTGTGATTCTGTCTTTTATCCTCATCATTTATCTATTCCCATCTTCTCCTTCCTTGTCCTTTTTTTTTTTTTGTGCTAAATTGTGGACAAAAAAAGAAGGCACTTTTTTATGTCCTTAGCACAGTAAGCCTCAGATTTTCCTGGGCACTAGTGTTCTTGACATTTTTAGAGGACCATGCCAATCTGTTTTTTTTCCCCTTCATCCTCTTCTATACTTATCTTTAATGTTCTTGGTTTTTCAGAATGTTCCTTGTACGTACGTACATACTGATCTTTTAGGATAACTCCCCTTTTGCTTCTTGACTGCAGTAATTTTTGTTTGCATCAACAGGATTTTATTAATGGTATGCTCTCTTCCTCCCAAGGTTCTTATCATTTCTACTTTGGCAATCAGTTCCATCTCCCTTCCTCATTAGTTGGAGTTGGTTCCAGAATTGTATTTCTCCTTATCAAGACAAGTCAAAGAATTTATTAGTGGCTCTGTTTTTTATTTTTGTTTTTAGCAGAATGAGGGCTATAGCACATGTTCTTATAGCTGAAGTCCCCTGTCATTGTTATATCATGACTCTTTGCTGTCTTTGTGATATGCTTCTGAGAGCTCATGATACATGTCCTATTCTGGTAAGGTGTTACCTTAAGTAGCATTTCTTTTTCTCTCCATTCACTGAGCCTCACACATATGATCTCCACAATGTTCCCCCCCCCCCCCCAACCTTGTGTATTTGCATGAAGTTTTCCGCATTGGTGAAGAGAATGACTACTTAATACTCCAGGCCTGTGTAAGGGTAGAGTTGGCAAGAGTTTGGGAGGAGAAAGTTTCTTTTCTGGCTTCTGATTTCTACCAAGGACACATGAAGTTCCTAACTCTCTTCAGGTAGAGGCCCTTGGAGAGGGAAGAAGCAGACTTGTAAAGGAGCTGGTGCCTCAACATATTTCTAATTTCCAGCTTCCCAAATTAGAAACTTTCAGGAATTTCCCCTTTTGTGAGGTCAGGAACTTTCTCAATTGTGTGGACATATTTCGGTTCTCCTAGGGGGAGAGTTCTGCATATTGTCTGATATGTTTTATTTAAGATAACGTCTTTGATTTCCATTTGTTATCAGCTTGGATAAGTGAATCTATTTGCAGTTTACTCACTAATTGTGATGGTCTTTGTGTAACTAGTATTTGAGGAGTCAAACCTTTGGATGTAGCCTGGAGCACCCCTTCCCCATTAAGGGATAATGACTAGGAAAGTCACTTGAACCTAAAAATAATTTGCTTTACACAGAAATATTTAAGGGTATTATTATTCTAGTCTGGTATCTGCTCTCTGAGGAGAACAGAGTTGGCCAATCTTATGGCTCTCCTGCTCTCTTTTAGGAAAGAGTCAAAATATCACTTGGAAAGGTAAAGGGAAAATTCCAGAGATATCTATATGTGTCTTGCTGTAAGCCACATTTAGACAAACCAATGTGGACATATGCATGACTTACATGGCAACACTCACAAAGATAATCTACATGTGGAAAATATTAAATATATTCATCCTAAGTAGTTGTGATCAGGTGAACATTTCTGGGGCAACTATGATAACTTCGTAGTTAACAGATAATATATTTGATATAGTTCTCAGCTTCTATTTTCTTTCCTCCTAGTCATTCCCTGTCCGAAAAAGGGTGGAATTTCTTTGCTGGTTACATCTCTTCCCTGAATTTCAGAAATGATAAAAATAACCAGAAACATTTGACTGGTGATTTTCCACCTTCCTCTTGCCTTAAAGAAAGAAAATTATTCTACAGTAAATGGTCATGGAAACCGTTTGCTTTGGATGGATTTGTCCTGCAAGGAGTGAAGAGAGCTCTCATATTCTGTGTTCTTGCCAGTGTGGATTTTTTTTTTCTTATTTGCCAAGGCCTTCCTATTTCCAGTAATGAAGTTCAGTTGGTGGAGTAGGTTTGGCCAGGAGAAAGTGTGGCAAGGAACTAGGAAAAGATTAGTTTAAAAACATACTGTAACTGTAACTTCAACTGGTAATTTGTGCTAACCACTTAGATGCTGTACATTATAATCCTCTCTAATTTATTATTTCCTTACTCCATTCCTCTCTGTCCTTTAAGGTGGAGTATCATGCCTGAGAGTACTTCATGCATCCTTAAGTGCTCTTTCTTATCTTTGCACACCCCTATGCCTATCATACAGGTGGTGGGGGAAGTGTTCTGTGTAGTTTGGCATAAACCTGGACATACTAGATCCATGAATTATAAAAGAGGGCATGGTCAGGGTATAATGAGCATATAACTGGGTGTGGCTGGAGGAAACCAATTGGCAGAAATTCTTGCTTCGACTCACTACACTCCCGGATTTCCTTGGAGAGAAGGAAGGAGGAGACCATTTCCCCCCCTTCCCTTTCTGGGAAGCTACACAAGCAGTCTGTAAAAAGTATTCTTTCTCTTTAGATTTATGGTTGGAGAAGAGAATCATAAAGGAATGAAGTGTGTGTGAGGAAGAGACTAGTTTTCCTCCTCTGAGTACGTAGGTCTGTAAACAAGAGAATAAAATTTATTGGGTGTTCAGTTATGCCAAGTTTATGCAGGGAACTCACACTGACTGCTGTTGGTGTCATGATCTCTGACACAAACACTGCCAAAAGAACAGAAAAGGGCTTCAAAGGTGGGATCTTATTAAGCAAAAATCACCGTGAAATATTCTTTGTTTTGTTTTCTCTTTGCCCTTTTCTTTTTTGTTGGCTTTGGAAAAGTGGAAGAGAAGAAAATTGTTGGAGAGCCAACAAGGAAAAAATGGGAGGAATAGAACTATTCTGGCTCTTTTGTTTTGGGGAATCTGATTAAAAAAGACTATTTTTTTCTTTCTAGCTTGAAAACTTATTCATGAAATCCTATAAAAAGAATTGCTCTAGACTACAATTTTATCTTGTTACATTTCTTCTAGGATCATATCCTGTCTATAACTTTCTATGAGAATATTACCCAGGGACATGCCAGAAACAACCTGGAACCTCAGAGAGCCAACTGTTAAATTTTCAACACAATCATTTATACCTCAGAAATCGGCAAATGTTATAAATCAGGGTTTGATTTATTGTTGATGGTTTAGGCTTAACAAAATGATGAAGAAAATGTTAATGATAGAGGTAAAAGTTAAATCTGTATCCTGCGCACATTTTTTTTTTTTGGAGAGCTAATTGTTAAACATTTGCCAGAATTTGCCCAATACTATCCTTGGTCCTCTTTATATTGAATTCTAACTCTTTCTGACTTCTTAAACTTGACTCCCAAGTATGTAGTGGAGGATCTCCTTATTTACTGGGTCAAAAGACTCCCTAGGCTCATAGATCTGCTATAGTCTAATACCTAAACACTTGCCCTCCCTTTTCTCCTACTATCCCATACCTTGGCTCCAGAATCTATTCCCTCTTCTCTTCTCACACTTTCCACCACAGCTGTGCTATGGTAGAGATTGTTTATAAGGAAAAAGATTAAATTAAATCCAGAAATAATATATAAGACTAAGGGTAATTAGTAATATATGTAAAAGAATTTCCCCAGTGCAGACTAGACCGTCACCAAATTTACTAATCTGTTATAATTAGCTAAGATTCTGATTTGGTTTTTAACTCCAAGACCCCAAATTCTAGTATCCTGCTCCACTCTGGCGCAAAGTAAGGAGGAGCAAGTGAGATAACATTTGTAAAGTGCTCAGTCTGGCACATAATAAGTGCTTAAAACTGCTTGTCTCTTTCCTTCCTTCTTTCCTAAAACACAATGATAGTGTATTTTAGGTTCAATTGTCCTGGATCTCATTTATCCCTTCAGAAATTTGAAGTCTACCTTTGGCTAATCAGGAAGCCTCCTGGTCTTTTTTTTTTTTAATTTTTAATTCTTTACCTTTTTTTTTTTTTTGGAGGGGGAAGGGCAGGGCAATTGGGGTTAAGTGACTTGCCCAAGGTAACATGGCTAGTAAGTGTTATGTATCTGAGGCTGGATTTGAACTCACGTCCTCTTGACTTCAGGACTGGTGCTCTATTCACTGTGCCACCTAGCTGCCCCAATCCTGCTGGTCTTTGTCAGACTTTTGGGTAGCTTTCTCCCATATTATTATACAACTTATGAGATAGTTACATCCTCTATACCCTGCGTTGGAGGAGTACAAGGGAAAAAGGAGTAAGGGTGGTGTGGTGGAGGAAAGAGATTCAAATCTTCATCTTACAGATAATTTTAAAGGAACTGATCTTTGATCATTCCCCCAAATTAGGAAGCCTATAATTTAATCACAAAGTGTGAATGAGGTAGTAGACTGACTGTAAAAATATCCCTACCTTTATGGGAGACAGAAAATTTCTCTGATTGAAAAAGAAGGGAACAGGATTAATTTAACAAACTAGGTACATATTTGGAGGCTTTACAAATTTAAGACCTGAAGAGTTTGGGGGAAGCATACAGTCATCCCTTCCACATTGCAGGGGTAAAGGGTGCAGCACTCAGTGATCTGGAAAATCTGAGTAAAAATTTTTGGCCCTTCATATCAGAGAAGAAGTTTGAAAATTTTCTTTTCCTTTTGTGGGGTGTTTACAGTATCTTATTTTAAAATCTGAGTTAAGTATTTGGTCATAGTCTCTATGTCATCTGCTGGCCTTCATGCGCTATCTGTGGCTTCCACAAAACTCCTCCAAAATTCTCATTTAATTCCTTATGCCAACCAGCGATATATCCAAACCTCAATGGGGAAAGTCATCATGTGGAAGGGATAACTGTACTATCAGAAGAGAGTACTTTGTGGAAGAGGATCCTGTATGGGAGCAGAAGGGAATTTCTTCTTTCTTTCCCTCACCTTTAGTAGAAGAAGCAGTTGGAGACACCCCATCTAGAAATTTAAAAATTCATTATTTGAAGCACATTTGAGGGGACCAGAATTCCAGCCAGACACAGATACAGAAAGGAAGAGACTTTGAAGAATGGCATTTCTGGCGGTAGAGAAGAGAGCTGTCCATAAAATGAAGCAGACCCTGGGAATGTTACTGAGCAATGCACTAGGCAGAGATGTCACACTCAGAGGATATTTCACGAAGACTGAAGACAGAAAGGATTTCCAGGTCCTCTAGTATCAGTGGTTGTGAGTTGCCTTTGCCACATGTGTATCCTACTTGCTTGCCTCACTAACATTTTACTCTAACTTTGAGTCAGGGGATGTTGTGATGCACAAATGAGATAATGCACATAAAACACTTTGCAAAACTTAAAGCACTCTACAAAGGTCAGTTGTTATCATTAGCATTATTATTGTTAACCTTTAGTTACCAGACCTCAAGTGGGGTTATGACTTTGTTCCCTGAGTCTTCTACTGTGTGTTTACTGAGCTCAAGGAATGTTTATAGAGTAATACAGGAGTGTGTTGGTAAAAGTTTAACAATTGAACTCTCAAAAATAAAGTATCCATAGACTTTGAAGTTTAATATGTATTATTAATACTTTCTTACTTCTATAATTCAACAAAACAGTAAATTAAGCTCTGACTTGTGTAGACAGTTTTCAATTTCTGAGGTTCAAATGCTCAGACTAAAAATTTAATAATGGCTTTAAAAACCTGTTTAGAGCTTGCATCATTTACCCCTATGGATTTACCCCTGTGCATATTTGTGGAGTAGTATCTACCAGGTTTACAAGGATAATGTTTCATAGATACTGTTTTTTCTCTATCATCTTGGTAAGTGCATTTTCTGATAATGCATTGTGCCTATAGGCTGATTGTTAATGGTAGGTATACCAGTGGGACCTCATGAGCCATAGCATTAGGAGTGCAGACCTACAAGATTACTTGTGAGAGTAGAAGCCACCATTTGGGAAACCAGTGAGTGCAAGTACAAGTTGGGCCAGAAGGGGTATCATATATATGTTTTTTCCTGTTTCCCAGAAAGAGAATGATTCAACAGAACACTTTAGGTCATCGCTAAAGTTTCATTTGACATTTAATTTGGCTCTCACTTTCCTTTCCTATATTATTTGACATTACTTCTCTTTTCTTATTGTACAATCCAACCAAAATGGACCACCAACCATTTCCCATAATAGATATTCTCATCCCCTCTGTTCATTTGCATGAACCAATCTCTCTGCCTAGTAAGTGACTACCTTCTCCTTTGGGCCTTTCAACATCCTCAGTTTCCTTCAAGTCTCAGTTTTGGGACTGCCTCCTCTGGGAAACTCTCCCTGATTTTTCCAGCTGTTAGTACTGTCTCCCTCTATAAATTACCTTATAAATATTTATCTGTGTGCACATTATATTTCCCTAGTGTAATGTAAGATCCTGAGGCAGGACTGTATCTTTCATTGTCTTCATATTCCTTTAAATAAAACAAACTTCATACTTTTTCTTTTGTTCTCTTTTTCTTTCCTTCCTTCCTTCCTTCCTTCCTTCCTTCCTCTCTCTCTCCCCCCACCCTAATTCAAGTACTTATATGTTAGGCTTCTCTTTTATGGTCTTAGGAACTTGTGTGTGTATGTCTGTGTGGCCACGTGCATGTGTGAGCACATGCACATATGTTTATATATATTTAAGTGAAATGACACAAAGGCTGCCCCTAAAGTTCATTTGTTAGTCTATCATTTTGCAATGTGTAATAAATCTCCTATAGACGCAATGTTATAAAAAAAGTGGTGGTTATTATCCTAGGCCATTCCATGAAAAGCTGTTGAATGTAGACAAAATCCCAGAAAACAGAAGACAAAACTATTACAATTATAGTAACTGAAAAAGAGAAAAATAAAATTTTGCATGAAATAGTTTAACGAGTTTATCTTGAATGCTGGTGCTTAAGAAGAAGCAGGTATAATTAGAGGAAGTTGAGGTACAGAAGGTGACTGCTGACTTTGATGTTGATGGCCCTTGCTTATTTTGTCTAATTTCACTTCAACACTGATGACTTTCCCTTTCTCTAAACACATATTGGCTGTCTAACACTAAACAAGTCACTTACACTTTTAGTGTTCTAGACCGTATGTTCTGGTAAAAGCATTGACTGTATTGCTAGAGGGATTTTGTTCATTTGAAAGTTCATTTGTCCATTTTCTGTTTTACAACTGGCACTGCTTTTATCCTTATCAGATTATGATTTTTCCCTTACCTAATAAATAGAATTCAGAAAAAAAAAGGAGGGAGTGGGGGAAGAGAGAGAGAGAAAGAGAGGGGGGAAGGGAGTGAAAGAGGACAATGATTTTTTTTGAAACTTGGGCAAAAGTTGGGAGTGAGGAGGGAGAAAGGAAATAGTTCAGAAGATGCATATTCAAGTGTGAGAAAAGGTAGAAATCATTGAGCTATAACTGATAGGGGGATTTGGAAAAGAAAGGAGGTAGTGAGAAAAAGGTGTTGGGTTAGATCGTTTCTTTCACTGGCTTCTAGATGACTCCATTGACTGTAAATAGCTTAGTTGTTTGTCTGGAGTGGCCTCAGAGTGGATGGCAATGTGGTGGCAGGAAGTTTCTAACTGGTCTTTGAATCCATGGAACATTCTCAATTTAAGTGTCCGCAATTTGGGGAAGTGCCTCTATTTGATATACAAGTAAAAAATACACTTCATTTCCTTCTTCATTTTATTAAACAACTCTCCTAACCCAATTCTAGTCCTGCCTATTGCCCTACCACACCTGAAATGCTCTAATCAAGTCATAATATTATGATTATGATCTACTTTAGTCCTTGCTTATTTTTCACTTGTTTGGCATTTCTATTCACTATAAACATGGAAGAAGTCATGGATTTCCCCTTCTGAATTCCCCCTTATGCCCTATTTCTATTTGTCCAACATTTCCCCAAACTTTCAGAATGTTTAAATCATCAATAAGACTCAAAGGAATTCTCTTTCACCTTTTGGACCCATGTTTGTGTTGTGATTTGCCTTTCCTGCTAATGCTACTCTCATATGAACACTTCATATAATGCTAGTACCATTCTTCTATGGAAATTTGGTAAAGAAAAAACAAGCGTTTCTACAAAAACGATACGCTTCAATTCAATTCAAAGTTCTAATGTTGACAAGAGTCTCAGGGAAATGAAAACTGAAATGGAATAGAAATGAAAGACACAATAGATTCCATTTCTTTTCGGCCCATTATCTGATTTTAACTAAGTTTGTTGTTGCTGTTTGACTTACACTTGGGTACCTGCTGATTTCTTTTAGAACCTGTGTACATTAGACAGTTTTATTTTTGTTTTGGATCTATATGGCATGTAGGTATAATTGAAATTTTAATTGTAATTTAGGAAGCATTCTTCATTCTCTAAATTATTTTTACTATGTATTACTTCCACAAGTGTACATTTATTTTCTTGACAGAGAGGATTTTCAAGTGTAATACATTTTTATGGGTATAACAAAAGACCTGCTAGTTTTAGGAACCTGAGTGTGCTCTCCCATTAGGGACCACCACTACCAACAACAGATTTATAAGACTGGGTTTAGGTTTGGGGGAGCCTGAATTGAAGGAGGAGAATCACACTCTTTTCTTTGTCTCTGACTCTTTACAACTTTCAATCTGGAACCTTGAGAAAAACCACTTACACCTTATTTTATCCCATTTCTAGGGTCTCTCCAAAGAGGTTAACAGGGTCCCACCTGGAAAAGTATTCAATATACAAAGCAGGTATGGGATAGATAATATTTTCCTTCACCAGGAAAAGAAATTCTTCAACATGAAAGACTCAAAAGTACACAATGACTAAAACTTACAACATGAAATAATAACCCAGAATGCTTATGATATTCTCTTGGAAATTAATACTTAAAACATTAAAAGATGAAACATACTGGAGCTACTAAGTGGTCACTTCACTTTCACCGTGGTTTTCACTTCACCTTCACTTGGTTCTTTTCTCAACAATCTTAAGGTTTCTATCTTCTGACAAGCTAAAGCAGGGCTTGGGCTCATCCTCCTGTCAGTCATCTGCTCTGAGAAACATTACAGGCATGCCTCAGAGACATTCTGGTTTTGGTTCCAGACCACTACAATAATGCAAATATCACAATAAAGTGATTTTTAAAAATTTCTCAGTGCATATAAAAAGTTATGTTTACACTATTCAGTAGTCTATTAAGTGCAACAGTGTTATGTCTTTAAAAAAACCCAGTGTGCACACCATAACTAAAAAATACTCTATCACTAAAAATTGTTAAACATCATCTGAGCCTTTAGTGAGTTATAAACTTTTTGCTGGTGGAGGATCTTGCCTTGATGTTGATGGCTGCCAACTGATCAGGGAGGTGGTTGCTCAAGGATGGGGTGGCCGGGGCAATTTCTTTTTTTTTTTGCAATTTTAAATTTATTTGTTTTTAGTTTTCCACTAGATTTTGAGTTACAATTTTTTTCTCCCTGTCTTTCCCCTACCCCCACCCCAAAATAGCAAGCCTACTGAATACCCTTCCCCCAATCTGTTCTCCCTTATATCCTCCCCCTTCACCCCCCTAACTTTCTAGTAGGGCAAGATGGGTTTCTATACCCCAGTACCTATATATCTTATTTCCCAGTTGCATGTAAAAAAACAATTTTTTAAACATTCTTTTTTTTTTTAAAAACTTTGAGTTCCAGATTTTTTTCTCTTCTTCCCTCCTCATTCACCCCCACTGGGAAGATAAGCAATTCAATACAGATTGTACATGTGTAGTTACTCAAATAATTTCCATAGTAGTTATATTGTGGTAGACTAACTATATTTCCCTCCATCCTATCCCGTCCCCCCACTTATACTATTTTCTCCTTTGATCCTACTCCTTTTCAAAAATGTTTGCTTCTAACTATCCTCTCCCCCAATCTGCCCTCCCTTCTATCCTCTCCCCTCTTATCCCCTACCTCCCTACTTTTCTGCAGGGTAAGATACCCAAATGAGTGTGTATGTTATTCCTTCCTTAGGCCAAATTCAATGAGAATCAGATTGACCCATTCCCTTTCACCTTCCTGCTCTTCCTCTCCATTGTAACATTTTTCTCTTGCCTCTTTTATATGAGATAATTTACCCTACTCTATTGCTCCCTTTCTTCTTCTCCCAATAAATTCCTCTCTCACCTCTTAATTTTATTTTTTTAGATATCATTCCTTCATATTCAACTCATCCTGTGCCTTCTGTCTATGTATACATGAACATACAAATGCCCACACTCACATATACATCCTCCTATACATGCATATATATTCCCTTCAGCTATCCTTATACTGAGAAAAGTCTTATGAGTTACAATTATTTGGGGGCAATTTCTTAAAATAAGACAACAATGAACTTTGCTGCATTGATTGGCTCTTTCAAGAGTTCTCTGTAGCATGTGATGCTGTTTGATAGTATTTTACCCACAGTAGGACTTCTCTCAAAATTGAGTCGATCCTCTCAAATCCTGCTATTGCTTTATCTACTAAGTTTATGTAATATTTTTCAATATTGTTGTGTCTGAGAGAGGAAGGAAGGGGCAGATAAGCAGTCAGAACACACACAACATTTATCTATTAAGTTTGCAATCTTATTTGAGTGTGGTTTGTGGCAGCCCCAAAACAATCACAACAGAAATGTCAAAGATCACTGGTTCTGCTGACTTCACTTTGTATCAATTTAGCGAGGACATTTCTGCTCTAGCTAAAGGATCGTGTCTGGAACTGGGCCCAATAGTACAATTTGTTCAGTCATTAGAGTCCCTTATTTTAAAGTCTGTTGAGTAGTCAGCTCTTGCTAAGAAGAGGCAAATCCTCTTTGATGTCATATCCTATCATAAGGGTGGGAGGAGGGACCAATCAGAAGCCTCTGGTTGCATATGTTTTTTGTCAAGGGGCCCATTGGAAAGAGCTAGAACAAATATATTCCTGGAAGGGGCCCAGTTCCAGGCGTGATCCTTTAGCTAGAGCAGATTAGGAGTGGGGTGGCTTTGGGACAAATCAATTCACCTCTCTGGGCCTTGGTTCTCTTATCTCTAAAAAAGAAGTGGCTGAATTAGGTGACCTCTGAGGTTACTTCTTTAATTTTTATAACTGGAGAAGTTGAGGTTCAGAGAAATAGTTCAATTTCCATGCCAGCATTTATAATAAACTCAAATACTCTCTCTGTCTCTCTCTCTCCTCTCTGTCTCTCTGTCTCTGTCTCTCTCTCCTCTCTGTCTCTGTCTCTGTCTCTGTCTGTCTGTCTCTTTCTCTCTCTCTGTCTCTGTCTCTCTCTGTCTCTTTCTCTCTGTCTCTCTCTGTCTCTCTTTCTCTCTGTCTCTGTCTCTGTCTCTCTCTGTCTCTCTTTCTCTCTGTCTCTGTCTCTCTCTCTGTCTCTCACCTCTGTCTCTCTGTCTCTTTCTCTCTGTCTCTCTCTCTGTCTCTTTCTGTCTCTGTCTCTCTCTGTTTCTCTCTCTCTCTGTCTGTCTCTCTGTCTCTCTCTGTCTCTGTCTCTGTCTCTCTGTCTCTGTCTCTGTGTCTCTCTCTGTCTCTGTCTCTGTGACTCTCCCCTCTCTCAGTTTCTTCATCAGTACATTGAGGATAATAATAACATCTACCGCCTGGTTTATAGTGAGAATCAAAGGCGAAAATATTTGTAAAGCATTTTGCAAACCTTAAAGCTATAAATCTAAAGCTTGTGATGATTATGAAGGGGGAGATTCAAATTCAACAAAAATCAAAATCTTCTACGGAACTATGACAACCGAAAAGCACCACTACCAACCCACATTTATGATTTTTTTTTTACCAGACTTGCAATTTCATCAGTTTAGGAAGTTCTAGAGGGAAAATTCTCCCCATGCAGATCAGAACTTTCTTTGCAAATTATAGTCTTAAAAAGTTGTCTGGGGCAAAGGTATCCAACATGTTGCCACATGTAGCCCATAGTACTCCTGAGCGCTGACCAAACCAGATTAAAATGTAGTTGAGAAATATTTAAGAAAATTAATACAAGCAGTCCTGACCCAGAGGCCAGGTCCTGTGCTTGCTGCCCCCAGCACTCCCTCCACGAGGGCCCGCCTGGCTGTGCGTGCGGAGCCACTGTCCCTGCGTGGCCATGGAGGACTCGGGCTGGCCCTGTGGGCTGCGCAGCCGCGGGCGCAGGGAAGCCTCGGGTGCAGCGGCGCTGCTCCTGATGCTGCTGCTGCAGGCCGCACCCGGGCCAGGCCGGGCGGCCCAGGAGCCCCTGAGCAGCAACGGCGAGTGCCAGTTCTACGCCGAAGGCCAAGTGTACCCGGGGGAGGCGGCCCGCGTGCCGGTGTCGGACCACTCCCTGCACCTCAGCAAGGCCAAGATTCTAAATCAGCACCTTATTGGGAAGGAACAGCGGTGATAAATGGAGAATTTAAGGAGCTCAAATGAACTGATTATCGAGGAAAATATTTGGTTTTCTTCTTCTATCCACTTGACTTCACTTTTGTGTGTCCTACTGAAATTACCGCTTTCAGTGACAGAATTGAAGAATTCGAAGCTATAAATACTGAAGTGGTTGCATGCTCTTTTGATTCACAGTTTATCCATTTAGCATGGATTAATACTCCTGGGAAGCAAGGAGGCCTTGGGCCAATGAAAATTCCCCTTCTTTCAGATCTGACACACCAGATTTCAAAGGATTATGGAGTTTATCTGGAGGACTCAGGTCACACTCTTAGAGGCCTCTTCATTATTGATAATAAAGGGATCCTACGACAGATTACAATGAATGACCTTCCTGTTGGCAGATCAGTGGATGAAACATTTCACTTAGTCCAAGCATTCCAGTACACTGACAAACATGGAGAAGTCTGCCCTGCTGGTTGGAAACCTGGTAGTGAAATGATAATTCCAGATCCAGCTGGAAAACTGAAGTATTTCGATAAACAAAATTGAAATGTTTTCTCAGGTCATGTCTAGTTGAAAGGTTACAAATAAAATTTTAGAGGTTTTGAAAAAAAAAGAAAATTAGTACAAATACAATAAAACTTAGATAATATTGATATGTGGTTTTCTAAGTCAACATGCAGCCTGCAGAGATCCTTATGTACCATTTAGTGGCCCCCATTTCTATTTGAGAGTAGCTAGATGGCACAGTGGTTAGAGCACTGGGCCTTGAGTCAGGAAGACTCATCTTCCTAAGTTCAAATCTGGCCTCAGACACTAGCTGTAGGACCCTGGGCAAGTCACTTAACCCTGTTTGCCTCAGTTTCCTCATGTGTGAAATGAACTGAAGAAGGAAATGACAAACCATTCCAGTATCTTTGCCAAGAAAACCTCAAATAAGGCCATGAATTGTCTAACAGAACTGAAACAGCAGCAGCAACAACATTTCTAGTTGAGTTTAACACCATTGGTCTAGGGCACAGAGAGGTTTATCGACTTGTCCAGGGTCACACAGCCAGGATCCATTATAGGTGAAACTCGAACCTGAGTCTTCCTGACTCCAAGGCCAGTTCTTTATCTATTTTTCCGTACTACCTCTTAAGTTTGGGATAAATGCGCTAACAACTTAATGTGTCTACTGCTAAAAATCTAAAACTATGAACTCTGAAGTCACTTGTAGAAAAGCAATGGATTGATCAGTCTCTGGGTAAGAGTTTTTCAGTAGGTTTAACAGCTTGAAAGAAAAAAAAAAGGCTTTCCCTTCCTTTAATTGTCCTCTGTTACAATACTACAGCATAGATGATTAGTCAAAACTGGGTGTGGACTTAACAGTACCTGTTTGCAGCACATTTTCCCAAAGTACTTCAATTTTAATTCTCACTACAATGTGAGCACTAATTAAAATGACTGCCCTTTGTGAACTTTGGAAGTGAACTGTGTATTACTGGGTTGAATTATTCTGGTTTTTGAAGTGAGAGGAGCAATGGATTTAGCTTTGTATTTCCTCGGCTTCCCTAGTCTAGGAGAAGAAGGAAGTTAGATAGTTAGTGATTAGGTAGGAATGTGGGTGGAACATCCAGAAATCCACAAGTGATAGGACTTCCTGATTGGCTGAGGGTGAGCCACAGATAAAACAGAAGGAGAGATTGAGCTCTAGTTAGAGTCTTGTTGAACGAATCCCCAATTGCTATGGGATTGTTCTAGGGAGGAACAATCTTTTTGGTGGGCATGAATGAGCAACATAGACCCTCTGCCTAGAGAAACTCATGAAGGCTGTTCTAGATCTGGGGGAGCTTTAGTTAAAAATCAGAGAGCTTGGGTGCCACTTGGTCTGGGAAAAGAGTAGCTTTCCATCACAGACTACTAATTAGCTTACCCTAGTGTATTATTTATCAATGTATATCTTCTCTTTTCCTTGGCAGATAAACTCTAGAAAACATATTGTTGTGCTCTGCAATCTATGGCACATAGGAGTAAGGAGGAAAATTGGGCATCTAGTTATGGTTTTAGTGTCTGAAAGACAATGAGTGTTCAGATTTTGAACCTGGGAACTCAAGTAGATCAAGAGACGTTAGAAATCAGTAAAGGAGAAATCATTGGGGTCAAGAGGAAAGTCCCTTGGATCAAAATTAAGAAGCTGAAAGGGGTTCTAAGAAGCTGACATTAGTTCAGCAGAGCATAAATTAAATAAGATATGATCTCTGCCTTCTTGGAGCTTATAGTCCTGCAGAATATACCTCATTTACATGAAAAGCTATAATATAAAATAAAACATGCCAAATGTATAAAGGTATAGGTTCTGAGGAAGAAATCAAATTCTTCCACATGTGAACTTGATTCAGAATTTCTTGGAGTTGCTTTTATGGAGTCATAGAGGTGCCCATCCTCTAATACAAACCAGTCTTCCCTGACTCCCTTTAAGGCTGGAGGTCAAAAATGTGGCAGAGGTGATAGAAAAGTTGTTATATTCTTAGCCTTACAGTCATTGGAATTCTTGTTGTATCCAAAGAATTCCAGGTGCTGTGGAAGCTGACTTCTTTTAAAAAATTTTTTTTTTTGCTTTTTGGAGGCGGGAAGGCAGGGCAACTGAGGTTTAGTGACTTGCCCAAGGTCACACAGCTATTAAGTGTTAAGTGTCTGAGGTCGAATTTGAACTCAGGTCCTCCTGACTCCAAGGCTGGTGCTCTATTCACTGCACCACATACCTGCCCCAGGAAGCTGACTTCTAAGAGGACTGTTGACAAGCTGGAAGGGACCTTGGGAGTTCATCTAGTCCAAGTCCGTATTTCACAGATAAGGAAACATGCTCAAAGAAGTAAGAACTTGCTCAAGGTCCTATGGTGAGATAGCAGCATAGATAGGATTTGAATCCAAGTCCTCAAATCCAATCTATCAGTCTATTGTGTACAATAGCTAATCACTCATTTCACAATTCACAGTTTGTTTCATTGAAGAGGTATTTTAATGGAAAACTCTATCAACTAGGTAAGATGCTTAAAACTGAGGAAAATGCTTTGAAATTAGGAAATGCAATTTACCATTAGGGATCTCTTGAAATTGAAATGCTTGTAAATGTCTCTGTTGCCCTAAAACAATGGGTGATCAAACTTTCTAATGCTAAAATTAGATTAAATCAGTATTTCCTCACCACCGAAATATTAGTTACGAGATCCTGGTAAAAGTTGCATCTATGATCTTTCAGGGGCACATATGCTGTTTTTTCAGCATTTTTCTTCTTTAGTGAACATTTTGAGTCCTAGCAATTCTTCCTATTAAAAACTACTAAAGAAACTTCCTTTTCAGACATAAAGGTCAACTAGAAGCAGAGACTGAATAATGGAATACACTGATGTCCCTTGACAATGGACCTAAACCAATAAGTTTAAATGTAACAGGAATGAATTGAATTGGAACAGATGTGAAATTCTGCAATCAAGTTATAAAAATCCCCTACCTTAATGCAAGATATGTGGAGACTTGGCTTAGTAACAATCCATGCAAAAGGACCTGGTGAGTTTAGTTGACTATAAACTCGTTATGAGCCAACAGTATGGCAGGGCTGCTGAAATAATAATAGCTCACATTTATTTGTAGTGAAATGATGCATTGTGGGTACAAAGTGCTTCATATACATTATGACATGTATTCCTTTCAGCAGTAGCAGTGGTATAATGGAAAAAGCATTGGATTTGGAATCAGAAGTTAAATCCCAACTCTGCTACTTATCCGCATGACACTGGGCAAATTTAATTTCTTTGGACCTCGATTTTGAAATGGTTGAAGTAGGTGATTCCTTTTACCTCTAAATTTTATGAATCCCATGAAACAAATAAAAGCTAACATAATCTTAGACAGAATTAAGAGGACTAATTTAGTTCACATTTATGTAGCAATTAACAATTTATAAACTGCTTCTCACAACCACCCTGTGACCTATGTGTCAGTACTATAATCTGCATTTTCCTGATGGGGGAGCTAAGGGTCAGAGTAGTGACAGAGATCTCTTAAGTATTTTATGGGCTGCCATGTAAAGAGGGAGTAGATATCTCCCTTTGCTCCAGAGGGCAAAATAGGACAAGTAGAGAAAAGTTATAGGAAGGCAAATTTGATCTTAAGACAAGGGTTCTTACTGACAGGCTGGTTAAGCTTTGGTTTTTAAATAGTTTTTAATACCTGTCAAATTTATGCGTTTTTAACTGCGTAAAATATATTAGATTGTCAGTGAAAATAATTTTATTGAAATACAGTTAACAAGACATTAAAAAAAGTTTGTGGACCTCAGGCTTAGTTTAGGGTAAGAAAGAAGTTTCTAACTGACCCGCCCAACAATGAACAGGCTGCTTTGCAAAGTAGTGAGCTTTCCCTCATGGAAGGTATTTAAGAAGAAGCTATCAGGGCTACCATAGAAGAGATTCCTACACAGAATGGGAGATTGGATTAGAAGGACTAGTAGGACCTTTTCCAACTCTAAATTCCATAATTCTTTATGGAAGTAACTGTATTTTCACAAAATAAAATAGGATTGTGGATGAAAAGAATATATCACTATGCTGACCAAGCCTTCTGTTTTCCTTTGGCAATTTGTCGTCCAGGCTACAGAGGACGGCCTTAAAACAAAATTACATTTGAAAATCTAGGCTGAGGCTAAGATGGTAGAAGGGAATGACTCGCTTATTTATATTTTCTTTTCAGTTTTCATTTATATTTATCAGTTTAACATCAGTAAACCCAAGCTGAGATCTCAAATTCCACTTCAATCATTTTTCTTATCTTTATCGCATTAACGATATTATAAGAACCATACTGCTGGAATGATGATGAATACGGCCTCAGGGCTGAACTGCCTGCCATGAAGGCTAAAGTCAAGTCACCTTAGAGGCATTAAGAGCATGGTATTTGTGTACACTCAAGCATCTTTATTTTTGATGTGAATCTAAAGCTTGTGACACAGTCTGAGCTGGTAACTATGGAAACCGCTAGGATTTATTTACCGTTGAGGAGGTTTAGCTCAGACAGAATCACAGCAGGTTTCCTAATGTTAACAGAGTGACTACACATTCTTCATTTCTGGGGTATCTGGGGAGGATTAAGCTGGAAAAATGAATAAGGGAACGAAAGGTCAATTTAGGTATCAGGGATGAATTTTAGGACCTGATCTAGAAGGATAAGGGAATGTAGAGTTGTGGGAAAAAAAAGGGTATACATTTTGGTACTGATGCTCATTTCTACCCCTTTCATTATTTCGCTCACGCTATTTTCTCCACCTAGAATTCTTCTTCTCCACCTCTACTTCCACTTTTTACCACACCTTTGTTCATGTTATTCCTTCCACCTACACTCTGCTCTTCTCCCTTGACTATGCAAATCTTATTTAGCCATCAAGGTTCACACTCTACATGAGGCCATCCCTGGGCCTCAGTTTGCTCATCTGTAAAATGAGGGATTTATAACCCTAAGGTTTCTTGCAGTCTAAAATTCTGTTATCCTTTCCTGAAGAATTCAACTCATCTATAAATTAGAAAATTAGGTACTATAGGGGTAGAGGGATGGAAAAGAGCAGAATTGTTCATATAGCAGATTCCCTTCTGTTAAGGTAGCAGAATATAGAATACTCTCTTTTTGCCATGGTTGCAGAAAATAGCTAATCAGAGTGACAGATGATTGCATTTATACTTCTCTTGGACTATCTAAGGGGAGTCAGATAATGAGAAAGGGGCTGGCATATTTTGGGTGAAATTAGCAGTGAGAGTAAATGGAATAAGTACAGAGGTAAGACCAGATGATGTACGGCACAGCTACACTGTGTGATAGTTGAGTTGATTCTATTGTATCTACCTCTTATGCCATCATGATTGTACGTGAAGGTATTCATGAATAGTCTGGGTGAGTCTAGAGTCCTGGTTTGTGTTGCTCCAGGACTCACATACTAGAATTGGAGAAGTAATGATGGAAGATATTGTCAGAATCAACTAAATGTTGTCTATTTGAACTGTGCCAATTGAATTTACTCTGAAACACTTGTCATTTGGGAACAGTGCTCAGGAGTAGGTACAATATGTAAAACAGTTAACACTGATTTCTCATTTTCCTTCCTTTCTCTTCCCTTTCCTTCCTTTCCTCTTCCTTCTTTTCCCTTCCCTTTGCTTCCTGACCCTCATTATAAGAGGAAAAACTGCTGAGGGTTTTTTCTCCCTAGCATATTAGCCTTGTTCCCTTTAGTAATAAGCTCTTTGGGGGAAGTCACCATGTCAAATGTACTGCTGTATTCATCACAGTACATAGCACAGTGCTAGGTGAATAATACTTCAAGGATTTAAAGATCTAGGACTAAAGATCTAGGCCACTTTCACTTTAATGATCTATGAGCCCTCTTATTTATGTGGGTACTTCAGTGACTTAGATCACAACCATCCATGCTTTGACAGATAGTCTTCGTGTGTTGCTATGGTCAGAAAAATTCTTCACCTGGGGGCCTAACTCTACACTTAACTAGACCAGACATCAGATGAAAGATTTACAGGGGGATGTAAGGTGGGTATCTGACGATAGGGAGTACTCAGTCTTTCCATCATGCTGTTTTAGGAAGAAAATGAGCACTAGTTGAATTGGAAGGGAATGAGATACTTAGATAGGGAGGAATTTAAAAAGTGCTATGGGAAAAAGAGAGAAGAAAGAAGGCACAGGGAAGTGAGTAAGCAGAAGTAAAGATACATTGATTCATTTACCTCATTTCCTTCTGTGCTTCTCAAGAACTCATTTCCTTTTACATTCAGGAGCACTTTAGCTAGATTTGCCAACATGTGTTGAAATCAAGGACTTCTGGTAGACCAAGGAACAAAGAGTATTGCCATTTAGCTAGGCTGGTAATGACAAAATTGCTGAACCAATACTATACTACATTGGGCCACATAGATATGTAGAATAACAGAATGGCATTGAGGGGATGCCACTTAAACCTCTGGGGCTAAACTTCTTTCTTCTTCTTGAGGAAAAACTCCTTCTCATCTGTCTTCAAAGTTTCCTGACCAAGACCACCCCAAACATCTCACACTTCCCCTTCTAAAATTGTGGTTCGGATAACCAGCTTAGAGATTTATCTTCTGATGTGATCTTTCTTCTGAAAACTAGACTTTCTTTTTTTTTTTACCTCAAATTGTTTCATATCAATATGATCTCCCTATTTTTAATCTTTTTTTTTCACAGCAAACATTACAAGTCTATACCTATAACTTTTAAAAGGAAAGTAGCAAATGCTTTGTTTGTCTTTTCCAAACAACTTCCTCTCTCCCAAGCCCCAAACTAAAAACACTATCAACTTACTTTTCTTTTTTTGGGTTTCTTTTTAAAAATTTTATTTATTTACTTTTAGTTTACAACATTCAGTTCTACAATCCCTTGAGTTCCAACTTTTTTCCTCCTCACTCTCTTTCCCCCTCCATTTTCATGGTGGTATGTCATTTGATATAGGTTCTACAAATACCTTCACACTGGACATTAGTCAAGTTCTAAGGAAGAATTATAACCAATGCAATGAACAACAAGAAAGAAGGAAACAAAAGAGAGAGCAAGTAGTTTGCTTCAATCTGCATTCAGACTCTGTAGTTCTTTCTCTGGATATGCATAGCCCTCTCCATCATGAATCCCTTGGATCAACTCACTATTCTTGCTGAAGTCAACTGGTAACCATGCCCAAAGAGTAAATGGAACCAAATATTAGAGTAAAAGAAAGAAAATGAACTAGTCCATTAACAGCTATGAAAATCAAAGATTTATTTCCTTTTTAAGGCAATGAGCAAAATAGGAACCATTTATTATAGGCAAGCATCATCACTAGGGTTGGTTTGGGATGATCCGAGGAAGAGAAATGTGTTGTTGATGGAGTTATTCCAAGGAATAATTGAGTCCACTCCCTCTCTGACATGATCACAGACTTCATTAACTAATGCCTTTCACATCTGGAGAGAGGGAGTTAAAAAAAATAAAGCACAATGTAGTATAACACTGACATACTGGATTTTTACTAAAGTCTTTTAGTTCTTACTCTACATAAGGGGTTATATGAACTCTTTCCATGTTTAAGTCCTCCTTGATTTTAACAAAAAATGAAAATGAAAATCCCTGGAAGTTTGTAAAACCATTAAATGTCAACCCACTGTCATCAAACCAAGAGCCTTCTTTTGTGGTATTACATGACAAAATGGTATTTTCCATTTTCTCTGTAGACTTCCTCTTTATCAAATCAGGTGTCCATCCACCTTCCCCTCTGTGAATGGTAAGATAGTTTTCCTGATGTAATTTTACCTAAGGTGTTAATGGAAAAGGGGAATAAGGGAAGGGAGTAAGCATTTATTAAGTACTTTTTCTGTGCCAGACACTGTGCTAACCACTTATTCAAATATACCTCATTTGATCTGAGGTTTGATTGAGAGGCTAGGAAACAAAGATGGTGGGCTCCTACAACCCAGTTGTTCTCTCTATAATGGCACAGAGGATAGAGCACTAGACCTGGAGTCAGGAAGACCTGAGATCAAATCTAGCCTCGGACATTTACTTCCCATGTGACCCTAGGCAAGTCCCTAGTCTCTGCCTCAATTTCCTCATCTGTAAAATGGGATTATAACAGCACCTACCTGCCAGGGTTGTTGTGAGGACAAAAAGAGACAACATTTGTGAAGTACTTTGCAAACCTTAACATAAATGTTAGCTAAGCATTTCTCTGGATTCTTTAGTTTTGGCATTCTCAGGCTAAATATGCCCCTTATCTCATTGGCTCATTCCTTCCTATCTCTGAGCCAACAAGGACCCTATATTTTGATTCAGTGGTATAATGTAAAGACAAATTAATATGGAGTCAGAAAATCAGGATTTTAATCCTGGTATTTTCTACTACCACCTTGGGCAAGCCAATTAATCTCTTAGGGCCTCAGTTTCCTCATTTGTAAAGTGAGGGGGTTGGCTAAGATGATAGCTAAAGTCTTTTCCAGTTTTTGATGCTTGGATCCTATGACACTGCTCAATTTGCATCTCTTATGTTTCTTAGGGAAAAGAATGGGAAAGAAACCAGAAAGAAGAAAAGTAACATCAGAATCAATTGAGCTCCAACTACCCCCTCTTCTACTTTATCCTTCCCTTTCCTAGATAATTTCAAGACTCTGGGTTAGCCCCAGAAATATGGATTTGGATTCCAAAGAGCCTTGAAAACCTAATTCAATCCAGAGTCACCTAGGAAAGTTGGATTCACTCCTGAATTGCAGAGGATACTAAGATGATATGTGGTTAATGGGGCTGATCTGGGGATTTAGGGGTTCAGGTGTAAGGGTTTAAGTCAGAATAGAGCAGAACCTCCAAAGCTGTGCCAGAACCAAACTGATTCTTGAAGAGTTTCCTGAACCAGAGAAGACCCAAGGCTAAATCAGATCTCCCAAAGTGGGTTGGAATGTCCCCTGATCTAAGCTTATATAATAAGGCTGAATTAAGCCGGGCTGGCCTGGTTTCCTGGGCTGTAGTGTTAAGGGGAGAGTTTCCTGTCACCCAATTATTCACTGTATAGTGGTGCAGTGGATAGAGTGATGGTCCTAGAGTTAGGAAGACCTGAGTTGAAATCTAGCCTCAGATACTTGTTAGCTGTGTGACCTTAGACAAGTCACTTAACCTCTGAAATGGTATTGTCAACAACATCTACTTCACAGGGTTGTTGTGAGAATCAAATGAGATAATATTTATAAAAGTGCTTGGCACAGTGCCTGACTCAAAAATAGGTAGTATATAAATGTTTATTCCCTTCCCTTCCTCCCTAGTCACTATGGGACTTGAAATGCATATACCAAGATGTGGGTGGGGTATAATCTGTGTTAGGGAAAAGTGATGAAATTAAGGATCTTTCAAAATGTCAAAGAAGGAAGAATTTCAGAAATCATTAAGCAAATAGGGGTGTTTTATTTTGGAGGGAGGGGTGCAGAGAGATCTTGTTCTTTACTCTGCTGTCATACCAGTCAATCAATCCATGGGTAAGCCTGGCTCAGCTAAGGACCAAGCTTTTGAGGCACCCTTTATTAGCCCTGAAGTACTTAAGGACTGGTTACTTTAACTTGCTTCAATTAAACAAATGCTTATTAAGTGCCTTCTAGGTTCGAGGTTAGAGTTTGGGCACTGATAAGGGATATGGAAGTGAAAATGAGCCACAGATGTTACCTTCAAGAAAGTTACAGTTCAATAATAATAAGCAACATTTATATTATGCTTACTATGTTCCAGGGTCATAGTATTGATTTTCACCACAACCCGGGGAGGTAGATGCTGTCATCAACCCAATTTTCACAGTTGAGGAAACTGACATAAACAGAGGTTAATTGACTCGTCCAAGGTTACACAGGTAGTAGGTATCTGAAGTCGGATTTGAACCCGTCTTCTTGACTACAGACCCAGTGCTTTATGATGCTGCTCATAAATTTCTTCCCTCTCATCCTCAGTTGACCATAAACATGAAATGTTGGTGGGTATAGAGAAATTGGAGAGATGATATGGTCATTGGTCAGTCCAAGGACTGACAAGCCAATCTCCTTGAACTTGTTTCCACATCTGTAAAACTGAAGGGGTTTGACCAGATAGCCTATAAGGTCCCTTCCAGTCCTCCATATTTGATTCTATGAAATCTCTTATATGCTTTCACACTGCAATTATTTCTTGGCTTTTGAAACATTAGCTTCACTCTCCTGGTGATTCCTAGTTCTTACATAAGTCTCTATTGGTAGGTTCACCCAGATAAGAATCCAATACCATTCTTGTTATTTTGAGAGCAAATGTCCCCAATTCCCCAGTCCTTAGCATGTAGGCATTCTGTTTTAAGTGTATTTTTAAGGAAACTCAAGATTGAGGAACTGCATTTATGTTTGTTCTCTACTGAATAGTTAAGCCAGGAGGAAGTTGCACCCAGGGTTTTCCCTAGGATCTCTAGTCTTTTCTGCATCAGGTCCATTCCCCAATAATGATTATTCTTCAAATACAATAATTACATCAGTCATCCTGAAACTAGGAAGACTTGAGGTTTACAATATAAAAGAAAGAAGGAAAGCTTTGAAGATATTTTTCCTCTCTGGTGAGATTCATTTTTGAGTTTGGTTAAAGGTAGCAGAGATGGCTCAGAAATCCTTTAAACCATCTTTTCTGGGTTTTTGGATAAGATTCTCTGAAAGGAAACACTTTTGCTCAGTCACAGAACCTGCAGTAGATCTGTGCCAGCAAAGAGTTTGGAAGGGAGGCCAAACTAATTTTGGAGGAATCTGATGTGTTTTGGGAAAGAATGCAATCAAACAAATCTGTCATATCACATCTTGAATGTGCTCCCAGGCTCTCTGCCAGGTTGTAAGTGAACTTTTTTTTATGAATTTAATTTTTTTTCCATTAGGAAAATTACAGCCCTTCTGAATTAATCAGGGCAGTACTTGCTGTTTCAGGAGGAAGAGCTGTACGTTGCCTTCATTCAATGCACATTCAATAGAGAGAGCAAAGCCATAGTTTGTAAAATGAGTCTATAAATAATAAATGGGCATGAGAACAGTCTATGGCTTAATATCCCACATTAAGTGACCTTGGCTTAATTATTCATGCCTTTAATGTTTATTTCAATATAAGGCCTTTTCCCCTCCTTTTTTCTCTCCCAGCATTTCTATCACCCGTTCACTATTTGGAACCACAAACTTCTTGCCATTATCAGTCACTCCTCTGCTCTGAAATGAAAGAGATATTATAAAAGGAAACAGTTCCCACACATTTATGAAATGGTTTCCAGCTGGTCTTGGAAGTGCCTCTGACTCCCTTTGGGTGTAAGAGTATATCTTCTAACGTTGAACACCAGGGACTCCCCCACCCCCTCCCCATCCCTGCTTAATTTCATAAAGGAGAACATGCCAAGGGAGCCAGGAGATTAGCATTTAGGAAATGTGTTTCTTCTTCTGCACAAAATAAACATATCTGCATGCATAAGTGGAAAGTTTTGAGGGGCTGATCTCAAAGATGAAAGTCTTTCTTTTGGGGAGGTTGTGAGGAAAGCCCTTTGTAGGAAAGCAATGTGGCAAAATGGAAAGGGCTTTGGATCCAAGGTATGAATCTTGCTTTCCAATTTTCTTACCTATATCCTTGGACAAGTTACACTCTCCCCAGACCTCATTTTCTTCTGCTATAAAATGAGAGCATTGGATTAGATGATGTCTGAGAGCCCCTCCATCTCTAGAACTTTGATCCTATGACAAAAAGTCATGTCAATATGGGTTATTATTACAAAATATGATTACATATTTATAAAAATGCCTTCTGCCCCAAAGAGAAAGGCCAGGGCATATAGTGAACTGGGGCCAATGGATTTGTTGCTTATGGAAGACAAGGTTCTCATACTGGCAATGTTTGATTAAGTTCCAAATGACTAAGCAGGGCCTCCTTGTGGCTGTGTGGAATCCTTGTGGGCATTTGTCTGTCTGGCAGAAGGCAGAAGTGGAATTCCCCATTTCTGTTTTAAATCTGGGAGTGCCAAGTCATCTCCCCAATTCAATAAATATTTATTGGGAGTCTGGGTGGAGTGCTGTGCTAAGTGCTGAAGGCTCTCAGGGACCTTACGCTTTTATGAAGTTCTGATTCAAGTCACCCTCCTACTCAATAAACTCCAGTGGCTTCCTGCAGCCTCCAGGGCCAAATACAAAATGTTCTGCTTGGCATTCAAAGGCTTTCATAACCTAGTCCCCTTTCCAGGCTTCTTACTACTTACTTTCAGATGTGTGCCCTTTGATCCAGTGACACTGGCCTCCTGGCTGTTCCTGGCACAAGACACTCATCTCTTGGTTCTGGGCATTGTCTCTGGCTGTTCCCCATGCATGGATTGCTCCTCGCCAGTAACTACTGACCTTCCTGGTTTCCTTTAAGTCTCAACTAAAACCCCGCCTTCTACAGGAAGCCTTCCCCAACCTCTCAATTCCAGCACCTTCCCTTGGTTAATTATTTCCGTTTATCCTATGTATAGCTTGCTTTCAATGTATTTGTTTGCTTGTGGTCTCCTCCGTCAGATTGTGCACTCCCTGAAGGCAGAGACTGTCTTTTGCTTCCTTTTGTCTCCTCAGCGTTTAGCTGGCACTTAATGAATGTTTATTGAATTGAAGTGACCAAAGAGGAGTACAAAATACTGTTGGAGTTCAGAATAATAACTAGACCTGTGATTTCATCGATAATGGAGAACTCCCAGGCGATCACACTGCAGCACTTTCTCTGCAGCTGAAGAACAAAGGTAGCTGCCTAGAACACTGTCCAGGGTCACACAGTCATATGTGTTAGAATAAGGACTTGAATCCAGGTATTTTGGCTCTAGGGACAGTTCTCTAGCCATTATACCCCAGGTGCTTGTATTGGGGTTCAGGAGAGGGAGAAAGAAATCACAGCCTATTTGGGTGATCACAGAAGCCTTCATGGAAAAAGTAATAAGCAAGTGAGGTGTCGAAGGATGGACAGGATTTAAAAAGGCAAAAGGACAAGGATATTTCAGAGAGAGAAAGCAGTATGAACAAAGACATAGAGGTAAGGAAAGTTGGGGATGGTACAGAGTCCAGCTTCTAGGAGCATAAAAAAGGGAGCGACTAATTTGAGATAAGGATTTGAAGGACCTTGAGTACAAGGTTGAGAAGTTAGGGTTTTTTTTTTTACTTAGGAAATGGCCAGCCATTGAATAACTTTGAGTCTGGGAGAGAACTTTTGGTCAAAGCTGTTCTCTAGGAAGATCAGCCTGGCAGTAGTTTATAGGCTGAACCAGAAGGCAGAAAGATGGGAAGTGGGGAGACCAGTTAAGAGGTTGCAGCAGTAGACCTGGTATGGGGTGATTATGACCTAAACAGGGCTTGGAGCAGTGAGATAAAAGAAGAGGACAAATGCAGAAGAGTTAGAAAGGAAGAGGCAGCTAGGTGCTGTGGGTAGAACACTGGCCCTGGAGTCAGGAGGATGAGTTCAAATCTGGCCTCAGACACTTACTAGCTATGTGACCTTGGGCAAATCACTTAACCCTGACTGCCTCCAAAAAAAATAAAGGCAGCATGTTGTAGCAGGAAAAGTTCTGATGATAAGTCAAGAGGCTCAGGGTTCTAGTCTCAACCTTTCTATTACTTCTCCATAGTTCCTTCTTCTGCAAAAATGGGGTGGAATTTGAACTAAATAATCTCTGATTTCTAAAGCATTGCTAGAAGCTATGATCTAGGGCAGCTAAATGGTGCAGCAGACCCAGTGCTGAATCTGGAGTTACAAAGACCTGAGCTTAAATCTGGCCTTAGACACTTACTGGCTGTGTGACCCTGGGCAAGTCATTTAATCTTGTTTGCTTTAGTTTCCTCATCTGTAAAATGAACAGAAGAGGGAAATGGAAAATCACTCTAGTATCTTTGCCAAGAAACCTCAGTGGGGTTCACTAAGAGATGTACATGACTGATAAACAAAGAAGTTATAATCTAGTGAGAATCAAGGGGATTTTCCTTGCTTTAATTTATTGAATATTTCACAGATATATTCACAAGATTATAGTAGGGATAGAAGCATATATCTATGGCCCATAGAAATAGTATTAGATTCTCTATTTGACTATGGCAGATTCCCCCTTGGAAGAATTCATGCTTTAGGGATTAGTTAATAATATATTAGTTAAGTAGTTAATAATTAGTTAATGAGTCTGTTAGGGTACTAACATCAGACTTTTCTACATTGCTATAGATGCTGTCTGTTAGAGTGTCGTTTCCCCTGGACAATTTTGCAGAGAGATGTGACTATTCCTATCTGAATTTTACACATTAGAAGAATACTCAAAATTTCCTCATTTTGTTCTTGTTTTCTTTCTTTTGAATTATAACATCACAAGTCAAAAGGGCCAGCATAGGCACCTGTTTAGAATAAACCTGTTTAGAACAAACCGGCAGTTTCAGGGGTCAAAGGTAATCTCTGTGCTCTCTTTCCAATTTTTTTAATGTACCATTTAGACTATGGTGAGCACTTCTAGTTTATTCAGATTAGAAAGGGGCACGATGGAGTCTTAGTGGGTAATTACTATTGAATGAGAGAGACAGTAGGATAGACGAGGTATGTAGATCAGAGGATGGGGAGCAGGAAAGTTCATTTTCATTGACTTTCTTCACTTATTTACTCCATGCTGTTAGGTAAGGACCTGAGACTGTGTCTGTCACTGAAAAGTACAGGATTCATTAAAAAATAATCAACTTCTTGAAGAGGTGGGCTAGACAGAAGGTAACCAATTAATACTTGGGTGATGGGAAATGCCAAATTTTCCTCAATATTTTGTGAGGGCTACTTTTCGGTCTCCCGATTGCTTCCACATCTTTTGTGATACCCTTATTAACTCTGAAAGGCTGGGGATTAGTTTCATGTAACTCCAGTATATTAAGGAAGTATCCGGTAACAGGATGGAAGCAGAGAGAAAGCATGCCTGAAGAATCTTGGTTGCTCTGTTTACAAAATCACTCTGGAAATCAACAATTCTATTGAGTAGGTTTCTACTTATGGTTCCTTTCCTCCAACCTCTAATTCTCGAATGAAAAACATATACCTGAAGTGTAGGTATTGGGAGGGTTCTGACTGTTCCCAGAAGTTTGGCAATGAAGAGTAGGGATAGTGGTGTCTCCCTCAGATGAGAACTACCTTTTGTAATCTGACTGCTTGTGCCCAGTTCCCAGATTTCCTCCTAAAGACAGTTCAAAGAGAAACACAGACTAATAGATGTTCTTTCAAAGGGTTCATTTTCAGCTGGGAGCACATTGACAAGATAGTTCTCTGAACTCAGACAATACAATATGCTCTCCAAAACTAGGGAGAAACTGTCCCCATCACATACGTCTGTGAACTTTCTCATTTTGGAGACTGATAAGGTGAGGTCTTTGTATCCCCAGGGCCTACCATAATGCCCAGTGCACAAAAGATTTCTCAATGTTTATTGAATATCACAAAGATCATACACTATGATCAGGTAGGATTTACACCAAGATCATAGGGCTGGTTCAATATTGGGAAAGCAATAAATATAATTGACCACATCAATAACAAAAACAATAAAAATCATATAATTATATAAATAGATGTAGAAAAAGCTTTTGATAGAATACCATACCCTATTAAACTGCTACAAAGCATAGCAATAAATAGAGCTTCTCTTAAAATGCTGGTTATAGTAATTAGACAAGAAAAAGAAATTGAAAGAATAAGAATAGGCAACAAGGAAGCAAAACTATCACTCTGCAGACCGTAAGATGGTATACTTAGAGAACCCTAGAGAATCAACAATTGTTGAGATAATTAAGAATTTTAGCAGAGTTGCAGGAAATAAAATAAATCCACATAATCATTAGCATTTCTATCTAGTACCAACAAAACACAGCAGGAAGAGATATAGAAAGAGAAATTCCCATTTAAAATAATCATACACAGTATAAAATACTTGGAAGTCTTATCTGTGAAGACAAACCCAAGAGCTATATGAATACAATTATAAAACACTTTTTACACAAATACAAATCTAAACTGGCCAAAGATGACCCTCAAATGCTAATAGTTAATGTTGAGGGGAAACTTTGAAAAGACAGACACATTAGCAAACTGTTTGGGTAGCTATGGATTAGTCCAGCTGTTCTTAATATTAACTTGGAATCACAAAATAAAAATTTTTTAAGTTGTCCAAACCCCATTGAGTAAGGAATATACAACGGGCAAATTTTAATTATTAATCACTGCTAGAAAACATTTTGGAATTATACTCCAAGGTCAATAAACTATATGCCTTTGGTGGGGAGGAAATAAATGTTTATTGAATTGAACAGGAAAGCATGTCAGCTGCTCATCACTGACAAAAGCAAGGAAGCTAGATTTCCTTAGAATGAACACTTAGTCAATTTATAGGATTTTGTTAAGTGTAATAGGTAGATCAATCAATACTTCTGGGGTTTAGGCTCCTTATGGCATCTTTATTTGTTAATTGGTGATGTCAGGCCACTAGGTGGGGTTAAAAGGCATAAATGGCAGGCAGTCTTTCTCTTTATCTCTTTCTTCCTGTTTCACCCTGTTCAAAGGTTCAAAAAAATCTTGGTCTTGATGAGAAGTGTAATGAGCCTACCTGTTTTAGCTGTAATTTCTAAGCTCTGATCTTTTGGGTCATGATATTTCTATGTGGTCTATCTTATCTCCATTTACTCCTCTATTTGTCCTATCTGTGGTGAACCATTTTATAGTATATTTAAAAAAACCAACCCAACCGAACCAAAAAAAAAAGAAAACAACTCTGACCAGATTATTGGGCAGTTTCATATCTCTTTTCCTTGTTTTCTAGTAGTATTCTAGAAAGACATTGCCTGTGAAGAGCCAGCCACTAAGTTCTGGGTTTGAGTCCTGCCACTGATATGCATTGGCTGTGTGACCCTAGTTAAGTCACTTAACATCTTAGTTCCTCAAACAATTCTATAAGGCCATAGATTTCAGAGCAGGTACAAATCAGCATCGCGGCTTTCTTATCCAGAGGTCCCCATAGCAATGATGTTACCAGTATCAATCTCCATACCAAGTGAAAGATAAGTATTCTCTGACCTCCCACTCCTCCTGCCTCTCCCCCAATGCCTGTTTGAAAGGATTCTGGCTCCTAACCCTGAGTCTAGATGTCAACTCAACATTAGATTGTCAGCTCCTTGAGGGCAGGGACTATCTTTTGCCTCCTTTTGTATCTCCAGTATTATCAAAGTGCTTGGTGTATAGTAGGAATTGATTGATTGGTTGATTGATTGTTTGCCTACTATGTTTAGGGCTCTGTGCTAAGTAAGCATTGGTGATACAAAGATGAGAAGAGATAAAATGCAATCCCTGTTTATTTACATTCTAGTGGTGGGTAGGGGAATATGAGCACAGAAAAAAGTATACTATAAGTTGAACTAAAGTATCTTGTAAGTTAAACTCAAGTTAAATCTTCTTTTTGTTTCTTGTTTTTTTACTTTTTTGAAGGGCAATTGGGGTTAAGTGACTTGCCCAAGGTCACACGGCTAGTTTTGTGTTAAGTGTCTGAGGCTGGATTTGAACTCAGTTCCTACTGACTCCAGGATTGGTGCTCTATTCACTGTGCCACCTAGCTGCCCCTCAAGTTAAATCTTGATAGGACAAAAGGAGATAATAATAAAATAATAACACATTTATATAGCACTGTCAGGTTTGCTGAGCAATTTTCATGTGTCATCTCATCTGATTCTTACAACAGCACTAATAGGGAAGTTATTTTCCCTGTTTTACAGATAAGGAAACTGATTCTGAGAAAGGTTAAGCAACTTTTCCAGGATCACACAGCTAATAACTGAATTGGATCTGGACTCATTCCAAGTCCAAGTCTCTATCCGTTACATCAAACTATTCAAGGGGATATTTGGGGACAAAGAGAGAGACCATGTGCAGTTGTGGGTGGGGGATGGGAAGCCTTCAGATGGATCCTCCTCTTAAACTAAGCCTTGAGGGGAAAAAGGAAGCAAATACAGGTAGGGGGAATATATTCCAGGCATAGGAATTTCTATGCTTGAATCCATGGAGATGGGAGATGACATATTGAATTTGAGAGCTATCTAGTAAATCATGTTTGGTCAGAATGTTGAGTGCAAAAAAGGGAGTAGTCACTACTTTAGATAAAACTGGGAAGGTGGAATGGAGTCAGTTTATGGAGGCTGTTAAACTGAGAAATTTGTATTTTATTCTTTAGGAAACTAGGAGCAACTGGAGGCTTTAGAGAACAGGAGTCACATATACAAGTCTGTGCCTTAGGAAGGTTTCTGGCAGCTATATAGTAGATGACTCAGAGAGGGGAACAACTAGAAGCAGAGAAACTAGTTAAATAGCTATTACAACAATCTAGGTGAAAGTAGATAAATTCAGGTAGGCACTGACAGGTTGTTATTTGCCCAGGGTCACACAGTCAGTCAGAAGTCAGGGTATATTCCAGGAACAGAGATGGCAGTATGAATGTAGAAATAGGGGCAAATACATGAAATAGATGCAGCAGTATCATATAACGGACATAAGAACATATTTTGAGGGTTCAAACCTGGGTAACTGGAATGATGGTAGAATAAGCAACAGAAATAGGAAAGTTGGGAAGAAGAATAAGTTTAAAGGAAGATACTGGACTCAATTTTGGACATGTTTTTGAGGTGCTGGCAAGACCTCCAAGTGAGATGTTTAGAGGGCAGTACAAGATACAGAGACCGGAGTGAATGGAAGAGATAAAAACAAGAAATGTAGACTCCGGAGTCATCTGAATACAGATGGTGATTGAATTAATGGAAGCTGATGAAATTAGCAAGGCAAAGACTAGAAAGAGAAGGAAAAGATACAAGACCAGGGTCTTCAGGAACACTCATGCTTAAGGAGTTAGAAGAAGGGTAATGAATCAGTAAAGGAAACCTAGAAGATTTGCTGTCTCCATTGGATCTTCCTTGGCACTCTACTTTTTTCTGTCTTCTTGTTTCTTTCACCTTCATCATGTTTCTACTCTTCTTCTCCTTATAGTTTAAACTGCACAAACTCACATTTCTATGCAGCAGGGATGATTATGACTAGGGATGGCTATCCCTACAATCTCTGAGTGTAGACATTCTACTAAGTGTTTCTTTCAAATTTGCCATCTCTTTATGAAGAGATGACATATCCTTTTACCTATTCAATGAGCTCTTCTGGTCATTGAGGAAGAAGGTGACAACTTTCTGGTCATCTCCTGTTTTGCTTAAGTTTGGGAAGAATAGTACTTTGGGCTCCTGGTTTTTCTGAGTCTGAGTTATGACTCTAAACTGGTCAGAAGGAAGTCTCCACTAATCTCTGATTTCTTATATCAAATTTTCCCTACTAACACCATTTTGCCCTCTCTTTTCTTCTCACCTTATACACCGTTCTTTCAGGGCATGATCCCATGTTGGACTTTTACTTTTTTGTTCTGCTAGGTCCCAACTCTTTTAGGTTAATCCCTTTCAAACCATGCTTTTCTCTGATCCACCAAATCTCAGTATTTAATTTTCAGTCATTTAGCTCATAGAAGTAGAGTCATAAAATAAATATATATTTATATATGAATATATATATGTATCTATCTATCTATCTATCTATCACACAGGAGGTGACATCCTATCTACAGGATATCCAGGAATGACATATACAATGGGGGTATTTCTTTACAGTAGCCTCTTAGGAACCAGCAAAATGCCCAACCAAATTTCCTTCCTTGGTCCATATATAGCACTTTGTTTATATCTCGCTTGTATACTTTCTATTTTGTTATTATAGTTATTTTCATATACCTCCATCGCTTACTCCCTGTCCCCTCCAAGATCATAAGTCCTTTGAAGTAAGAGACCATGTTTTATTGACCTCTGCATTCGCTGGTGACAAGCCCATAGCAGTAACTCACATTTATATAGTACTTTTAGGTGCTGAACAAATACTTGGTGAACTGAATCAAATTGAACCTCTGACTTTAATAGACCCATCTCTCATGGATCACCCATAAGGGAGAAAATAAAGTAGAGACATTATTCTCAAAATGTCTAGGCATCCAGCAGAAAAATTACTCTCAAAATTTCATTTCAGGTCAACATTTCAGTCAGCATTTATTAAGTGCAAGGAATACAAAAAAGGGAAGCTAGGTGGTGCAGTGGATAGACTGTCAGTCCTAGAGTCAGGAAGACTCATCTTCCTGAGTTCAAATCTGGCCTCAGATACTTACCAGCTGTGTGATCCTGAACAGGTCATTTAACCCTGTTTGCCTTAGTTTCCTCATCTGTAAAATGAGTTAGAGAAGGAAATGGTGGGAGCAGCTAGGTGCTGCAGTAGATAGAGCACTGGGCCTGAAGTCAGGAGGATCTGGGTTTAAATCTGATCTCAGACACTTACTCACAGTGTGACCCTGGGCAAGTCACTTAACCCTTATTGCCTCAAAAAAAAAAAAAAGAAAGAAAGGAAAGGGAAACGGCAAGCTACTCTAGTATCTTTGCCAAGAAAACCCCAAATGGGATCAGGAAGAATCAGACATGACTGAAACAACTGGACAACAAAGGATACTAAGAAAGGCGAAAACATTCCTTGCCCTCAAGGAGCTTACCTTCTAATGATGGTATCAGTCCTGTGATACTTTCACTCTACTCCATGGTTAGGTCTTGTTTGAGAAGTTCAAGATATGGGCCTCTCTGTGATAAAACACAGGGTGGTGCTCTTCTTTAATATTTCCCCTCCCCTACAACAGTAGCAGTCTCCTCTGTCTTTTATCTGTAAGACAGATAGAAATAGAAAAATGATATAAATTTCTTGTGATCATTTTCCCCTATAAAATATCCCCTTTTAAAGACCAACTATGCCAACCACTGAATGTAATCTTGCTATAAAACATTTTTCATATTATTTTTGTTAGAATTAAGTCAGAGTAAGCCCCGGTTAAGAATACTATTTACAGTTAATGAACTCATATATTGTGACATTTTTCACCCGTGACATATTTTTGAATGAGTTATTTCCTTTCTTTCCTGTTCTTTCACTAAATACTGACAGAGCTAACCATGGATGGAATGGAGCCACCCTTGTACATGGTGGAAGAATAAGAGGTCAATTCCCTGAGGCACAAATGGACCCTACTGGCCTCTCCTCTGGGGGCAGTGGTGGTTGGGTTGACTCATTCTGTTTTTTCAAAACTATTGAGCTAACTGAAAGCCATTTCGACTTTTCATTTGCAGTTTATAATTACAGCAGGATTGTGTAAAGGGATGAGAGCTGCTCTGGGGCTCTAGTACCATGTCTGCTTCTAAGTAGCTGTGTGACCTTGGCCAATTCATGTCTTTTCTTTGGCCTTCTGTCTCTTTGTGTGCAAAATGAAATATTTATTGAATAATATGAGATGTTAAATACCTCATCCACTTTTAAAATTTTATGATTCATAGAAAAACAAAGAATATGACCATTTAAGATCCTTGCCTTGTGCGATGGATAGAGCCATAGTCTTGGTTATTAGTCAAGATGAGTTCTACTCCAATTGCCTCATTTACAGATGAGGAAAGTGAGGTCCTGATAGATTTATTCAGTCAATCAATCAGTCAACAAGCAGTCCTTTCCTGTTTTCTTAAGACTTTATTACTTACCACTTACTCTAAGATCCAATGACACTGGTCTCCTTGTTTCTTTTTTTTTTTTAATTAATTAACTTATTTTTAGTTTTCAACATTTATTTCCACAAAATTTTGAGTTACAATTTTTTCTCCACATCTTTCCCTTACCCCACCCCAAAATAGCAGGCCTACTGAATACCCCTTCCCCTAATCTGTTTGCTCTTATATCCTCCCCCATCAGCCCCCTACCCCCCAACTTTCTAGTAGGGCAAGATGGATTTCTATACCCCAGTGCCTGTGTATCTTATTTGCATATAAAAGTTGCATATAAAAGAACAATTTTTAAAAAAAAACATTTGTTTTTAAAACTTTGAGTTCCAGATTCTCTTCCTTCTTCCCTCTTTACCCACCCCCACCCCCACGGGGAAGATAAGCAATTCAATATAGTTTGTACATGTGTAGTTACCCAAATAATTTCCATAATTGTTGTATTGTGAAAGACTAACTATATTTCCCTCCATCCTATCCCCCCCCCCCACTCATTTTATTTTATCCTTTGATCCTATCCCTTTTCAAAAATATTTTCTTCTAACTACCCTCTCCCCCAATCTGCCCTCCCTTCTATCCTCCCCCTTCTTATCTCTTATGCCCCTATTTTCCTGTAGGGTAAGATACCCAACTGAGTGTGTGTTATTCCCTCCTTAAGCCAAATTCAATGAGAATAAGGTTATCCCATTCCCTTTCATCTTCCTGCTCTTCCTCTCCATTGTAACAGCCTTCTCTTGCCTTTTTTATATGAGATAATTTACCCTAATATATCTCTCCCTTTTTCGTTCTCCCAATAAATTCCTCTCTTACCTCTTAAATTCTAGTTTTTAGATATCATCCCTTCATATACAACTGATCCTGTGCCCTCTGTCTATGTATACATGAACATACATATTCCCACATTCACATATATATTTATATACACATATATCCTCCTACACATACATATACATACATACATACATATATATATATATATATATATATATATATATATA
>CM053580.1:70621739-70645924 GCA_028627135.1 Pseudochirops cupreus | reverse complement strand
TTCCATGGGTATTCAATGCTGAGTTTAACCTTGTTAACTTAAGGGAGGATGGCCTTTTGTGTTCTCCTGTCCCTTTTGAGATTCAGGGGTGGGAAGCCTTTGAGTGATTGACCGATAGAATGTACTTTGTTTATGGTTGGAGACTAATCTCCATTTGAGAAGAGACTTTTGACTGACTAAATGAATGTACTGTCTAGGGGTGGAGTAGTACCTGGATTGAATTGAGAACTTGCTAAAGGAACAAGTTATACCGTATTCTGACTTTTTCTGTTCTGTGAATGTTTGCTGAATAAATGGGGTTTACTATGCTGGTAATCCGAACCTTAGAAGTTGCCTTTGCTTGGCATTACACACACACACACACACACACACACACACACACACACACACACACACACACACACACACACACACATTTACCCTTTTTGTCCTATTAACCAATCTAATAGGTATGAGATAGTACCTCAAAATTGTTTTAATTTGCATTTCTCCAATGAATAGTGAGTTGGAATATTTTTTTTTCATATGGCTACAGATCACTTTGATTACTTTATTTGAAAACTGGTTATATCTTTTGATCATTTGCCAGTTGAAGAATGGCTCTAATTTTTTTTTTTATAAATTTGGCTCAGTTCTCTATATCTTTGAGAAATGAGACCTTCCTCAGAGAAACTTGCTTCAAAATGTTTTATTCACAGTTACTATTGCTAACTGTATTTCCCTCCATCCTATTTCCCCCACCCTGTTTATTCTAGTCTCTCTCTCCTTTTACCTTGTCCCTCCTCAAAAGTGTTTTGCTTCTGATCACCCCCTCCCCCAATCTGCCCTCTCTTCTATCACCCCACCACTCATTTCCTTCCCCTCTCACTTTCCTGAGGGTTAAAATAGATTTCTATACCCAATTGCATGTCTATGTTATTCCCTCTTTGAGTCAATTCTGAGGAGAGTAAGGTTTCATGTGGGGTTTCCTTGGCAAAGATACTGGAGTGGTTTGCCATTTCCTTCTCCAGTTCATTTTACTGATGAGGAAACTGAGGCAAAGAGGGCTAACTGACTTGCCCAGGATCACACAGCTAGTAAGTAAGTGTCTGAAGTCACATTTGAACTCAGGTCCTTCTGACTCCAGGCCAGGAGCTCCATCCATCCTTAAAAAAAACTTTGGGACATTAGGTTATTCCTCCTCAATACTTTCACGTTCTTCTCTTCAGCTTTTGGCACTGTTGACCCCCCCTTCTTCCAGAATACTCTTTTCTCTCTGAGTTTTCATGACATTGTTCTCCTAATTAATCTATCTGGAGAGAACACTAGGTTTCAAGTCAGGAAGACCTGGCCTCAGATAGTTAACAGTTTTGTGACCCTGGGCAAGTCACTTAACCTCTGTCTGTCTCAATTTTCTCAACTGTAAAATATGGATGATAACAGTACCTATCTCACAGGGTTATTGGAAGGATCAAATAAGATGTTATCTGTAAAGCTCTTAGCATAATTCCCGGTATCATAGTAAGTGCTTAATAAATGTTTATTGAATTAAATTATTGAAGTGAATTGATTTTAAGTGTCATGTCTGAGGACCAACAAGTAGGACAATGTACTTGGATCACAGTGTGAGAAGAGGAGGGTAATGTGCCCTGCAAGTATTTATGTGGGAGTATGTAGGCACATGTATATGTATGTATGTATGTATATACATACATATATGCATATATATGTATGTGTATTGCCCTCCCCCCCCAATACACACAAATCCCAGCCTCACCCTCCTTACCTTATAGTTCAAGATGAACCAAAGCTGGGCACAGATCCTCCTCACCTGTAGTTTCTGGAAAGGATTATAAGTGAGTCAGAAACAGAGACCAGAGAACAATTTCAAATTGGGCTTCATCAGAATGCCGATGATGTTAGCAGAAAAATGACAAGAGCAGATACCTTTTCTTATGTTTTAAGGGAATTTAAGCTTCTTGAGGACAAGATATTTTTTCTCTTTGTAGACCCAGGACCTACCATGGTGCTTGGCAGAGAGTAAAATCTTATTGCTTTGAGGGCAGGGATTATTTCACTTTTGTCTTTGTTTCCCAAGGATCTAATCCAGTGCCTTGCACGTAGTAGCAGTATTAATAAATTAATGAATACTATAAATCCACGAATAGCAGTTGAATTGAATTGAATGAGGGTATGTATTAATACATTCTATTTTTGTGACTGTTGGTTTTTGTTTTTGTGACTTCATCGTCAGAAAGGAGAACTCCCTCTATGGAAATTTCTTAGAGAGATTAAGACCAGCAACTCTTCTATAAGTTACAGTCTTAGTGAATTCCCTGAGGGCACTAAGAGTTATGAGATCTGCTTGTGGTCACACAGCTATTATGCCAATCTAAGGCTTGGATCCAGGCCTTTCTTGACTCTGAGGCCAGCCCTTTTTATACTGCATCATGTAACTATTCAATGCATATATTACAGACAAATAGCATCAGCGAAAGATGAGAATTCGGGTTAGTCAGTGACGTTCTCTAGCAAATGTCCATTCAAATAGCTAGATGGACAAGCAGAAAGCTGTTGTGAGGTTTTAAGGTTTGCTGTGGCTGCAGCTATGTTAACATGTCTGTAATGGAGAATGATTGGGGCAGCTCTGAAGTCATGAAGAGTCATCTTCCTGAGTTCAAATCTATCTTCAGACACTTACTGGCTATGTGACCCTAGACAAGTCTCTTAACCCTGTTTGCCTCAGTTTTCTAATCCATAAAATGAGCTGGAGAAGGAAATGGCAAACCACTGCAGTATCTTTGCTGAGAAAACCCCAAATGGGGTCATGAGAGCTGGGCACGACTGAAATGACTGAACAACAACAATGGACAGTAGTATAATTCCACATCAATAATCACGTTAGGGCACAGAACTCTAACATTACGGTGGCAATATCTGATACGTTTGGAATGAGAGTCATCCCATGGAAAATGGGCAAAATAGCCTTATCTTCTTCTGGCCAGCCACATGTGTGACTCATCATTTGGACACTTTGGAGGTAACAAATGCCCTGACCATATGATACCTCAGTACTAAAAGGACTTGGTATTTTTGTATGCCACAGCAAATCTTGAATAATCCCTCGTTTCCTCCCTTTGCCCTGTGACAGTGACAGGGGCACAGGGTATTATGTCAGTTAAAAGGAAGAGGTAGCTTCCAGCTTACCATCTTTTAATTCTTATATGTGGCAAGCAGTGTTTTCTGCCTCTAGACCATAGCAGAGGGGATGAAGGATGGGTAATGCTCATTTCCTTCAACCCTGTACCTGCTCCCATGAACACAGATGTAACTAGGCGAGCTGACACCAGGTCCCTTTTCCACTTTGTATTTCCTTTTCTGAATAGGTGATAGAATATTAATCTTGAGGTAGACATATCCAGGCTTGGAAGTAACTTTATGAGTAGAAGATATTTAAAGATTCTGAACTTCTTGAGTAGAGCCGATTTTCAGCAAGGGAGGCTTACTGCATTGGAGAAGATAAGATTTGGAGCCTAAGTGCTTGGTCTCACTTAGTAGAAGAAATGGACTTTGAGTGAGACAGTACAAAGCCAAGGTGAAATGTAAGATGCCTAATAAGCTATAAACTGCATCATGTATGATTAGGTTTAAGTATCAGTCTCCTAGGAGATTATAACAGTAGTTATAAGTTAAGTTACTAAATCCTATTTTAAGGTTTTTAAAATAATGTGCATTGTGAATTTTTATGTCTTAGAATTTCTTTTGTGTGTAGAAAATAAATACCTGTCCCATATACGACAAAAAAATCTATAGTGAGTACCTTTCTACCCACTTCTTTTTGGGGAGACCACAGGCACGAATCTTCTGAGCTCTAAGTAAATCATCCTTGGGGCTGTTAGGTGGAGTTTAAGGAGCCAAAGTATATGAGAAAAGAGGCACCTATCTCTTCTTGTTAGAGATCAGGTTCCCCCAAGATCGAAGCATGTGGGTCCAGAATAGAGGAATCATTTAGCAGAGAAGAGACTGGCTACAGATTTCTAGACTCTTAGGCTGAGCAATTGTTCTTTATCATAGACATTTTAAAAATGAGAATTGCTGAATGGAAGGGATGACAATCCAAGATCAATACTAATTCAGAGAACCTACTGGGAATATTGTGAATTTAGAGATCGAGCAGTTTTTTGTTTGTTTTCTGCTATGATGACTCAGGGCTTTAAAAAAAAAATTTCCTCGCTCAACATTAAACATATGCAGTACATGCAGGGCCTGGCCAGTAGGAATTGCTCATTATTTAGAATTACTATCAGGGTAGAAGATACAAGGACACAAAATGCCCAATGGCTTGGCTTTACAACTTGGCTACATCTTCCAAATGCATTAAAGTACAACAAAAATAAAAACCTACCTGATGTTCCCTGGTTTAAATATTGATTTTTTTAGTTCCCATACATTCCATTCTTTCAGCATTCTAGGCCCAAGGCCCAAGGAGTGCTACTGTACTCCTACCTGCCTTTATAAAACAAAAAGCTGATTTTATTTTCCTTTCCACCTGCTTTCTGAACTTTGTCCAGGTTCCTTCCAAGGCCGCTCCCTTAATCTCCTTTGCCTTCAGTCACTTTGAGAGGTTTCTGCATCTTGACCCTAGGCCTAGAACAACCATTTCCCTATTGTTCATTGCTTTTTTGTTGTTGTTATTATTGGCTTATGATTGAGTTAATCTAATAAAATAATAGGCGGTACTACATAAAGTGATTTATAGTCTTAGTTCAAGGTCAAATTTTCAGACCTCTATTTAATAGGATTAAGATAAAATAATAGAAAAATTCATCTGGAATAAAAAAAGGTCAAGAATTTCAAAGAAAAATAAGGAAAAAGTGAGAATGAAGGGGATCTTAGAAGTACCAGTAATATCATATTACTTTATAATATAAAGTAGTAATCAATGAAGTAATTTGGTATCAGGTTAAAAAATAGAAATGATGATCAATAGAGCATATTTTATAAATAAGACCTAGAAGTAATCAAATATGGTGTTTGATAAAACTCAGAGTTACTTATTACTAGAGTAAAGACAGTTGGGTGGTGCAATGGAGAGTGCCAGGCCTAAAGTCAGGAAGACATCATCTGTAAAATGAGCTGGAGAAGGAAATGGCGAGCCGATCTAGCATCTTGGCCAAGAAAACCCCAGACGGAGTCATGAAGAGTCAGACACGACTGGAATGACTAAATAGCAACAAAAACTGCTAAGAAAGCTTGAGAGCAATGCAGTAGAAATTAAATTTGAGCTATCACCTTATACCATGTGCCATGAAAAAATTTAAAAGGACACACAACACAATTACAAAAAAAATTCCATAAAAAAATGAGAAGACAAAAGAAGGAGATGGCATTTACATCTATGACCAGGCGGACGTCTTACCTAAATAAGGGATAGATATAATCTTAAGAGACATAATGATCGCTTGATGGAATCGAAACGGTTCTTCACAAGAAAAATAAATACAATTAGAATCAGAAGTTAAAGTTTTAATTAGGAAAAAATATAGCAAATTTTTCTGATAAAGGTGTGAAATATATATCATATATTTGTATGTATATATGTATATGTATATACACACACATATAAGCAAATATATGGTACAGAATAAGACGAGCAGCTACTCACGATAGATAAATGGTCAAAAGATATTGACAGATAGTTTTGAAATGAATCTCAAGCTACCATTGACAAAATGAAAAAAAATGCTCTAAATCACTGTTAATAATAGGAAATACAAACTCAAACAACTCTGGGGTTCTACCCCATACCTATCAGATTGGCAAAGATGACAAATGAAGAAAACAGCAATTTTTGGCGAGGTTGTGAAAGGACAATCTCACTAGTGCGCTGTTAATGCAGTTATGAATTGGTTCAGTTGTTCTGGAAATTAATTTGCAACTATACCATCCAAAGTCACTAAACTGTTCATGCCTTTGATACAGTGTCACTACTGTTATATACGTACCCTCAAGTAAGTCAAGGATATAAGGAAAGGACACATATGTAAAATAATATTTATAGCAGCACTTCTTATTGTAGCAAAGAACTGGAAACAAAATAGGTATTCATCAATTGAAGGATGATTGGATAATGCCCTCTGAACTCTTACCAAAGCATCAACCAGTCATGATTTCAAAAGATTGATGACAAAACATACCTTTCACCTCTTAGCAAAGAGATGATGGGTTAGAGGTACAGAACCAGACACACATTCTGAGATATGGCTCATGTGTTGATTGTCTTGCTTGACTAGATATTTTTATTATAAAGGAGAGCTTCTGTCAAGGGAATGTGGATTGATGGGAAGTGATATATTTGAAACAGCAATATTGTAATGATGATCAACAGTAAAAGACTTAGCAACTCTGATTAATATAATGATCAAAGACAATTCTGAAAGACTCAGAAAAAACGTCATCCATCTCCAGAGAGAGAACTGATGAGCACTGAGGACAAATTAAAATATAATTTTCTCATTTCTTCATTCTCCTTGCTTTTTGGGTAGTGTGTCTAGGATGGAAATATGTTTTACATGATTCCACATAGTTGACATATTGCTTTCCTTCTCAGTGAGTGGGGAAGGGGCCGGAGGGTGAAAGAGAATTTGGAACACAAAATTTAAAAAAAAAGAATGTAAAAAAGTGATACATGTGAAAAAGAGCATTAACAAACCATCTTTAAAAGTGCGCAGAGGATAGAGAGAGCACATACAGAAGGAATACAAATAGAACAATTTATCACTCCCTTGTTCAACTTATATAGTATACATATAAATATATATACATATGTTCTCTTTTTAAGTATGTAGAGGAAGTTAAGTTTCTTGTATAATCTTTTCCTCTGTTCTTATTTATGTCTTAAAGTGTTTATTATTTTGAGTGCTGAGTTCACAATAAAAAATAAAAATTAAAAATGTAACTAAATTGGAATGTCAATTCATCATGGATTTCCGGTAAGTGCATTCACTATACAGTAGTGTAAGCTTATAGGCTTACAGAATTAGATGGTCTGAATTTAAAACATGGTGGTGTTTCTTTCTGGCAAGGGCAAACCACCAGCATATAAACATACATTCAAATAAATTGCCCTGGGAAAACAATTTCCTTCCTGAAAATGCTACCCTGTCCTTTTTCAAACAGCAGGAGATTATATGACAATGCTTCATTTTAATTCTTTGCAATGCCATTAAATCACAATGAAAAATGCAATACAGTAGAAATGGCAGACATTCAGCCATTGTTCTCTTTTCTGTGCTAAATTGTACAATTCAAAAGGGAAGATTTTCCTTGTTGCCTAACCTACAAATTTAAATCATCTTCAGTTAAGTCCAGGGGCTGCATTGATATAATGAAAGGCAGTGTGGAGTAGTGGAAAGAGTGTTGGACTAGGAGACCTTAATCCAAATCTCACCTCAGATGTTGACTAGTCATGGTACTTGGGGCAAGCCACTTGACCTCTCAGAGTCTCATTTTCCTCATCTATAAGATCAGGATAGTAATGTGGTTTTATCGTGTGTTGTGGGGATCATCTCAAAAAATTTAGACTCAGACCACCTCTCGTCTAAGTGAAGGCATTTATTGAGGGTGACACTTTCCAGTGGGTAGGGTTCCAAGAGGAACCAGTTACTTAGTGAGACAAAAGAGGCAATTTTATAATGAAATGATGCTTATTACACAACAGAAATTATGAATATTAGAAAGGCAGGAGGGTTTGTCAGGGGATTAGGTAATAAGGCAGTGGTCCTGGCCTCAGGTAGAACTGCGCGTGCTATTACCCACATCACATACAGAAAAACCAATTGAGGAGTATATATGTATGATAATGATATTATAATAAGCCTCTTTATGTCATAAGTTTATTCTAGGTCAGTTCTTTACTATTACTGCACAGGTGCCTACTTAGGGAAAGTCCCTTCTATTGTTTTGGGGGCTATATCCTGCCTGAGCATTCTTGTGGTCCTGCTTTCTGATTGGCTGGCTATTGTTGTCTGTCTGAAATTAGATGGATGTAGTTGTGGCTGAGAGTAAAGACACATCTGCTGTTTCTGTGGGAAATATGAGGAATGTGTCTGGGGGCAGTGACTAGCTAGAGGTAGTGGCTAGCATTCTATCCCATGGACATGCCTGCTGTCCTGGTGGGGCATGACTTTATGGGCACACCTACTATTCTAGTGAGGCAGTGAGGCATATATGAGGGAGTTCGGATGCCGAGTCTGGGTTGGGGCGGGGACAGTGGGACTGTTGTTCATTGAGGCCTATGATTGAAGCTGGGGGTCTGTGGTGTGATTAAAGCCAGATGGTGTGGTTAAAATAGGACATGCCTGCTGTTTGGTGATGTCCATAAGGAAAATAGAATACTGGGGCTGGAGGCAGTTTTATTATGATTCCATCAGTAATACTTGCACTAGGTAGCTCACTAGGTTGCTGTAAACCTCAAAAAGCTCTACAAATGTGAGTTATTGTCACTGAAATAGGAAAATTTAGATGCTTTTTTCCATTACTTCATAGATTCTGAGTTTTAGAGCTGAGGATGTTGGAGATCATCTGTTCCAAGGTCCTAATTTTACAGATGATGACACATGAGTAACTTTTGTTAATTCATAGTAAGGGGAATGGTATATTTTTTGTGCTTAGCAACTGCGAGACATATAACTTTATGTACTATGGGAAGAAAATTGCTTTAAGAAAGTTTTGGTTTGACTTGTTTATGGATCATCACAAAATCAATCAGCTAATCCCCAAACGTTTATTAAATGCCTGTCATGTGCCAAGCACTGTGGTAGGGGTTGGGATTTTGTCTGTGCACAGACAAAAATGAAGAAACCCTGATCAACTCAACTGATTTCCCCCTAGCCCAGTTGATAAAAATCACAGAAGATAAGGAGTAGGTAACAGACAGAGAAATTTTAATCTTTAAACACAATGTAAAGAAGGTTTTATATGCTTTTTTTGGGGCTATGTATATATGTACATAGTATTGATGAGGTAAGGGAAACATAAAATGTTGAGGTATAGGGTTGCCATAAGAAGAAGCTGCTGGACCATGGAGGGCTAAGCTAGTAACAAAAATTTGGGCAGAGCCACAATGAAAGGCTTACGGCCTCAAGCAAATGCCTCATGTGGGAAGATTCAAGGAGAGCTCAAAGGGGTTCCCAGAGCCTGTACCTCATCAATATGAAGTAGATTTATTATTTATATAGAAATTCTTGATCAAAATTGATCAAGTTAGAGAGCAGCTAACCATTGGCTGAGACAAGATTGACCATGTCCCTGGTGGCCATTTAAATAATGGTACACTCTCCCTAGGAGCCAGTCAAGAGTTCAAGTCAATTCTTAAGCACTGTAGTAAGTGCTGGCAATACAAATAAGAAAAAGAGACACAAGGGATTTACAATCCGAAGGGGAAAGGCAGCCCCCAAAAGGAAGCCGAGAGTGGCACCAGGGTTCACAGCATGGGTGTATGCTGTTCTGCGAAGTTGAAGCCCAGTAGAGCTCCTGATGGAAAATGGAGTTGCCAGAAGGTTGTGAGCCTTCTATAAAAGAAGGCTTTGGAAATATTTTAGCACTTTATCTTCAAGCCCTCCAAATGAAGAGGAGAAGCAATTAAGAGTGAGTTGAGAAGGTGGACTATTGGGGCAACAAGGTGCCATGGTGGATAGACCACTGGGCTTGTAATCGGGAAGACCTGAGTTCAAATTTGGCCTCAGACACTTACTGGCTGTGTGATGTTGGGCAAGTCACTTATTTGTCCATTTGCTTCAAATCCTCAGCTGTAAAATGGTGACACACTAGAGAAGGAAATGGCAAGATCTCTGTCAATGGGGACACTGAACAACAACAACAGAGTATCAAAGCCTGAGTCATTCTTTGTGTTGATGAGATTTCAGGTGATCTGTTTATCTTGGGGAGTGAGGAGGGAGAGAGTTTCTTATTCCCTGGAATCGAAGCCATGAGCTGAATGGAGAATGGGATTCAATCGGGAACTGGAAGACTGTGACTTTTAGCAACTTGACAGCTGAGAAGTGACAACAATTACGGAAAGGATGGGCACCATCCTTTGAGGTAATTCCTTGTCTCTTAGAAGAGAGAGGGGTTTTGTCTCCCAGAGTAGCTAATGGCTTTGCAGCAGAGCTGATGGGATGAGGGGACCTGGACCCCTAAAAGGAAAAGACCATGTCTTTGAAAGCAACCCAGTCCCTGAATTTCCCCATACATTTCAGCAGCCCAGATAACTGGCATCTTGCCCAAGGCATCTGGCCCATCCCAGGTCATCTAGATTCTTGACAATCCTTTCACTGTCTTGGCCCACCTCAGGCTATTTACCACTCTTTAATCCCATCCAGACTTTTTCACTGTCTTTTCTTTCAGTGTGTAAGTGTCAGTCTCAACCTCATTAAGTCGCAGAGTCACTATGAATCTAGCTGCTTCTATTGGCATTACATTACCTTACCACTTTGACTGGAAGAAGGTTTGAGTGGGTGAATTCTTTCCAGGTGGACATCACCCTGTAACCTGACGTTTTGGAGTTCCTAGCAACACCAATCTGCATCAGAGCTGTAGTAGGAGACTGCACCCAGAAGGATGTTGGCCCCTTAGTTTTGATGAGGTACAGGCTCTGGGAACCCCCTTGAACTCTGACTGAATCTTCCCATTTGATGAGGCATTAGCATGAGGCTGTAGGCCTTTCATTGTGGCTCTGCCCAAAACTTTGTTACTAGCTTGGCCCTCCATTGTCCATCTACTTCCCACCCTTGAGCCTATCAAAATATCTATACCCAAATCAACTGTTACACCCTTGCTGGCCTAGCCCACCATTTTCTGTCAGCTCCAGATAGCCTCCAGCAACTTCACTCATTTACTGGAGTATGACCTCATTAACTCCTCTTAAAGACCCTCTCCAAACTCCTCCTCTAGACCACCCCTAGATTCCTCCCACAACCTTTCTGTATATAAAAGCCCATATTGCCTCCATAGGATGTGAGCATGCCATAGAATTTTCCAGCACAGAATTGCTCTGTGTCAGATGACACAAGCCCGCTGGTCTAATACAAGCCTTACAAATACTGAGGCTCCTTAAGAGTCTTCCCATTATGGCGAACTTTTAATAAACTTTACTTTTCTTTGGCTGAGAGAAGACTTGAGGCAAATTCATTTGGCAGGACCTGGCATGTTGGTATTTTGGGGTCTCCTGTACCCCTAACTCTATACCTCTTCATTTCGAGGCAAGAGCATGATCTCTGAGGAAAGTCAGCCTTGGTTGTCAGGAGCTGAACTGTGGAAAGGAGCACCTGAGCTCAGGAAACACAGATGAACAACTTGTCAGAAGGAGATTCTATTACTAAAGGGGAGAAGGTGACACAATCTGAGTTTTGAAGGAAATGAGTGCTTTTAAGAAGCAGAGGTGAGCTAGGAGTGTGAGAAAACCAGTATAAAAGAAAAGACACTGGAGATAAAGAGACATGTGGGATGATCAGAGAAGCCACTTTGGTGGTACCATAGTGTGTACACATGGGAATAATGTATAATAAGGCTAAAGGTAGGTTGGAATCAGGTTGAGAATGACTTTAAGTTCTAGAGGCAGTTGTTTTTTTTAATCCTAGGAAGCCACTGCAGTTTACTGACTGGAGGAGTGATATAGTTAGACCTGTGCTTTAGGGTTATCTTTTTTGGCAGCTTAAAAATCTCTTGTACATTTACATCTGACTGTAATAATGTAGTCATCAGAACTCTGCAATGTAAGGGAACAAAGGGGCCTTTTACTTTTACCTACTTGACCATTCTGCCTGGCTTTCACATACAATCACTTAGCTTGAGATGAAAGGGTGTGGCACAGTTGACTTTTCTTGAGGTTGTACTCTTATCTTGGGAAGGAAACACAGTCAGGTGACCTATGAGGCAACTTTGCCTACATTTGATCTTAGCCAAAAGGCCTACTGCAATTCAGAAAAACTCATAATTTGCCATTGGTGTCTCAAATCAGGACAAACATCTGGGGCTTTTCATTTCTACTTTGATGTTGCAGGGTCCCAATTAACTTCACGGACAGAATTTCCTATAGCTTAGGTTCACTAAGAGGATTTTCTATGCTTCCCTCAAAAATCTGTGCAGAGACTCCCTGGCGTATTACAGTGAACTAAAGGGAATTCTCTTTCTATATTGGTTATGTTAGCAAAGTACCCTAAAACATCTCTTGGCCTTAATCTGATGCCATAAATCTGAAAAGGCAGCAGAGTATACTTGGCAAAGTATGACCTTAGGGTCAGAGGAACCAAGCTCGAGTCCCAGCTCCGCCGCTTATGAATTTTATGTTCTTGGGTATTTATGTAACTCCTGAGGCTTCAATTTTCTCCTCTGTAAAAGGGCTAAGGTATAGAGAGGGAGCGGGAAGGTGGGGAAGGAAAGGTGTTGGATATGGTGTGGATTGTTATTGACAATAAAATCTATCCTCACTGTTACTGCATTAGAGAAAGCACGATACATATGTTAAAAGACAACAAAGTGAGGGAAAAGCAGGAATTAGAAGCTTCAAAGGTAAAGAATGAATGTCTGCCTAGGTTAATATCAAGTGAGTTGTTTTTTTTCTTATCTCAACAGCTTAGAGTTTCATCTATTGTTTTTTTTTTGTCAACGAAAGAAGGACTATTCCACAAACATTACAATTCTTTATCAAATAATGACACGAACTGTTGAAAAGACTTCAGCCTAGCAATTCAAATGGATAAAGACTGCATATTACCCACATTATGACATGCAGTTGTATGAACAGTCCATTAGTGAAGATATGTTGTACAGTTTGTTAATGGCAATAAGTTGGGTCAAGCATTGAAAAGGTAGAAGAAAGTGTACTAGACTGTCTTTGGGAAATTGAGCAGCTTCAAATGATGCCACTTTCCTGTTTTTACAGTAAGCCCATCATTTTTAACACTAATAGTCTCCAAGTGAGGCTCCAAGTCATTATAGAATGCAATCTGTGAAAAAGTAAAATTGCTGATAGAAGTGAGGGTAATGGAAAGGCACGTGGAGGGCATTTGAAAGCTATACTTTATTAGCTCCTCTCCTTCATAAACTCCATGTTTTAGTCAAACTGGTCCACTAGTTGTTCCTTGTATACATACATCTGTCTTCAATCTCTGTGCCTTCTTGGAGGCTGTCTCCCAGGCTGGGATTCATTCTCTCCCTACCTCAACCTCTCAAAACCTTTAGCTTCATCTCAACCTCACAACCTTCTGGGTGATTCAGTCCCACATCTCCTCCCCCACCCTGCTAGCAGTCTTCTATTTATCACCATACATGTTATTTCTCTCTGTAGAATGTAAACTCCTCAATGATAAGGACTATTTCATTTTGATTTTATGTTCCTAGAATGGAGGCTTTCACATACTAGGCACTTAATAAATATTTGTGGAATTGAATGAACTCAGAAGAAGAACATTGGCACTAACTAGAATACCATTAGTTATAAGCTATAAATAATTTGGCCAGCCATGAAGCTTGGAACTACTTACAGCAACTCATATCATCAAGCCTTCCGAACAAATTAAGTTCAAGCTAGCTGAACATTATTTCTTGCTGGGTTGCCTCAGTATAAGGAAATGAAAGAAAGTGACGATAATAAAGAAAAAGAGAGTAAGGCAGAAATAATAAAAAACTAATGATCATTTCCATTTTCCCTGTGATGTTTCATTCATTGACAAGGGATTCAGATCTGAGGGCAAGTGGTGGTGAAGTCTGAAAAAGCTTTCCAGTGCTTTGGTCTTAGGTGACTGACACCTTAGGTGACTGACACCATGAAACCTGGGCATGGCAGCCAAGGCACAGCAGTGGAACTAAGAAAATTAGGGATAGAATTTTTGATAGACTCACCCGCATTTTTGTTCCAAAACAGAGGTAATAGGAGATGACTTGGATATTCCCTTTTCTTTTCTACCAAGGATGTGTGTGTGTGTGTGTGTGTGTGTGCGTGTGTGTGTGTGTATGCATGCACACACATATATATACACATACACACATCTATCTATCTATCCATAATTCTAATTAAGTCCCGACACTATTTTAAACTGCTAAAAGTGCTATTTATCTAAATGTTTCTTTGCCCCCTGTTCTAGCTTATACTCAACTCTCTGTTAGACTATGTGTTAATTATCTTATTAATACCTCTTTGTTACTCATTTTGAGCTCTAAATACCAAGAGGAGCTTTTAGTTTCTCCTAATTTAAGTAATCCTGTCTACTTTTAGAATTCTTAAATCTTTGCTTTGTCTTTCTTGTCTTGGCCTATCTGAATTATATGGGAATTCTTACTTTATTTCCAGTTGTTATGCAAAAGGAACTGCAATAGAGACTGCTTCAAAGTCACTCTATCAAAGGACAAGTTTGGCATGTTCTAAAGCCACATTTCAACTGTGGTAGCTTCTCTTGTAAGCTGTCCAACTCAGACACAGTCTCTCTGACTGCCCACAGATGTACACAGACAAATGAGTTCCCCTCTGAGGGATCCCTCTTTTTCCAGGAACACACAAACATGACACAGATTCCTGATTCAAAACCCAAATGGGCAAGTTACTAACTCGTACATGTGGACACAGAGAAATCTGTATCCCAATGCTATAGGCAAAAGCTAGTTAGCTCTCATTGGGGTGTGTCTTAATTGTAGAGTACTCTACCTCTACTTCAATGATAACCTGCCTTGACAAAGTAGAGAGAAGTAGCCAGGCCAGATCTCCAGCATGAGAATTTGTCTGCCATTGTACTTCATTGGTTCCTTGCTATTCCAAGAAAAGGAGATGTCAGGTGAGGAATCATAAATCCTTGCTGCAAAACTAAAGCTGCTTTCTACTTCCTTGTAGTTACTTATTTATTTCTCTTTTATAGCAATAAAACAAACAAAAAACAAAAATGTTAGCTCCATTGAATCTTTTGTGGTTTTCCCTGAAGGGCCATCTCTCATTTCTGATCTCTCAAACATCTCAAGGCTATGTCAGGGGTTGCATATTACTTAAAAAAAAAGTCAGGATTGTTTATCAGTACTCTTATCTCTTACTCATTCTCATCTTTTCTGATGAGATTCAGATAGAAATCATCTGAGGACAAATTAATAACTTATTCTTATATATTTAATACTCTATAGACTATTATACAGACAGATAAAATAACAGATTTTTTTTTGATAATTGAACAAGAGCATTGAGATGTAAGTTCACCTTCTGTAGCCTCTCTAAAAGCTTCTTTGGGGCAAATCCAGCAGAAGAGAGAGCAAGAGGACATGTACTTTGTCCTCTTACCCTATGGCTTTAATTTCTTCTATCAGGTCTAAGTATTTTTAAAGTTTTGGATTCTATATAGTTGGAAATTACGAATATTTGGTAGGGTGACAGTTAATGAAACTGCTATTTTTAAAATTTTTTGGATCACTGTTATGTCCAGGGGATTGTGGGCAATAGTCTTGTATGCAATAATGCTCAGGTTACAATATTGTTTAATTGTTGAATTATTAAAGGTATTTTGGAGTTTGTATTTATAGTACAGGATTTTTTTGGGTAAATTTATAAAGAATAGCCATCTGATGGTAGTTTCCTAGTATCTTGTAGATTACAAATTTTTGCAGTTTGCAGTGATATGTTGCATAATTTTTGCCACTTCACATAATCTGCAACAACCAGTGTCTGAGCTCTTTAAGGATAATTTTCTCCTTTTCCTCTTCCATTTCCTCTTCTTTCTCTTCCTTCTACCTCTACTTCTCCTTTTCTCCCTCCTTTTCCTTTTCCTCCTTCTCCTCCTCCTCTTCCTTCATCCTTTTTCTCCTTCTTCTTCCTCCTGCTCCTCCTCCTTTCTTTGAGAGAAGAATATGAAGGTCCTAGACATGGTGGGCTACAAGTAATATCACAAAAGTGAAATTAGTATCTTAACAGAAAGGAAACAATTCATCACAGTGGGAAATATTTCTGAATTAGCTGTAGAAATCTTAGCATGTGCCTCAAAAAGCCTGATCAACCTGAATATATTTATAGATGAAATTGGCTGGAGGACAACAAATTGGAAAATAGAACAGATTTGTCAGCATTCTCATAACTATCTATTCTCATCAGTGATGACAGTGGAACCACCATATTTGGACATGTTCCAAGCAATAGAGATTGTGAGGCATTCCCAGAGCCTAAACACTATCAGACAGGAGAATACCTAGAGAGAATTAAAAAAAAAACCCAAAACAAAACCTCTCCTAAGAGTCACCACCAAAGAATTTGGGGCCATATCTTTCTTTGTTGACCAATGTTGGTGGATGCCCTAGCCCTGAGCCTGCTCTGGGATTGGGTTTGGAGGCCTCTTTGCCTTCCTCTCCCACTGCTCTGAGCTGTATCTATTCTTCCATTATTCAACAAAATAATGCCACAACTTTTTCATTACCACCAAGCTGAGAAGAAGGCAGAGCTGTCATTGCTAGACTGGACACTTCACAGTACCATAGCCTCAAACACAAGACCTCTTGCTGTTTGGACTTTATTTAGGAGTGGGGCCACAGACCCAAGCCCAATATTTTGCTCCATTTATAGGGAACCTTCCAGGTATGCCTTATCTACCACCATGTTGGGATAAGGCAAAAGTATTTGTGCTGAATGTGTTTCAGTCATGTCCTTGGGACCCAACATAGAGCCATTTGCCTGATACAGTCTCCCTTCTTCCCTTGTCTATGAATAAGAGCTAACATATTCCTCTGTTATGATAGTATGCTTGAAGATGAGTCTCAGTGAAATGATTGTATATCCTCATCCTGGAGCTAGCACATTTCTACCTCTTCTCTTAACGTATGTGATAACAGAATTTTCACTTGCCTAGGGAAAACCTCACTTTCTCTATTACCACTCTCTACTTAACACTATCCACCTCAGACTTATTCTTCCTAGTCCCTGTCTTACTCTGTCCTTCATTTCCATTGTGTTTTTTAGAACCCTATTATATTGTTAACAAACTGTCCTCCATCTTAAACCTCTTCATCTCACACTTCTTTCCTACTCATGAACTTATGGGAAACTGACTCCCTATGAAAGACATTACATCCTTGATCACCTCCAACACTGGGGTATCCTTCTCTCATGCCCCCCTCAACACACCAGGCCAATAGGAGAAGTAGGCAGACTTCTTAATTTATGCTACCACTTAAAGACCCTCAATCTGCTGACTTCACTCATCAATCTCCCCTTCTTCAAAAGCTACTGCATCCATTCATATCACCCTACCCAGATCCTGATTGCAGCTGTTATTTACCAACTTTTTGTCATCCTCCTTATTTTCTCAAGGAGTTCAGCACCTGGATCATAGTCTTCCTCTCTTTCCCAAGGTCTGGCCTTTCCCTTGGGGACTTCAATAGGCATATTGATATTTCTTCAAAACTACCCTCCTTCCCCCAGTTCATTGAGCTTCTCAACTCTCTTGGCTTATACCTTTATCCCACTTCGGCCACACATTGGTTTATTCAGGCTTTACCTCTGTGATTCAGAACTCTGAAATTCCTCTATCTGGTCATTCTCTTTCCTTTTCTTCACTGCTCTTAAGCCTACTCTTTACCCTTGGTAGGACCTCCAGTCATTCCACCTACCCTTCTTCTCCTAATCTATTGCTCCTGCTCTGGCTTCATTTTCTTCCATTCAAAATCTTTAACCTTTTACCTAAGGAGTTCAACATACAATGTTCTGTACTTTCAAATCCCTTGCTTCTTTCCCTATTGTTAGTTTATTATGACAAAATTGTAACCTGGCAATACCCAGCCCTACTCCCAATCTACTTTCTCTGTTCCTGTACATATTTTGCTGAACACTGACAGAGGAAGTCACTTGACCTTGTTGACCACAAATTTATGTTATATAATCTCATCTAGGCCCTTGCTGCTTCATGCCAATCTTTTTACTTATCTCTAATTGATTTTATCACACTCCCTATATTAACTGCTCCAAACCTTATCTTCCCCCCTGAAGTCTCCTACACCATTCTCTCCCCTTCCTTCTTGGTAGAAGAGCTTACCTCCTACTTTTCCAAGAATATAGAGGCCCCATTCCATGAGTTTCTTCTGTATCTTTCAATCTTTTGGCATTTCTCCCATTTTTTCTTCCTTTAACGGAGAAATGGTCCTTTCCCTTGCCAAGAACAATTGCTTTCTTTGTATCCTTGATTCCATACTCTCTGATTTTCTTAGGAACTTACCTGATCACATCCTCTTCTTTTTTCATTTCATTCTTTTCTCTTGGATCTTTCCCTATTGCTTGCAAACATACCCAACTTCTTTGTCCAAGAACATTAATTTCTTAATTGTGAAGTCCTTTGGTCTTTTTCTTAGCTCTCATCCTTCTTGACCTCTTTGTAGCATTTAGCATTGTTAAGTGCTAAAGAAGTTTCAGGTGAGTAGTACAATCAGATACCATATTGCAACAGTCTGAGAAGTAAGTTCGAGTAGAGGAAATTAATAGTAAGATCATGGCTTTTGAAAGGGAGGAGGACCCAGTACCTATATGAACCCAACTACAAAACACTTTTCACACAAATAAAATCAGATCTAACCAACTGGAAAAATGTTAATTGCTCATGGCTGGGTCGAGCTAATATAATAAAAACAACAATTTTACCTAAATTAAATTACATATTTAGTGTCATAACAATCATTTTACCAAAAAATTACTTTATAGAGTTAGAAAAAATAGTGACAAAATTCATTTGGAAGAACAAAAGGTCCAGAATATCAAGGCAATTAATGAAAAGAAATGCTAGGGAAGGTGGCCTAGCTGTACCAGATTTTAATCTCTATTATGAAGCAGCAGTCATCAAAACTACTTGGTACTGGCTGAGGAATAGAACAGTGGATCAATGGAATAGACTGGGTACAAAAGACTCGGTAGTCAATGATTATAGTAACATATTGTTTGATAAGCTCAAAGACTCCAGTTTTTGGGATAAGAACTCACTATTTGACAAAAACTGCTGGGGAAACTGGAATATAGTATGGCAGAAACTGGGCATAGACCACCCTCTAATGCCGTACACTAAAATCAAGTCTAAATGGGTGCACGATCTAGGTATAAAGGCTGATACTGTAAGTAATCTGGGGGAGTAAGGAATAATTTAGCTGTCAGATTTATGGAGTAGGGAAGACTTTATGACCAAAGAAGAGTTAGAGAGCATTACAAAATGCAAAATGGATAATCTTGATTACATTAAATTGAAAAGCTTCTGTACAAACAAAGCCGAAGTAACCAAGATTAAGAGGGAAGTGGGAAACTGGGAAAGAATTTTTACAACCAGTGTCTCTGATAAAGGCCTCATTTCTAAAATATAGAGGGAATTAAGCAAAATCTCTAAGAATATAAGTCATTCCCCAATTGATAAACGATCAAAGGACATGAACAGGCAATTTCCAGAGGCAGAAATTAAAGATATCTATAAGCATATGAAAAAATGCTCTAAATCACTATTGATTTGAGAAATGCAAATCGAAACAACTTTGAGGTACCACATCTCATCAGCCAGATTGGTTAAGATGACAAAACAGGAAAATGACAAATGCTGGAAAGGATGTGGAAAAATTGGAACACTAATGCACTGTTGGTGGAGCTGTGAACTGATATAACCTTTCTGGAGAGCAATCTGGAACTATACCCAAAGGATTATAAATAATTGCATACCCTTTGACCCAGTAATACGACTTCTGGGATTGTATCCCAAAGAAATCGTAGAAGTGGAAGGAAGACCCATATGTACAAAAATATTTGTTGCAGCTCTCTTTGTGGTGGCAAAAAAACTGGAAATTAAGGGAATGCCCATCAATTGGGGAATGGCTAAACAGGTTGTGGTATATGAATGTAATGGAATGCTATTGTGCTATAAGAAATAGGGAGGATATGGACTTCATATTTACCTGGAGAGGCTTGTACAAACTGATGCTAAGTGAGAAGAGCAGGACCAGGAAAAATCTGTGCACAATCACAGACACATTGTGTGTATGACGACCAACTTTGATAAACTGGACTCTTCTCAGCAATGCACAGTTATAAGACAACTCTACAAGTCTCAGGATGGAAGGAGTTATCTACATTCAGAGAAAGATCTAGAAGGAACAGAGTTTAAATGGAGAAGCAATCTATATGCTATCATTCTTTTCCATGTTTTGTTTTGTTTCTTTTTTCCTATTGTTTACTCCATTGGTTACAACCCTTCTATACAACCAGACTAATGTCCACTGTGAAAGTATTTGCAGATCCTATACTTGATTGCAAGCCACCATGGGGAAAGTGGGGGGAGGGAGGGGAGAAATCAAAGAGATTGTGGAACTGAATCTTGTAAACTAAAAGTAAATAAACAAATCAATTAAATTTAAAAAAAAAGAAAAGGGAGGAGGGATAAAGGATGCTAACTTAAAGGGATGATAGGATGAACTGAAGATTTTTTAAAAGGATGTAGAACATTTGGGTATGTTTGTAAACAATGCAGAATGATAGTTATGTAAGTAGAAAGAAAGGGACATGTGTGAGATACATGTTGTGGGGGAAGAATTGATAAGACTTGATTTCTAGACTTCCATCTCTTCCTTCTTCAATCTGTTTTCCATGCATTTACCAAAATAATCTTTTTAAAGCATGTATCTGAGCATGTCAGTTCTGATAAAGAACCTTTGGTAGCTCCCTATTTCCTTTATGGTAAATTACAAACTCTTCAGAGTAGAATTGAAAACATCACAACTTGACTATCGTTTTCCCTTACATTCTTATTTCATTTTATCCTTCTCCATGTATTGAGGTTTAGGGTTTAGATTAGGGGTGCTCAAGATCCCAAAATACCAATATACCGGGTCTTGCTTAATGAATTTGACTCAAGTCTTCTCTCAGCCAAAGAAAAGCAAAGTTTATTAAAGATTCACCATAATGGGTAGACTCTTAAGGAGTCTAAATATCTGTGACACTTGTATTGGATAAGCGGACCAGGATAATCTGACACAGAATGAGTCTGCACTAGATTGAATTCTCAGCCCTGTCATGGAGGCAAGAAGGATTTTATATACAGAAAAGACTGTGGGAGGATTTAGGGGTGGTCTAAGGAGGAGTTTGGGCAGGGTCTTGAGGAGTCTAAGGGGAATCTTTGATGGAACTGAGGTCAGACTCCAGCAATGAGATTAAGGGTGGGAAATAGCTGAAGGCTTCCTGGAGATGGCAGGCAATGGAAGGCTAGGCTAGTTTAAGGGTAACAGATTTGGGTATAGATGTTTTGATAGGATCAAGAGTGGGAAGTAGCTGAACTGTGGAGGGCTAAGCTTGGTTAAGTGTAACAGAGATTTGGGTCTAGGATGATGAAAGGCTTATGGCCTCAGGCAAATTCTTCATCTTGTGGGAAGATTCAATCAGATTTCAAGGGGTTTCCCAGATCCTGTACCCCATCACATGCACACTACATTCCAGTCAAACTGCTCTATTTGCTATTCCCCATAGGTTTTATTCTACCTTATACTTGCTCTGTGTTTGTGTACCTCATGCCTCAAATTCCTTTCTTTTTCTCCTCTACCTCCTTTCTGGTTGCCTTCAAGGCTCAGCTCTTGTACTACTTTTTTGGGGAAACTTTTCTAATTGCTAGCGCCCTCTCCTTCTTCAAATAATCAGTGTATTATACTGACTTCTTTACTTGAACGTCAGCTTCTTCAGGGCAGGGGCAATTTTTTTTTGTTTTATTTTGTCTTTTTATCACTAATGCTTCACACAGCACACATATTAGGTACTTAGCAAATGTTCATTGGATTGAACTGAATTAGTGCCTAAAGTGCCATATGAGGAAATGGAAATGAGATATGCAAGAAGATGAAGTCAAGAAGGGATGCTGGACCAGACCACAGAGAAGAAATCCTTTCTGGAAGAGACACAATTTTGAAACCTTGGATGCTTCAATTCTCAAGACATCTGATTGAGGATAAGAGATCAAATAATTGGTCAAAATCATGAACATGCATGCATTCCATACATGTGTAGATCATAAAATAAAATACACAAAATCACCCTTTTTGTAAATATAGGAAGAATGCAAGTGAGACATGGAGTGAATAATTCTTTGACCTATCCTGCTCTTAGAGGCCTAAATTGTAATAGGGTTGCAATCTGCTTTAATGGAGGAAATACCTACAATAATGAACTTACAAATCCTTAGAGTACTGAAGTGGTCAAATATTTTTACCATTATATTTTAAAGGTTAGTTTCATAGAGACTTTTATAACTCTTGCACAAAAAATATAGAATAGAAATCTTTGAACAGAAAGATTAATTTATAGGATGAAGGAGTTGAAAAGGGCAAAAGAACTATACATAAAATAAAATATTATTATTTTTATTTTATCTTAACTAAAATAAAATCATTTTGTGACTATTTTACCTTGTAGATATACTCTGCAAGATAAACATGATAGATAAAATTGTTATTTCCATGGTTAATTTCTTTAGCTTTTTGGAGGGGGGAAGGTAGGGCAATTAGGGTTAAGTGACTTGCCCAAGGTCACATGGCTAGTTTTTTTTTTTTTGGTGCATTAAGTGTTTGAGGCCAGATTTGAACTCAAGTCCTCCTGACTCCAGGGCCAGCGCTCTACTCACTGCGCCACCTAGCTGCCCCTCCATATTAATTTCATAGTTAGACCAAAACCATTTACATCTAGGGTGATATGCAGAACAATGTTACAACAAAGTTTAGATTTTAGGGTGGAGTAGGGATAGGTTTAATGTATTATGACTTTAATTAGAGGCCACATTGGTTGGAACAACATTATTTATGATGTGGATGAACTGGAAATAATTAAAAATACATAATACTTTATGGAATTTTTTTTCTCCTCAGGATAAGCAAAACCGAAAGGTATATGTTAAGAATTTTGTGGTCTTAAACATATCTTCTGTAACTGGAAAAAGACAATATTTGCTCTGACAAATGCATTTCTCATGTGGATTAGAAAGACTGCACTTCTTCACCTTGTTTCTCTCTGTAGATCTGAGACATGAATCATCATAGGAGACCTTTGTCCTTAATTAGGAGATCACTTATACTATAGTTTAGTTGTGCATAGTGTATAAGATTATGGATTTTTTTTTTTGTGGTAAGGAGCAAGTCCAAATAAATTGAGCAACAGTTTGTGTTCATGGAGCCCAGGACACCGCAAAGCACCAGGGAGCTGAAACCATTTGTCTGGGGAAATTTTGAGAGTCTAATTGAACACACATAGTGTTTGCCTTGGCAATATGTAGGTCTGTTTTTTAAGTGCAAGGGAGGACAATATACACCTTTTTCTAGTGGTTTGCTAGCACTCAATTATCTCGCCATTTTTTTTTTCTTTTTTCTTTCTGGGCTATTTCTGTGACAGTTCATTCTTTTTCCTCCCCTTATAGATTCTGCTCAATAATAGATTGTTATTAGATATTAAAAAGTGCCCCTGTGCCATGCTTTATAATTGACCTAGTGCCCCGGTCTACCATATTATTACTGTACTTCATCCTTGTAATTTGAGTGTGAGAGATAAATTATCATGCCTTTAAAAAAAAGTTGTTTATAAATTACAAAAGAAAATCAATATCCATTTAAAAGAACACTGTAATGCCTTACCTAGTGTGAAAACATATTTAAAATTTTTCTGGTTTAACTTCTTGTATCTGGTGCAACTATCCTCAGTAGTTTCACATAAAAAATTTCATTATTGCATTAAAGGTTACAGCCTTACTCTACAATCTAGCAGAGGAAGCAATCCATTTTCACTGGGAGTATGTTTTACAAATCCTCTTGATTAGAGGAATTCACAGGTAAGTATTATAAAAGTGAAGCACAGGAAGTGAGGAGACCAAGAGGAGGAGAGTCTCTGAGAAGCCAGGAATAACTAGAAACATATTTATCTGGGACAAAATCATTTGATGGAAAGGACCTATAGCATATAGGTAAACCACAAGTGCACCCCCCACCCCCTGCAGTAGAAGGGATGGTCCTATCTTTTTTTCTCTGGCGAGGGGTAAAGGCAGCTTTGCTGCTCAGTAATGCCAGTGTCTGAGGACTGAACAGACCCAATTACACGTGCATTTAAGTAGAATTTAAGCTGTTTAGTGGTAGGAAATGTCTTCCTTCCTTCCTTCCTTCCTTCCTTCCTTCCTTCCTTCCTTCCTTCCTTCCTTCCT
>CM053580.1:70591913-70621239 GCA_028627135.1 Pseudochirops cupreus | reverse complement strand
AAAGACTCAACAGTCAATGATTATAGTAATAAACTGTTTGATAAGCCCAAAGACCCCAGTTTCTGGGATAAAAACTCACTATTTGACAAAAACTGCTGGGAAAATTGGAATATAGTATGGCAGAAACTGGGCATAGACCATCTTCTAATGCCGTACACCAAAGTCAAGTCTAAATGGGTGCATGATCTAGGTATAAAGACTGCAAATTTTAAAGTGCTGCATAAATGCTAGCTATTATATTCCAAGCTTTCCTCTGTGGCAGTAACCCTAGTCTCTGTCCTATGTCATCACCCTTAGCACTCTCTGCCTGCATTTAGAGGACTGGTCTTGTTCATTAGCCCAGAGCCTTCTTACAACTGACATTTTGCAAAGCTTTCTTTATACCTTATGTTATCTGATCGTCACAACAACTCTGTGAAGTACCACAAAGTGATATTTCAACAGGTGAGATTCTAATCAAAAGTCAGATGCCTTATCTATTAGGATTTATTGCCCTTAGTATGATTTTCTTCTATGAAATATAGTTGAAGCTTACATATGTCCTTTGTGTAGCCAAAGGCCCCATTAACACTTATGTGCAATTTTTCCTACAAGGTAGACACACTTAAGAGAAAAAAATAGAAAAAGAAGAACATTGAAGTAAACCTTTAAATCCTTCCTGATTTAACTGGATTTAGAAGCAAGAAAGCTAGTCCCTTGGCCTCACTGATGAAAAATGAAAGGGATGAATAGGGAGCAATCCCAGAATGAAGAAATGTCAGTCTGAGAATACTGTTAGACAGGAGAGGCTGTTGGACCTTGACATTTCCGTGATTCTAGGCATGGGCAAGAAACTTATGGTGTCATGCTGAAAAGCGTTTTTAAAATATATGATCTCTGTCTTTCCAGCTACTAGAGTGTGAAAGAAAAAATTAATGATCTGAAAAACAGTTACTTTGATTATGACCATATTGTTTTTCTTGGAAGAAGACACATTAAAAGTACAAAGAGAAAGAAGAGAAGAAGGAGTAGGAGGAAAAGGAAGAGGAGAAATGGATTATAAAATAGACATTTTCTAAGGATGCCTTTGACTCTAATGGGAGGAGGAGAGGAGGAAGAAGAGGAAAAAGATGATATGGAGGAGCTGCTGGAAGAAAAAGAGGAATTGGGGTGTATCAAAATTCCAGGGAAGACATTTCCTGATTACTCCCTAGTTTTCTGAAATGGAAACTGGGATTCACAGAAGCAGAGATAATAGTTGTATACTGTGAAGAACATGCTTTTTGTTATCCCATGCATGTTTGGGGTCTGTTTTGATAACTGAGCATTTTTTGTTTAACCTTAGGCAAGAAGGAACTATTTGTCTTGTTGAAGAAGCAGGCCTGGTACTTGACAAGGACTTTGGGTATGCTAGGCTACAAAGATTATCAAGATTTGTGAAATGAAGTGAACAAGAGTTCAAAAAGAGTTTATATTGACTTCCCAACTGGCTGTAAGAAGTAGTTCTAGCACCCTTGTATTTTAGCAACAATTTACATTAGGGAATTTTAATTCAAGCTAAACATTTTAATTTAAGTTAGATGTCTGGTTTGTTCTGTTTAATTGACCAAATAGGAAGTAGCAAAAACAACATCAAATTTCATCCCCCCCCATCTCATTAAAAAAAATGTTTGGAATGTTAAAATGATGCTTAATTTTTGAAACACTGACATTTGCAGGAGATTGTTCATTTAAATAGAAGATAGCCAGCTGGCTAATTACATGCTTCCCAAATCTCCCAAGACTAAAATTTGCTCTTTTATTCCTTTCTATGATAGATAAGTAGAATGTCTTACATTGTACCCAATAGGAGATTTTCCGGTAAAAACTTCATATAACAAATTCCTCTCTGGTCTCATGGTAGTCAGTAGAAATTAAGAACTTGGAATGTTAGTTGTACTGGAGAAAGTCTTAGGATTTGGTGCTACAGATTATCATTAGAATGTTAGTACCCTGATTAACAGAAAACAATGTTTTGTCTGGTAATTGGTGCTGAAGCTCAGTGCTGCTGAGACTAGGAGTTTGGACACTGGCTTTCAACATCAGTCTGTAAGAAAGTTTTGGTTACCAGACTGGTGGGCCCTCTTCAACTCTAAGAGATGCCTGCAGCTAAGGTGGCCACTAAGCAAATGTTTATTCTTAGATGCATTCAGTGGGGATAAGCCCTAGTCTCAGGGAAGTACAACAGACTCTCTTCTAAAGAACCTTCTAAGTAACCCCTCATGAGGAAAAAAAATACCTTGGCAAAGATAGGAAGAGGAGATCAGAGGTGAGGAAGTGAAAGAAATTAATATAAAGGAGGTAACTCATTTATAAGTAAAGGAGGTATCTCCTAAAAAGAGATAACTGTAGTTAAGCAAATACTTATGTGTGGAGGAAGAGCTAGGAACTTGAATGGATAAACAAAAAGGATTATATTAGGAGTAATGAGAAAAGGTCAAGGGGTATATCTGTATGTATATGATGGATAAGGTTGTTCATTTTAGAGGGCTAGAATAGAGTGGTAATCCGTGCACCAAGATTTCAATATATATATATTTATTAACTCTAACTTTTTGGACCTTGGTTTCCTTAACTATAAAATGGAATAACTGCACTAGATGGCCTCCAAATTCCCTTGTAGTTCTTTGATTCTAAATGGAATTCTGGACCTTTTTTTTTTCCTGGAAAAAACCCCCCACCAAAACAAAACCAAAACCAAACAACCCTGACCAAACCTCCTATTGTATCTTAGTTTTAAACAGACCTTGATTTATCTAAAGTCCCTATTCCAAATGCCATAGTATCATGAAATGAAGAATGCTTCCTTTGAAGGAAGATGTCCATCATAAAGTTGTCAGAGGAACTTGCCTTAATTTCCTGAATGAATGACCACTGGGGGTCATGGACCATCACAACTTCAAGGAGGTACTGTTCTGCTTCCTTATCCCCATTTTGCTTCTTCCTCCCTAAGTCAGCCTTTGGCTAGCTCTCTTTCAAATCCCAATGGTACCATAAAGGAAGGAAAATATCATAACAATTGGTTCTCAGTCTGTTTTGTGAATGGGACCTGGAAGTTTTTTATCGATTAAAAGATGAGATTACTTTATTGCTTAGTTTAAATAAATCAGAACAAATTCCACTTAAAGATGTTCCTGATCCCCAGCTGTCCCCGAAAGTACATATGTGTTGCAGGATAATAGCCAGGGAGAAGCTAAATTGAATTGAATGAAATTTCTACCTGGCACAATGACATTTAGACTAAGACAGAAAATGACAAGGGCTCTTAAAATTCCTAGCCTATAAAGGTTTTGTTTCCATTTAAACATTTTAATTAAATTTTAATTCACCTTCCCAACTGAATAAGAAACAACATTTTAAGATGTAGTCCTAATCAGAATAATATCTGGTATTAATATCCCTCAAAACAGAATTCAGTCTGTTCCTGTACCTACAATCTGTATGGCGAACCTTTGGCACTACCATGATGACTGCTCATGTTGCTGGATCAGTGTTCCCATAATCTCATGTTCTAGAGCTTCTTTACAAAATTTTCTCCATGCCAAATCACAGCTTCCAGAATCCCAATCCTATCTAGGCAGCAATTTCCATGTTCTAGGCTCCCATTAGAGCTACAATAATAAATATTCACTGAGTATCTAATATTTAATATAATAAATATAATAATACAATCTAATATTTAATATAATAATATTAATATAATAACTGCTTTGGGGAAAATACAGAGAAGTGTAAGAAGTAAGAAACTTTCAATCTACTTGGGCAGACTTGACTAAAACAGGTGAAAAGTTAAGCGATAGCAGATTTGCCAAATTGGTGGTCCCAGCAATAGTTAATTCAGAAATTGAAAGGGAGAAATTAACATGGGATGGACTGGTAAAGGAAGGCCTTCTGGAAAACTTGAGACAATCTAAACCATACAGGATGGATAAGGGCTTGACAGAGGGTGAAGAGAAGAGATTACAAGATGGCAGAAGTGTGGCAAAACAGCATTTTGTAAAGATCAGGGGCTTTTAGCAGATGGAAAACTCAAGACCTGTGGCAGGCAAAAATGCTAATGTGATCATAGATTGCATTAAGGGCTTGGTGAAAGATGTTATCTGGGACAGGGAGACCAATTATAAATATTGAGGGAGGAAGTGATAAGGGTCTGGGCTATGATGGTGGCAAGTGAGATTAGAAAAGGTTTGTATACAATAAACACTACGAAAGAAGGAAGAATCAATAGTTCCTGGTAACTGAGAGATTCAATTACTGGCTCTCACCTGGAATACTGATGGTAATAGCATCCTTATTGGTGCCAAAATCGTGAACATAGAATCAGAGGTAGGGCTAGGACTGGGCATGGGATCAGATGTCATTTTCCTCTCTCTTCTCTTTGCCTTTAATAGCTGCATACTCAGAATGATCTTATCTTTAAGGAGTTTAAAACACTTTCCTACTCTCAGGATTCAATTCGTAACATGTGAGAAAAAAGAGGAACGAGATGAGCCACAAATATATTAAAGACACACAAACGGTGGGCTTGAAACCAGGAAGACTCATCTTTATGAATTCAAATCTGGCCTCAGACACTAACTAGCTGTGTGACCCTGGGCAAATCATTTAACCCCATTTGCCAAGAAAACCCCAAATGGGGTCATGAAGAGTCAGACAAGACTAAAATGACTGAACAACAAGCTCACTGAATTACAGCAGAGGACAGCAGAAAAGGTCTCCTAGTTCATAGTACTACCTGTTGGGCCAGGGGTCCTGTACTTAAATTGCCTTTTTATTTTAAGTTTATAGCAGTATTCTATTTGTATGATATCTAAGTCTTTGTTTCTCTTCACAAATACCTTTTAATCTAGTTTCATGTTTACCTAAGCAAATGAACAACAGGTAGCATAATGTACCTCAAGGTGTATAAGCAGCTGGATCAGGTGTTCACTTTGGATTCCATTAGTAAACCATGCTAATTCGTTTACTTCACTGTATTGGCATTCACTTTATGTTTTCATAATATATATGTATATGTGTGTATGTATATATGTATCTATATGTGTGTGTGTATGTATATATGTATGTAGGCATATATATATTATACAAATCCCTTCTGACATGAAAGATTTGGCTATACTTTGGGGAACATTTCACTTATTTGGTTTATTTCATCATACAGGTAGATCCTGGGACCTTTGGTACCTGGATTCTCCTGAAGGTGTCTCTTATAAGCACTGAAACTCAAAAGATTTCAAAACAGAACTGTTTTATTTACATGGTAGTGGTCACATAATGAATTTGTACCCAAGCCCATAGAGTCCAGAGATTCCTTCCTTCCTTTGGGCCACCCATCCCTCAGATACCTGGAAATTTTTTGTGTGTGTGACTTAAGTATTATTTTGAGTGAGGCTCCAACATAGGCAAAGGATTTGGGATTCACTTCTCAACATTGATGTTCTGGCTTTGTGTTGTTCCTTCATTGACAGTGCCCCTTTGGGTGTAATAATCTCTGTTATCTGATCCTAAGACGGCCTCTCTTCCACTCTGGCTACCTTCATGCTTACTAACGTATTAAGCAGGATAACCTTCCTAAGGACACAGCTAACATTTTACTGTATCAGCATCTCCATTTATTGATTAATTCCTTTTACATCTAAACTTTGGATAGACAGAGATTAAAGCAAGGGCTTATTTGAGTCTAGGTAACCAACCAGACATTTTTCAAATCATTGGATGATTTGAATCCAGTGACTGATTAATAAGTGGGTGCTGCTCACTTGCTCTAAGAACAAGCAGCTGTTAGGCTGATCCCTTTTTAAATTTCTCCATAGAATGAGCATGTAGACGCCATCTTAGCTGGCCAGATGTCAATACTGTTTTTAAAAGATCATCAGAACAGAAGTTTCACAATCTCCCTTGGTAGCCTGTTCCAGTGGTTAATTACTTTTATAAGCCAAGGAGTTCTTCCTTATCTCTCTTCAGGCCTTCTCTTAGTGCAATTGAAGTCCATTTCCTCTTGCTTTGGTTCTTTGAGGAGATAGATATTTATCAGTTCTTTTTTGGATGCAGATAGTGTCTTTCTTCATATATCCTTTATAGTTAGTTTGGATATTTGTAACAGGCAAAATAACTTATTCTTTCAAAATTGTCTTAAATCAATACTACTGTTATTTTTATCTATCATTGGTAGTTCAGTTACTGAACTGGAGAATTAGGACCAGAGATCAGACAGGACCAGAGAAGGACAAACAACTTTGGTTAGATCTTCCTGTGTCACAATTTTTGAAATAACTCTTCTTTAGAGATTTCTCATATGATGACAAATGAAATGCTAGAAACTGGAGCTTGATCTGGAAAGATTTTGTTTTGGGGCAACAAATAACAAAATCATAGAATATTAGAGGTAGAAGAGGTTTTAGATATCATTTAGTCCAAATTCATGATTTTAAGGGTGAGTAAACTGGGTCTTATATAGAAGTGACTTGCCTAGTTACACACCTGGTAAGTGGCAAAGTCAGAACTCAAACCAACTTTTGATTCCAAATCTAGTGATCAATCTTTAAAAAAAAAATTCTGAGCTCAAACATCAAATAGATGAGCATTTTCATATACCTATAAAACAGAAAAGTGGATTTTTGCATATAAAATGCTAATAAAAAAATGATAATCTCTGGAAATAGCTCGCTTTCCCTTTAAATACAACAAATTCAAAATATAAATTTCCACCAACATATAACTTTCAAAGACGCCCTATTTGTTTGTGCTTCTTTCTGGCTGTCCTGTTCTCTTTAGTGGCATTTAAAAAAATGCTTCAATATTTCTATTTCCCCTTTTTTATTGGCTATCCTATCCCTAGTTGTCCTTTTGCCGTCACTGTACCCCTGTTATAAAGATAAAGTTTTGTAACAAATATGAATACTCAAGCAAAACAACTTCCTTCATTGTCTATGTTTTAAACAACAGAAAATATATGACTCATTCCATGTCCTAAATCCATCATCCCCTGGTCAGGAGGTAGATAACATGTTTACTTACTGGTTCTCTGGAATCAGGGTTGTTCATTGCCTTGATCTGAGTTCTTAATTAAGTCTTTCAAAGTCGTTTCTACTTACAATGTTACTATTGTTTCAATTGTCCTCCTGGTTCTGCTTGCCACACCTTGCAAAAGTTTGTATAAATCTCCCCAGGTTTCTCTGAAACCATTCCTTCATCATTTCTTATGACACAATGTAATTTCATTAAATTAACATACAATAATTTGTCCAGTCATTCCCCAATTGATAGCCACTCCTTTTGTTTCACATTCTTTGCCATTATCAAAAGAAAAAAAAATGCTGCTATAATGTTTAAACACACACACACACACACACACACACACAGACACAGACACACACACACACAGACACACACACACACACACACACACACACACACACACACACCCCTAAGGATCTTTCCTTACTTACTTTTGTCTCTTTGGGTAATTGGTCTAGTGATGATTCTGCTAGCTCAGATGGTATGCAGAATTTAGTGATTTTAGAGCTACAGTTCCAAATTGCTTTCTGTAACAGCTGGATTGATTTAAAAGCTCCTCCAACAGTGCATTAATGCATTTGTTTTCTTGTTGCTCCTCCAACAATTGTCATTTCCCCTTTTTATCATCCTTGATGTGTATTTTCCTAACTATTAATGTTTTGAAGCATTTTGCATATTTCTATAGATAGTTTAGATCTCTTCCCTTGAGAACTGCTTACCCATATCCTTTAACTTTTTATCATTTGGGGAATGACTCTTATTTTCATAAATTTGAATCAATTACTTACATACCTAGAAAATGAGATACTCACCAGAGAAACTTGCTGCAAATGGTTTTTCACAGTTAACTATTTTCCTGCTGAACTTAGCTGCACAATTTTGTTTATTCAAAAACTTCTAAATTTTAGATAATCAAAATTGTTTACTTTATCTTTTGTGGCTATCTCTATCCCTTATCTGGTCATGAATTCTTCCTCTATTTATGGATTTTAAAGGTAATTTGTTCCTTGCTCTTTTACTTTGTTCATGATTTCACTTTTTCTAAGACATATATTCATTTGGAGCTCATTTTGGTTTACGGTGTGAGGTTAGGTCTAAACCTAAGTTTTGCCAGAATTCTTTCCAGTTTTCTCAGAAGTTGTTATTTTTTATTTTTATCAAATAATGATTCCTTATACTGGTAGTGGAGGTCTTTGGGTTTATTAAACACTAGGCTACTCAGTTTGTTTATTGTATATTGTGAACCAAATCTGTTTCACTGATTGATCTCTCTGCTTTTTTAGAAAAAATCTGAGCTTGAACATCAAATATATGAGCATTTTCACATACCTATAAAACAGAAAAATGGATTTTTGCTTATAAAATGCTAATAACAAAATGATAATCTCTGGAAATGCTGGCCAGATAATTTGTACCAAATAATTTTGAGAATTACTGATTTGTAGTATAGTTTGAGATCTGGTACTTTGATTTCTCCAAGTATTTAGTTCTGTCTTTATTTCTGAAAAGAGTGCTTTGTACTACTTTCATACAGTTCCTATGAGTGTCTTGACAGATAGACTGCCTAGTATTTTATACGTTCTGTAGATATTTTAAATGAAATTTTTCTTTTTATCTCTTCTTGTTAGGTTTTGTTAGTGACATACAGACACTGGAAATTATAAATTATTCAATTTTTTAAATTGTCTATTTAAAGTTCTCTAAACCATCATAGTATTGGCAAAAGTGATAATTTTGCATTACAAATTCTTCCTCAGAGGAACAAATTCCCATGAAAAGCCTTTAAAAAAGAAAGGAAGAAAAGAAAAGGAGGCAGAGCACATGAAATGCCATTAGAACGTGGAATAAAAGGAATAGGCACCGTCTTTTTTTTTTACTTTTTTTGCTAGAAAGATCAAGAATTCAAAGGGTGGTAAAAAGAAATTGAAATATGCTAAGTTTTCAATGTGTTCTTCCCATATTCATTCACTATATATAACTAGTAACTCCTCAGTATCGTTGATTGACTTAGTGATTAGGATGCTGGTATCATTCAACCAGTTAACATTAATTAGCTTTTATGAAGGAGTATTTATCGAGAAGCATAAAGAAATATAAACATTTTTCTTTAACACCTGGGTGGCGCTTTCTCCTATACCACCTCAATCCCTAGTAAGAGTGGACTCAAACTTCAAGAAGTTGCCAACAAGAATTTACTCTTCTCTTCTGAATCTGGCGTAGGTGAATAGCTAGGGAAGGGAAGGCAACCAGTATTTATTTATTTATTTTTAAATTTAAATTTATTTATTTACTTTTAGTTTACAACATTCAGTTCCACAATCCCTTGAGTTTCAAATTTTCTCCCCCTCTCTCTCCTCTGCCCTGCCCCCCACAGTGGCATGCAATGAAATATAGGTTCCATAAATATCTTCACATTCAACATTAGTCAAGTTGTAAAAAAGGATTATAACCAATGAGTGAACAATGAGAAAGAAGGGACAAAGTAAAATAAAACACAAAAGAGAGAGAACAAGTAGTTTGTTTCAATCTGCATTCAGGTTGTAGTTCTTTCTCTCGATGTGGATCTCCCTTTCCATAATGATTCTTTTGGAGTTGTCTTCTAACCTTGTATTGCTGAGAGGAGCCCCGTCTATCAATGTTAGTCATCACAGATATGATGTATCTGCAATTGTGTACAAAGTTCTCTTGGTTCTGCTCTCCACACTCAGCATCAGTTTATATAAGTATCTGCAAGGTTATTAGGAAATCTTTCTGCTCCTCATCTCTTATAGCACAATAGTATTCCATTACAGTCGTATACCACAACTTGTTTAGCCATTCCCCAATTGATGGGCCTCCCCTTAATTTCCAATTCTTTGCCACCACAAAAAGAGCTGCTATACATATTTTTGTACATATGGGTACTTTTCTCACTTCTATGATTTCTTTGGGATACAGCCCTAGAAGTGGTATTGCTGGGTCAAAGGGTATACACTTTTTTTTGGCCCTTTGGGTATAGTTCCAGATTGTTTTCTAGAATGATTAGATCAGTTCACAACTCTATCAACAATGTTCCAATTTTTCCACATCCTCTCCAGCATTTATCATTTTCCTGTTTTTTTCATCTTACTGGTGAGATGTGGTACCTCCGAGTTATTTTGATCAACAGTGTTTTAGAACTTTTTTTCATATACTTATAGATATCTTTCATTTTTTTCCTCTGAAAACTGTCTGTTCATATCCTTTGACCATTTATCAATTAGGGAATGACTTGCAACAAGCATTTATTAAACTCTTTCTATGTGCCAGGCACCATATTCAGCAACTGGGAATACAAGCACAAGCAAAAAAAAATGCCCTCAAGGAGCTTCTATTCTAGACGAAGACAGTGCAGAAAAGGGAGTTAAAGTGACTGGGGGTTTGGGGAAGATATTCTGGTGTGAAGACTTGGAAACAGAGTTGGGAGGGGAAATGAAATGTGGTTAGCTGAGCCGCTCCCCAAATGGTAGAACAGAGTAGAGAATGGGAGAAACAGAGTAGAAACTATGGCGAACACAATTTTTAAACCTTATTTCTTGAATACCTCCCACTTGAACTGACAGTATGACTACTGTTTATGCTAGAGTGCTGAAACCTAGAATGGAAATGTGGCCTAGGGAATGCTGGCCAGATAATAGGGAGGGGCTGCTTATAGCACAGCTGTGGAAATTCTCTCATTCATCTGCTAAACTCAGCCCAGCAACTTAGAGATATCTAGTTCTTTTTGCTGTGACCTGCAATGACAAGAATTTCTACAACTGCTCCACTAGTCTCTTGACCATTTCACTTACATGGAATAATACCATGTGAAAGGTCCAAAGGAGGGGTGGGAATTCATTCATTCAAACATTTTTGAGTATGCATTCTTGTAAAATCACAATGCAAGAAGAAAGATAAGTGTCTTTGGAGAAAGATAAGATAAATATACATGAAGCAAATGGGGCACATAAGCAAATTCAAGATGATATGATACATTGTTGGATCTACAATACATGGTGGCAAGGGCTTCTCTGTTACTTCTCTCTGATCTAGAGATCTTGAGTTCTACTTACTCTGTTGTTACTGAGTAATACCATTTGCAGGGGAACAATTCTTGGTATTACTGCTTCCCATCCTCATCTACTTCCCTTTCTGTAAAATTTGGTCCTAATAAGTGCAATTGTTTTATAAAACTAGAATGAGAGTTGAGTAACATGATGCTTGAGTCCAGGACTTGACTCATTGGTATCCCTTACTTTTTATCAGTTGCCTTTCCTCTCCATTGGAAACCATTTTTGTATCTAGTATTGGGTTTCCCAACTCTTCTTGAAATGGAAACCCAGAAGATCAGCTGTGCTCAAGATTCAGAGAAGTTGTACTCGAAAGAAAAGCTGACCTTAACCTTCATTATTGCTTACTCCAAATGGTTATAGCCAGCATAGAAGGAAGCAGCAACCAGCACATGCCTTTCTTCCAACACAGTGTGATAACCTTACAAAGGAAGGGCTTCTACAGTAAGCTGTTGGTTTTGTGGGTTTCTAACTAAGGTACCATACTCATTCTCAGCTTTCCTTTTATGGAATTCCTACAAGTACTGCTTCTTTTCACCTTCATCCATACACTTTATCTCTTTTAATCAATGACCAAATTCAGTGTCCCAAATTCAGGGTCTATATAGTCAGCATAGCCAAAATTTCACTCTCTGTTGCTCTATATTCCTAGAACCCTGACTAGCTTTTAATTGCTATACTTACACATACACACACACACACAAGCATGCTGGTTACTTTTTAATGTTCCCTCACATCCCCAGTAGAATTGAAGCCATTTGATTCTCTTTTTGGAGTCAGGAAAACCTGAGTTCAAATACTGCCTCAGAAACTTAATAGTTGTACAACCCTGGGTATGCTTCTTCACTCTGTCAACCTCAGTCTCTTCATTTGTAAAGTGGGGATAATAACCCCTACCCCACAGGGTTGTTGTGGGGATCAAATGAAGTAGCATACGTATTGTGCTTTTCAAACCTTAAAAAGTGCCATCTAAATGCTAGCTTTTTGCTGTTGTTGTTGCTTATGTAAGTCAGAGGTGTGAAAGAAATTTTCTCATGCTAAGGACAGCACCCACACCTGTCTTTTTTCAGATCCTCAGCACTCAGAGATGTTCTATGTATCTTGGTTTCTTCTAAAACAGTATACCAACTTTATCAAGCATTTGAAAAGGACATCCTAGCAGGTACTACAGGTGGTCAGTATAGTAGGGAGGAAACAGCAGATCCCCAACTCTGTGCTAAGCAATTCATAGAGATGATCAAATGTGATCTTCACAACAACCCTGGGTGGGGGGGCAGATGCTCTTATTATTCTCACAGGTAGTAAGTATCTGAGGTCAAATTTGAACTCAGGTCTTCCTGACTCCAGATTCAGTGCTCTATCCATTGTGCCACTCAGCTGCCTCTAGAACTTTCTTGCTACTTCTCTGAATTACATCAGCTGAGTTTACTCTCAATCCTCCATCTCCAGAGAAGAGTACCTAGGGTTAAGCACCAAGCATTACATGTAAAATAACAAAATATATGGAGAGAACAGTAACAAACCAAAGGGGAAAGTTAACAAGTTTTCATCCATTTTTTAATGAGTCAATCTTGATTTTCTTATCCACAATTAGAGGTCCCTGGATATTCCTGACTTTTTTTTCTTTTTGTGCCAGCTGCTGACTAAACTTTTACTTCCTCTAGATCTTGTACTAAGAATCAGTTGACCCTGCCAATGGCTAGACATTATTTCAAATCTTGGAATCTAGCTGATGGATTTGGTTTGAAAAGGTGTGGATATTTATGCATTTTGAATTCACTTTGTCAGCTCTTAGAGTGTAATCTCTTGGCCTTGACAGGTACTATAATTTTCTTGGAACTTCTCTACATCTCTTCATCCCTTTTGCCCCTTCCACCAACCCCGATCAAAGACAAGTCCTGGTATTGAGCCCTGGAAGGAGATGGCTCTTATCCTGTAGCTCCTTTTCCTCTCTGGCTCCCCAAGATCTCTTTTGTTAGGCTTCAGTCCTCAAGCATAGTTATTTCCCTCAACATTTTGGTGTCAGAAGGCTCGAATATTAGAAGTTTTCTCTCACTTGTGACCTCTCCTTTTGAAACTAGTTACAGAGTGACTTATAACAGCTAGTCCTGCTGTTATTCCTTGTTTTGGTTTTTCTTCCTTATGACCACAGACTAACATCTTGGTCTCCTCCTCACTAGAGGTCATATGACTCTAGGGATCACAGGACCTAGGCTCTGATCACCTCTTTTGGAACTTGAGTCCCACGTACTCTCAGAATGGGGCCCTCTTCTATATTTCTCTTAGCTGTTGAAACCTAATATCTCTGAGGTCCCTGCTACCAAATTCTTATTTCTAAGCCTCTTTTGATTCTAACTCATTGCTAGGGAAAAGGTAACTGTGTCTAGTAAGCAGTACACATTTTTCTTCACCTTCCCTTCTCATTCTACCCACCTCTCTCAGGCTTCTGAGTCACATTTCAGAGTTTATTCTTAGGGTGTTACTTCCTAGGAAACTACAGGGTTCACACTGAAGGGAGAAGGAAACATCACTAAGTACCAAACATACTTCGATATTTAATTAAATGGATCTGTGATCTCATTGATGTGAATATTCCCTCCACTGGTAGATTGCAACCTATCTACTCCTTTTAATCCTCGGCAGTTCTTACTCATATTCTCATAGACCTTGACAGAAGATGTACTCAACGTGTCAGAATCCTTTCTCTAGAATAATCTCTAGATTATTTTTATTTATTTTACATTTCACAGCTACCAGGGCAGCTTTTGGATGTCCATGTTATTGCTTGATCTTCCTACATGACTGGCCCACATCCTTTTCTGATCTTTCATTTCCTCAGGAAATGGAGGATCAGAATGCAGTTTACTGGCTATGTAACCATGAACAAGTCATTTAATCTCAGTCCCCAGGCAATTGTGTAAGGCTAATATTGCTTGCATAACCCTGGACACCTGTGGATATGGCACAGTGGATAGAGTGGCATGCGTGAGGTCAGGAAGATTCATCTTCCTGAGTTCAAATCTGTCTTCAGACACTTAATAGCTATGTGACCCTGGGCAAGTCACTTAATCCTCTTTGCCTCAGTTTCCTAATCTGTAAAATGAGCTGGAGAAGAAAATGGCAAACAAGTCCATTATCTCTGCCAAGAAAATCCCAAATGGGGTCACAAAGAGTTGGACATGACTGAAATGTCTGAAAAACAACAATAATCTTGGGCAAGTCACTTAACTGTTTGGTGCTCAAAAACAACTTTCTAAGACTGTAAGCCACAGAATGTTTCAGCTGAGTTGTGCCCACAATTTTTCTCCTTGTAGTATTTTGTTTTATTGTTTAAGAAAATACATTTGATTGCTGCCTTTTGTTTATATAACAGTCATTTTCATATAGATTCCACTCCCTTGCAAATGAAACTCTTGTTGTAACAAAGACCAACAGTTAAGCAAAACCAATCCATATAATGATCAAGTCTGACAGGATACACAATGTTTTAAACTTGTCACAATCATCCCACCACCTCTCAAGCAAAAAGAAGAAAGTGATTCCTCATAATTCTTCTGGGTGAACATTAATCATTTAGTTGTTTAGTGTTTGGCTTAATTTTTAACATTCTTTTCATTTGTATTATTATAGTGATTGTGCATATTGTCCTTTTGCTTCTGCTTACTTTGCAACCATTCAGAGAAATCTTCCTGTGTTTCTCTGAATTCCTCAGTTTGTCATTTCTTATACTCTTTTTGATTCTACAGAGATTGTGACATTTTAAGATTCATCACCATATAGCATCACCAGGAGAACACTGGTTTAAAAAAATTGGGGTTGGGGAGCAACTGGGGATTGTCAGAGGCTTAATGTAAACTTGCCCAATGTAGTTCAGTCTACTTTCTTCTTAACTATTCAATCTTGATTCATCTGTAGTGTCTGTTCCAGGATTAGATACTTGCATGCTAACTCAACAGGATGACACCACTAGGAACACACACATTTAAGAGAAGTAAATTCATTTTTTCACAAAGTTCTACTAAAATGGTTATATGAGAGGGGGAGGAGAACCTGGCTAACAGGTTTGGACAAGCAGGAAAGGTTTTCTAGGTGGACCTGGTAACCTTACACAATGACTGTAATAATTTAAGGGAATACCACTCTGAAAGGCTTCAAAACTCTGATCAATGCAATGACCAAGCATGACTTTGGAAGACTGATAATAAAACATGTCTCCTGTCTCTTGGCTGAAAGATGGTGGCTTAGAGGTGGAGAGTCAGACACAGATTTTCAGACTTGGCCAATGTGGTGATTTCTTTTATTTGACTACACTCATTTGTTACAAAGTCCTAGTGTTCTATGGGAGTGGACAACCTGTTACATAGTGATCAAGATGCAAAAAAGAAATAAAGAAAAGAGCATTCATAAAGCATTTAAAATGCAAGAAAACAAAAAAGAAATTCAGAAGGGAGCATAAACAAATAGGCAATTTGGTAATCACTTTGATAAATTTAAAGTACATTTAAAAACAAGTTTACATAACAGAAGTTTGGGGATTCAGATATAAACCTCTTTTCTGTTCTTTGTATAATAGAATTTTGGGGTTTGTATAGGACTAATTTCATAATAAAATAAAATGAAATAATAAAATATATCCATTGTCTGATCCTTGACCAACTATAGAGATACCCTTTAATAGAAGGTTGGTCACCAGGCAATTATATTTTTGGCCATGGCAATTCATGAGATAGATGAAATAGAAAAAAGGCCTTAGTCATATATGGACTCCTTCTGCATCCTATGGGCAGAAGGAGAGTGTGAGATCCCTAAAAATCATCCACTAACAAAGTTGACCTTTATCAGTCCATAATAGGCAAGCTCCATATTTTTCCAAAAAAGCCTGATTCTTCCCCTTAGTCATCTAAAAAAGCTAATAGAGAAGAAAAAAAGAACAGAATCAAAAGAATGAGAAAACATCTGAGGAGCTGGCTGAGTAGCTTGATGCTGACATCTGATTTGTTGTAGTTTAGTCATTCAGTCATGTCCAACTCTTCATGACCCCATGGACCGTAGCATGCCAGGCCCTTCCATCCCTCACTGTCTCCTGAAGTATGTCCAAGCTCATGTTCATTGCTTCCATGACACTATCTATTCATCTTATCCTCTGCCATTCCCTTCTCCTTTTGCCTTCAATCTTTCCCAGCATCTGGGTCTTTTCCAATGAGTCCTGTCTTCTCCTTATGTGACCAAAGTATTTAAGCTTCAGTTTCAGTATTTGACCTTCCGGTGAATAGTCTGAATTACTTTCTTTATGTATTGACTGAGTTGATCTCTTTGCTGTCTAATGAACTCTCAAAAGTCTTTTTGAGCACTGCAATTCTAGTAATATGTTAAGTGATGGCCACCACATTTTCGTAAGGACATCAATAAGCTTAAGGGCATTCTAGAACAGGGTGAACAGGATGCCTTGGGATCAACTTGTAGGAGAATCAGTAGAGCCAACTGGGAATGTATGTCCTTTAAAACAGTGCTTCTCAACCTTCTTAATGCTGTGACCCTTTAATACAGTTCCTCATGTTGTGGTGACCCCCAACCATAAAATTATTTTCGTTGCTACTTCATAACTGTAATTTTGCTACTGTTATGAATCATAATGTAAATATCTGATATGCAGGATGTATTTTCATTTTTATAAATTGAACATAACCCACAGGTTGAGAACCGCTGCTTTAAAAGAAAAGTTTCAACTGTCTCCAAGTATTTGTTTTGCAGTGCCTTGGAAGTCTTCATTCCTCTTCCTATGCAGGAATCTCTTCTACATTTCTAACAAGCAAACCATCCAACCTTTACTGAAAGACCTAGATTGCATGGTTGATAGAACACTTGGCCTAGAATCAGGAAGACTCATCTTCATGAATTCAAATTTGGCCTCAGACACTTACTAGCTGTGTGACTATGGGCCAGTCACATAACCCTGTTTGCCTCAATTTCCTCATCTGTAAAATGAGCTGGAGAAGGAAATGGCAAATCACTTTACTCCAAATGGGGTTGGACATGACTGAAAAATGACTGAACAATAACAACAACAACATACAATATTTTAAGGTTTACTAAATGCTTTATATATATTATCTCATTTGATTCTCACAACAACCCTGAAACATAAGGACTATTAGTACCCCCATTTTATGGTTGCTGAAGCTCAGGCAGAAAGAAGCTAAATAACTTGGCTATTGTTATAACTGATGAGTGTCAGAGGCAGGATTCAAATTCCAGACACTCTTTGTGCTATGCTCCCCTAGTATAGAAACAGTACAGGACTAGAGAAGGGGAAATGGTGTCCTGATGTTCTAAAAAAGGGTAGCAGATGGGATCTGAGACTCTTAGGTCAATGAAATTGACTTTAAGCCTCGGAAAAATTCTGGAATATATTATTTAAAGGATGACTAATTATCATCTTAAAAAAGGAAACAATGATTATAGAGCCAAGAGTAGATCATGTCAGACTAATCATTTACTTTTTTGACAGTAGAATGAAAAATCAATTCAATGGCATAGATGTAATTTACCTAGGTGTTAACAAAGCATTTGACAGTCTTTCATGTTATTCTTAGGGAAAGGGGAGAGAGATGTGAGCTAGACAATAGTATAGTTAGACAGATTTAGAACTGGTTGACTGGCTGAACTCAAAGAGTAGTCATTAATGTTTAATGTCAATTTGTAGTGAGGTCTCTTGTGGTGTGTCCAAATCACACTCGGTCTTCTGCTGCTAAACAGTTTTATCAATCTCTAGATAAAGGCTGAGATGGTATATATTTAATTTTCAGATGACACAAGCTAGAACACTGGAAATTAACAATAATAGCGACAACAGCATTTACATAGCATTTACTATGTGCCAGGTACTCTTTTAAGCACTTTACAACCATTATCTCATTTCATCTTCACAACAACCCAGGGAGGTAGATGTTATTATTATTTCCATTACACATATGGAGACAGTGAGGCAAATAGAGGTTAAGTGACTTGTTCAGGGTCACACAGCTACAAGTACCAGGGGTTGAATTTGAATTTAGGTCTTCCAGACTCTAGTCCCAGTGCTCTATCCACTGAGCCATCAATGGAGTCAATCAATCAATCAACCATCATTGGTAAATCCTTTGTTGTTATTTTTGAGTTGTTTCATTTGTGTTTGACTCTCTGTGACCCCATTTGGGGTTTTCTTGGCCAAGTTAATGGAATAGTTTGCCATTTCTTTCTCCAGATCATTTTACAGACGAGGAATCTGAGGTAAACAGGGTTATGTGACTGGCCCACAGTCACACAACAAGGACGTGTCTGAGGCCAGATTGAAGCCCAGGATGTTGTCTCCCTGACTCTAGGCTCAGCACTCCATCCACTGTACCACCTAGCTGTCAACGTCACATATTATCATAGTGGTGTGTGGGAACCAGCTAAAACTGTTTTTTTTTAAAAGAGGCAGTTGTTAAATTTTCAGTGCAACTATTTGCTTACTGAGTTTTGCCTCAGAAATTGGCAAACACTATAAATTAGGGTTTGATTTATTATTTTGTTGACTGTCCAAATCTAAGAAAGTGAAGGAAAATATTAACAATGCAAATTAAACTTAAAGTGTGTCATGTATACATTCATCACCCCCTCCTCCTAGAGCCAGTTGTTAAACATTTGCCAACACATCCCTAAATGCTCGAGAACAAAAGTGAAATAGCCTCTCCCTTCAAAGACTTTATGTTCTATTGGATCTGAAAAGATTGTGATACATTAGAATGCCAGGTCAAAGCTAATAAGGTGAGGGGCAGCTAGGTGGTACAGTGAATAAAGCACTGGCCCTGGACCCAGGAGGACCTGAGTTCAAATCCGGCTTCAGACACTCAACAATTGCAAGCTGTGTGACCTCAGGCAAGTCACTTAACCCCAACTGCCCTGCCTTCCTCCCTCCAAAAAGCCAAAAAAACCAAAAAACAAACCCAAACTAAAAAACAAACAAACCAAAAAAGCTAATAAGGTGACATTTAATTGGGTTAATTCATCTCCCCATTGTAAGATGACAGAGAAAGGGTTGGGCAAATTGAATTGTTTGTTGGAAAAGATATTAGGATTTTAGTGAGCAGCAAGTTCAGTATAAATCAGCAGTAAACAAATGTGACCTTAGATGGAATTAAAGGTTGAGTTCAGAATAAGAAGATGTCCCTGCTATGCTTTTCCCTGGTCAAAACATGTTTTAAGCATTGACTGGAGTTGTTTTTTAGGAAGCATAGTAGTAAATTCCAGAGCAGCCAGAGGAATATGACTGTAATACTGAAGAATAGCAAAATTATTCCATATTTTTCAGTTGAAAGAAATGGAGGATGTTTAGCCAAGGGACAAGAAGACTTAGGGAAGGGGAATATGATATTTATTTTTAAGTAACTAAAGGGATGCTACATGGAAGAGATATTATGAGTATTCAAATTCATCCTAGAACTAGGAAGAGTGAGTAAAAGTTTTAGAGAAACAGATTTTGGGTCTGATTTAAGGAAATTTTCCTCACAGTTAAGATATATCCTGACAGTTAATATGGACTGCCTTGGGAAGCAGTGGGTTTCCTCTCATTAGAGGTCTTCAAGTGAGGGATGAATGACTATTTATTGGGGTTACATAGGAAATTTTCAACCAGGTATAGATTGGTTTCTGAGATCCTTTCCAACTCTGAGATATTGTGAAAAGGACTTTTTTTTAAATGTAATAAAAAGTCAGAAACTTTTACTATATGTATAATTGTCTAGTATTAAAAATATCAGGTTGGCAAGTATCTGTCATATATTTTTTCCCCACAAGCTATAATATTACTTTCTGCATTTGCAAGTTATACAAGTGATCCCAAGAGATTGCCCTGGTTTCATTGTGTAACTCAGGATCATTATTAAAGTTTGGTTTGTTACCTACTTCCAGGAATTGTGGGATAATTCACATCTATTCCTGATACCTAATTTGCTTTTCTTTATGGGGAGAGGACAACCAAAGAAGATTTAAGAGGAGAAATTTATGTGTGCTACCCGTTCCCTTAAATATTTGAGTTTGGACACTGCGAAGCAAAAGCGCTGACTTTATACTACGATTCCAACCCTGTGGGAGTGACCTTGGGGGAGCATTAGAGTTTGTCCTATGCCAAATGAGGGCCTGGAAACCTGTGTTCATTCTCAGAACCCAATAAAAGAGGAGATGAGGTAGAAAGTGGGAGTTTGACACTATTTTACATGTTTGCTTTCCCAGGGTGGCTTTAGGTAGGGTTTGAATATTTTCTTTTTAACTCACATATCTCACAGTTCCCAAAAGTTGATATACCAATGGTCAGACTAGGAAGTCCTTATTGTTCCTCTTGGCATCTCTTCATGATTCACTGTGAGACTCTTGGTCTTTCCCTGTAATCCTCACTGAACAGAGGCTAATAAGATCTAGTTAGGAAACCTAGTAAAGCTCGCAGACCAGAAAAATATGGATGAAGTTTCTTGCCAATTACAGACATCCCAGATGATTACCTAGGGGATCTGCTCCAGAGAAAGATGTTCCTTTTAAATTAATTTCAGAAATTGGCATTTTTTCCCCCTTAAACGAAATCATGGTCTCAGACCCAAGCCATTTAAATGCCATGTAATTCATTTTGCCCAGGTTCCTTAGCAGCAGAGTCTAAATTCTATTTAGATCTTAAAACACAGATACAATGTGACCAGGGTCAAATTATTTGTCTGACAAGAAAAAAAGGAAGGTTGATACTCTGAACAGGGTTTCTGAATGGGTAAAACTTTGGAAGGAGTCAAAATATGGAGGCTTACTCCATCTCTTCTGTAGCATTCTAATCTGTTTTGGTGTCAGCTGCTCATTTGCAGCCCAGGGTGCCTAATTATGTTTGGGAGACTTCAAACACAACTGTGCTATTTTTCAACTGGAATCTTAGGGGGAGTTCTAAGGTTGCCAGACCCTAAGAAAGACAGATAGAGGAATTGGCTAAGGTCTAAACGAAAATCATTTAAATGGTATTCTTTAGGTTGAACAAAGAGACAACTTGGTGTCAAAAGAGAACTGAATTGGGAATTATAGTAAGAGACCAGGGCTAATCACAGCTGTGCCACTAACTTACTGTATGTTCTTGGGCATATCACTTCTCAGAAACTCAGTTTCTTCATCTGTAAAACAAAGGAATTAAACAAGATGATTTCTAAGGTTTCCTTCTAGTGCTAATATTTCATGATTGTATCATCAGATGGGTGGAGGTGTTGTACAAAGGTGGCCTATAAGATGAAGACTCTTTAGTGTAGGAAAAAATCCAGGATCTGAAATTTAAGTCTGAAAAAAAATCACAGAGGGTATGGATAAAGTATATCTAAAAGGCAGGTTGGAGTTGGACCGGGGAAGACCTTACATGTCAGTTTAGGGAGTATGTATTTTAATCCTATAGCAAAAGCCTTTAACTGAAGTTTTTTGAATGAGGATATGATATGGTTAGACTTGTGCTTTAGGAAGATTCTTTTGGGAGCTGTATGAAAGGTAGATTGAAGTAGGGAGAATCTGGAGGTATGAAGTTTAGAAGCAAATATAATAGATAATGAAACCCTGAAGTAGAGTTGTAGCAGTGTGAGTTCAGAAAAGGGGGAAGATATGAGAATCAAGAATAATAATTAGGAAGTCTGGCACTTAGGACAAATTTAATTGAGTGGCAGGTTCTTTGGACAGAGACTCTGGGACACCACTTCAAGGTAGGGCAGGGAGAGAGAGACTCCTAGGCTTTCTCTCTATGAAAAAGAAGAATGTCATGGATCTTTCCCACAGAGACATCATATGGATCCCCAAGAGAGTCTGTCATAATTAATTATTTGTCTAATTTTCTCTCTCTGTCTCTCTGTCTCTCTAAATATATATAAATATTCTGCACAAGAAACCGACAAATTCATTTGACTGGCAACAGTTTGTCGGAGAAGAGGATATATTTCAGAGTTAGTTTAGGATGCATATTCATACCACTTAAAATAACTGTTTCTTTGGCACTTGTTCTTAATTTAACAGTTGGAAAATACTCTGTGCACTGCTATGCATTGCTATGGGAATAATCAGAATAAGTTGCATTTATATAGCACTTTCACATACATTACCTCATTTGATCCACACAACACACCTGTTGAGTCACATACCTTTAGAACAGTATAATGAAGCATTCATGATATCTCAATTCTCAATCAGGACTAATTGGGTATACACTCTTTGGCTGAGTCTGGGGATCAAAACTGTATCATCAATGGGAGATTCTGATTGATAGTAACCAATTCCTTGCTGCTATTGATTCCACTTCCACAAGCCATGGACAGTGTGACTTGTCAAAGACCTCACTTTCCATAATATACATGCACTGACAAAGCTCATTCTCTAGGCTTCTAATATCACAGAGATAAGTTCCAGGGAACCATAAAATGCACAAAAAGTTCACATGTTATGGAAGATTGTAGGTGCAAATATGATTTCCAGGAGCAGGCACCAAATTATTGCTATCACTAAGCACTAGAATGATAGTCTTTGCATTCTGTCTCAGTAGAATTCCTGCAGCTGGTCTGTAAATTACCAGTTCTAATAGCCATGTGACTAACTTATCTTAATCTTCAGTCATATATTTCACTGATGACACCCTGTATACCACTTCTGCTATATCATTCTTCAGCAGTAATGTTTTGTACTATACTCATGTCATTATTCACTTCTCTGTTGACAATTGGTGGATCCTTAATTTTGGTTCTCCGGAAACAATATCGTTGTATGACTTCTGGTCATAAAACAACTTTGAAAGAATATTGGTTTAAGATGGTCCTTTGTTTTGTGGACTTTGACAACTTTTGAAATGCAACCTAGTATACTGTTCTTTTTCTACATTACTTTGGGAAAACAAACATGTCTATTTGCAGCTTCTATACACACACGCACACACACACACACAGAGTTGATGGATAAGCTTATGAATTGTCCATTCAACTTCATGTTATTGTCTTAACAATAAGCATTCTTCATCCATTTAGTTTTTCACTTGTGAATAGTTGGATCAAACTTTCTTGAGTGATTGTGGTTCACATCCAGATGGTTCTGCAACATTTGAAAGACATCATAGCCTATACAATGACGAGAGAAAATAGAAGCATTTGAAGGACTTCATCAAGTCTTGGGAATCCCTCTTGGACTTGTTTTTGTTGCTTATCCTTTGTTTTTGAAGAGAATCAATAACATAACACAGTGATTTCTTGACTTGTGCATGAATTGGATTTAAGTGATATAGAGCTGCACAAAATCATCAGTGTCACTCTCTCTTCCAGAGTCATTGAAGTCTAGTAGCAAAACAAAAGGATGACTTGTGATGGTCCTGGATGCAGTGCCTGGATGTCTTCCATGAAAGTGGTAAATACCTTCATTGCCTGTTTATCCCTGTTTTATACCTTGTTTGATTTAATAATCAAAACACTCTCTTATAATAATGAAAAACATTAATTAAATCACCAAATAATTTTTATTATAAATAATACATGTTATTAATTAATTATAAGTAATTAATTATTAAATAGTTATTAATGTAAAATTAACTTGTACCAGTGACCAACATCAACTATGCAATATGACTCACTCATAGTATCTCACTTAATTTTTGCCAGTCCTTTGGAATCATGATTGATCATCGCATTTTATCTGATTTCTGATGTCTTTTAGTGCTGTTTTCATTTAAATTATTCTAGTAATTACATATATAAGTGTACATATATGTACATACACATCATCCCACTTTTCTGCTTTTAAAAATTCTGTTATGTCGTTAATACAAATCTTCCTGTGTTTCTCTGAACTCCTCACATGGGTTGTTTTGTACTGTCCAGTAATACTCCATTACATTTTTATGCCACTATTTGTTCAGACATTCCTCAATTGATAAAATTCATTTTGTCTCTATTTTCTTTTGCCATTTCAAAGGAAACTGCTATTCGTATTTAGGTATATATCAAACCTTTCTTTTGGGGGCATATGCTTTATAGTGAGGTTGTTGGTTTTATAGACTCTGAGAATTTTAGTAACTTTTCTTACAAAATTTCATGTTATCCCCTGAACAGTAGAACTAATTTATAGCTCCACCAACAGTATATCAATATTCTTGTATTTCCACAAGTCCTACACTGAATATTTTGCTCTATAGTTATAGTTATCTTTGGGTATAAGGTGAAATCTATGTCACTTTAATTAGCATTTATCTTATTATAAGTGATTTGGAGCATTTTCCATGTGGTTGTTGATAATTGATATTTTAACATTTTGGAAACTATTCCTACCTTTTGACCAGCTTGGAAAGGGGAGAATTGGCTTTTATAATGCACTATATATTTTTGTCAATTCCCTATATAGTTTGGGTATCAGACATTTAATGGAGATATTTGCTGCTAAGACTTTTTTCCACTTGTTTTCTAAGAGGAGATACCTCTTTCTTTTTGAGCCATATGTGCATTCCAAAATATATTAGGAAAGTTTCTCCAAAACTCTAACTTCTTGTCCTCAAAATAAATAGTGTATGACAGTTTGAGTTTTTAATGAAAACTTTGAAGCACAAAATAGGAAAAACAGATAAAGCAAATACTCTACTCTCTCCAAATTCTATTGCTTAATTAGTTTAACAAGCTTTGAACCTCTCAAAGATAAATAGCGTGTAAGCAAGTAGGATGTATTAATCATTAATGTCGTTGCCATGGGTGGAAGCTGTGTTACCTGGAAATGATTGCTGGAATATTTAGAATTTCTAATAAAAATTCTAGGAAGCGTCGTTATTCATGTGGTGAAGTGGAAAAAGTGGTGTATTCTGCAGACAGTGGACCGGGTTTCAATCCTGACTCTCTTACTATGTTACTATAGCACAATTCATTTTGGCCCATAGATTTCTTATATGTAAAAGAAGGGCTTTGGAATAGATCAGGGGTTCTTAACTTTTTTGTGTGTCCTTGACCCCCTTTGTCAGACTAGTGAAGCCAATGGACCCCTTCTGATAATAACATTTGAAAATGCATAAAATAAAATATGTAGATTGACAAAGGAAACCAATTATATTGAAATATTAAATATTAAAAAAAATAAATTCATAGACTCCAGGCAGAGAATTCCTGTACTAAGATGATCTCTAAATACTAGCTCTAAATTCTTTGAAGGGATGAGAAATTCTCTCTTTTGAATCCTCAAGAACTGAAATCATATTAATGAGCTGTCAAACAGTAAATCAAATTGCTACCCTGCCTTGCCCTCTCTATTAGTACTTTGAATTTATTATTGGGTAAAAGAGGTACCATAAGATAGGGGGCACCAAAGTGCGCAGAGTGCTGGGCCTGGAGCCAGGAAGACTTGTCTTCTGGAGTTCAAATCTGGTCTCAGACTCTTATTAGCGGTGTGACCTTGGACAAGTCACTTAACTCTCTTTGCCTCAGTTTCTTCTTCTGTAAAATGAATTAGAGAAGGAATGCCAAACCCCTCCAGTATCTTTGCCAAGAAAACTTCAATTATGTCATGAAGAGTTGGACACTACTGAAACAAGTGAACAACAGCAACAAAAAAGGAGGTACTTCCCCTTTTACTCAGGGTTCTTGCAGAGTTTCTGCTTCTTTTTTTTATGCCAATAGCACTTTGTATATACACATATGGCTGAATTTTTTCTCTTCCTATTCCACATATGAGGAAGTAAAACTTGGATTAAAATCTCTGCTTTAAGTTATAGTAAAATAAAATTCCTCATATTTCAAATCATAAGGCTCTCCTCCCCCCCGCCCCCCATCTTTTCAAATCTATATACTATTCTTTATTTTGCTCCAGTCCAGGCCAATCCAATCCAAAAAAGTATTAATTAAGCACCTACAATGTATAAGGTGCTGAGCTAGAGACAACATAGCATTGTTTTATTAGGAAAAAAAGAAGAAATTTGAGGAGTTGTAATAATTATTTTATCAATCTACTCTATAATGAACATTGTACTAGGTGCTAGGGATATAAAGAAAAAAACAACACTTCCTGCACTCAAGGTGTTTACATTCTATCAGAATGGCTCAAGATCATCAGAAAAGTCAAATCTCTTTAATATCTATTATGTTCTACCATACTATCCACTCTGAGCAGAGACTACTCCTTTGATCTTTTTTTGTCCAAATACTTTTAAAAAGTCTCCTCCTCCTCCTCTTTCTCTTCCTCCTCCTCCTCCTCTTTCTCTTCCTCCTCCTCCTCCTCCTCCTCCTCCTCCTCCTCCTCCTCCTCCTCCTCCTCCTTCTCCTCTTCCTCCTCCTCCTGTGTCTCTTTTGCTACCCATGGCATTTGTTGCCAGCCTCAGGGTATTTAAACTTTAGCATTTCCCAAACTAATCTTTGTTTGACACTATTACTATAAGAAAGTTCTGTTCTTTTGTAGTTATTCTTGCTTAATTGTTGCTTTTATCTTTTTAGCATTTTGTTTTCATGTGTATTGCGTATAATTACATATATATGTGTATGTATGTATGTATGTATCTACCTATCTATCTGTATGTTGTGTTTGTGTGTGTTGATTGATGAATCTCCCAGGTTTTCACATCAACCTCTTTAGTCATTATGAAATCCTCCATTTCCTGGTGAAACCTTAGGAACATTTAATGATTTTCCTAAGGTCAAGGGACTAGAACTCGATTTTTTATTCCTAGTTCAGTATTCAGTTGACCTACTTTCTTCTCCTAATAAAACAGTCTATGGCACCTGTAATTCCCAGGTGGTCTCTCATTGAAGAATTTGCTAGAATCAACCCAACCTAGCTTCTAAGATATGGTACCATTACATATATTCAGTGTGACCTTAGACTAGCTAGATTAGTCAAACCTTGGTCATATTTTCATTCTCTATACTTAAATTACATTCTATAATGTTATAATGACTACTGTACAAAATATCAAAGAATAATTACTCGTATATTATTTTTTGGATTTCAGGAATATGATGATTGGGATTTCAGGAATATGATTTTTTTCCTTATTAAAACCACAAAGAAAGAATTATTTAAAAATTATTTTAAAATTTCATACAGGACTGAATGTGCAACTGATACCTGCTCTTGATTATCCGATAAGATACAATTTCTCCAGTAGCTGAACAGTTTGTTTTTATTGTGTTTTCCAACCATAAGAGATCATTAATGGCAAAGCCTATTATGACTCTGTACACACACACACACACACACACATACACACACACACACACACACACACACACACTAATCACTGTGGGCCATACTAGCAATGAAATGGTAGGTAAACAAATATTTTTCTGGTCAAAGGAATAAAAAGGAAACAGCGCTTTGTATGCTTCAGTGTACAAGATGAATTTCTGTAGAAAGAATCCAATGAAAATGACTGCAGTTACAACAAGAAGTAAAGAAAGAGAACCGGTGACATTCTATCTGAAAGACATGGCTGAGTTTGATCCACATTTATCCATATGTGCTACCTTTCTGAGCCTTAAACTTTCATCTCTCAGGTGTCAATTTTCTTCTGATAATTTCATCATTTTTCTCTGAAGTCTTTTATACTCTTCCTCTAGTTTTCTTGTTTCAGTATCATTGAGTGAAACACTTTGTGATTTTGGCATGGCTCCATCTTGTTTAGATGCATTCAGTGAAAGAGCTTTGCTAGGCTCCATATCGATCAATTTATCATTTTCATCGGGCATTTCAAATACACAGCTCAATTTGGAATCCATCAGTTCATCAGCTTTTGTTTCTTTCCGTATAGTCTACACATTCAAGGTGTTTGATGGAACAAAAATCATCTGTACCATAAACTTGTGTTTATTCTTCTCATATGGATCATAGTCAAAAGGCTATAGCATTACTGAAATAGTTATATTGAAATATAACTGAATAGTTGACACTGGATCAATAATTCTACTGTTTGGTTTCACACAGTACTGACTGGGTGCTGTTGTCTTCATTTTGAAACATACTTTTCTGTCTCATGGATTTCAAAGTTTAAGATTTGTAGTGACTACATCTGTGAAGGGGCCTTTAAATCTGAGGTCGTGGGCAGGTCGAGGAGTAGAATTTTCTCATATTTTGCCATGGCCCTGGCAGTGGCTGCCATCAGAGAGACAGCATTGATTGGCTGCTTTTTTTTGCTATTGTTTATTGTTTCTTCAGTATTCTAAACTGTTTTTCATCTTAGAGTTTAGCACCATTTGTAGTTTTGAAGACTAATAGGCTATTAAGATGGAACTCCTATTTACAAAGTGTTGTAGGAACTTCATTTCATGATTTCCTGTTGAACATTGTGGGATATTTATAGAAAGAAGGAAGTTTGACTAGATAAAACTATGATATTAGGGTTGTTAGCTCTGTAAGGGGTTGATCAGGGGAAGGCCCCAGTTAACTTTATGAGTTTGAAAATGGTGGTATGAATCTTTGTCTGGAATTGCATATGTGCCCATAAGCTTTTGTTTGGAGAATGGTTATCAGTGACTGGGGCTGTCCCCAATATCAATTGGTAGTCTCATTGTTAGAATAGATTCTTGTGAGAGAAGACCCTCCTCTCTGTAAAAAAAAAGTTATTAGACAACTTTTGTCTCTCCTTGGCTTCTTGGTTTTTTCCCTTCTTCCTTTCTTCTAGAGACTTCTGCCCCAGAAGCCATTAACAGTGGCTTTGTGGAGACATAAAGGAGAGGTAGGTATGTGCTTTCCCGTGTTGCTTGGATGATGTGAGCTTCTGAGCCCCAGTTTTTGTGGAAATTTCCTGTACCATGTTATTATTGGACCCTAGCATCTTTATTTTTAAATGGGGAAAATTTTCTAGACATCCTGATTTCTTGAATCCTATCTACTCAGAGAAGGGCAAGTTTCTTAGTCAGCACTAGTCTCTGGAAATGACTTCCAAGACAGCTGAGTTTTAGAGTTTGGGAATCTACCCTTCTAAGCAAAGAAGGATATTTCCTAGGCAATACAATTCTGGAATCTTGCCTTCTCACCAGGAAAGGGAGATTTCTTTTTTTTTTTCTTCTTTTTTTTTCATTGGCCAATAATAACCCCAACCCAAGCCTCTGTGGCTCATTGTTTAGGTTTTTGTTTTTTTTTTAATTTTATTTTAGTTTGCATCATTCATTTCCACAAGATTTTGAGTTACATATTTTCTCCCCATCTTTCCCCTACCCACCACTCCAAAACAGCCATCCCAGTGTATCCCCCCC
>CM053580.1:70551168-70591413 GCA_028627135.1 Pseudochirops cupreus | reverse complement strand
CATACTGAGAAAAGTTTCATCAGTTACAATTGTCACTTTTCCATGTCGTCATGTAAATAATTCATCTTTGATAAGTACCTTATGATTTCTTTTCTGTGTTTATCTTCTCATGCTTCTTGTGTTGGAGTGTCAAACTTTCTTTTTAGTTCTGGTTTGGAAAGGGAGATTCCTTGAGCAGTTCTACCCTTGGGCTCTCTTCTCGAGTGATGACAAGCTCAAGAATTTGGGGTTCAAATTTCTTTCCAGAGAAGGGAAATTTCCTGAGGAACTTGCTTCTTTGAAAGAATAGAATCAACTAGCTTTGTAGCTGGGGGAGCAAAAGGCCTGGAATTTGCTCTCTGATTATTCAGACAGTGCAGGTTTGAAGGGAGATAGATTGCCTTTTTAGCATCCCTCAATGTGTGTTTTCCTTCTGGAGGAATCTAAAGTCTTTGGAGGTTTCTCTGTGGTAGAAGAGAAACTCACTGGAATGTCAGGATATTGCATATCTACCAGCTCCCAAAGTGTATTTCTCTTTCATAAGTGGTCTAGAGAATCAAGTTGGAGTGGGGAGTCTTATGGAGCCCGTGGGATCCACCAAAGAGGTAAAACAGTTGTATCAGTTGCTTGTAGGCTTTTATATATTGTCTACATTTATTTATGGGCTTATGTGAGTTCTTTTGTGTCTTCTGAATTTTCTGTGAAGTGAAATAAAGACTGCAATGTAGGATATCTGTTACCTTGAGTGAATTGGGAACTCTCCTATCCACATTTGTGGAAATTTAGATAGAAACGGCACATAAGTTATATTGGGAAATTTCCTGGAACAAACCCTAGATTGGTGGGGTGAGGCAGCAGGAGAAGGAGGACTAACAACTGCAAGAGACACTAATATTTGGGGGTTAGTTTTAAAGATTGGATCCAGGCTACGTGAGTCCAAGAATTAGTGGGATAGGGTTATCTATCTGCATTTAAATGGGATGGGAATAGATAGTTTAAGTGTGAAACACAAATAGATTTACCTCCCTTTTCTTTCATTACCTGGGTTGAACTGGCCATCTAGAAGGTCTGGAAGTTGTTGACAATGATTGCTACAGTGTGCTCTTAAGAAGCCAATTCTGTATTTTGTGGGGAGGAGGGAAAGTGTCTAAACTAACCATCACCATCATCCATGCTGAAATGGAATGGATAGTTCTGGAAAAGGAAACATGCTATTGTAATATATCTTGACTTCATGCAATTCAAAGTTGGTGCTGTTATGTATGCCACACAATCTCTTAGTTTTCACAGGGCAGTGGTGGTGCAGAAGAAACCCCCCACCTCCACCTCTGTTATGGTTCTCTGGGAAGGGGCATGAAGGAAGGCTACCCTGGTCTTCTCCCAATTCCTCCTCATAAGAGTTGGTAGGAGCATTATCATAGGATCCAGTAAATGTTCTTTTAAGCCAGAGTTGTTTGTAATTTGAAGAAACAGAATGAAGGTCATGTTCTCTGGAGAGTAGTCATTTAGGGGAAAAAAATAGTATAGCATTATAACCCCTAGGAAATTCCAAGAGATTCCAGTTATTTATTGCAGTTATATAGACTAAAAACTCCTGGCCTGATGCAACTAAGAAAATAAAAATCTAAATTTAGAGTTCTCTCAAAGCCCAGAGAGATGGCTGTAAATGATAATCAAGAAAGTTTGTGCTCTGGCTTCGAAATATTTCTGAGCCTATGGAGAGAACCACATTTGTTCCCAATGATGGCTTTTCCCCCCTCCATTAAAGTCATGCTCCAAGGCCTTATTACTGTGTGGAGATGAGGAGCTTGGTAAGACAATGCCAATGAAGCACAAGCTTTGGCAAGTATCACTGAACTAACAAGTCTCAATATTACAGTGGGATGAGATTCGCTTGAGAAGTGGACTCTCTTGTTTTTCTATTTGTATGCCCAGTATGTAACACTTTTTACATAATAAACACTTAAAAACTTTTTCATTCATTTGAATATGGGTGTATTATGTATTATATGACTCTGTGTGTGTGTGTGTGTGTGTGTGTGTGTGTGTGTGTATGTGTATTTGGTGTTTCTGTTCGGTATTTGATGAGGCTCACTGAGGGAGTTACAGTTTTTAGCATTTCCCTCCTTTTTATGTACGTTTTATTTGGAACTTAACTAACAACAATTAAAATGAGCATTTCAGTCTTTGAAGCAGAACAGAAAAAGAATATTGTAATGACGAGTCTTTATTAGTTGCAACTTGCTTTTCCTTTGAAGTACATAATAAATTAGCCATGTAACTTTCAAAGCTGTCCTAATTGTTTGTGTTTCCTTCTGGCCTTCCTTTTGTTCTCTTCTATGTATAAAAAAATGCTTCAATGACCCTCTTTTCTTTGATCTCTATGCTTGTTGCTAAGGATAAGCTTGACTAAGTATGGAGAGTTTTATTACGATGTTGGTCACAGTATAACCATAGTAACGCTGAAAGACAGTTTACTAAATTATATGTATAATTAATTAGTGTTGGTGGAAGTAGTGCCACCGGTGATAAAAGTTTGGATCCCTAAAATATTAAAAGGTTATTTTATTTAATATTTTTGATAAGCAAGATAACAGAAATAGTAAATTTATATATCTACATACCCACAACACGCACACATCTCAATATTTTAATGAATTAGGGTTCAGGGAAATTTGTAGCATTGAAAGATCCTAGCACAGGAAGTTGTTGACAAATTTCCAAGAATCATACTGGAATTGTGGGTTAGGTGGTAGGGAGTGACATCTCACATAGATACTGCCATTATACCAATTCATTTAAAGGCTAGAGACGTACCTTTTTCTTTGAGGACAAAAAATCAACGAAGAAGAGCTTGAGCACCTGAGTGTAACAGGAAGGGATCAAGCCCAGCCTTTATGGGCATATACAGTGTGTTTGACTGATGCAGTGTTCTATATGGGCTTGATGTGCACTTAGCTGTAACTATTTCTGATCTGCTCCCAATGGTAATGAAGAAATGATCTTTTGATTGACTACTGAGTCCAAACCAGGCATACATTTAAAAGTCACCAACTGGCCAAGGAGTTCTCTTACTTTCTTTCCTGCCTGCCTGGCTTAAGTGAGGAAGGCATACTGTAAGCCTCCAGATAGAGAGAGGCCTTGGACCCTCTCCACCTGGATTCACTTGTGGTTCATGAATATAGTTCCCTGTTCTTTGCCTCTTTGTATTTGTTCTTTCTAGTTCTTAGGTAGAAGAATTTAGGAGATGGCCATGCCCTGGTGAACTCTGAAAGTTTGGAAGAACCACTAAAGTTGTAGGCATTGGAGGCTAGGCCAGAGTTTGTGGCTGACCAATTTTTGTTCACCAACCTAATCCTGAAGAGATACTGGGGCCCAGCTTAATAGTGGAGTGACCCTGTGGCCAACATGTTGAGTCCTATAAGAGGGAGAGACTCTTTCCTTGACTATGGCACATTTGGAAGTGAGCTAGATGAGGACAAATGCTCTGCAGAAATTGCTTTAAGTCTGAGCTTACTCTACACAGGTACTGAGGTGATATATGGAAGGGCGTTTCCCAGTTCAGGGGACTATTTAATACTTCTGTTCTTACTATATCTTTCAGTCATTATCTCTTTGTAAGAGCTAATTGATGTCAATTGGCTAAATGATACTGGAGCTCTAATCACTGGTGATTGATGTTGGGGAGAATATACCAAAATGGAAATTTGAGTGGAGAGCATTAGAGAATCCGCTTGCCCTTCAGGGCTGCTCCTAGAATCCTGAGGGAGTGATGTACCTTACCCTCTGACGGGACTCAACCTATCTAATATGAGTGAGAATTTGGAAAAGGATCCCTTAGACCAGTGGTTCTCAACCTTCCTAATGCTACAACCCTTTAATACTCATGTGTGGGCATATCTGCATGTGAGTGGACCCACCTGGAGACAGATAGAGGAGCAGTGTCTCTGTTCCCAAGACCATCGGAAATATGCGTTTTCCGATGGTCTTAGGTGACCCCTGTGAAAGGGTTGTTTGATCCCCAAAGGGGGCGCGACCCACAGGTTGAGAACCCCTGCCTTAGATTTTCAAACCACTACCTAGACTTAGGCTACAGGGGGCTTTATACATACAATTTATTTGATACTCTTGACAACCCTAAATGCATTATTATCCTCATTTACAGGTGAAGAAACTGAGGCTTGAAGATGTCCCATTACTTGCTTATGGTTCCATAGATAATAAATGTCCGAGCCCAGGTCCCCTGATTCCAAGTGAAGTATTTGGTCCGTTGGACCCAACTACCTCGAATCAAACCCAGTTTCCACGGCAGTTTTGTTGAATGATGAATTCCTTCTCTAATGATTTGTAGTCGAGTTCTTCAGACGCTAGACTGCTGTATGCGTTTAGCCATAAATCTTGCTTATCTAAGCTATCCCGTTGCTTCCACTTTTCTATTTTTGTTCAGTACCGGGCAGTCTGATAATCACTACTCTATAGTACAGTTTGAGGCCGGCAGTACAAATTTCTCTTCTTTATTACTTTATCCCATTATTTTCCTTGACATTCTTAACCTTTTGTTCTGCTGGAACCCTGGAGTTTTCCAAAGCTTTATGCAGACTTTGCTTTTAGGATTCCATGGACCATATTTCGATCATGGGATCAACAAAAAAATGAACTCACGGATGGAAATCAAGAAAGACTAAACTGGTTCTTTACACTATGTATCTGAATTAAAAATAAAAAAGAGAAGACATGAAATCAGTCATCTTTTTAGGCTACCATATTAATGCACTTGGGATTAATACCAAAAAATATATGTGTAATATATAATGTGCTTATTCCAAAAAATGAAGAAAACTTCAAGCCTTTCTGGGTTTATTTAGAGTCTATCATGGGGGAGGCAATATGGTATAATAGCATTAGTTTTGGATAAAGAGGATCTGGATTTAATCCTGGTCCTGCTACTTAATGTAGCATCTGTGTGACTTTGGACAAGTCCCTTCTTCTCTATGGCAGGGTCTTCTCTGATTGTTCTAACCTATATCTTGCCACTGGACTCTGATGCTCTAGAGGAGGGTAAGACTGATGACTTTGCATAACTCTGCTTCACTTAAATCCAATTCACTTGCAAGTCAAGACATCACCCTCCTGATGTCATTGGTCCTCTGTAAGAAGAAGGACGAACAACAATCCCTTCTATAGACCTCATTTCCCTCTTCTGCACAACAACAGGGTTGAACTAGCTGATCCCTAAGGACCCTTCCAATTCAGAATCTTATGTTTGTATTCCACAAAAGCCAACCATCACTAAATCTCTTTGCTGCTCACTGGAAAAAGGTATTCTATGGTGTTGTAAAACCTTCATGAGGAGGTTTTGCACATTGTCCAGCAGCTCCTTCACTTCTGAGTCATCATAAATATAAACCACTGTTTGATGTATCTTCACCTTATGGTCTGAGCTGAGCTGAGAATGAAATGAAACATGAACCCCAAGATTCTGTACTTTTACTAATTAAAAACACTGTTGTCTCTAGAATAGAACAAGCTGGCAGAAGTCCCTGCTGGCATTGTAGGAGTCAAGCAGTTTAGCTACTAGAGTGGCAGTCAGGGGGTGCAGTGGAAAGTGATGTTTTTTCATTTGCCATCAGCAGCTCTGCTTGGTTTCAATTCCATTATCAACCTCATCATGTCCTGACTATGATAAATTTATCACCAGAATCTCATTGTTACAGAGATTGCTTTAGCTTTGCTACTCAACCCTCATCAATACCTTCATTTTCTTTTGCTTCTCTGATTGGATGAATGGAGGGTAGGGCAAAAAACTCCTTCTATACCCTCCCTCCATAAAAGGCTCAAAATCACAACTATCTCTTTATTTGCCACCAACTATTCTGCTTGGCTTCAACTCTACTATCATCTTCATCATGTCCTGGCGCTAGATACCCTCTAGTGCTTCTTCCTCTCTGCCCTTTATAGCTTCCATTGGTATATTGTCTTTCCTCAGTTAGACTGTAAGCTCCTTGAGGGCAGGGACTAAATTACTTTTTTCTTGTTTATATCCCCAGCTCTTAGCATAGTGTCTGTGTGCTAAATCAATGTTTATCTTATCTTATCTTTGACCTCTAGTCAAGAAGGCCTAAATTCAAATCCAGTCTCAGGCACTAACCAGCTGCATGACCCCTTGGGCAAGTCACTTAACTTTTGTCTTCCTCAGTTTTTCTCATATGTAAAATGGGAATAATAATAGCACTTACCTGCTAGTATTGTTGTTAAGATAAAATGAGATAATATTTGCAAAACATTTTATAAAATTTAAAGCACTATATAAATGCTAGTTAGCTAATATTGTAATTACCCAGATCAGGTTAAAGTAAAGTATGTGAAAGTACTCTGCAAATACAAAGTACTAGATAATGTAAGGCATTTTTATGATTATGCTTTGGCTTATTATACTGATCACAATGCCACTTCTGGGATTTTTTAAAATAAAAAATATACGCTTTTTTCTTAATTTTGCTACATAAACATTACAAAGAAATATTCAGGAGAAGTGATATAAAGTCAAAGCTTCTGAGCTCAACTGTATAGACAACAATAGTAATAATAACAACATTTTATATAGCACCTACCATGTGCCAAGCACTGTGCTAAGCACTTTACAATTATTATCAATGTAACTGAGAAATGTTTAACAAAATAAATAAAAATACACTATGACATAGATAATGTTAGTTTATAGTTTTCTAAGTTAACATGTGTCTAGCAGAGATCCTTTTCTATTTGAGTTTGATGCCACTAAATTATAAAGGTCCTTATGGTAACAGAGTTAGAGATAGACGGTATCTAGGAGGCCATTTAGTCTTACACCATAATTTTGCAGATGATGAAACTGAGGCTCAGGGAGGTAAAGTTATTTCCCAAAGTCACATATGTAATATAAGTGGCACCAGGAACATTCAAGCTCAAATCTTTTGCCTCCAAATCTAGCATTCTCTCCATTGGAGTAGAATATTATAAAAAAAATGTCTGAAAAGGAATCTGGGGCGGACATGTGACAAGTTCAGTGGATAAATGATAAATAATACATGTGCTCCTCGGGTCCCCTCTCAAGTGAAAAGAACTTAAGAAAGGTCCCCAGTGAGTGTGGTAAAATTATAGGGCCTAAACAAGAGTCACACAAAAGGGGTTGGCATGGCTGGGTTGTGATCTTCCTCCTTGGAAGGAATCCTCCATAACATATTTGAGCATGCAGCCCTCAAGCTTTGCACTTTAAATTTGTTCAGTGCTTCTGAAGACATGCTTCACTGCAAGCCTAGAAAAGGAACCTTGAATGCCAATGCTTTGAGCCATCTGCTGCCATGTCCCCAGGGAATTTTTATGTTAGACACCTCCCTGACCTACTCTTTCCACTATTCACATTGCACCAGTAATAGTGCAGAATGACATTTTGGTCTAGTTTCTTGAAATGAACATGGATTGGACATCCATGTGGAAAAACTGCCTAAAGTGCTGCAGTTACTCATAAACCATCACCATGACTGATCTGCCTGCAAAGGAAGACTTTTGTGGCAAAAATCAAGCTGTTATTTTCAGAAGTGACAATCACATTATCTAGACCACAGAACACATAGCACATTGTCACATTATTTTCTTGAAAGCTTGGCTAAGGGCAATGTCTCGTGGCTTAGAATTTTTTCTGATACTGGGGAAAAAAGCTGTGAAGGAGTCTAAATCATGCCAGCTCATATGGCATAACCTGCTAAAGCTGCTTACTTTTCAACAGGAAGCAATCAAGAAGCCTTGATCAGTCATTCATTTTGATTTTTTCTGTTACCAGTACAGTGGAGGAGCATTATAATTGTGGTAGACTTTGCAAAATGACTTGAAGCTCTCCTAGTGATTACATCACAAATAGTTCTGCGCCAGTTGTTTGCGACCAATTTTCAGCCATGATTGTTTCTGATGATGTCTAATTATTGACTGTAAGTCTGAATCTTGCTGTTGGCAGGATAGTGATGGAGTTGCCATCCTTTTCAGACTGAGGAGTCAGGGAAGCACTGGCCGGGGCACCTGAATCAGGAAGTACACGGTGATTGGTTCCCAGGGCTGGCATGAGTCACATGATATAAGCTGACATTCCATGAAAAGGCATTTTACCTTTCCAGTCATTTAGGAAATGTATCTAGGCAGACCAAGTTCTAGAGCAAGGGTTAGCAGAATTTTCTGGGCCCTATCTTTTCTCTTTCCTCAAGAGTTCAAAAAGGTCATGAATGTTCATTCATTCATTCGTTTACTTATTTTAATTTTTATTTGCTGTTCCTAATTCTCTCCCTTCCTTAATGTCCTCCCCCTAGAAATACGAGACCTATTTTATGTAGAAAGCCTTTCACAGTTGATAGTTATTACAATATTGCTTTTACTGTGTATAAAGTTATCTTAGTTCTACTCACTTCACTTTGCATCAGCTCATATAAGTGTTTCTAGGTTTTTCTGAAACCATCCCCTTCATCATTTCTTATAGTACAAACTCATTGTATTTGATAATGTACCTTTAATTTGGAACTTTGATGATTACATCTTCAAATGAGAGAATTCATAGAACAGGGCTTTGTAGACCTTATCTTGTTATATAAACACCACCTATCATTGCCATTATTGTAATTACTATTTATTACTATTCCATACCCACTCTCCCCACTTTACACCTCTCTAGCTGACTTGGGAAGACACCCTTAGGGAGAGACAAAAGGTATCATGGAGCAAGAAGGTCAAACCACCTAGATAACCACCTTTTCTTATCTCTTGGTGAAGAAAGCCTAGGACCTGCAGCCCAAGAGACCTAGGAATAGTAATATTTCCCAAACCATTGGCCCTTTAAGCTGTCATTGTAGGGAGCAGACTTTAAGGAAAAGGGGCCACTGATCCCTGCCACCATCAACAGCACTCTGACCAGTTGTCACTGACGGGAAGTTAAGCCCAACCCTATCCATGACCACCTTAGATTACAGAACCTGTTTCTGTTTTGGTCCTTGAAGTCAGAGTCTGGGAAAGCCATCATTGTGGAAATACGATCAGGCAACTTCCTCTATAGATGCTACAAACTCTGCTTCTTCCTTACTGAGGACTTGGAAAAGAAAATTCTCAATACTAGAGTCCTTGAACCTGCCAAATTGTTCAACATCAAAAAATGATGTTGTTTTATTAATGGAAATGCCATTAAAGAACTTGGATTGCTATCGACTTTGCATCTGTATCCTAAGGCCTTTCCATCTAACTTGAAGCTAAAACCTCTATATATTTACAGATGAGGAAACTGAAACTCATAAAGGAGGCAAACTGACTTGTCCAAAGTCACACATATAATGTCATAGATAGGACTTGAACCTAGGTTCTCAGACTTCAAAGGTAATTTTCTTTCTACTTTGCCACCAGGTCCAGACTAAAGAGAGATCACGTGGCATTACTATGTTGATAACTGTGAAATGTTTCTCCCTGGGGGAATTGATTGTAACAGAACTATTAGAAGTATTTTTCTGAAGCCACACGATCATTTTCTGGTTATACCTTTTGAAGACAAACAGTAGCACCTCCCTGCCAATGAAGACAACAATATTTGTTGTAAGTGCTTAAATGCAGTTACCTGATATTTCTTTTCTTATTGGTGTAATGCAGAGAGCTTCTTTCTGGAAGAATACCTTCCTCTTGGATGAAAGATTATGTTAGCGTAGGGGGAAAGAATGTCATTTATGGGACAGGGTGTGGTGTGGTGCAACATCAATGTTTTGATCTTTTTTAATTCTTGTAGTTGTGTGCTGCAGTGATTTTAGGTTAGAGTTTGCCTAACATGGTTTTGAAGCAATAAAGAGAATTCCCTCCCCCAATTTCCTGTCTGTTGTCTTGAAAAGCCCCATCAATTATTTTCTCCAAAGGTAGAAATGTGTTAGCTCCTTCTATAATCAAGTCATCATTCCATATTTTAAAAAACTCCTCATCTTCATTTTTTTTTACAGTCTTTTCATGAGATTTGGATTGTGTCTATAGGACTTATCAAAATTCAGATATTCGGAAACATTCCTATGTGGCTGAATTTTGCTATGTTCAGGAGAATGCTCAGCAACATTTAAGCATTGTGGCTCACATTACCAAAATACAAATGAATCATGTCCAGTGGCCTTTTCCACCCTAAAGGTCAGGAGGAGATAAAAATAGCCAACAATTCGGAACTACTCAGGAAAGAAAATTCAGTCCAGTGAGGCTGAAGTGCAGAGCTTGTGTCAAGGACAGAAGAAGAGGGATGAAAAGCAAGCATAACAAAATTGGAAGACCAAACCCACTGAAAATGAATGCACTGAAAAAGAGGATGTAAAAAGGAGAAATAACGGATCATTTCCCTTAGGACAAAAAGCTAAGGAAGAGAGAAAAGAATACAGAATAAAGAAAGATCCTATAAACAAGTGATAAAAATGTGAGAATTATACTATGTGAACTATGGTTTAAAAAATCTTCAGGCACTCCAGCTAAATCTATAGCACAGTCAAGCCTATTTATTTCTTCTCCACTATAAGGGAGGTGATATTGTACAGTGGAATAATAGCACTGACTTGGGAGCCTCAGCAACTGGGTTCAAAGCCTGCCTTTAATGATTATTCCCTATGGGACTTTCAGTTACTTGACTTAGTTTTTTAATCTATAAACTTGAGGGTGGTGGTGGTTTGAACTACTTGCCAAGGTCCCTTCCAACTCTATTTTTATAATTCTATAACGATTTCTACTGCTGGTTCAGAAGACTGTAGGCCAAGTGTTATTAAAACAAAGAAAAACAATTATAATGCACATTTACCTGTTTACAGAATGATTTCATATACTTTCTCATTTGATTCTCATAATAACCTTGAGATTGCCCACAAGTGAGCCATGGCTTTAGTGATTTAGCCGAGTAGGGAAGGAAAGGGCACATTAGTATGACAGCACAGGCTAGAGACATGTGTTAGACTTCATCTACAGGTCAAGGTAAATATTCTTATTAGCTCTCTTCTATAGGTGAGCAACATGAGGGTTAAGGGGGGGTAAGTGACTTGGTCTAGGCTATACAACTTGCGAACTTTTGAGTACAAGCTGGTCCTGAAACTCGAGTTCAGTCCAATTCAATTCAGTAAATATCAAGTATTTACTGTGTGCCAAGCATTGCACTAAGTGCTGGGGATACAATTAATAAAAATAAAGATAGCTTCTGCTCTCTAGGAGCTTACCATTTATTGGGAGAGGGGAAGGAGGTAGAGAAAACCCACAAAAGGAGGCAGGAAAACAGGGCAAGGGAGAGAATCAGAGGGGTTCTTGTTCCATGGAGTTTAAGCCAGACTAAGCAGTAGAACAAGCTGAGTCCAGTTTCTGCCCTCTATAATGGAAGACATTGGGAGGAGTTTGGTAGTCAGCTCCCTACCCATCCAATCAAAGGGGAGATGAGATTAGAGGAGGTGGTATCAGACAAGACACCTTAGACCATGATGAAGAGATTAGAGGTGATGAGATTTTCCTGGGAGGGGCATCTTGTTCTGTGGAGTTGAAACAGACTAATTTTAGGAATAAGATCTAGCAATGTAACTTCCCCAAGTGATAGTTCTTCCTGTGTAGTCTCTTTCTAAAGGGTTATTAGAGGTAGCATGGGTCAATGGAGCAAGCTTGGGCTTGAGATTGGTTGCTAGATTTGGAGTTGGGAAAAGACTTGGGTTAAAATCCTATCTCCAACATTTATTACTTGTGTGACCATTGATAATTCACTTAACTGTTCTGAGTTTATTTTCTTCATCTGTAAAGAAAATATAATAATAATTATATTACTTAGCTCAAAAAATTGTTATGAGGCCCCAAAGTGATAATGTTTGTAAAATACTTTGTAAATGTTAAGCTACTTTATATTCTTTATTATCATAATTATAGGTATGCTTAGAGCAAGGACCTGGTGTTCTTGGGGGAAGCCAAGGACAAAGACATTTTTGCTTTGATGACTTTACCTTAATTCCTCACTATATGCTGGTGCAGAGGAGTTAAACATTTTCAGAGAAATTGAAGTACCATTTTTAAAGAAGAAATTATTGGGGGGGCAGAGCTGGAGCAGTGGATGGCAGAGGGCTTTGATACACACAATATGTCAAACGATATATACAAAGATCAATAGAAATAATGTGGATATTTTGCTTGGAGCAGAGAAGACTTAGGCATGGGAGGAGATGACAGTATGAACATTGTCTTCATGTGCTTGAAACCCTTCCATGTGGAAGAAGAGTTGGACTTGTTCTCTTTGGTTCCAGAGGATGCACAGACATTGGAACAATGGGCAAAAGTTTCTGAAAGGCAAGTCAATAAAAGGCAAATTTCCTAATCATTAAAGTTATCCAAAAGTGGAATGGGTTACTCAAGAGAAAGAGATTTTCAAATTAAGGTGAGATGAACATCGAGTGAACTTGGCAGTATTTTTAGTGGGGAATCTTGGTCAGGAGTAGATGGCTTATAAGGTCTCTTCCAGTTATGATATCCTGTTATTCTGTGAAACACAGATATCTGTATAGACATTAAAGCAATGTATTCAGATAAAAGGGGAAAGAATGAAGTAAGGGAAAGGAAAGAAATAACCCCAAGCTCTCAGAAGTCAGAAAAAAAATATTTTTGGGGGGCAACAGATGTCTGTGTGGCAGAAAACAATTTAGATATATTTATATGATAACCTATTTCATGTAGTTATAAGAACATCCTCTCCTTTCCTTCCTCTACCTCCTTACCTGGGGTAAAGCCAATAATTGGAAGAGGAAGTGAACCATCTGGTTGCTTTCCTAGTTTAACTACTTTAGGTATTTATCTCAGCTTCTTGCTACTCATAGAGTACCAGTGCTTTCAGCACTCTTTAAATTCTGGTCCCCTGGGCCAAATCCCTGATTACCACCCTCATTATACCCCAGTCTGAAGAAAATAAAAATTCAACTCCAATCTTCTTCTCTCCAGCTTAAAATAGGTTTATTGTGATAACCTGACTGAGTTCCAACAAAGCTGACACAGCATGAAGGCAGCCGAAGGAAGGAAGGTAGATGCAATTTATATTATCATTTCCATCCAGACAAAGGGCAATGAGGAAGCATCACTTTCTACCACCCAAGAGAGCGAAGGGTAAAATCTTTAAAGATAGATCTGAAGAAAAAAAAAGAATCTTAATCAAGTGTGAATTTTTAAAAAGGTACTTAGTAAAATTGTAAGAAATAGAGACTTGGAGGTGTTAACTCCAGTCTCCCTCCTTCCTAAACCAGAGCTATCCAGTAATTGTATATAGTGATGGTTTTCCTTATTCTCACTTGGGAGTGCACAGTGCTGGACCAGCTAGGCCATTCTTACACCATGCCACATCAACATGAGAACACAGAACAGAATTGGCTGGTGGAGACCATGCTGCAATAAGTAATGATCTAATAAATACCATAGATCAAAGTGGCCCACCACCCAGTGGTAGGTAATTCATCAGCACATTCCATAGCCTTTCTGAATGAGCAGTATTAGATTCCACCTATAGGAACACATTTTTGATTCAGAAACATTTAATAGAATGCACCTGAGAGGTACAATTCACCTCCTCCTCTGATTTTTAAGAGACATTCCTTCTATTGGCAAAATTATGTGTTTGTGTATTTTTGGACCAGAATCCCAAAGAATCTTTTTTCCCAATCCTAACAGTGATCAGTTGCCAAAAGTGAGACAATATATATTAAAAAGGAGGTGGCAGGAAGTTAGGTGGCACAGTAAATAGAGTACTGGCCATGAAGTTAGGAGGACATGAGTTCAAATCCAGCCTCAGACACTTGACACTTACTAGCTGTATGACCTTGGGCAAGTCACTTAACCCCAATTGCCTTGCCTTACCCCCTCAAAAAATTTCAAACAAAAAAAGGAGGCAAGTCAGGCAGATTTTTATTTTTTTGGTCTAGTACTTCTGAAAATTCTGGTTGGTATGAGTTCATTCAGTTCACACTGTAATCAACCAAATGATTGTTGTGCTGGTAAATATTTAACAGTTGGTTCTGCAGGAAAAAACAAAACCATGAACATTGTACACAAGACATAATCTTTTAAAAAAATACATTTCTGTTGATATTCTGGTTCCTGCACCATTATATTCATTTCAACTATCCCTTCCCTGCACCTTTCCAGAGAGCAATCCCATACAACAAATAATAGTTTTTAGAAAGGAAAAAAATCAGTACAATTGTTTCTGAAAATGTGTACAATGTGTAACGCCTGTAGACGTCCCATCTCCATGAAGGGAGAAGTTGGAAGTGTCTTCTCATATCTCTCCATTTGAGTTCTGCTTGATCTTTATAATTTTATTATATGTACTTTTGATTTTATGATGCACAGTTCTTTCCATTTACATTGTTTCAGTTACTATGTATATTGTATTCTTGGCTCTGCTTACTTCATTCTGCATCATTCACATACATCTCTCTGTGTTTCTCTGTATTCATGACATACATCATTTCTGTAAGACACCCTTTTAGTTTTAATCTGTATTATTAACATTTCCTTCATCACTTTCTTAAGTCTAGATAACTAACTAAACAATAAATCAAGTCCTAATTCTTGGTGTTGGCTGATTTCCAAGGTTTTAGAAGCTCACATTGGAAATCTGATAATTGACTCTCCAAGCAATAGATATAACACACTCCTGAATTTAACTCAGATTTGTTGAGGGATTTTCTCAGAATTATGACCCAGAGAGAGATCATTCTTTCTAAGGACAGCATGATCTCTTCATCTCTGATACACTTCTAGTTTTGAGTTCCATTCTGACTTTATTGGTAGCATTAGCCAATTTTTCCTGCACTCGCCTTTCCACTCTAAATTCCAACTGCATTATTCAGTAGGCTTCTTGTCACATTAAGGGCATAAGACCATAGATTTAGAGCTGTGATGGGATGTTAGAAATCATCCAATACAATCCCTTCAGTTTTCAGTTGAGGAAACTGGGTTTATATTGCTTTCTACAGCTGGGAAAAACAGAGTATAGAAAACTATACCTCACCTAGTCTAAATCACTCCATGGCAGGGTTCTCTATGACAATTGCTGCCTAACTATCTGGAAACCTCCTCACCATGTCAGCTATGTATAAAGGAGTAGTCCATGAAAGCTCAGTACCTACTCACAGAAAAAGGGCTCCATACACAAGCTGGAATTCTTGGTTTTCACATGAACTTTTTTCAAGAAGTTGAAAGACTATATAGATCAAAGTTTCAAATGTGAACTGACAACAATCCACTGACTTATAATCTAACCAGTGCCAAGTTGGATGCTAGTTGCCAGAGATCAGTAGTAGTTCTAGCCAACTATGAATTCAGCATACACTACTGGTCAGGGAATGATAAGTAGATGTTGATGCCATGTCTCAAAGGCCACAGGACACAGAAACTATAATGAAAGCTTAAGACAGAATGAAAGCTAGGTGACACCTAGGGCACGAAAGTTTGTGACTTCAGGGGCAGCTAGGTATCACAGTGAATAGAGTACTGGTCCTGGCATCAGTTCAAATCCAGCCTCAGATACTTATTAACTGTGTGACCATAGGCAAGTCGCTTAACCCTAATTGCAAAAATAAAGTTTGTGACTTCCATCAGACCATTAGCCAGAAGTACACACAAACTTTAACAGTTGCCTCTCCTGGAAAACAAACAAACAAACAAACAAACTAACTAACTAACTGAATAACTAGCAAACTAACAAACAACAATGTACACAAGACACAATCTTTTAAAAAATAAATTTTTATTGATATCTTGTTTCATTAACCAATCTCTGCTTTAGTTGCCTATAGATGATTGGAAGTGACAGCAAATGACTGATGAGGGATTGTAAGAAATGATACAAGCCAAGAATCCTGACAATGATGCTGGAAGATTTAAGTACCAGTTCCCTGAAGTAGATATATCAAACAGACAACACTCCTGAGTACAACTTGAATCAGATTAAAATGTAACTGGGAAATATTTAACAAAATAAATAAAATACAATAGAACATAGATAATGTTGATATGTAGTTTTCTAAGTTAATACAAAGCTGAAGAGATTCTTATGTAGGGTTTAGTGGCCCTGTTTCTATCTGAGTTGTATACCATTGTCCTATAGGTATCTTGGTGTTGAGACAAAAGCAGAAGTTGGGAGTTGAGCAAAGGAAGGCTTTACCAGCCTGTCACTGATCCTATACATAGAACCAGAAAGCAGTTGTTGCCACTCAGTGCATATTATATTGTGTCCTTGCAGCTTTACATGGTGACTTTGTATAGATGGGTTGAGAGACAGGACACCAGAACTAGTAAGGAACAAGTTTTACTAGCTCAAGATGGCTGCAGATATCACTAAGAAGTTGGGACTTGTGTCCACTGTGTGCAAAGAGAAGTATTACCAATGCCCTATCCTTGAAGAATATAACCACTTATATTCTTATTCTTGCACTTATATAATGCAAATTCTTAAAACTTTTCTACCTTGACTTTCTATGGAAGGATATAGTGAGAACATAAGCCATACTTTAGTGGGGACTGATTGTTTCACAAATCATGTACAATCATACTCAACTGGGAATCAGAAAAATAAGATGGTCCCAAAGACCTGCAACTTTTTCATTTATAAACATGTGGGTGGTGATGTCATCAAAGAACCTCTAGATGCCTCTTGGAGTTTTGTTGCCCATTCACCAATAGAATGACTTGTTGAAACGTGATTGTAATGTTTTTACACTGAGACAGACCCAGGGACAACCTCAAAGTAGAGGGGTAAAGATTGCAAACTACCTTGGCCTTTGCTGTTATGGAAGCACTCCCCTTGGACCATTTAAAGTTGTTTTGACTTTCTTAGCATTCTTAGTTTTGTAATATAGTTGCAAAGTGGAATCATTTCATCTCAGAGTTTCCCAAAGGAAGGAAAATCTTCCTTTCAAGTTAATCTGAAACCCCATAACCATCTCTATAGTCCTGCATTATAGTCTACACCACTCAATTAGAGTACTGCAGAGTAAAAGCAAAATAGTGATGTTGAGAAGGAAACATAAAGTAAAACAAAGTTCAGGTCAAGCTCTTCTACCACTTGGAGCACACCTGTAGTTTTCATCCTATAAGCTAAACAAAAGAAATGAACTGAAATCCAACAATTCAACCTTCACTTAACTTCGATAATCTTCGTCAAGCAAATGGCATCAACATTTACCTATCTTCTGTTTGGCCAGGAAAATGTTGGGCTTTCCCTTAAGGACGCCATGCAACCCAAGAAATAGCTTGCACATGAAAGGATCTCTTCTTCTCAGGAGACAAAAATGGAAGAGTCCCAAATTTCTGTAGCATGAGGCAATGCCCATGGTCATAATATAAAGGCATTACTTTAGGTAGAGAGAACCTCTTCTTGTTTTAGACAGTTTGCTAGGTTCCTAATTTGTTTGAATCCAAGACACGGTAAGATAGGATTGCATGATGATAGGTTCTTGGCAAGTTGTATAACATTATGTTGAATCCATGCAGGTGTGATGACTTTGTTCTTTGGATTCTGGTGAAGAATGACCTACTCAGAGTACAACCTTGGTTTACAAATTTAAGTCATTCTGAGATTCTGTTCATCATGTGATTTGTTTGTATTGAAAAATGAATTTTCCCATTGGAAGTAATGTAAAGTCAGATGATTGGTACCACATTCCCAAAAATATTCATGTAAAATAACTATTTATAATTTTAAGTATTTTTTGTCCCTAATGCACTTGATACACAATAGCAATGATTAGTATACAATAGAAACCAAAAATAAGACAAATTAATCTACATTTACCTTTGAGAAGAATCGTGGCTGGCATGAGGGAGATGAAAGGGAGGAGGAGGAGGAGGAGGAGGAGGAGGAAGGGTTATTGCTTGGAAAGAGATTCTCCTTCCATGAGAACATTGGGGATTTCAATGTCAGGAGTGTTCTCTCTTATGCTACCTTCATTAAAAGTAAGACAAACACCACTACCTTCATTTATTTATTAAGAATCACTTTCATGTTTTGACTCACTGATTTTTTTTCTTTTTGTTTGCTTCTGACTAGGAATCTATCTAACAACACTTATTTTAGACTTTTTTTCAGAATGTCATAGAAATGTGACATTGCATTATCATTAAAATATTTGTGGCTCTCATTGCTACAGCCTTATTTGGGTGACATTTTTCAACAAAATTTTGCACTTTCCCCCCACATCTGATAAACCTCCCTTATCTCACTTGACATGAGGGATTCTTCTGATTTCTCAACTTCCTCCTCCGATGAGATATCCTCCACAACCTCTGGCTGTTGCTCCTCATGCAGATCCATCAGTTCATCTCTTGTCAGTTCCTGGCTATGTTCCTCCATTGTTACAAATATTGTAGATCACAGTCACTACCATACGCTTTTACGCAAAGTACTACCATATGTTCACAAACACATGTGAACACACTTGCAATGGTACTGTTAAGAGTGAACAATGATGCTTTCACGAAGGGGCAACCCTGAATGAGGCCAACGAAGCAGTATAGAGACATGAGGTTCTTTGTTTGACATATGAAAGCAAACAAACAAACAAACAAAAAAACCAACCATTGCTCTAGGTGAGTGTCATCCCTTCACAAGCAATTCAAGTCCAAACATGATGTTCATATTGTGAATTTTTGTTTGTCCTGCAAGACAAATTTTGTGAAAAATTTCTCCTTGTCCAGTGAAGCATATGTAAACTATGTACATACACAAACAGGTTACTCATAAACTGAGGTTCTTCTGTATCTTTAATCCACATATCATCTCATATGGGGAAGTCAGATAACCTTTGTTTGTTTGGTATCAATAGCAAATGAAAAGTGGAGACCCAGTTAGAACCAAGAAAGTTACAAGGGTGGTCTGTCTCTTGATGTTACTACTTATTTGATCTCCATTTCTGAAGGTGATAATTAATGTGTTACTACTAACCGAATTCTAACAGGTAAATGGAGGGAATAATGGCCAGAACCTGATTAAGTACTCTTACCAAAGTTGCAACCCTACCCACACAAAAAAGGTTCATTTCAGTCCAATTTTTAGTCATAATGTGGACATACTGCTTGATCATAAGGGTCATTTTCCTCCAACTACCCACTTTTCCCTTAGCAGTAAATGAGGGAGTTTAAACCTTTCCTAATTATTCCTTAAATTTATGTCTACCTTTTTCTTCAGGATGTCTGACTGATTTAGAGTCATTGTAAGGAAACTCCAAACAGTGGTTAGTCCATTCAATAAAGTCTGTTCCTTAGTACTATGTCAGGCCACCAGGTCAGACTGGTTACCAAATATTACATATATTCCTTCTGTAGGTAATATGGGCAGCTATGTTATGCAGCACAATACACCTTGGGAATATAGGGGCTGTCACAAGGATCAACCCTACCTATGCTAGTATCCTTCTGTATGCCTAAGAGCTGGTTCCTGACCAACTATCTAATCTTTTTGTCTAGCCATGAAAGAAGAGATCAAGATATGCAATAGTGGTGACTATTAATTCTCCTCAGGGAGGGGGTGCCAGGTCATAGATCTTTTCTTGCTAAAATATCCATGGTATTCAACTTTGAGCTGACCTACCCAGATGTTCCATATGTTTTTATCTTAATCGTCTTACAACTAGGAAGGTCTTATGCCAAAGTCATAATCCTTTGCCAGTGTAAGATGAGAGTTGATGGCTGTCCCATGGTTGTGCTTGTGGATTTAACCCGTAGATTTTTTTCTATTTTAACTTTTAATTTAATTAAAACTTTTTCTCCACTGAGAAACATTTAAAAATCTCTTATTCTGTCCCTTATCCCATCGTGGGGAATAAAAAGAAACATAAAACTTGCGTAACAAATTTGCATAGTTAAGAAGAACAAAGTATCATATAGATCATGTCCAAAAATATGTCTAAACCTATATCTTGAGTCCATTGCCTCTCAGCTAGGAGATAGGTAGGATGCATCATCATTGGAATCATGAGTAATCGTCACCTTGGAATCATACTAATTGTTTCACTGATTAGCATTCTTAAGTGTTTTAAAGTTATTATTATTATGATGTCATTATTATTGTGTAAATTGTTTTTCTTATTCTGCTCACCTTATGCTACACCAGTACATACAAGTCTTTCCAAGTTTCTCTGAAATTGTACATCTTGTCATTTTAAAAAACCCCAATAGTATTCTATTACATTCAGATACCATAGTTTGTTCAGCTACTCCTCAATGGATCCATTAGTTTCCTATTCTTTTTACTACAAAAAGAATGGCTACAAATACAAATACATATGGGTCCTTTTCTTCCTTTTAAAAATCTTTTTGGCCTTCAGGCCTGATAGTGGTATCTGTTATAGCATTTCCCATGTCTACCAAGCCACGGGTGAAGCATCTCAGCTAGGAGTACAACTTCATGCTATATTACAGAGTATCTTTGCATCTTTTGTCATAAGGAAGGAATAAGTGGTCTCACTGTCCACCTCTGGCTAGCCACTGCTGCCATTGTCTCATTCTCCTGACATTACTGGGGTTTCTGGACCCAGAGAAATAGGGCCACAATTCTGCCAAGCTGGGAGGCAACTCAAGTGCCATGTGTTAATACCACAGTAGTCCAAAGAGATCTATATCCATATCCATATCCATATCCATATTTATATCCATAACTATCTATCTATGTCTATCATCTATCTACCTATCTATCTATCTATCTATCTATCTATCTATCTATCTATCTGTCTGTCTGTCTGTCTGTCTGTCTGTCTGTCTGTCTGTCTATCCATCTATCTATCTATCTATCTATCTATCTATCTATCTATCTATCTATCTATCTATCCATCTATCCATCCATCCATCTATTTATCTATCTATCTATCTATCTATCTATCTATCTATCTATCTATCATCTTTTCTGTAAGTGACATGTTATGTACCACAATGTACCTTGGGAATACAGGGGCTGCTTCAAGGACCAACTCTATCTATGCTAATATTTTCCCACATACCTAAGAGTGGGTTCCTGATCAACTTTCTAATCTTTTTGTCTAGCCATGAAGGAAGAGATCAAGAGATATGCAATAGTGGCAACTATTCATTGTCAAGGAGGGGTGCTGTCTCACAGATCTTTTCAGTTTCCATCTGTATGTTGTCTTTCCCCATTATGTTGGAAGCTCCTTGAGGTCAGGAACTGTCTTTCTTTTTAATTTGTGTCTCCAACACTTAGCACAGTGCCCAACACATAGCAGGTGCTTAGTAAAGGTTTGTTGACTGATGGAGTGAAAGTGCAGAAATAGGGAAATGGGGAATGTATGCTAACATCTGGGCAATTCTTATAATACTCATAAGCTGGATCATTATCCTTTAACTGGGGATTCACTGGGGGCAGGGGAAGGGATTGATAAGTAGAAGATTAAAAAATAGTTTGGCATTGTCTAATTACAATTTTAGAAATTGGGAAACCTCATCTTTCAGAGAAAGAATCTCAGATTCCTTAGCTGAATCCTCCAGTATTTTCCTTGGATTAGAACTTTATTTATCTAGAAGAACCCAGCTTCCTTCTAGGATGCTACAAGCTACTTCCCCACCTGAAAATCTCCCAGCAGAGACTGCAAGATGACCCTCTTTCTGGTCACAAACTGGATACCTTCACAACCAGATGTCCTCCTATTGGCTCCTGAAAGTGTTCTCTTACACCTTGAGATGCTTCTCCAAAAGCTTTCAAAATTAAAAAAAAAAAGACTGAATTGAAAGTTATTCTCAGGGTGTCCTTTCTGGTAGGTGATTACAAATGCAGGATGATTATGCTCTCAGACACTGATATCTTAGGTGATCCCACCAACATCTTAGAGGCAGCTGCTGATGCAGTGGATAGAGTCCTGGGCCTGACTTCAGGAAGATCTGAGTTCAAATCCAGATTCAGACACTTACTATCTGTGTGAGCAAATCACTTAACCTCTGTTTGTCTCAGAGTCTTCAACTGTCAAGTGGGAATAGTGATAGCAGCTGCCTCACAGGATTGTTGTGAGGATCGACTGAAATAATATTTCATAATAAGCATAACACCTGGCACATAGTAGGTACGGTGTCAATGCTTATTCCCTTCTTTTCCCATTTCAGCTCTGGTATCTCTTCTGTCTTTGCTTGGAGTACAAAGGTGGTTTGTAATGCCTCATGATGTTTAAAGCCCTGGCAAGGTTTATTTCCACTCAGGACACTGAGGAGAGTATATTGAGTAGCTAGGCTCAAAGCAAACTTAATACTCTTCAGTGATATGAGACCTTAATTTCCCATATTCCTTAGCTCTGATCTCCCTTCTGCCATATCCTGGAATACAAAAGTGGTTTGTGTACTCTTGTGATGTTTAACGGCCCGTCAAGGCTTATTTCCATTTTATTAAAGCCCCGGCAAGGGTTTATTTCCATTTTATTAAAGCCCTAGCAAGGTTTATTTCTACTCAGGACACTGAGGGAACATATATTTGAGTAGCTAGGCTCAAAGCAAGCTCAATACTTTTCAGTTATATGAGGCCTTAATTTCCCATATTCCTTGCCCTAATCATGCCCTTTCTGTCTCTCTTCTTCCTCCTCCGCTCATTCATTCTTGTGGTTTACATCCCTTATTATTCTCTTATGCCATCTTTTATTATTTGTGCAAGTGCATGATCCTGTAATTTCCAAGAGGAGGCGGAAAGGGTCATTGACCTCCCAGGAGTCACTAGAAGAGAATCCACATAGATCTGCTGCCCTTGTGAATTCTGTACACACTCTAGCTATCCTTGGTTGAACCAACCAACACAGAAATATGATCAGAGTTTCATCAAAATAACCTCCTCTCTCATGGAGAATGCCCTGGGCAGAGTCCAAATGGATGAAGGGCTGCCTACAGATGATTAGGGCTTACAGCTATTATTATCTGTGGTTAAGAATAATAGCTAACATTGTCAAAAGCTTAAAGTTAGCAAAGCATTTTATACATATTTTCATATTGATTCTTCACAACAGGAGACAGGTGATACGATATTACACATGAGGTAATTAAGGCTGAGAGGCTAAGTGACTCGCTCAGTGTCACACAGTTAGTAAGTACCTAGGTGGAGATTTGAACTCAGGTCCTTCTGACTCCAAGTCCAGCACTCGATCCACAGTGCCTCCTAGCAGACTCTCTATCGCCTTTTGCTGATTTCATCAAGCCTAAGGTTAGTGAATAATTTCTTCAATTATTTCCATCATACTCAAATATGTTAGTCAAATAATTCATTCAGGAAAAAAACATAAATGGATGAAAAATAGGAATGATTTCTGTTCTCCCCTGCACCCTACCTCAAAGTAAATTATGTATTATCCTGATCTAGGAAGTAGCACATGTAGAGGGGAAAAGAACATGGGTTTAAATGTTTTGTAGAATACCTGTCTGGGGAGTCACAGATTTTAAACTTCATCCTTCATGAGGCCAACTACATCTTTGTTGGGAGAGGGTCCTAAATATCACCTTCCAGAAAGCCATGTGTGGGTCATGTGGCACAGGGAGGTTTCCCTGAGTATTGGAGGTTCTGAAAAGAAAGCTAGGTATTTTTAATTGTCAAAATTTGTGGTTAATAATAATAACAACTAACACTATAACATTCTATATAATATATATAATGCATATAACATCATGTATTTTCTCAAAGTCTATTATAAATATTATCATTGACTATTGTAAACAACCAAATCAACTCTAAAGGACATATAAAGACACCGTCTGAATCCAGAGAAGCAACTGATAAATAAGTAAGTATAGAATAATTTTATACATATATACCTATTTGTGTCTAATGGTAGCCATCTCTAGGGTGGGTGGGGGAAAATAAAGGAAAACAAGGAATTTACACAATAACTATTGGATATTTTAAAGGAATAGCAAGTTGTACATAGTAGATTTTCAGTTTCATGTGCAATTATCTTTTTTATTATACTATGTTGTAGAAGTACTTGTTTTATTTCATAAGTTAAAAAGAAAATAAATTTTTAAAAAAGAAAAAAAAAGCTAGGAAGGAGAAGCCAGAAAGAGAAGCAGATCCAAGTTAATCCCTGGCAGGATTAGTATGCAGAAGCAACACTGGTGCCAGGGTGATGAGATGTGGGGTTCAGTTCTCCATCCAGGAGACTTTCCCCTTACCTTTGTCTAGACCATAAAAAATTCTGGTACAGTGAATCCTTGGTCAGAGTGACAGCAATAGGCTCTCTCCATCCATCCGCATTACCTGCCCAGACAGACCACACCTGACTGCTTGCCTGAACTGCATCATACTCCCTGGAAACTCATCTTCACACAAGCACATCAGCTCTGAAGCTCATGTCTTCTCAGTATCTACTGTCCTTGGGGCTTCTCCTTCCCTCTGATTGGAGAGGCCAAAGGGTAGACATCAGAGAGCTCCTCTCAGATGCTTCATTTAAGGAGGATGTACAAGGCAGCTACCTCCCCTCTCTCCACTCTGCTGCAGAACTTCATCATGCTCCCTTATCAGCTATCCTTCATTCCCTTTCCCTTTTCAACTTCTTTTTATGTGTTATGAGTTTCTTGAGAGCAGGGATTGTCTTTTGCCTTTCTTTATATCTCTAATGCTTAGCACAGTGCCTGGCACATAGTAGGCACTTCAAAAATGTTTATTGATTGACTAACTGCTATGACCCTCAATGCTTCATCATTTTAGCCCTGAGATTCCCAGTATACTGCAGGAGCTGCAGAAAGATCAAATGAGATAATATCTGAAAAGTGCCTAGCACCATTCCCGGAACATAAGGGGGAGGAGCTTAATAAATGCTCATTCCTTTTCTCCTTCTCAGAAAGGTTTTCTACCACTTCCTATGAGGGACTTGCTTTGTTAGAGTGGCAGAAAGTCTGCTTGGGAGTCAATGCAATTGCCTGGTTCCCTCTCCTGTTGGGTGATGAAACAATGAGTAGACACTTGCTAGCTGTGTGACCCTGGGCAACTCACTTAAACCCTGTTTTCCTCAGTTTCCTTATCTGTAAAGTGAACTGGAGAAATGGCAGACCACTCCAGTACCTCTGCCAAGAAAACCCCTAAAGGGGTCATGAAAAGTTGGACATGACTGAAACATGATTGAACAAACTCATTCTGCCATTTCAGATCACAGTCCTTCATGAGTTGCTGTGGCTGATAAGGTTTATCCTCTGGTGGCCAGCTATTTGGTGATGAGTCTTTCTCGTCTTAACAAGATTCATTCCCAGGGAGCAGCTTCACATTCTGTTGTTTGACACTTTCTGGTTTGATATACTGTGAGAATTGATGTTCTGTTAGCATACCTTTCAAGACCCCAGACCAGGCCTGTACAATATATGGCCCATGGCCTCTTTATGGCCAGCCAAAGGATTTCAGGCGACCCACAAACAATGTAGAGGGTGTAAGAGAAAGTAAAGATGTAATGAGTGCTTTGTACATGCTCCAATTAATCCACCTTTCATTAGTCACTATTACACTTGTCATGTAACTTGGTAGGTGGGTTGCCACTGTGGGCTCTCTTGTTTGTCATGGCAATTGACCATTGTTAGTCTGTCTCCAGTCTGAGGAGAGCGATTTCATGATAAATAAAAAAATCGTAAGCAATAAGTGTAATTAATTGATATTAATTGAAATTTCCCTTTTAAAAAAAATATAGTTTATTTGCAAAATGGTTTAATCATTAATTATACTTTTACTTGGAAAGTGAGTTGCTAAAAATCTGTCTGCAGTCCAAAGAAGTTTAGCCTATTTTAATTTTGGCCTCTACCAGCTGCCAAGTTGTATAGGTCTGTTCTAGACTCATCTCTATGCCATAGTCAGCCATTGGAGTAGAACTTTCTTGGTGAAGGAGTAGTAGCTACTCCAAAAAATCTGTTGATTTGAATTAAATTGGAAAGGGATAAATGGTATAGCTGAGTCTCACACTCAGAAAATGAGGTAAAGGAAATATAGTGTATACACACACATACACACATACACATACACACACATATGAAAGTGGAAAGGTACATGATGAGTAGAAAGAGCCTCATCATCAGAATTTATATTGTCTCTAAGACCATTGTAGGTAGATACATGTATATATGCATATATATAATATATATGTAATGATATGATATATGACATGATATTATGGAATACCCAGGTAAGGAAACTTCCTGAAGTGTTTATGTATGTATATATGCACATGTAGAGGTGCCCCCTACATGCACAAACACACACACACACACACACACACACACATACACACACACACACACACCATGAATCAGGGAAGAAGAAATAAAGGATGAAAGAATTTATGGAAGGTAAAATTCAAGAAAGAAAACAAAAATTATAAATGTTGCCTAGAACTCATCCTCTCTCCATTCTCCAATGCTTACCTTTGGAATTTGTGGATGAAAAAAAATTATTTCCTTTCTGAATGCCTTGCAGACTGTGTTGAACATAGCTAATGAAATATATGCTATTGATGGTAAATAATTATGAGGACAAGATGAGCCATATGCAAAGCTGTGGTAACACAAGGTATAACTATACATAGGCATTTTACTCCTCATGTCATAGAAGTTACTATTTATCAGGAAGAGGGTTTTTAGTTAGAAATTTTTCTCTGCTTAAAAAAAGATACAGCAGGATAGATAAAGAGTTGCTGTAAGAAAGCATAGCTGCTGAGTCAGGAAAGAAGAAATAAAGAAAAAAGGATAAAAGAATTTAGGGAGGGTAACATTCAAGAAAGAAAGGAGAAATTATAGATATTGGTTAGAGCTCATGCTTTCTCCATTGTTATAGAATAACTCATTTCTTTCAAGTGACGTTGACCTTATATACTTAATTTTTTGGAGTCCATAGTCAGCATGTACCTATATACATTTATAGTGAATATATAGAATTTAAATCTGTCTCTGTCTCTGTCTCTGTTTCTCTCTCTCTCTCACTCCCCTCTCTGTCTCTGTCTCTCCCTCTCTCTCTGTCTCTCTCCCTCCCTCCCTCCTTTCCTCTCTCTCTTCTCTCTCTCCCTCTCCCTCTCTCTCCTCCTCTTCCTCTCTCTTTGTCTCTATCTCTGTCTCTCTCTCTCTCTGTCTCTCTCCCTCTCTCCCTCCCTCCCTCTCTCTCTCTCTCTCTCTCTCACATCTCTTTCTTATCTATATTCCTTCACCTAATTAGCACTCACATATGACAGGTAATTGAATAGTTTAAAGATTTTACTTATGAAATTCTTGTGAACTCTGCAATATGGATTTTGCTGGTAGACCAACTGAAAATGACTCTAAAGTATTAGTATGTGAATGAATGATGAAGGGGCGAACAAACCAACTTTCTAACAATTTTTTTTTTTATCAAAAGCCTGTTAATGGCCAGTCATTTCCTTTGGAATTTGTAGATTAAAAAAAGTCATCCTTTCTTCCTGAATTCCTTGGAGAGCTGTGTTGAACACAGCTAGTGAAACATAGGCTATTGATGGTAAATATCTAGGAGGGTGAGATGTGCCATATGCAAAGCTGTGATAACACAGGATATAACTATGCATAGACATTTTACTTCTCACGTCAAAGAAATTGCTATTTATCAGAAAGAATGTTTACTTGCTAGAAAATTTTCTCTTTGCTTAAAAGAAGAACAATTCATTTATAGCATGGTAGATAAAGAGTTTATAATGTTATAAGAAAATGCAACCATTGAATCAGGAAAGGAGAAATAAAGACAAAAGAATAAAAGAATTTAGGAAAGGTAACATTTCAGAAAGAAAGAAAAGAGAAATTATAGATGTTTCCTAGAGCTCATTCTTTCTCCATTATTACAGAATAGCTCATTCCTCCAAAGTGACATCAACCTTAAGTGCCCAATTTGTCAACAAGTCCACAGTCAGCAGCCAGTTAGGGATATAGGTGTCATTTCTTGCTCAATAAATGGCACAGTGTTAAGGGGTGGGGAGCAGAGAGGGAACAAAATGATTTCTAGGTGCAAAGGTACTAAACTTTAATGACTAACCACATAATGGCATCAGGACCTATTCTCTTATGTGGGCAAACTCTACTGTCTGCTTTCACTTCTCCTGTTCTTGAGTGCTGATGGAGGTAAGAAACCAGTCTGATTGTAAGCACTAGAAATTCCTATTGTTGTCATGGTCCCCATTTCTGCCTGGAAATGTTTATATTTATCTTTTATGGACTCCTTGTTTGATCATGCTCAGTGGTTATGCCTCTCCTCTCTCTTCATGGCCCTGACTGCATCTCTGCTCTCCTTAGTCTCAGTATAGGATATCCTCTCCTTTAATGAGAAGATCCAACTCTCCAACATGGTCACCCTTAGCTTTCCTCCTCTTTATTTCAAATTTTCTTTATATTTTTACTTCTCCTTCCTTCTTTTCTTCCTGGATCTGAGAAAGAAATTCCACCATTTTTTCCCCCCAAGGCTGATTCTTCTCTGTGCTCTCATTGTCATTTCTGACAGCAGGGACTATCTTTCTACCCTCAGTCACCAGCACATATTTTCCCCTCAGATTTAACTGCTTTTAAAGGGTTGCCTAGGGTCACTGAAACATTAAAAGCCTTGGCCAGTATTACACACCAGGGCTAGGATTTGGATCCTCTTCTTCTAGTATCTGAGACTAGTTTCTTAAACTCTACATCATGGTGACTCTCACCTCGCACCTAGTAGACTCTTAATAAGTGCTTCTTGAATTGTTAAGTTGAATCCCTTTCCAGCTTTTAAAAAAATTCTTCCTCTAACAATTTTCTTCTCTCTTACACATTTTTTCTCTCCCTTTCTACTGACTCCTTTGCTTCTGCCACCCCCAATCCCCACCTTTCCAAAAAAACACAACTCACTCCTAAACCTTTGTCAGTCTCACTTTGGCCTTTACCACTCCTGGAGCTCTTGAGGACACCGATAATCCTTTCTTTGATCCCTTTGCAATCTATTCTCTTAAAATCTAGAGTGTCTTCCTTCATGGATCCTTTGTGGTTAATTTGGGTATTTATAATAGTCAAAATGACTTAGTCACTCAAAATTGTTCTTAAAACAATATTACTGTTACTGCATACAATGTTCTCTTGATTCTGCTCATTTTGCTTTTCATTATTTCATGCAAGTGAATCCACATTTTTCTAAAATCAACAAGCCTATCATTTCTAACAGCACAATGCTGTCTGCATCCAGAGAAAGAACTGATAAATATAAATATGTAAATATGTATAGAATGATTTTACATATATATGTGTATATATGTGTGTATGCATATACGCACACATATGTATAGATAGATTAGATAGATAGATAGGTAGGTAGGTAGATAGATAGATAGATAGATAGATAAGTAGGTGGGTAGATAGATATCCTTGTGTCTGATGGTAGCCATCTTTAGGGAGAGGGGTAGGGAATAAAAAAAGGAAAAAATTACATGATAACTTTATTATATATTTAAAAGGAATATCAAGTTGTACATAATAGATTTACAGTTTCATGTGCAATCTTTTTTTCTTTTTTGCTTTTTGGAGGGAGGAAGTCAGGACAATTGGGGTTAAGTGACTTGCCCAAGGTCACATGGCTAATAAAGTGTTAAGTGTCTGAGGTTAGATTTGAACTCAGGTCCTCCTGAATCCAGGGCTGCTGCTCTATTTACTGAGCCACCTAGCCACCCCTGTGCACAAGCTTTTTTTTTTTTTAAGTTCTACTGTGTTGTAGAAATGCTTGTTTTATTTCATAAATTAAAAATTAAATAAATTCTAAAAAATCTAGAATGTGGATCAAGCTACTCCTGGTTTTCTGCTGTAAAAAAAAAATGCACCTACCATTCTAATCTATCAGATTCAGCTTTCTGGCATGCTACAAGACTATAGATCTAAAACTGGAAAATAACTTTGAAGTTAGCTAGTACAAGCCTCTCATTATGTAGATGAGGAAACTGAAGCTGTGGGAAGAGCTTACCCAGGTAAGAAGCAGCAGAGGGAATATTTCAATGTTAGTCTTCTAATACCTGAGCCAGGGCTTTTCCCACTGCAATGCATGCTAAGCTATTTCAGCAATCAATTGTACCTAAGGTCCTTTCAATCTCCAAATCCTAAGACAAGGTCCCTGACCTTAAAAAAGAAACATGTTGAAAAAGCCCTAGGGAATCCAAGATCTCCACACCACCATGAAACCACTACGAAATAAAAGACATTATCAAAGAGATGTATGACCAGAAAAGGAGGTAAGCTCATTATGCTATCACTAAACATTTCTTAACAGTTCATTCGGGGCAAATAGGTGGCACAATGGAGAGAGCACCAGCCCCAGAGTCAGGAGGCCCTGAGTTCAAATGTGACCTCAGACACTTAACACTAGCTAGTCTTGTGACCTTGGACAAGTCACTTAACCCCAATTGCCCTGCCTCTCCCCCTCCAAAAAGCAAAAAAAAAAAAAAAAATTACATGGGACATCCGATTTAAAAGGAGTAGAAAGTAGAGCAAAAGAGCAATAAGAATTTGTGCAATAGACATGCAGTGATCAATATAGAACTCTTCATTATTCAGGAGTTGTGGCAAATGACAATCATGAAGTTGTTTTAACTTAGAACTCCAATAATATCACTGTCTCAGATTTGTGTATTTTCCACAGAACAAAAAGCACTTCCTCCATTTCCCTCTGCCCTTTTGCTTACCATTCATCTCTTTTTAGGACTATAACCATCAGAGAGCATTTGGTCATATTGCCCCATTGGGGGATGTCCAAGTTCCATCTGGAAGTCCCCTACCTCTCCACCCCTATCACTGACATTGATACACACACACACACACACACACACACACACACACACACACACACACACACACCGTAAACATTTCTTGTGCTCCATTAGTATATAATTCCTGCATATGGACCCTACTTTTTCACGACTCCTTGGTTTCCTACAAGTCCATTTGCATTTATTTTCTCCTGAGCCATTTCCACTCACGTAGATGGCACAACAGAAAGCAAGAATTCTTTACTTTGATAGATTCATGGATCTGCGGTCTCATTGATGTGGTTACTACCTCCAGTGATACAGATTGCAACCCATGTAAGAATTTGCTTTAAAAAATTGTTAAACATTTAAAAAGCTACGTTACCATTAAACCACCGTATGCACAATGTCTCTAGCGCACTGCCAAAATTAAGTATCATTACTACAAACCTCACTATAGCACTACACAGATTCGGAAATGTTGGTTAGTTGTTTTTGAGCTGGGTCTGACTCTTCATAGCCCTACGTGGAATTTTCTTGGCAAAGACACTGGAGTAGTTGGCCATTTCCTCCTCCAGCCCGTTTTACAAATGAGGAACCTGAAGCAAACAGTGTTGAGTGTCTTTTCTGGGGTCACACAGCTAGTAAGGGGCTAAGGCTGAAATTTAAACTCAGGTCCCCTTGACTCCAGGCCAGTGCTCTATCCACTGTGCTACCCAGAGGCCCTGTAGATTCTCAAATAATATTGGATAAATAATGTCATTCCTCCTCCCTTCCTCCTGTCTCTAGGACAATAACAATGTGTTTACAAAGTCTAATATAACTCAGTTTGCCTATATACTAGTATCATTTAAGGATTACATTGTATACACTTTTGTTTTCGAAGCTTCTGCAACACTAGTAAGACAACCTTGGGCAGTGGTTTTCAACCTGTGGGTTATGTTCAATTTGTAACAATGAAAATACATCCTGCACGTCAGATAGATTCATAATAGCAGCAAAATTACAGTTATGAAGTAGCAACGAAAATAATTTTTTGGTTGGGGGTCACCACAATGTGAGGAACTGTATTCAAGGGTCACGGCATTAGGAAGGTTGAGAACCACTGATTTAGAGTGTTGTGAATTTTAATTACAAACTTATATTACCAACTTTTTTTTTTTTGCTTTTTGGAGGGGGGAGGGCAGGGCAATTGGGCTTAAGTGACTTGCCCAAGGCCACAAGGCTAGTATGTGTTAAGTGTATTACCAAATTTAAAATACGTTAGAATTTATATTTTCAAATAAATGTTGTCCTTTCTAAAGTATTCACAGACCAAAGTTATACAAGTCTTCTAACATTGCTGGAATTGCCTTTATAGCCTTCAAGAGATGTTATTTTGAACCCAGAATTGTAGTAAATCTTTGTTCTTTAAGGGGGCTTTGATTTTTATTTTTGAAGAGTCAGTTAATTTAGACCCAAGGTGAAAGAGGTGGGAGTTCAAAGTAAGTGAATAATACGGTCTTTGGCTTAAAAAAAACAAAAGATAACAACAAAAAATTCAAGTACTAGAGACAGCAGATGTCACTATAAAGTAACAAGACTTCCTTTATTGAGTGTCTCATAACTACTTTTCAAGAGGATTCCAAAAGATGAAGCACAGCACTGTTTGGAGTAATGGGTGACTCAGTGGCATATAACATTTCAAGGTCGTTATTTGGAAAGTCAATACATGCACACATATACATGTATGTATATGTGTGTATGTGTATATGCATACATGTGTATATGCATACATGTGTATATATGCATACATGTGTATTATGTGGCTTTAGACTTTCTGGTATATAGATTAAAACATCAAGGTTTTTGCCTTGGATTGTCTTTGTTTAGAAAATTTTTGCATGGTTTGCAAAATCTAGCTGTCAGTGGAATGCTCAACTCAACCCTAATTTGATCTGTACAGAAAGTTCCTATCTACACCAATGTACTTGTAGCAGCACTTTTTGTGGCAGGGGAAAAAATACCCTGGAAACCAAATCGAGGTACCCATTAATTTGAGAAGGAATGAATAAATCCTGTTGCATTGTAAAAAATGACAAATATGAAGAAATCAGAGAAACTTGGTAAGACTTATATAAATTGATGTAGTCAGAGGCAGGAGAGTAATATAAACAGTGACTATGAAAATGTCAATGAAAAACAGTACTCATAGGTAGCTAAAACTGAGATTCTTTAAAATGAGCAATCTTGATCTTGTAGAAAAAGTTGATAAAACATATTTATTTCCCTTCTCTCAGGAGAAAGGTGAGATGCAATGGGAGCAGAGTATTGCATATCCTGTCAGAAAAAGTCAGGTTGCTATCAATTTTGCTTAACAATGACAACTTTCCTCGTCGTCGTCGTCGTCGTCGTCGTCGTCTTCTTCTTCTTCTTCTTCTTCTTCTTCTTCTTCTTCTTCTTCTTCTTCTTCTTCTTCTTCTCCTCCTCCTCCTCCTCAGTCTTCTTCGTTACAAGGAAGAGTATATTGGGAAGTGGCTGCAATGCAAAAAATGAAATATGTAAAAAATAATAAAAAGGATAATGTGGTTTATAGCATACATATAATCAAACATTAATGCTTTCTTTTTTTCAAGTCTTAATCACAACAAATGCTATTTTGCCACTTTCCATCATGTGTAATGAGCACTCTTATCACACATAAAAATGACACTTTGGTAACTGGGCTCATGACTTTTGCTTATTACTGACTCCTTAAATGAATACAACACGTTTAAGGCATAGTAAAATACCATTATTTTAGTTCATAAACACAAAATGCTTTCAGCATTCTATTTCCTAGCCTTTGGTGGAGATTACTTCAGTTCTATTTTTGAACGGTATCTTTCAGATTATCTTTGAGATGTCAATTTTCCACTTTGGTTTCCGTATCTTTGTTCATCATGTCACAAAAACTTCTTAAAGATGCCAAATCAAGCATAAATGAGTTTTTGCTATCCGAGTTTGCTGAAGATGACATCTGCAGTAAAGTGTGAGGCTGTCAGGGCTAGAATGTTAGGTACATCTTGCACTCTCATGTAAATACTAGACAAGTGTCTAATCAATTTACTGCAAGGTCCCTACCTAGGGTTACTCTATTCTTTAGTGAATTAGAACTCTCGGGGGAACCTTTGTCCAGGAAGCCTCCAGAGCAGGGGTTCTTAACCTGGGGTCCACAGATAGATTTTATGGGAGTCTGTTAATTTAGGTGGGAAAAAATTACATCTTTATAGTAATTAAACTCTAATGGAAATTTAGCATTTCCTTCAATTATTTAAAAACCTTATTCTGAGAAGAGGTCCATAGACTTCATTAGATTGCCAAAGGGATTAAGAAAAAGGTTAAGAACTTTCTAGACCTTTGGGGAAAGTAGGTCTCAAATGAATGTTTTTCTTTGGGTAGGTGATTTTGAATTGAAATAAGTAAATAAAGTCTGTAGTTCCATACCCTAGAACTACCTGAAGTTCCAGAGATATGGGCCAGGCATACACTATAGCTATGAAGGCTTTTTTTTTTTTTTGGCTCACCCTCAGTATCCCCTTCCCCCACCTTCACTTCAAGTACTATCTGACTCCTAGGGTTATTTCAGTTTGGGAATCACTTCACTGGATCTCCGGGTGCCTAAGGTCTAGGACCGCCTAGGGACCTTTCTTCCCTGGCTCTTAACTAGCAGAGATATTATTGTTAATGAGAAAGGAAAAGAAAAGAAAAGAAAAAAAATAGAGGTAGGTAGGTAGTGAGGTGGATATTTAAACTTGGACACTTACTAGCAGTGTGACCCTGAGCAAGTCACGCTCTCTTTCCCTCAATTTCCTCATCTATGAAATAATAGCACTCTTACAATGAAATAAAGAAACAGAGTGTCATCCAGACAAGTAATTTATTTTGCAAGTTATGCAGTTGCAGAAACAAATCGGGCCCAAGGCTCTTGGTAGCACAAGAGGCCTTAAACCCTGGCTTTTATACAGTTAAAATACAATTTAGAGTAGGGATAAATAGGATAGAAGGATTAAGCCACCTGGTTTCTTATTGGTAGAGGGGACCAGGAGACACTCAGGTGATAGGGAGAGGGGTATTTTTGCTGGGTGATAGTGGGGAGAGAGATTAATCTTGTGAAATCACCAGGATCAAGTGAGTTACATGGAGTTGAACTTAACTTCACAAAATGGGGGGTAAAGACAAAATGGAGTCACTGAAGTTATTTTTAATGTAGCAGTACCTACTTCCAAGGATTGTTGTGAGGCTCAAATGGGATAATTAGAAAAAAAATGCATAGCAGTACCCAGAACATATAGACTCTATATAAATGCTTATTCCCTTCCTTTCCTCCCCTTTAATTTTATGGGGATACATCTAAATTTGCTAATATTCAATTATTCATTCATTTGTTCACCCATTCATTTTCATTCATTCAATTGCACATCTCCTTATTCAGGAAATATTAATTATTTTCTATGTAAAATTCATTGTACTAGGTACTGGGAGGGTACTGAAGCCTGCTGGGAGAGAGTTGAGAGTGGGATGTAAAGGTAAATGAAACACAGTTAACAAACTTGGAATCTTGTAGCGAAGCCTTTGTTCAAGAAACTGGTCGGGCTTGAGCGGAGTATTGGGTAAATCTAGAGGAAATGAGCCTAGAATAGGATGTTGCCACTTTCTATGCCAAAATTTTAGAATTTATTTCATAGGCAATAGAGTCTTAGGAAGTTTCTGAGCAAAAAAGGGCTGTGTTTTAGGGTTAATTTAGCATCATCTATAGATACAAATTATATGCATATAAAGATATAACTATAGATGTATATATGTGTAGATATATTCTGGCAAATGTTTAACAATAGGCTCTTTGGGAAAATGTATATGTGACCGGCTTTAAATTTCAATCTGCATTATTAACATTTTCTCCATCTCTTTCTTAGATCTAGAGTTGACAAAAAAAATAAATCAAGCCCTGACTTGTAGAGTTTGCCAGTTTCCAAGATGTAAGTGCTCACGATGAAAATTTAATAATCAGGTTTTTAACCTCTTTGATCTGGCTATATAGCATGCCCCGGGATATATGGAAGAGTCAATTCAATTTAACAAACATTGAAGTATTTAATATGCACAAGGCAGATGATAGGTCACAGGATGTGGAGGAAACTGAGGCAGACGATGGTTAATTGACTGGCCCAGGGTCACATCACCAGTGAGTGTCTGACTCCAGGCTTAGTGCTCTATCCCCGTTGTCCTACCAATTGCCTCAATATAAAAACCTCTGCAAACTTTGAAGGGCTAGATAAAATTTTATAAGTAGCTCTCCCAGATGTTGCTCCAATGAGTATCTCCCCTGCAGCTTACAGTTCTAGAGAGTTGGCTAGAGGATGCAGAAGTTAAGTGACAGACCCAGGGCCATATAGTCAGTAGGTAGCAGTGGTAGGATTTCAGCTAAGTTCTTTGATGCCCTAAAGCTAGCATTCTATCTTCTATACCAGCTGTCTTTCACTAGCTGTAGGAAGAAAGGAGTAGAAAATGTACTTTTGGCTAGAACCAGGAGAAGGAAATCCAAGACCTTTTCCTTGGCCTTAAAAGCCCTGCCCTGAATTGTCACTGAGCTCCTAGCCTTGCCAGCTTTCTCCCTGGCACTGAGTATGACTGAAGTCTGAAGTGGTGGCTGTTTTTCATCTGGGACTGCAGTGTTTGAAGTAGTTGCTAGGGCATCTATGGAATTTTCATATTCTAGCCCAGAAAAGAAATCTCATTCCCCCCCTTGCCCCCGACTCGACATTCTTATTTAATGGAGATACAATGAAACGGCTGTGTCTGCCTTGGTGTTTTGGCAGAACTCTGAAGTGCGGCCTGACTCTGGGAACCCACAGTCCAAGAATAAGACACCATTTGCGTCTGTCCTTGTTGAATTTGGATACAGAAGTTAGGCTCAACTATGCCTGAGAAGCCACTGTCTTTCAGGGTCAAAAAGAGCTGATTTTTCAAGTGTGTTTCACTGTTTACTGGTGACTACCAAAATAATTATTTCCTGTGTAGGTCTCTGGGAGTGAGGTAATCTGAAGGAAAATGTTTCATTGTGTTGACCTGGGTTGGGCTGGGCCATTTAGCAATCCCAGACATTTCCTTAAAGTGACAGGGATTGTGCTACACATTAAATTCTGATCTCAAGTGTCCCCAAAGGAAAATCATCTTTTCACTTTTTAATATTTTATTTTACTTTTGGAGGGTTGAAAGGAAATAGGAATGGTAGTAAATGTGATCACTGCAATTTGTTAGCATGCTCTCCATTGAAATTACTTTATGCTTTTGTATATACCTCGTCTTTTTTGTACATCTTTTTAATGTTTTGTATGTACTATATATTTTGTACATATGTACTTGTCAGCAAGTTTTATCTCTTCCTCTTCTCCATCCCTCAATGGAATATAAGTAATTCGAGGGCAGGGACTATTTTGTATTTGTCTTCCTATACCCACTGGGCAGCATGGTGGATAGAGTGCTGGCCCTAGAATCAGGAAAACCTGAATTTAAGTCCTGCTTCAGACACTTACTAACTATGTAATCCTGGGCAAGACACTTAACTGCGTTTGCCTCAGTTTCCCCCTCTGTAAAATGAGCTGGAGAAGGAAATAGCAAACCATTCCAGTATCTTTGCCAAGAAAATCCCCAGTAGTGTCAAGGAGGATTGGAAGTGAATGCCTGCTATTTAATGAGCAGAGTTCTTTGCACATCTTAAGTCCTTATGACACATATGACACACTTTTATTAAGCACCTGTACTTAAGTGCTGGGGATGCAAATAAGAAAAAGAAAGACAATTCCTGCCCTCAAAGAGCTTACAGTCTAATGGGGGAAGACAATACACAAAAGCAAGTTGAAAAGGGAAGGGAAAGAGAAGAGAGGGGACCTAGGAGGAGATCTGGACGGTGCAGAGGACAGGTAGAGTGGAAATCAGACACAGCAGCTGGTGGCAGTAGAGATGGCTAGGATTTTGAGACTTCTAAAAAGGGAAGCGATGTGAGGAGGTTTTTTTGCTTTGCCTCCGGCTCTCTAATCAGAGAGGGAGAAGCATCTGAGGATACTGATGAGGTCTTAGTAGCAAAGCTGTCAGTCTCCATTATAATGAGTTTCCTACTGATGAGCTTATCCCAGGTGGGGCATGATGAAAATGATGGAGTTGGAAGCTGAAACACCAGGTAGCAAAAGAAGTGCTTAATTTATGTGGGGTTTGATTATCAATTCAAATAGAGACTTCATGAATAGATTCAAAGTTGACCTTGTTCTCTAAAGCCTTTTACTTTTATTAGTTTGAATCTGGCACATAGTAAGTACTTTGTCATGGTTGGTGAGTCATTTTAATTGTATCTGACTTGCTCTTGTGATCCAATTTGGGATTTTCTTGGCAAGATACTGGAGTAGTTTACCAATTCCCTCTCAGCTCATTTTACAGATGAAGATACTGAGGCAAACAGAGTTAAGTGATTTGCCCAGGATCATACCACTAAGCATCTGAGGCTGAACTCATGTGTCTTCCTGATTCCAGGCCCAGTGCTCTGTCCACTGCACTTCCTAGCTGCCCAGTAGGTACTTAATAAATGTCTATTGACAGATTGACCAGTGTATAGAATTGGAGACAGTGTGGTATAGGGGAAATAGTCCTGAATTTGGAATCAGAGGGCCTGTATCAAATCCTTACTCTGTCATTTACCTATGTGGACAAATCACTAAGTCTCTCCAGGTCTTAGTTTTCACATCTGTAAACTGAAGGGAGTTGAGCTAGATGTTCTAGTTCTAAACCTGTGGCCTTAGATGAGTTCAAGATGCCAGTGTCACTTAGCTTGTTCATGGCTGTTTTAAGCAGCAAAGCAGCTGTCCTGGCCAAATTGATACTCTTGTGTCTGTCTTAGGAAAAGCTCGCATTTATGTGGCACTTGATAGCTTACAAAACATTGTCTTCACCAGAACCCTGTAAGGGAGGTAGTATCAACATTATTATCTCCATTTTCCAAATTAGGCAACTGAGACTTATAGAGTCAGTTAGTCAGTCAACAAAATTTTATTGGGTTCTTCCTATGTGCCAGACACTGTACTTAGCACTGGAAATACAAATACAAGTAGCAGGAGCTTATAATTTTTTTCTTTTTGGAGGTGCAATTGAGGTTAAGTGACTTTACCAAGGTCATACGGCTAGTAAGTTTTAAGGGTCTGAGGCAGGATTTGAACTCAGGTCCTCCTGACTCCAGGGCTGGTGCTCTATTCACTGTGCCGTCTAGCTGCTCCAAGTAGCTTGTATTCTAAGGAAAGAGTAAGACATAAAATGATGAAGGTGGGGGGTGGAGAAATAAAGGGTCGGGTGACAGACATTAAGTTAATTGTTCACGGTCACCCAACCAGTGGGTCCATCCAGTATTAAACCCAGGTCTGTCTGATTCCAAGTCCAATTCTTTTTCCTATATCCTATGGTTCTTCTCTCATAGATATTTTTGACTTATAGAACAATGAAAGACCTTTCCATTCAACCTAGAGAGTAAATGAATTTAAGATTCATGAATCTTTTGGAGAAACTTCCCTCTTCTGGTCACCTTGGAAGTGAGAGATACGGAGTTTGTTTGAGGGAGCACTTTGACTGATTTGGACTGTGAAAATAGTACATTGAGGAAGAAGTAGCTACCATGATTACCAGATATTTGACCACATAGAGCAGGGGTTCTTAACCTTTTTTTTTTGTTTCTGTCATAGAATCTTTTGGCAGTCTAGTTGAAGCTATAAATCCATTTTCAGAATAATGCTTTGAAATATGTAAAATAAAATACATGGCATTATAAAGATAGACATTATACTGAAATAGTTTTATCAAAACATTTAAAAAGGGGCAATTAGGTGGTGCAGTGAATAGAGTACTGGCCCTGCAATCAGCAGGACCTGAGTTCAAATTTGACCTCGGACACTTTAAGAGTTACTAGCCATGTGACCTTGGGCAAGTTACTTAACTCCAATTGCCTTGCCTGCCCCCCTCCAAAAGGCAAAAACAACAACAACAACAACAACAAAAACAAAACTAACCAAGCAAAAAAAAAACCCAAACAAAACATTAAGAAAAGCCCACAAGTTCATGGAGCTGAGGGTAACAATCCTTAACACAGAAAAATCCGCTGGAGTTAGTGAAGGAGGCATAAACTTGGTACCAAAGTACTCTAATAGACTGAAGATCTCATCAATTCAGGAGATTCCTCAAACAATAGGGATCACAATCCCACCAACCTTTTGCCAGATGTGATTCTTATCCATGTCCTCTCATTAATTCACTGCTGGGGGTCTGCCCTGAGTGCTAGAGTCCTGGGATGTGGTGGGAAACATGTTACTGATGATAATCAGTGGATCCTTACCCTTAGACCTACCTTTTTTAAAAAAAAATTTATTTTAGTTTGCATCATTCATTTCCACAAGATTTTGAGTTACATGTTTTCTCCCCATCTTTCCCCTACCCACCACCCCAAAACAGCCATCCCAGTGTATCCCCCCTCCCCCAGTCT
>CM053580.1:70521769-70550668 GCA_028627135.1 Pseudochirops cupreus | reverse complement strand
CTTCAGTCAGATTGCTGACTCTCTTTTCATGATTTTCTTGCAACATTCTTATTTCTCTTCCCAATTTTTCTTCCACTTCTCTTATTTGGTTTTCAAAATCCTTCTTCAGGTCATCTCTAGCTTTAAGGCAATCTTCATGTTTATTGGAAGCCCCTGGTGGGGGAGCTCTGGCTGTGCTGTCCTGAAGCTCTCTGCCTTGGTCCTTCTTTTCTTCAAAGAAGGAATCTAGGGTTTGGTTGCTGTTCTTACCCTGCTTCTTATGCTTATTCTTACTCATGGTTGGTCAGTCCATGATTTTTTTTTTTAATCTCTGTGGGGCTCTGCTTCCAGAAGGGAAAGCTCTGTCCCAAATCGCTGGAGTCCTCCCAGCTGCCATAGCTCTCAGGAAGGTGCTGGGTTCCTTTCCCACTTCCGGCTCATTGGATAAAGAAGACTCACAGGATGAAAGCCCAAGACCGCGGTCTGTATCCAGGCTGCTCAACGCAAGAGCAATTGCCCTCTGAATGATCACTTGGTCCCCCTGCAGTCTGCAGGCCGAGGGCTCGGAAGCTGCAATGCGGAGGGGGGTGCAAAACCTCTGCCTTTGGCTTTCCCGCCCTGGAGGCGGTTTGGCCGGACCGCTTCTCTCCCAAGACCTCACAAGTTCCACTGACCTAGTTCTGAACACTGCTGCAGCTGCAGCCAATCCTCTCACTCAAACGGGGCTCGGCTCCTCTCATCCACCCCCGGGGCTCAGCCAGGGCTTCAGGCTAGGCTGGTTTTGGTTCACAGTGCTGATATGGTTCCTCATAGCCAAGCTGACTTTAGTGGAAAGTATATTTGTGTGCGTTTTGGAGTTCTAGGATTAGTTTAGAGTCATATTTTATGGGTATTTTGGGGTGGCTATGTGAGAGCTGCGATATGTTGCTGCTGCTATGCTGCCATCTTGGCTCTGCCCCCCTAGACCTACCTTTTGACATTGTGAGGGTACCAATGGAGTATTCTAGCTATCCACCTTTCATCTCTAGTTTTTGCCATGTGACCAGCTCATCTTCTCTTCCTATCATATACAATCCCTTGATGATGTCAGTCAATAAGCAATTATTAAGAATCTACTATATGTTAGTATCCAAGTCAAGTCTTGAGGATACAAAACAAAGGAAAAGATTTTCTGCCATCCCTCTTTTTTTCTTGTTCTTCACTGGTTGTATTTTATAGCCTGCTCACTGACACTCCACACCTCTCCATTGTTTTCTATGTGGTATAGATATATAATTCTTTAAGAGGCAGGCGTATTCTAAGCATAGAAGTAAGTAATATGACAAATAATGTCATTGGCGTATTGTAAAAAGAGCACATTACCTGTAGACAAAATATCGTGATTAGCTGAGTGCCCTTAGAATCTCTGTTAAAGTTACCTGTTCCTGATATGTCATCATGGATTGCAGTTGCCCCTGGGTTTTCAGAGACTATGCCTTTGGAGTATGATCTCTGGCAGGTCCAACCAAGCTGAAGAGCATTTTTTTTTTGAAAAGAAGCCAATTATGGACTGTATATCTGTCATCTGAGGACCATATTAGTTGAATCCAAATGAACTTACCATCAGGATAGTTCAAGGATGATGGGCTCTTTTGGCCACAATAATTTCTAAATACTTCTTACTAAGAGATATTGTGATTTACACTGATCACTGAAGTATTGAGATAAGACATGACCTTGAATGAGTCATTTCAACCCTTTGAGTTGCTCAATAAATGAATAGCCTCGATAGATGGATAGGGTTTCAACAGAAAAATATTAAGGTCGAGGGAGGACATTCCAGAAATAGGAAGAGTGTGAGCAAAGACATGCCATCACTACAGAGCATTCAGGGCAAGTTTGATTGGAACATCAATCTATTCTGAGGAATCATATGCAATAAGGGTTAGAAAAGAGATTGCAGACACATTATAGAGGGCCTTTGATGCTAAACTAAGAAGTTTGGATTCTATTCTGTAAGCACTGGGGACCCATTAATTTTAGGTGATGGCAAACATATAATTAAAATAACTGCCCATGGGACTGAAGATGGATATTTCAAGTACAGTGAAGCCTAGATAAGGATAATGAAGTTTGAAAATAGGAAGGTTTTAGACAGAGATAAATCAATCAATCAATAAGCACTTGTTGTCTACCACGTATCAGGCATCATGTGAGGCTCTAAGGATGCAAACACAAAAAACATGAAACAATTTCTACCTTCACGAAGCTTACAATCAATTGAAGGACACAGAAAGAACAAGTCTACACAGAATTAATAGGAGGGAAAAGTGGAAAGACAGGAGGTTATGGAAAGAGAAAAGTATTTTAATTCAAGATGTTGGTGATCATAGCTGATGAAAAGCAAATGTGAGTGGTGGCCAGGTCTGAGTTGTGTTCAAGGGGTGGCTAAATTGGAGTGGAAATGATTACAGGAGTTGAGGAAGCTGAGGAACCATGAGGTCAGGAGTCAGAAGTGTCATCAGTATGTATATTAAAGTAGCCAATAATCACAGTGGGAGATGGTGGATGGAGAGGAAGATTGTGAGTCATTGAGGAAGAGATTGTTCTACAGGTCAGTAGCTTCTGTATCAAGGTTGGGGTAGAGTTTTGAAATCTAGGGGGAAATTTGTCATTTTAATTTTTGCAGTTGGCACTTGGTCATACGTTGTCATCCAGTCAATGGCCCACTCTCTTTCTGAACAACAATTACCAGAACTGGAAATCAGAAGCTATCTCAAATGTGGTAAGGATCATAGAAAAAGTAAAAGTGAAAATTCTGACGGACCTATTATTCTTGCAGTTTTGTGTCAACAGGAAATGAGCGAATGAAAATTTTGAGCATTGTTGGTGATGGAGGGTAATCCACCCCAGTCTTTGGAACTGGCAACTGGAGAAAGCAGTGCTATTATTATCAGACACCTTATGAGCATTTCCCCCTAGCCATTTGATCTGGCAGGATATAACCTCTTGAGGAGGCATGTGAGTTATTAAACACAGTTGCCTCATTTTGTTGCAGAGAATATGGGATGTATTACATCTAGCTTCTGAGGTGCTGTGGGCTGAGGGATGTGTAGGCAGGAGTGTCTGATGTAGAGCAGTGAGATAGAGAAGATGTTGGAGATAGTCAGAAATATATCGTAGTATAACATCATAGACTGCTGAACTGGAGGGAATTGAAGAGATCGTCTCGACCAAGGGCCCCATTTTACTCATTGACTTGTCAGATCCAGGAAGTGGGGGTGTCAGAGACGTCATGTACTCATGCCCACTTCCTTGTCCCAGACTTAACTACAGGAAAACCATGTATCCTGACAGAAAAACAAAGGAAGTGTAAATGGCACAATCCCATATGTTCATTAACAATTTTTTTCCAACAAACATTTATTGAGCATCTGCTATATGAAGCTGTTAGGTGATATGTGATATTAAATCATGGTCCTGGAACTAAGGAATTTTACAGCCTATCAGGGAAGACAAAACATGAATAAGTAACTATAATGCAAGGCAAGGGGAGGGAAGAAGTACTTATAATGTACCAGGCATTGTGTTAAGCACTTTACAAATATCATCTCATTTGAGTCTCACAACCCTGAGAGGGAGATACCATTATTGTTTCCATTTTACCATTGAAGAAATTGAGCCAGAGAGAGGTTAAGTGACTTGTCCAGGGTCATACAGCTAGTAAGCATCTGAGGCTGGATTTGAACTCAAATCTTCTTGACTCTCCAGGCCCCTATCTACTGAGCCACCTACCTACTAATATAACACAGAATATGGTAAGTACCATAAGAGATACATGAAGAAAGAACTGAAAGACTACATGTATGAGGCCATATATGTAAATGTATGCCTCCTTCTAATCTAAAGCTTCTTCTCTTTTCCTATGGACAAAAGAGTTAAAATAACACATAAATGGAGTTTGCGATTTTATGAAAGTCCTGATAACTCATCTTTGTCCTACAGATGAACCTGAAACTAGACCCTTTTCTTCTTCATTCCTATTCTTTTATTGGACTAAATCCCCACCCCCCCCACTTTTTTTTTTTCCAAATTGGAATCCTGGTCCAAACATGGCACAACCCTGTGCCCTGGCTTAAGCTTGAGATGCCTAGCTGAGATAGGTTTGTTTGGGTAAGACGAAAGTAGAGAGGTTTAGGAATAGGGAACCTGCAGCCTTGAGGCCACAAGTTTTACAGAAAAAATCCTTTTATTAAGGGGATCTGTTCTGTGAAGTTTGGATTCAGTCAAAGGGCTGCAGTCGAGGACCTAGAGAGTCACATGTGGCCTTGAGGCCACAGGTTTCCTACCTCTAGTAGGCATTCTTTACCTTCTAGAATCTGCTTCCCCAAACCTTTTCTTAGTGAGTCCCCAAAATGTGGTAGTTACTTCTTTCTCAGGTTCCTCTCAAGTCCTCCTATAGTTTTGATATTTACAAACACCTTGTCATCATCTTGATCTGGTTATGGATCTGTTAAAATCTTGTTCTTGCCCTCTAACTTTCTTTCTTCCCTCTCTGTACTTCAAAGATAATTCCTTCCTTCTTTCTTTTTTTTGGAGGAGGGAAGTCAGGGCAATTGGGGTTAAGTGACTTGCCCAAAGTCACACAGCTAGTAAGTATTAAGCGTCTGAAGTCAAATTTGAACCTTGGTCCTACTCACTCCAGGGCCAGGGCTCTATTCACTATGCCATCTAACTACCCAGAGCCATCTAGCTGCCCCTCAAAGATAATTTCTATGGGTTTCAGTCCTTCTGTCTCAACCTGGTCATTATTTCCCTTCATTGTCCTCAAAATGCCAATGGCTCTAGATCCTGAATGTTCACTTTCCTCACTGGAACAGTGAGGGAAGGCAACATGGTGCAGCTTCAGAAGTGGCAAGGGAGGGGGAACGGGTATTAATGCTGGAAGAACACCTTGTTATATCTATTTGTGCCAGGACACTGGACTGAAAGAGGAGGTAGGCAGGAGAAGCAATGGGACCATTGATGGTATATAGAGTAGTTCCTTCCTAATACTCTGAATGTGGAGTGATAAAGTGGGAGGGAAGAGGAAGGAGGAAGCCAATGAGACTTTTGAAGGAGGAAGGCAATGCATTTGTGGTGACTTGGGGGTCCTTATTGGTGCTTTAGTCTTTTGCAAGAGTTCTTGTGTTCTGCTTGGTCTCTCCTCCCCATACCAGGAGTGAAACTGAAAGGGTGTGTGTGTCCCTGGTTTATGGGATTTACATCTCCTGGGAACCTTTCTCTCTAACTCCTAAACTTAAACTTGTGCTCTCTAGTCCCTCTGACCTGGTCTTGTCTCCTCATTCATCACAATGTTCTAACCTCCCTTTCTTCCCTTCATAGTCTTGATCTTAAGTTGATCAATTCAGTTATACATTATCCCCTCTGCTCTTGAATCTCCTGCCTTCTTGTCACGTTGCTGTTCTTGTGTAGCCAAACCCTAACCCCGGGTAATAACCCCCCCCCCCCCCTCCATCATCCTTCTTTGCTCTTAACCACATACTGCTGAGGATACTGCTGGAGAAAGTCACTCAATCAATACAGAAACCATTCTTTTTCCTTTTCTGACTATTTTGCAGACACCCAGACTGTGCCATGCTGAGGAAGGCCTCAATTCTTCTCACTCTGCTGACTGTGGTAGTGGCTTTCCATTCATCAACACCAGCTTCCCCGACAGTTGTGGTTGTGCAGAGAGTGGGTTTCCCAGAATACTTTGCTCTGTAATTGAACTTGACCATTGAGTCACAGTGGAAGCTAGTACCAATCAGACAGGAAGGTGGGTAGATAATAGAGCCAAGAACCTTCTTTATCAGTGAATTGCTTGTTATGGAAGTACCAGTAGTTGAACCTACTGCCATTTCTCCTGAAGAGCCAATGGTTGCAGTCTCAGATCCAGAAGACATAGCAGCAAAGCAGTGATATCCTAATGGGAAGCAATCACCACCCCCAAGAAGTGGAATCTCCTTCTAGGGACCTTGGGAAGTATCCAAGAGGATCCTAAAATTTAGAACAAACTCATTTCTTTAGGATTGTCTAAGAAAACTAATGAAGTTCTCTTTTCCTGGAAGAACCTCAAATGGATTACCAGCTTGACAATAATTTTATTTTATGGCTTAAAAAAAAATAAGGTATTTATCTTAGCAAATGTGGAGAATATTACTTCTTGGGAGTTTAAAAAAAGTAAGAATCTTACCACTTTTATAATAATTCCATGGCCCTATTCCTGGTACCTTAGGAAATATTAGCATATGCCAAACTTTGACTTTTTGTGGTCTGGCTTCTAACCTCATCATTCAATTGAAACTACTCTCTCCATAGTTACCAGTGATCTGTTGATGATCAAATCTAATGATATTTTTAAAAATTCTCCATCTTTCTTGATTTCTCTGAAGTTTTTGACATTGTTGATGACTTTCTTCTCTTTGATACTAAGTTTTGGTGACATTTCTTTTTCCTGGTTCTCCTCCTATCATCTGAATGCTCCTTCTGCCTCATTTGCTGAACCTTTATGTCCACTAAATATGAGGGGCCCCCCAAGGCACTTTTTTAGTCCCTCTTTATTCTTACTCTATACCATTTCACTTCTTGACTTTATTAACTTCCATGCTTTTAGTTATCATCTCTATGCAGATGATTCTCAAAAAAATCTCCTTGTCCAGCCCTCATCTCTTTCTCTCATGTAGAATTTCTCACATGTAGGATTATGCCTGTTAGACATCTTGAACTGGATAGACTGAGGGAAAAAAAAACAGTGGAAAGTCAAAGGGGGAGTACAATATAGAGATTAACCTAGTGAAACTTCTTGGAAGCAGCATGAGGAAGACAGACTTAGAAACAGACCAAGTGGCAATTTAGTCTTTCCTTCTCCCTGTCTAATACCAAGGATGAGAATTAATGTTATATTAACATTTATCTCTATCCCTTTCCCTCAAAAAAGGGAAAATCATGCAACTTCCAAATATATTCGCTACAATTATATGTTATCCAATATCTGCTGAGCCCTCACTGCTGCATGGTAATCCTTTTACCCTTCTTTGATTGATTCTTTATCACAATCCCTAATGGGCCAATTCCAAAACGTCTTTTTTCTCCTTAAACTCTATATCTTTCTATCCTCTCAGGAGAGAAACTTACCTCCTACTTTACAGAAAAATAGAGACCTTTAGTCAATCAATCAACAAATATTTATTAAGCACATACAATACGTTATACACCTTGTTAATTGTCGGGAATACAAAGAAAATGTGAGACAATCTCTATTCATAAGAAACTTACATTGTAATAGAATAAATATGAAAAAATACAAAGACTTCAGGAAAGGTTATGTGCAGAAGGTTGTACTTGAATTATGTCTTGAAGAGATAAGAGACTCTATGAATAGAGTGAGGAAGGAGTGCATTATAGGGAAGAGGGATGGCCAGTGTAAAGTCATTGAGATGGGAAGTGGAGCTCTCTATGTGAAGAACAGAGAGAAGAGCACTTTGGCTGGATTGCAGAGTAAGGCAGAGAGAATTATGTACAAGGCTGGAAATCCCGATCATTTGACTAATTTAAACTCATCCCTGAATTCCTGCTACAGATTTTATTTGATCAAAATGGAGGATTTTTTTGGGGGGGGGGGATGGGAAATAGCTACCACTTGGCGTGTCATTAAGTCTGTCTTCATCATGCTGTTCCCAAGAAGTCTCACCAGGTTAACTATTTTGCACCTGTGTAGCCTCTTAGAACTGCAACTGAGTTCTTTCTCAGATTATCCCAACTCTTAGATTAATGATAGAGTGGAGAATAATAGAAATATTTGTCAGTATGTTAATGTTTTTGTATCAATATTAATTAATGATACTAGTCTATACACATCTTTTTCTGCTTTAATTCAATCTTTTTCTTTCTGTTACTTTTTATTTGTTTATTTTTAATTTTTACCATTAATTTTTTTCTTTTTTTGGAGGGGGAAGGCAGGGCAATTGGGGTTAAGTGACTTGCCCAAGGTCACACAGCTAGTAAGTATCAAGTGTCTGAAGCCAGATTTGAACCCAGGTCCTCCTGACTCCAGAGTTGGTGCTCTATTCACTATGCCACCTAGCTGCTCCTTTACCATTAATTAAAAAAAAAAATTTTGAATTCTAAATTTTTTCCCTCCTTCCTACTCCTCCCCAACCCATTGAGAAGCTAAGTAATATGATATCAATTATACATGAGGAGTTATGCAAACCATATGTTGCTTAACTTCCTATCTCTCACCCTCTTAGCATCATTTCCTGTTCTTTTCTCCTTTGCTCCAGTCCTGGAGGAAGACATGACTCTTCACCTTGCCAGGGAGAACCCCTCTACTTGTGCCTTTGATCTCATCATCCCCATCTTTTCTTGCTCCCTTGATTGTTTTCTTGCATTCTCTCACCATTAGCTTCTCCTTACTCACCCAACCCTTCTCTGCTTTCTACAATTATGCCCAGTTTTCCTCCATACTTAAAAACTTTCACTTCATTCCATCCTCCCTTCAAGTTACTGCCATATACTTATTTTCGCCTTCATAACTAAATTCAAAAGAACTCTCCATGCCCCTAATGGATCACTTCCTATGTGGAGCCTTTTCTGAATTCTTTAATTACTAGTATTTTCTCTGTCTTCAAATTATTTTCCATTCATTTATTTGGAAGAAATTATATATCCCCAATAGAATGTAAATTCTTGGAGTAAGGAAGGATTTCTTTTTTGTCTTTGTATCCCCAATGTCCAGCACAGTTTGTAGCAAGTCATGGGTACTTGAAATTTTTGTTAAATGAAATTGAATTGAATGTAGGTCAGGCTCTAAGTCCTATGTTCTTACCGCCATACTACATTTTGTTTTTATTTTTGGCGCATCTGTAGCTGCGTTTGTAGATTGCAGGTGTTTCCTGGCATATGTAACGCCAATAGAAGAGTCAAATGATAGATTGAGAGCTCAAAGGAATGTTAGAGTTCATTTAGGCCAAGTCCCTTATTTAGTGGATGAGGAAATTGGGACCTCAGAGAGGTAAAAAGACTTGCCTCAGGGTCACATAGCTATGAAGTGTCAGAGCTGGGGATTCAAACTTAGCTGTTGTGACTCCAAATCTGAATGTTCCTATCAGAGTAGGAAGCACACCAAAACTGTCTTGCTGGGTTCGCCTGAAGTACATTATAGTGGAGTTGATTTCTCTGTCAGACTGACATCTGGGTCCTCTTCCCTCTATCATCCAGAGACATGAAGGCTAAGCTACCACTTGGCCTGTTTCTAAGTCTGTCTTCATAATGCTATTCCCAAGAAGTCTCACCAGGTTAATTGTTTTACACCTGCACCCCCTCTTAGAACTTCCACTGAGTTCTTTCTCAGACTATCACGGTTCTTAGATTAATGATACAGTGGAAAAAAATAGAAACGTCTTGGGGCTATGAGTGTACTGTTGTAGGAGGTATCTCAAATATATAATTTGTATAAGAAAATATAAAGCAAAAAATGGCTCCACACCAAAAAGGCGGGAGTCATGGTACTTCTTTCTATGCCTTATTGGTTCTGTGATTTTATTGGTGCGTGTGCTTCCTCCACTGGAATGAATCACAGCACACCTGTAACGTCTATGCTATGATTCTTGTCCTTAGCTTTGTATTAGCCCTCCAGAGAAGATCTTCCTGTTTTGCTGGACAGCTTCATATTCTATCAGTATTTCATAGAGACCAGTACCACACTTAGGCTGTTCACTAGTTGTCTCTTATTTTCTGTATATGATTGGCTTACTTCCTTTTCCTCTGCCATGTGTCCTTGTTGATATCATGTAGTTTCCTTCTTGCATGTGTATCATTAATATGTTCCAGCCAGCTGATACCTGCCATATAGTTTTCTATTGCTTTTCTGGGTCATCTGCAAGTTTGGTTATATTGAGATAGTGTAATTGCATCATTTTCAGCTATGTAGGCTCACTGGGATAATACTGACATTAAAAAACTGGGCATTTGTGTCAGAGAACAGCTTTGGATTATGGAAAGCATTGTCTAATTTCCCATTTGGGATCCAGTCTATATCCTTCCTATTCAGGTCTTGGTTCCAACTTGTCTTTCAGAAGTGTCATTTCAAGGTCATAAACTAATGGATTATTTCAATGGACTGTCAGTCCAGCTTCAGATCACAGTCTGGACAACACATATTCTTCATCTTCTGGTTTTTGTTTTTGTGTAGATTGCAAGGCTGTTCTCTTTCCAGTTACTGTGGGACCTAATTAAGACATTGTAGAGTACAGGACTCAATGCTAATGCATAATGTTAGTCATGAACAGCAATGCGTAGGACCCCTTCCCTCCCCACTGATGTAGAGCCCCTTTTCTATTTGGATTTTAGACTTTGTATAAGAGGTCCTCCTTGTCACTGACATTTGGACATCATAAAGCCCCTTTTCTGATGCCTTATTTAACACTTATACTTAGTAGGTGTGAATGAACTCAGTTCTGATTACATCCGATTACAGCTGACATGGAATCTTCTACAAAGCAAATGTTGCTTTCCCCTGTTTGTCATCAACAAATAATAAACACAACGAAAGCTTATATTAGCTTTATTTTTCTGTCAGTTGTAACACGATCTACAAAGTTTAGCATATTTTGCTATTAGATTTGCTCTGTGTTTATGCATAGTTCATTCTCATAAAGATTTTAGAGAGATTATAAAGTCTGCATCAAAGGTGGATTAATAGTCTTCTAGCTTTTGGAGAGGTGAAGATAACAGCATTTGTGAGTAGCAGCAAGCATATAGAAAGCTGGCCTGGGAATCAGAAAAATCTGGGTTCAAGTCTTACCTCTAACACAGTGATTACATGACTGGGAAAGTTAATTAGTTTCTCAGTGCCTCCAAGTAACTATAAATTACAAATCTGGTGCTGATCGGCATTAGTAAGAATTTATTGACCATGAATGCCCCTTACTGATAGAATCCTAGATTTGGTCCAAAGAGAACTTATCACCATAAAACTGTTCCATTTTGGGGAGATTCCCTTTGAGATAACTTGAAAATGCACCCTCCTGCCCTGCCCCACCAAGTGGCGTTATCATTGTGCTCCTTACAATATGAATTTCTTCTGTATGAATTTTGTCAGGTCCAGCCCCCTCTTCTTGATTTTATCTTCTTAAATGCCATTGCTATTTTGTCCCATAATGTATTCATTACAAGGACAGTGGAGGTTAAATGCAGTTGTTGATGAGAACAGATGGCCAAAGAAATACATGCTTGACTCTGCCTTGTCAAGGTCATTTCTGTGACACAATAAGGTATGAGAGTATGATACAGTTTTGTACATAGACTGCAACCATTCCGTCTGCTTAGAAGTAATCCAGACATGTGTGCCTAACTCCATGTGTAACACACACACATGCATGCACACACATACCTACATCCATGCCCTCACAAAAACATAAACACATTTTGCTAGCAGTTGAACCACTTCAGAGACAAAACTTCCTATTCATGTCCTCTGACAAATAAACCAGGGAAGGGTAGGCTACAGACAGATTGGTGAGGATATGGTTTTCCCCACAAGAGTACACTTCTTCAAATGTTCCATAAGTATAGGTCCAAGAAAAGAATAAACAGCAAGCTCTTGGAGGCTTTACAGTGAAGGCCTGGAGAGACTCCAACCTTGGCCAGGCTTAGCTTGAACCACTCCCTTAGGATTCCTGCCACAGGGTTCTCACAAGCAGCTTTTTCAAACACTGCGGGATACCATTAGCCCGTCTGCCACCTCCTGTTGCTCAGTCAGATCAAGGTTGTTGCTATTTTGAGAACGTCTAATCAACATGTGTGTTTCTCAGTAGTGCCATAGCATCCCCAGCAAGTCCTGAGGAGTCAGCCTCTAGTCCTCACAGTTTGAGGTGCCAGAGTCTCACCCCACCTCCTACTGAAAATTCAAATGCTTCTATTTCTGTAACTTGGAGGGTGGAGGGAGAGTATGGATGTGGGAAAGGGTGGAAGAATGATCACCTACTCAGAGGTTTTTAGAAATTGAAAAGACAGAGCAGGTCATTCACGCTTTACCTTTTTTCCTGTCAGCACATAGTCTTACTCTTCCTTGCTGTTAATCTGATTTAACTGGGACTGGGACTGAAGCAATGGAGTGACTCCTATTTTCCTATGTTATAACATGGTGATGGAGTTCTCAATTGAGATTTTGAGTCAACACTGAAATTTCCATTTCTCCCCCAGTTATAGCTCCCACCCCTTGTTTATTCTATTGACAATCTAGTTAAACAATTCTCATACCTTACTGATCTATACAGTTATTATGCAGAAATAGCTAGCCTTAGTCTAGGATCCACAATCCAGGACTCACAGACCAGGTCTGATCCCCCTACTCTCAAATCACTAAATACTTGACTTGTTATGTTCTCTTTGCCCTGATTTTACTCTGGGAAAATCTCAGAATATATGTAATCTTTAAGCCTCTATAAATATGAATTGCAAGGTCGCCAGGTTCTATACAAGCACTCTTAGGTAAAAGTGTGTTTATTAGGTATAAGATACCCATTTATTTCACCCTATGGAAAACTGAGAACATACAAAGGACTCCTAGGAGTCTCTAAGCCAACACAGAAGGACCCATAGAGACCCATAAACAACCAGGACTTCTCCAGTAAGCCCCACTTTTCTTCAGAGTCCTAAAGTTCTCCAGAATAATAGCTTGGGTTCCTCTAGAGACTCATAGTGACTAGCAGGTAGCTCCCTGACATTGTAGTGAGTCCAACTTTTCACAGAAAGCAAATCATGTCATACCCCAGACTGATAGCAATATGTATAGTTTGGACTCTCCTTGGAAGGGAACATATATATTTATGGCTGCTAGATTATCAACATCCTGACATTTTGGTGATTCCTTTTTTCCTAATCTGTGAAAGGGAGATAGCATTGCCTGCAGTAGATACTTCATAGTATTATCATGAAACGCAAACAAGAAAATATGTGTGAAATGTTTTGCAACCTTAAAACATGATGCAAATGGTGGTTATCATTACTGTATTATTGCCAATATTTACCCTTGTAAGCAAAGTGTCCAGGACTGACTGGCTCTTGGCAAAGAGAGTATTGGTTAACACTTCAGGTTACTTTAGCTTGAGACTTTCACTGTAATAGTGGAATTTGGATTGGGTGGGTGGGTGAGTCATGAAGGAGTGAAACCTTCCTTCTTCCTATGGGTGTCGCACAGGGAGCAATAACAAAAGTGGTTCAGTCAGTCAACATGTGCCAGACAGGGATATTGCCAATCATCTTGACTCATGTCTTGCCATTGAACTTCAATGACTCTGGAGGAGAGAGTGAGGCTGATAATTGAGCAACTCTGTCTCACTTCAATCCAATTCACTTGCAAGTCAAGACATCACCATAGTGATGTCATTGGTACTCTCTGAGAATGAAGGACTGACAACAACAGCAAGAATAAGGTTCAGGAAATATACATAAGCCCAAACTAGATCTGAAGCAGGGGTTTGTACTTGTTGAGCTATCATAGCCAAAATGTGAATCCTGACCGGACCATGTTGACCTCTCCCAAATGATATCTGCTCACCAGATCAGTGAAGTGATTGACTGCAATGGCCCTGCTTTTCCCAGAGGAATCCCCTTTCTCTGGGATCCTACATCTGATCTTCCTTCTCAGGCAGAGATAACCTTATCCTCTAGGTTCTAGACTTAATTGGGGCTTTTTGGATGGGTTGTTGGACTGTAGAAATCCAAACAACTTTGCTTTTATTTTGCCACCACCCTTAGCCTCTCTGTGCTTTATTTTTCCTCCCACATGCCTCAGAGAAAAACCAAAATCCTTTAATGTAGCCATCTAGTCATCTACATTTAGAGAAAAGATGGTAGTTCTTTGTTTTTTTGTTGTTTTCTGACCTGAGACCCAAAGATTGAACATTTAGCTTCACTTACATCACAAAAGCTGAAAATGTTAATACTAAAAGAATTTAGGAACTAGAGCTAGAATGAAGATTCTTTGAATAGTTAGAGCTGGTGTGTGCATGGTGGTATACGAACCCTGGATGTCTTTCGGGTACCTCTGTGTGAGAGCAAGGTGGTGTATGAGAGCTGAGACACCAGCTGGTACAATGTATGTGACAAACAGGATGACATGCTATGAGGAAGGGGTGGTGGTGGGGCGTCAGCAGCTGTTACTTTTCTGCAACATTCCAGAGATATAGAGAGATGTGTCCAGAGTGACCTTCCTGATTCAGTGACTGTGGGAACTGAGGGTGTTCTCATGGGGGCCCAGTGACACGACAGAACATTAGAAAAAAACATGGGATTCAACAACTTTGACTTCCTGTAGGTGCAGCTGAGTGATATGTCAGAGGGTGGAGGCCTTTTCAAATTGTTGAGGGAGGGGGAAAGCTCAAGAATATGCTTTCCCAGGATCAGACTGAGATTAAGCTCCCTGAAAATGTCAGGGATTCCTTCCTTATTATTTTACTAATTGTATAGTAAGGAACAGGAGAAAGGATGCTTTTTATGAGAGATAAATCATGTTAAAAATAAAACTTTAAAAGAAACATATCCTTTCTGCTTTCTCCTTTGCTCCCATCACATCTAGAGAACATCGTTATCTCTAAAAAACATCTAAATATCCCAGGGGACTTCATCAAACAAAAATTCATTTTGTATGAGGAACATACTCTCTCTCTGTCTCCCTGTCTGTCTTTCTCTCTGTTTCTGTCTCTGTCTCTCTCTGTCTCTCTGTCTCTCTTTCTCTCTCCGTCCCTCCCTCTTCTCACTCCGCATATGTATAATATACATATATACACAATACATATATGTATACACACTATACATATTATTTTTTTTCATCTTACAAAAAGTTTATTTTCAAAAAAGTTAAACAAAGAATAAACAATGACTAATTTCATGTATCAAAAGAAAAAAAGAAGAGGCTCTTGGGAATATAAAAGATGAGTGGAGACCCAGGGCATCAGTGGTGCTTCATTCCTCATACTTGTTCCAAGGCTTCTAACATGATGATACTGTTTCCTCTGATTACCACCATTCCAATATTGTTCTGTCACCCGCCTGGTGCCATCTCTACATATTCATCAATCATGAGATTCATAAATCGGTCAACACCCTGCAATGTTCCTTGGACGTACCTCCCACCATTTAATTTCCATGATAGCTTCTTGTCCATATTTTTAGCTTAGGTGGGTGCCCTTTGCTCATTTTGTTTCAGTAGCTGCCCTTTGCCTCCTCCGTGTGCAATCCTCGGCTTCGTTCATGGTTCCTATACATATTATTAATAGATAGTTTCATCCTTCATATTTATATCCCAGGGTCTGATACATAGTAGGCACTGAAAAAATGTTTGTGATTAATATAGTTCAGTTAGGAAATTAGACTTTTAGGATTTCAATTTTTGTTTTCCTTTTTGAAGGGGGGAAGGCAGGGCACTTGGGGTTAAGTGACTTGCCCAAGGTCACATGGCTAGTAAGTGTTAAGTGTCTGAGGCCAGATTTGAACTCAGGTCCTCCTGACTCCAGGGCTGGTGCTGTATTCACTGCACCACCTAGCCACTCCAGGATTTTTTTTTTTTAAAGAAAGTAGAAAATAGCCTGACTTCAGTTCTGAGGATATTTTAACTTTTTATTGACAAACACCCAAAGTCACTCAGATGATCTTAGGACCACATTTAGCCCCAAATTCTCAAGCCAGCCCTGATTAAATTAAGCAAGGATTATCAGATTTTTCCAGTCTGACTTGGGAGACTTCTGGACAGGCCTTCAAGGCACCTGAGGTTTGGGTGGTACTAAAAGCACAGTTACTATGGGGGTGAAAATAGTATCTAGGACTGATCCCTGAAGACCTTCTGTGATTAAATGAATCCAATCCATGGCCTAAAGATAGTTAACTGGGGAACAATCACTAATTTGTGCTCAAGAGAATTATTTTTAAGGAAGGTATGTCCACTTTTAACATAGCTTTGGGGCAATATTTCAGTTATTTGATCTACAAATAGAATTATAGAATCTCAGAGGTGGGAAGGGCCTCAGACATAAAGGAAACTTCAGATGTCTTGGAGTCTAATTGACAAATGGTCAGCCTTGGTTTGAATGCTTCTACCTCTTTAGCACCCCTATTCCTCTCTCTTTCTCTCTCTGTCTCTCTGTCTCTGTCTCTCTCAGTCTCTCTATGTCTGTCTCTCAGTCTTTCTCTCTCTTAGTTTTTATTTTGTGATCATAAACTTAACTCTACAGTCTGCTTAAACTTGGAGAGGAAAAGGGAAGTAAACCCCAAAGACAACTACAGCACATGTGAGAGAGGAAGGGAAGTTGTTCTCCCCAGCTGAAAAAGGAAAGGTTTGGTGGTTAAAACAAACAAAAAAATAAAAAAAAAATACACATGAGTTGTTCACAATCAGCAATGCTGATCTTCCTATTGGTCTTACTTTTGTCCAGGAGCCAAAGTACTGCAGGCTTCCAAAATATTCACGCTTTCTTTCACCTGGTCAAAGACCATATGCTTACCATCCAAACAACCAGTCTTAGCTGCACAAATGAACAACTGGGAGATGTTTGGATTTGGCCTAGCATTTGCCATAGACAAGATGTACTCTGCTTCAGGATGAAAGGCTCATTGCCAACATTTTCCCTATCAATGAATTTGCCATCAGTGCCACTGTGGCAGATGAAGTCACTTTCCTGGCAGAAGAATCCAGGAATGATTCTGCAAAAGCAAGAGCTGTTGTAGCCAAATCCTTCCCCCGTGGGGCTCAGAGCATAGTTTTCTGCTGTTTTTGGAAACTTGTCAGCAAATAGCTGGAAGATGACGTGATCCTTGGGCTTGATGTCTGGGTGGGATGAGGCTGGGAAGTGCTGGGGTTAGGTGGTCATCTTTGCAAAGCCCCTATTCCCTTTTGGATAGCTCCTTCTCCCTTTTGTGTGATACAGAGTCTGGTGAAACAAAAACTGCGCCTTTGCTGCTGCTCCCCACTCATCCCCACCCAGGTCAACTCCATCCTTCCCCAGTCCCCATCTCCTCTGCTATCAGCTTTCATTGTATACCTTGGAATCCCTTTTCTTTCATGAGCAAACTCTTCTTTATTCCAAACCTCTTCCTTGCACGCTTTTCCTATCTTTTGGTGCTCCCAGGGATTTTTGGCTCCTTCCAGGAGATACTACATCTTGGATTACCCTCCTCTTGGGTGCCAATTCTTGTATGAGTTATGATACACTGAGCCAGAGAAAGAGGTGGGAGTGCTTACAGGGGTAAGGCCTTGTGCTTCCTGGGTCTAAGTATCTTGGACCTTTTAACAGGTTGGAAAGGGGAGGAACCCGTCAATAAGGCAGATTTTGAGGCTAGGGAAAGAGTAGGCATACTCCTTGCTCCACACCGCCACTTCCAGACCAGGACTTTCTGCCATCACTTAACAATCCTTCTTACTTTGAATTACGCCATCTATTGATATTGTAAGGTGGAGATCCTTGTGGGCATAGTCTCCTTACTAGTCTCCAGGTGACTGCCCTCCCCTCCTCCATTTCTCAAGTTGTTCAGTATTGGTCTTTGTCTCCATCCCAACCCTGTTTTCAGGCACTTCAGTATTATATATAGAACATATTTATAATATATGATATATAATATATATTTATAATATGTGATAGAGTACACATTATACATAGTATTTAACCTATATTATATATAGTATATATATGGATTATATATATATAAGAGAGTAAGAGAGAGAATTAAAGAGTCTTACAGTAATCTCTTCCCCATTGCAACTTTCACCTTTTTTACCCATCATGATTTTCATATTTTGCCAGTTGGCATAAGAAATTAGATGGGAATTTTTTGGAGTCTTGCAGAAGCTGTGGGTGACACCCAAAGGTCAGCAGATGACACAGAAAAATTTTAGAAACTCAGAAATGCATAAAATATATGTATAGTATTGTATAATATCAGTATACCTTATCTTTTAGTACCATAATAATTCAGACTTTTTCTTTGGTATGAAGGGAGGGCCAAAAAATTTCCTAAATCACAGGGGAGCCACATCCCTAACCCCTGTGATGTGGAAGGGATAACTGTATTATTTACATTATATATGTATATGCATGTGTATACATATCAATATACACATATACATGCATGTATATGTATGCATGCATACACAGATAAGTACATCTATATATATATATACACATACGCATGCAGCTAACAGGGTTAAATGACTCACCCAGGGTCACACAGCTGGTAAGTATCTAAGACCAGATTTAAACTCAGATTTTCCTGACTCCAGAGACAGCACTCTATCTACTGTCCTGCTTAGCTGCCCTAATATTATATTAATATTATTGAAGTATAACATTTTAAGGTTTATATTATAAAGCACTTTACAAATATAATTTCGTTTTATCTTCACAGCATCCCTGTGAAGTAGCTGCTATTATTATCCCCATTTTACAGATGAGGAAACTGAGGCAGATAAGTTACTTATCAAGAGTCATTTAGTAAGTATCTGAGGCAGTATTTGAACTCAGATCTTTAGGCCCAGTGCTCTATCTGTGAAGCCACTAACTGCCATGACATTCATTTATTTATTTATTTGCTTTTTTTTTTTTTTGCTTTTTGGAGGGGAGAAGGCAGGCCAGTTGGGGTTAAGTGAGTTGGCCGAGGTCACATGGCTAGTAAGAGTTAAGTATCTGAGACTGGATTTGAACTTAGGTCCTCCTGACTCCAGGGCCCAGTGGTCTGTTCACTGAACCACCTAGCCACCCCTGCCATAGCATTTATTGAGTGCAGTAGAAGGTTCAGAGAAGGAAGTCATGACCAGGCCTCCAGTCTGATGTTTATATTGAAAATTGTAAAGAGTCTTGTTGGATGTCCAACCTATACCCACACACACAAAATCCCCACTATAACATTTCTGAAAAGCAGCCATCCAGTCCCTACTCAAAGACCTGTAAACAGAGGGAACCTACCCTCTCTAGACAACCCATTCTGATTTTAACTAAGTATTATAAAGTTTGTTCCTAACTCCAAGCCTAAATTTGCTGCTTGTCATTCCTGGTTCTGTTCTCTGGGGCCAAACAGACTAGTCTAATTTCTTTTCTCCATGAGAATCATTTAAACACTTGATGGCCACCATGTTCCCCCTGAGAAGACTTAGACTTTTTCAGGTTGACTATGACCACTTCCTTCCATCAATCCTAATATGATGGAGGACTCAGTGCCTTTTGTCATCCCAGTTACCCATCTCTGGATGATTTTCAGCTTGATCAGTGATCCTCTTAAACTGTGGAACCCAGAATGGAACTTAATTCTCCAGATAAAGTCTGATGACAGCAGAGGAGAATGAAACATGATGATTCCTAAGGTTCCTTTTAACCTGAAATCTATGTTACTAACATAGACATAACCTAACCTTACATACCCTATGTACGTGTATATGTATGTGTATGTGTATGTGCATGTGCATATATATGTGTATATGTATGCGTATGTGCTATATATATCCTACATACCTGTAGAGGACCTTAAGGCAGTGGGACTCTGACCCTGATGGCTAAATAAGCTGCCTCCACTGAAGAGCCTGCTACAAGGCTTGGAGTGGTTCCCCACCCCCCAGGAAGGACCTCAAACACACAGGTGTGAGGATTATGTCCTCAGGATAAGCATGGTATTTACACCTATGGCCTGGGAACAAAGAAGTGTGCAATGTCCTCAGGGGAAAACAATTAGGAAGCATCCTATAAAAGCTTGTAGGTAGGGTAATAAAATTGGCTCTCTATTTTCTACTACTCCATCCCATCTCTTTTCTCTTTTGTGCATTCTCTCTCTCTCTCTCTCTCTCTCTCTCTCTCTCTCTCTCTCTCTCTTTCTCAACCTCTGGGTAGGTCACTCTTTTCAGCAGGGCTCCCCACATATACCTAAGGGGTATTCCTGTAAAGGGATATATTATATATATGTGTGTGTGTGTGTGTGTGTGTGTGTGTGTGTGTGTGTGTGTGTGTGTGTATGTATATGTATATGTATATGTCTATATATATATATATATATATATATATATATATATGTTCCTTTATAAGGGGTAGTGAGGTGGCACAATGGATCACATGATGGACCTGGAGTCAGGGTGACGCACCTTCCTGAGTTCAAATTTGGCCTCAGACACTCACTAGCCACAAGATCCTGGGCAAGTCACTTAACCCTGATTGCCTCAGCTTCTTAATGTGTAAAATGAGCTGGAGGAGGAAATGACAAACCACTCTAGTATCTTTGCCTAGAAAACATCAAATGGGGGTCATGAAGAGTCAGATAAAACTGAAGAGCTCTCCTATAATGTTATGATGTCTAATGTGTCTTCCAAGCAGTGGAGTGCTGGTAAATGTTTAAAAACCAGCTTAACCTACATTATTAACATTTTCTTCATCACTTTCTTAAGTCTAAGTAATCAGCTAAACCATAAACCAAACACTGATTTGTAGCATTTGCTGATTTCTGAGGTATAAACATTTACACTGAAAATTTAACACTGGGATTTTGGAACTGGTATCCACTATACTCTTGTTTCCATGTGATATAGTCTTTCAAATACATGGAACAGTGATCCTCTTCTTCCTCTCTTAGCCTTCTTTTCTTTAGTTGTCACATTCCCCTGTTTCTTTTAACCAGTCCTTGCATAACATAATTTCTAATTTCCCCAATGCTCTGACCCCAGTCAGGAGCAGAAGAACACATGAAGTGTTTTTACTCCCCTCCTGGCTAAGTCTGTGTGGCTAGAGGCAAATGCTTCATGAACAGGGGAAAGAAACTTTTCATTGAAGCTGTTATTAAAGGGATGGCTAGGTGATGCAGTGAACAGAACACCAGCCCTGGAGTCAGGAGTACCTGAGTTCAAATCCAGCCTCAGACACTTAACACTAAAACTAGCTGCGCAACCTTGAGCAAGTCACTTAACCCCAAATGCCCTGCCTTCCTCCTGCAAAAAAAAGCTTTTATTAAAAAGAGAATTCTTGCATTAGTATGTGACTGTTAGAGTTATGCATTTTGTTGGAAGGTCCATAACCAATGTCTAGATCATGAGAGAAACTCACAGATTTACTCTGCTAAAATGAAGAGAAAAACTGACATGGTACTGCTTTTAGAAAAGTGGTCATCAAAGGTAATCTACTGGGGTATAGGAAGAAAATATTAGAACTTTGATTTTTTTAATCCAAGAAAGAAAGAAATTAAGCTTTACTAATATTTAGTATGTGGAATGGCACTGGTACTCTCATTCAATCTACATCTCAGATGGTTACATGTGGTGATGTGCTAGAGCTGACTGGGAAGGTCTGATTGCTAAATTTTCAGTCTCAGCATTTATATTTTGAGTATCAGTAAATGCTAGAAATCAGGGTTTGATTTATTGTTTTGTTCGTAGTCTAGATTTAAGAAAGTGATAGAGCAAATGTTAATTCAGATTAAATTTAAAAGTATGTTGTATATACTTTTTTTTTGGTGGAGAACTGGTTATGAAACATTTACCAGCATACCCCCTATTTATGTTACATGTTATTCAAGATATCCTAAAAGATTAAGCATTCCACAATGTGGAAGTGTTGATGGTAGCAGCCTCACTTGTCCATTCACTTGAAGCATATTGCAATGCATTTCAGTTCATGTGAACCTGGTTGACAGATAATATTACTTAGTTTTCACTGTACTAATTCTCACAATGGACATACAGCTCTAAATGATTCTTGAAAAGCTGCTATGGATTAAGGATAGTAATTATGATAGGAGCACAAGCAAACAACAAAATGGCAGAGAAGCTGCTTTTCTTATTCTTGGTGTAAGTTCATCATCATTCATATTATGAGATTAAAAACAATGATGAGCCAATCAAATTTGACCAAAAAATGTATTCTCTAGCAGGTAACACCAATTCATTTGCATTCAAAGTTGAAGGATGATATTTTTCATTATAAAAATTCTAAGAAGCATACATCTTTGCACACATCATAAGAAGGCTCATAGCAATCACAAAGCAGCTACTATGAAATCATGGCATTAGTAGATTAATGAGTCCTACAACTGTGCGAGCTTTAGTTAAATGAAGTGTGACATCCTCCCCTCTCCAAAGTAGCATGTTCTTTCCATGCATAGGCATTTTTGACACAGGAATCAACTACAGTGCTGTGAATTTTTATGCTCTTACATTGTCTACCATCATGGTATCTTAAATGTTTCCAATGTAGGGAACAATGGTAGCATCAGGAAGCTGATTAAAGTGGAAGATTAGGAAAAGATTGAAGAGTTGTCCTCAAATGTTAGGGCTAATACTACTTGTATAAACTCAAATACTCCTAGATGCCTGGTTCTTTCAACTCTTGTCTGACTTTGGCCCCCATTTGCTAATTTTTCTTTTTGTAAATCAATGCTCCCAGATTGATGACCTGTATCTCTGGATTTGGGTCACCTTTTATGTCTCTGCCTGGTGACAAACAAAGCTGTCTGTGCTGCATATGGTCCTAGTCAAGACGGGGCTGCTCTGCCTGTTGAATCTTTAGCCTCTAGGCAGCAATGGCATCAAGATATGCAAGTGATTAAAGACAATCAACAGGGTTTCAGGGAAGAGCTGATCTGGGAAAACAGACTGTGGCACAGTCAAGATCAGAAAGGGGATGCCAGACATTTTTTCCAGTTGAACTAGAGTTTATTGGAATTTCAGATTTGATGGAAAGGGGAGTGTTTAAAGAGTTTGTAGTTAATTTCAAATCTGTGGGTAAACACTTGGATCAGTCAGGGCAATGGAAAGTAGTAACTACTGGCTGGATGAAGGATTGTCAAATTATTTCTCTAGACAGCCTTCTCTTATGGCATAATTTGTTAGCCAATACTCCCAATCCCTCTTCATTATCTTCCTTTGGTTGGAAATGGAACTAAACACTGCTATTTTTACAGTATGTTCTATGGGAGATTCTTAGTCAGAACTTAGAGGGCAAGGCCCAGGTCCCTTCTCCTTTATGTTTCCAGTATATCGGGTGGCTGGACTTACCTGTATGAAGTCACCTTTAGATTTCTGATCATGAAGATATCTTTCTTGCTAACAAGACACAGCAGCCTTGACTGAGCAAGATTTGTTCCTCCAGGATGATGTCATTTCCTCTTAATCATGCGTACAGAAATGCAGACATACTGTTATGAAGAAAGAAGGGAGAAATCTGCAAGGGCGTTTATGAGATTCTGATTTATCATGTTGGAGGCTGAATATCAGGTGTACTTGTAAATCAATGACTTCTAATTCTTAGAATCATAGAATGTCTGACAGACCCAGAAGTGGACTGAGAGCTCACCTAGTAGGCATTTTACATCTTGTAATTCAGGAATCTGAGAAGTTAAATGATTTGCCTAAAGTCACACAGCTTTAGTAAGTTGAAGAGCTAGGACCCAAATGTGGGGCCTTTGAATAGGAACATGGTACTCTTCTACTAGTCACACTGTCTCTGCTATGGGTCTATGTCTACTTTAGAAATAAGCTTCACTTCAAGTCCAATATGGCAGCCACACTTGGTCTTGGTCAGCCAGATCCTTGAAATATGTGGTTGCTTGTGGTTTTTATTAATATAGAGTCATGGGGACCACAAGTGATAAAATGCCACAATATCCAGAGAAATCAAATTTTAGATGACCCTAATAAATGCTTACTAGCTGACTGACAAGCTAGTCCCAAGGGCACTTGATTGATATATGGTTGGCATAAATAACATATTACTATTAATGTAGCATATCGCTATTATTGATACATAATCGGGGAGAGCAAACATGGTTACCTGAGTAAGGAGAGTTTGTATTGGATCTTGAAGGATGACAAGATTTGAAATGGAAGAGGGAAACAGGGAAAGAGCAGGTGGCAGTGGTAGAAGGCAAGGTAATCCTGAGTGTTCTTGGTGTGCATCTTGGAGAGGCAAAAAGAAATTGGAAACTGAAAGTAATGGAAATAAATGGAAGTGGAATATAAGTGGAAATAAAAGTAATGGAAATAAAGTGAAATAAAATGGAAATAAAAAACAAAGGTGAATAAGTATCGTATTTGGACACAACATAGCTGGTTGTGTCCTGGTTCTGACACAAACTAGTTGTATTACCTTAGGCAAGTTACTTAACTTCTTTTGGCCTCGGTTTCTTCATTTGTAAAAATTAGGAAATCACACTATGGTGCAATGGAAAGGACACTCGATTTTGGGTATGATAACCTGGTTTCAACTCCTGACTCTACCACTTACTTAACATCAGATAAATCACTTAACCTCAGTGAGGTTCCCTCAAATGCAAAATAAGCTGTCAAAGATGTAGAAAAGGAAAGGCCTTCAGAGGACATTTACATTTGAGGAAATTGTGGTTCAGGAGGGTCAATAGATTATATAGGCAGTAAGTAACTGAGTTGGGTGTGAACCCATCTCATCTGAGTCCAGAGCCAGTATCTTTCCACTGGACCAGATAATCTCAGGGGGCCCCATCTAGCTTTAAGTATATGATCTATGTTCTAATTAAAAAAAAATTTTTTTTTGCAGGGGGGAAGGCAGGGCAATTGGGGTTAAATGACTTGCCCAAGGTCACATGGCTAGTAAGTGTTAAGTGTCTGAGGTCAGATTTGAACTCAGGTCCTCCTGACTCCAGGGCCTGTACTCTATTCACTGCACCACCTCGCTGCCCTGATCTATATTCTAGATGGAGAATAATAGCCCTTCCGGTTTTGGAATTTGTGACTTCATTGTCTGTGCAGATAGTTGTAAAAGTTACAGGAGCATGTAGTTGCTACTGAGGACTTGTTTTTCCTGTTTCTCCTTGAATCCTAGATACTTTCATGGGTTCAACTGCCCCTCCCCCCCATACACTAGCAACTCTAACCCTAATTTCTGATCTATTTTTGATTTGGCTAGGCTAGCAAATCACTTAGGCTTTAGTTCAGTAGTAAAGAAGCACAGTTTACTTAACATTAAAAATATTGCGTTATCAAAGAAATGTACCATCGGCAGCTCTGTCAACACCTGTGACTTCAAGTAAACCACACTGTAGCCTCCTAAACACCCAGAGGTGGAAGGCTGTGAGCCTGACCTACTCTCTGCCCCACCCCAACTCTCCTATAGATCTATGTAGGAAGGGGAGACTAGGCAGTTGCTATTTTCACCTAAACCTGTTAATCTCTTGACACAGTGGGAAAAGGGAGATTTCTTAATCAGTTAATACCTCCTCTCCTGTCTTTATCTATCTATCTGTCTATCATCTATCTATCCATTTGTTTATCTATTCTTTTATCTTTTTATGCAAACATTTTAAAATCTTTTTCTTAGGACTTTTTAAGGAAGATGCTATTTGAATATGATGGACTTGGCTCAGTTATTAGGAAATGCCCAAGTCTCTGCCATAGCTTAGTCACCTTCAATGGAGTAGCAATTAGACATCTCAGAAACTCCTTTCTCCTTGGTTTCTCTTGTCTCCATCTTCCAGTTAGTCCTTCCATTTAGAAGGTTGAAGGCTACATCACATACACCAGCTGTACTTCCCTCCTTCACACCCACTCTGAAACTCAAAGGCCACATTCAAACTAACCCTGTCCATCAATTTGCCCTTTAGCCTTTTCTTCTAACCAACTCCATGTCTGTTAACTTTTCCTTATAGTATCCATTTTTATCCCTTTTCATTGTCTTAAATCCTATTTAATTACCTCATTCTTGGGCAACCTACATACATATTCTCTACCTCCAGCTGAATATGTTTCTTGATGGCAAGTATTGGTTTTGGTTTTGGTTTTTGTATTCCAGGACCACAGTGCCTTGCTTAGAATATTCTCCCTACTATGGAACAACCCAATTCTCCCTTCTAGACCATGCTCCCTTGCTTTTTACCGACTCCTTTCTTCTTCCCTAGAAGACACACAACACTAGAAATGTTAAAAACACCTGTTCTAAGCGGACTCTTCTGAGTCTACCCTTGACTTTCTTTTGGAGATCCAGCGCTTTCATTTTCATGATTTTTGCCAGAAACCTCTTTAAGGACAAATTAGGAATCTTTCTCTAGTGGTGGCTGTTGTTCTTTTGAAGGGAATAGACAAAAAAAGACTAAAGTCATCAAAATAATACAGCTTCCTGCTTGAGATATTACATCTCCTTGTGGTTGAGTCTTTTTTTATATTGTGTGCTTTGAGGAAACAAAAGTAGAGAATGTGAATGTCAGAGCCAGTGAGCTTTCGCCAGGTTGCCTTGCTCGGCAAACTAGTTTGCCTCCTTTCTCAAACAGGCCTGCCTCCCTCCGCAAACTGACTTGCCTCCCTAGTTGTACTTGTTTGTCTCCCTCATCAAACTGGCCTGCCTCTCAGCTCTTTGTAGGAAGAGGAGGCCACAGCTTTCAACCCAACGCTACCATGAGCCTCAGGGTGCTTCTGGTCTTCAGTTTCTTCCCTTCAGTTCAAGTAACAGGTAAAACATTTTGATTTGAATCCTGTGCATTTTTCTTTTAATGGCTTGTTCCGAGGCTTGATTTCTATTGAGTTTCAGGTAACACAGCCTTAGGAAATTTAAATAACCACTCCTAATCAGACATTGTTGATGAAAAGCTTTTTGATTGTTGGACTATGTGATGATTTTTGACCAAAATATTCTTGTCATAACTTTTCCAGTTAATTTAAATTAAAAAAATTTTTTTTAGAAAATTTACTTAACTTGTAGTAGGATTCCTATTCACCCTCTCCCCTTGACATTTGGAACTGAAGTTTACTCAAAGAAAATACTGCAAGGTAGAACTTATTTATAATTGCATTAGTGTTAAAAGAAATCGTGCAAATTCCCCAGATGATGTAGTTATTTGATACAAGTATAAATGTTTTCAATTTAAACTCCTTTTTAAAAACTACTTGTCTCCATTTATTACACTCCCAAAGTAGCTTTCTTCAACTAAAATTCCTCAGTTTTATTTGTTTTTCTCTAATACCTCCTTGAAAATACAGTGGAATCCTATTAGATCATGGTTCATAATTTTATGAATGCAGTTATAAGTCAATGTCAAATAATGTCTAACAAAACCCTGGAAGGTAGATTTGATTCTGTCCCCCACTACCAAAGTTAGAAGAGTTTAGTGGGCACATAGTGGGCTCTTAATAAAAGCCTATTGCCCTTCTCTTTCTATCCTACTCAATAACTGGACTAACATGGACTGAAAGTATAATCACTTTTTTTGTGGGGTTAAACATGGATATAAATAAACATAAAAATAAATTAAATAGCCCCTTTTAAAAAAAATATCCACTTATATCAAATGAGACAATAGCTGTAAAAAGCTCTTAGCACCGTGCTTAGCATAGAGCGGACACTATAGAAGTCTTTCTTACCTCCTCTTTCCCTTTCCCTTCACCCAGTTATTTGCTATACAGAGATTTGACTTCATATTTTCACCCTTCAAATAGCATTTCTTTGGGTTAATAGGGGGTTATAATTTTCTGTCTCATGCATGGGCAAATTCTAGCATTTGCACTCTTAGACATGACTACTTTTTGATGCACAGACATACAAAAATCACATGCCAAAATGTTGGGGTATGGGCCTAATCCTATGAACTCTGGGATCATGTGGAAAGTCCCTGCTCAAACAAAAAGCCCCGAAAACTAGTTGGTCAGAGTAGAGAGCATTGGATTGCACCTCAAGTCATTATTTGGGGAATCTTACATTGCTAATGGAGACCTCACAATGATCAATACTCTTTTCACTGTTGCAATTGGAGCTGTAAAAATCTAGTGTTCAGAATCAAATTTCTTCCTATGGGAATTTTCTTCCTAAGAAAAGAAAAGATGGTGAGGACTGGAAAAGAAGTCTTACCCTATCTTCACAATGTTTCAAATTGGTGTTTAGACACAATTTAAGTATCAGAAACACTACTTAAAATCAGCCGCCAGAAAATCTTAGAAAATTTAAATTTAAGGGTTCATTTTCTCATCACTGTCAGTGTAGGATGGTATCTAGAACACATGATTTAGGGTTGAGAAGAACAGAATTTGAATCTAGTCTCTGATACTTACTATATAACCTAAGAAATTAATGGTAATTCATATCTCTGAGTTTCAATATCCTCATATGTGGAACGGGCAGAATTGTGTCTACTTTATTAGGTTGTTGTGAACACGAAATGACATAGGTGAAGTGAATAGCAATTCTTAAAGAACTACATAAATGTGAGCGGTTACTATTATGTCTTCCTTTTAAAAGTTTACATTAGTGACAATTGTTAAAAAAACCTAACATTTGTGCCACGAGTCTTTCTTTTCTACCTCAGTATAATCAAAGTCTCTTGAATATTGGCATTTTTCCCCCAAAATATTAACCAGATACTCTTAAAAATTAAAACATGACTGTTAGTGATTGAATGGCTATTTAATATTGAATGGCAACCCATGTTTACATAGTGTTTTAATTTTACAAAGATGTGGCCATGAAACAGCAGAAACAAGTGACCTCAGAAATGTAAAGAATAAGAGAAACAAACTATATTCATCAGTAAATATATAATATACACCAAATTCACCCTAATCCAGTGGTACAAAGCCTCTTGCTACTTATCAGCTGCTCTCTACAAATAGATTTTTGAAGACATTCTTTGTGGACAAGACTTTACTTCTTCCCCAGGACTATCAGAAATAGCAGCTACACCAGCAAGAGGAATGACTATTTCTGTAGGAGTATAATATTTACATAGATAATGCTTGTCTGTCTATCTGTCTGTCCACCTATCTATCTGTCAATCTATCTATCTATCTATCTATCTATCTATCTATCTATCTATCTATCTACCTATCTATCTATCTGTCTATCTGTCTATCTGTCTGTCCACCTATCTATCTGTCCATCTATTTATCTGTCTATCTATCTGTCTGTCTATCTAGAGATAGGT
>CM053580.1:70462725-70521669 GCA_028627135.1 Pseudochirops cupreus | reverse complement strand
ATAGACTGTATATTATTGTCCCTCACTCTTGCCATGTGACCAATCTTTTTTGTTTGACCAGATATTTCTTTGATACATGGGATTCTTTATTCTGATTCTTCTTAGTGGTTTCTTATTTGCAAGATGGTGAAACCCACTCTCTCCTACCACGTGCCTCTCCAGTGTTCCTTGAGTACTTGTCACGGTCATTGTTTTGATCCTATTGCCAGTATTTATCACCTTGATTGTCATCATTTTAGATTATTACAGCATGAATCAAAGTCTTTGAAGCATCCAGGGAAGGTTTAATAACAATCTGTATAATTCTTCATTTTTCTTGAGATCCTTTGAAAGAATTTGTATTCCCTGGCAAGGAAAGTTTGGCTAATTCAAGTTCTGCACTTCTTCCTCACAAATTACTAAATTCCATTGTTAAAATTATCAACTGACTAGAGTCAGGTAATTATTTAACTTGTCCAGTTGGAAGTTAGCAGAGGAGATCTTGTAGAACTTGGAACACGAGAACTAACACTTAGAAAAGTATCAAGTTAGCAGATACATAAAGAGGCAATTGCACGTGATTGGTTACAGTAGCCTTTATATAGTCTGTGGTAAAGCGACAAGACTGTACTTGGAGGTCATTGTTGGCTGTATTTCAGTAATGCAGCTCTTTAACTTATAAGGCAATAAAAACACTGCTTGGTTTTTTTCTTCAGTGTTTACTTTCTCTCCAAACTCCAATAAATAAGCAATCAGAATGGCATTGTCTCCTCTATGAAGCCATATTACTCAAAATGGTTCTCTCTTTTTTAAAGGGCACACAAATTAGAAAATTATTTTCATTTAACCTAAAACAAATAGGGAAACAAGCTGGCTTAAAGGATTTTATTTTTGCTTTGCTACTGAGTAATGGCCTCTTCAGAGTCAGTAGCAATCCCTATGTAGAACTAATTCACCTAACACAGACCAGTCAGTGACTATGAGACTGTAGTTTGATGCCAAAAGGTTAAAATGAACAGCGAAAAATTCAGTCAATAGGTTGCTTTGTCTGAATGATATACATAATTTGGTTGAAATTTTTTTTGCTTTTTTTTTGAGGGGGGAAGGCAGGGAAATTGTGGTTAAGTGACTTGCCCAAGGTCACACAGCTAGTAAGTGTGTCAAGTGTCTGAGTCTGAATTTGAACTCAGGTCCTTCTGACTCAAGGCCCGGTGCTCTACTCATTGCACCACCTAGCTAGCCAGATATTTTTGCCATTTTATAGACATTGCCTGAAAAATTAAATTTATACCATAACACCACAAAATCACTAAGCATGTATTTCCTGTTTAAAAGAATAATTTTAAAAACATTCGTTCTTAAGGATTGTGGAATTAATATCAGAATTATAGATAGAACTATTTATTATGAAATAAGCATTAGAATAGGAGTGAATTTATGATCTGACTTTAATTTCTGTGACAATCATTTTATATGAACAAAAAAAGTCCCTAGTACCTTACCCTTGATCCATTCACTGATACACTGACAATTCACTTTTCTTTTTAGCATTTCTAGTTGGTTTCATGGGCACAGAAATATTATCATTATGAAGCTGTAATTGAGATTTATCATGCTGGATTTTTTGTTGTATATATAGATCAAGTTACTTTATATATGAGCTATAGATATATGTGGAGGAGTGAACCTATGATTTCAGTGGGGTAGGGACCTCCCACTGTTGAAACTCCTTTCACTAACACTGATTGTTAATATATTCGAACAGGTTGAGTAACTTACCTATGGCTACAGAATTAGTGTGAGTCAAATAGTACTTGTATGTGAGTCTCACTGACCCTAAGGCTGGTCCCCTATCTACTATGACATGTGGTGTCTTAGAGACACTATTATCCCTTCTTAATGTGACTTGCGAATGATCAAAAGTGGCAAGAAGAATATGTGATGATATTAGATTACTGAAAGGGTTTTTTGTTATTGACATCCCTTAGAAAAAATCCATTTTAAGACTATCATCTCCAATGTACCTGAATGAAAAAAGAGTTATTGATTTGATAGAAGAGAGACATGAAATTGTTAGAAGACTTAAATAATCCATTTTAGTCTTCCTTAGGACAAAAACTAAACTGAGCAAGCATAGTTGGTAATGTTTATGCTCAGGGATTGCCGTTATTCTTAGAGAAGGATATGGCACCCTTGTACTAGCTCCTATACATGCATCTGGATTTAAGAAAAATATACTCAATATTCTCTCTATCTTCCAACTTTTTAAACTCTTCTTGCTTTTTGTTTGGAGAATTTCCTTGTTCTTGATATTCTTTTAGAGAGCTACCTCTTTGGTTTGGTACACAAGGTACACATCCTTCCCCTATGATTTGAAAAAGCTGATGATAAATTAGTTTGAGGTCTTCTGTAATACTTCTTTGATACTTTGATGAATATGTGATCTCATTGATGTGAAGGCTCAGTCATACGCATCCATGGTTACTACTTACTGTTATGTCTTTGCTTAAGTGCTCCATAGAGGATCTATCCTTCATGTTGGTGGCCTTCCTCTAGGTCAGTGGTTCTCAACCTTTCTAATGCCATGACCCTTTAATAGTTGCATGTGGGCGTATCTGCATGTGAGCGGACCCCCTGGAGACAGATAGAGGAGGTTCCTAAGACCATCGGAAATATGTGTTTTCCGATGGTCTTAGGCAACCCCTGTGACCCCTGTGAAAGGGTCGTTTGACCCCAAAGGGGTCACGACCCACAGGTTGAGAATCATTGCTCTAGGTCATTAAACATTTCATGGATACTTCTGTAAAACCCTGGCTTTCATTCTAGGAACACAGAATTGTAGGATTTTAGAATTTCTTTTCTAACAATATAGCTGATCCTCTGATTACTACAACAATGAACGTTTCTGTTGCACTTTATATCTTACAAAACACTGTTGACAACCATGTTCTTATTAAACCTAGGCTTGTACTTGCCTGAATTCACACAGCTAATAAGTGACAGAGATAGGACTTGACCCCTAGGCATCTGATTTCAAGTTCAATATGTTTTCCACAGTATCACACTTGCATTCTAAGGTGCCAATTAACCATTAATCTTTTCTCTGGTCTTCATCTGATACCTTGGTAAGTCATATAATGTAGTACTCTACGAATTGACCCCATTTTCCATCTCAGGTACTCTTTAAGACAGCTATACCTGGAGTTAAGGTAAATGCAATTGAATCCCTGCATAGACAACAGTGGCTGGGAAGGGCAGATTCTCTTTTTCCTCATTCTTGAAGTTGTGAATACTCAGGATAACTACATCAGAGGTTGGTATGAGGAAACCATGGTGGGGAGGTGGGAGTGGGCTAGACTGATTATGTTTTGTATGACCTTAGATCTGATTTCTCTGGCCCTGATATTCTATTGCTTAGATCACATATACCTCCTAATTGGGTCTGCATATTGTAGCATGGGAATTTATATGTTCTCTTTTTTCTCTGTTGAATATATCAGCTATAAAGTGGTAGTGATTATCTATCTTTCTTCCTTCCTTCCTCCCTCACTTCTTCCTTCTCTTCCTCCTTCCTTCCTTCCTTCCTTCCATCTTTTTCTTTTCTTTTTTTCTTTCTTTCTTTCCTCCTTCATTCCTGTTAGAATTTTTTCCTACCTCATCATTCTCATCATCACTGTTGTCATCGACTTGATCATTATCCCAGGTTCATTAACTTACAGGCAAGTAGTGTTAGTGACTTCTTGATATAGACTTTGTCAAGAACCACTCACTTACTATACTCATTTACCACTCACTTACCAGGGTGTATTCATGATGGTAGAACAAATAGGCTCCCTCTCTTGAGCACTAACTTTACCTGGAGTTATACTGATTGCTTGGGCAACATCTTCTAATGTACTGATGGTATCAGTAGTTACAGTGTAGGGGTATAGTCAGCCATGTGTTGGTTCAATATGCAAGGTTAGCATAATTACAGGAATTGAATTTCCTTTATGAACCTCTACCTAATTATGATGTAGATTGCCTTGTATAGCTCTTTAGCTGCATGAGTAATGTTTTTCTTTTGTTCAGAAGGTAGAAGAATATGTTTTTTTCATTGTTGGGTCATACCTGCCTGATTAAGTGAAGGATCATCATTGTGACTGAATTGGACAGTTCTGAGTGGGATGACTATTTTCTTTCTTATTTCAATGTTGCTAGTGAGAGACAAAGGCACTTAATTCAACACCAGCATTTCCAATCTTAGGCAAGGAGGAGACAAAATGTCTGTGAGATCTATCCCTAGTGCCTGACTCCACATACTATAAGAGGAAAAGTAGGTAGCAGAGAAAGCTACTGTTACTCCAAAGATCCCAGTCACTCCTTACTTTGGCCACTTTCCCAAGTTAGCATAAGACCGATGAAGGGCTGCTATAGTACCAATAGGCTTCCAATGCCTCTTCACTTCAGTGCTATTCTTATTGTAGGCCTTATTTTCAATTTTCTGGGCTCAGTTCATGTGTTCCTTTGGATCATAGGTTAAGAGTTAGAAGGGATTGTGAAGGGTATTGAGGTGCACAAGGCACCAAGTTCCTTGCTCCCAGGGAAATTCCCTTGTGGCTTTCTCATTTATTGGAATAAGGAGAAAATGAAGATGAAAATGAAAAAGAAGGCAGAAGAAAAATAGGAAGAAGAAGAAAAAGAAGAAGTGGTGTATGCTCTACCTTTTCTAGAAATGTTTATTTTAGGACCAATGAATTGTAGAGTTTTAGGACTGGAAAGACCCTTAAAGATCATCCAGTATAACTCTCTTTATTTTGTTTTATTTTATTAGTTTGCGATGACTTCTTATCACTGCCATTTTTACATCTCAGAAATTTTCTGCTATATTCTGCCCTTCCCTCTTGCTCTACCTCCAACAAAGAAAAACAGTTCACCATAATCAACCAAACCTGAAAACATATGCTGCATTCCTCACTTGTCTTTAACCTCTTTATCCAAGGATTCTGTGCAGCAAAGGTCACTCGTGGAAATTACTCTGAGTTTAGCTTCCTTTCAGTATTGTTTTAATTTACTTTGTTGTGGTCATCATATTGTTTTCTTGGTTCTATTTTTGTTACTCTGCATCACTTCACACAAGTCTTCCTATGTTTGTCTGAATCCCTAACTTTTATCATTCTTATGGTTCAATGAGATTCATTATATTTTTCTTAGCCATTCCTCAATGATGGGCAACCATCACTGGGGAATGGCTTTTTGTTACTATAAAAATTATTGCCATGCATTTTTTGTTATATATGGACTTTTATTTCTGTCATTGACCTCTTTGAGGGTATATATCCAGTAGCATACTTCCATGATTCTAGCAATTAGGAAGTAATTTCAATTTTTTCCTGAAGATGTTGCCATAAAATGCTAAAGTTGTAATGATTGGGGCAGCTAGGTGGCACAGTGAATAGAGCACCAACCCTGGAGTCATTTGAACATGAGTTCAAATCTGACCTCAAACACTCAACACAAAAACTAGCCATGGTACCTTGGGCAAGTCACTTAACCCCAATTGCCCTCCAAAAAACAAAAACAAAAAAAGTTGTAATGATTTCCTGTAATTCTTTACTTCTAATGAATGAGTTCCCCTTACCTATCCAATGATATCTCTTTTTCTCCCTCCTACAAAATCCTTCTGCTCCAAGCAAGCCAATCCCCAATCTCTCCCACACATAGACCATGATCATCTTTTCTAGCATTGTCCTTCATTTGTCATTCTCTCTACTTTCATTTCTACTTATCCTTCAAGACTCGGGAGAGTCCAAGGGTTCTTAGCATATTTTTGTGTCACAGACCCCTTTGGCAATTTGATGAAGACTATGGGACCTTCTTAGATTTAAATGCATACAATTACATACATAGGATGACAAAGGGAGCCAATTATAGTGAAATACAGCTGTCAAATAAAACAAACACAAATTCGTGGACCCCAGATTAAGAAACCCTGGTATAGGCTTATAGAATCTAAGATCTGGGAAAACCCATTAGTACAATATGCTATACAACAATTCCTGGTACAAGAGTCCTGACAAGTGATCACTCAGATTCTGCTTGAAGAGCTCCCACCCAAGACAGATCATTGTATTGTGTGAACGGCTCTAATTGTCAGGAATTTTATTATTATTATTACTATTTTGAGCCAAAATCTATCTTTCTGCCTCTTTCACTCACTGCTCCAAGTCCTGCCCTCTGGGGCCATACAGAGCTGGTCATCACATGATCAACCTTTAGATATTTGAAGATAATTATGTGAATCATAAGTACGGCCTGGAGAACTTTTCTTTCTTTTAAAAAAAAATTTGTTTATTTACTTTTAGTTTTCCACATTCAGTTCCACAATCCCTTGAGTTTCAAATTTTCTCCCCTTCCCTTTCTTCTCCCTTCCCCCGCATAGTGGGATGCAATCAAATATAGGATCTCCAAATACCTTCACATTAAACATTAGTCAGGTTGTAAAGAAGGATTATAACCAATGGAGTGAACAGTGAGAAAGAGGAAACAAAACAAGAAAAAGAGAGAGCAAGTAGTTTGCTTCAATCTGCATTCAGACTCCGTAGTTCTTTCTCTGGATGTGGATATCCCATTCCATCATGAGTGTTTTGGAGTTGTCTTATAACTTTGCATTGCTGAGAGGAGCCCAGTCTATCAAAGTTGGTCATCACACATACAACGTGTCTGTAATTGTGTACAAAGTTCTCCTGGTTCTGCTCCTGGAGAACTTTTCCAGAAAGACATTCCCAATTCCTTCAACTGATGATTCTGTGATTTGGTTTTATTTCTCTTAACCATCTTATTTACCCTTTTCTGGACCTCCTACAGTTTGTCAAGTTCTTCTTAATACATGGCACTCAGAAATGAAAACAATTTTCCAGATGTGGAAAATTGTAGCAGGACTCCCTTAGTCTGGACACCATGTTCTTGTTATTCACTTTAGGATCATACTGTTTTAAATGTCTTGTCACATTATTGACTCATATTGAATTTAAAGTCTGCTAAAAACTCCTCCCTCCACCTTAAAAAAAAACAAAACCAACAAACAATGTTTAGTCACATCTCTTCCATCTTGTGCTTATGAAGTTGGTTTTTGTTGTTGTTGTTGTTACCAAAAGTGTAGTAATTGACACTTAAAGTTGAAAGGTTTATGAGATTCAGCTCCTGGATCCTGGTTCTGCCATCTAATATCTTAGCTTCATGTCATCGCCAAACTTGTTAAGCATTTCATCATTTCCTTCAAACTGTGTAAAAATTTGATGAAACATTGAATAGAATGTGGATGAGAACAGAACCTGTAGTATTCTATTAGAGAGTTCTCTCTTGCTTGACATTGATCTATTTATCTTTTGATAAATAGATCTATTATCTATTGATCTTTTTGGAGGGGGGAAGGCAAGGCAATTGGAGTTAAGTGACTTGCTCAAGGTCACACAGCTAGTAAGTATCAAGTGTCTGAGGCTGAATTTGAACTCAGTTCCTCCTAACTCCAGGGCCCATGCTCTAATCACTTTGTCACCTAGCAGCACCCCCTGCCTTTTTTTTTTTTTTTTTTTTACCATTTTGAGCACATCTTATACACATTCTCTCATTTGGTCCTCACAACAACCCTGTGAGATAGGTACTCTAGGCATTCTTTTTTACAGATGTGGAACCTGAGTCAGGGAAATTAAGTAACTTGCACATAGTCATTCAGTTAGAGAGTGTTTGAGTTAGGAATTGTACCTGTTCTACTTCACCAATAGCACTTAAACAAGTCTCGTTCAATATTGGCAGTGGTCAGCTGTTACATAGATTAACTACCAGTTTTTAGGTGGTTCTGAATTCAACTGGTTCTAGATCTGAGTCATCATTCAATATATATTTCTCCATCTTGTCCAACTCAGCAAGAGCAATACAACAAATATTTGTCGCATGCTGAGTCTTTAAAAGGTGCTGTTCTATGTACTGAAGTTACAAAGACAAAAAGGAACTACTCCTGCTTTCAGGGAGCTCACATTCTGCTGGGTGGATATACAACACATATACAAATAAGCAGATAAAAGGTAATTTGAGAAAGAAGAGAGTGCTAGCAACAAGACGGGCCAAAGAAAGGAAGGCCAAGGAAGGTGACTTAGTGGATAGAGTGCTGGTCTTGGAGTCAGGAAGGCCCAAGTTCAAGACCTACCTCATACATTTAATAACTGTGTCATCCTGGCCAAGAACCTTAACCTCTCCAACTCTGGTTTCTTATCTTGTCTCATTAAAATGAAAAGAGATTGGAGTCAATGACTTCTCAGGTCATTTTCAGCTCTAAATCCATAATGCTATGGAAGCCTTAATATGGCTTCCCTTCCACAAGGCAAACATTGTCAAAGGCTTTGCTAAAATCCAGGCTTACAATGTCAAGGACATTTCTCCTACCTGTCAGCCTAGTAATGTTGGAAAAAAAGGAAATGAGGTTGGTCTGGCGCATTTGTTCTGGATAAACTCTTGTTGCCTCTTAGTGATCACTCTCTTCCTTTCTGTATATTTTATTAAGGTCTGCACATCTTTTCTAGCACCCAGTACTTCTCTTTTCTCTCAACTCCTAATGGATTTATTTGCACAGTTTAATATTTTAATTGATTAACATGAGGGTTCCTCAAAAACATTGTATTTCATCTAACAAAGTATTCATTTGGTTATGACCATTTAGTGTAGTTAGATGGTACAGTGAATAAAGTGCTGGGCTTGGAGTTAGGAAGAATTGAGTTCAAATTTGGTTATAGCTCTGTGACCTTGGGCAAGCCACTTAATCTCTGCCTCAGTTTCCTCATCTGTAAAATGGGGGTAATAATAGCAGCCGCCTCCTGGGGCTGCTATGAGGATGATCAAATGAGATAATAGTTGCACAGCTCTTAGCACAGTGCCTGGCACACGTAAGCACTATGTAAATATTGTTTATTATTATATACAATAAAATATTATTTGCTCAGCATATTGCTAAGGACTATGGAAGGTGTACAAAAAAGAGAACATGTAATCATAATAACATTGTATATAAATGATCTCATTTGAGAATCACAACAGCCTTGTGAAGTATTTATAGGTTTTACTATCCCATTTTTCACATGAGAAAACTGAGGCTTAAGGAGGCTAAGTGGTTTGCCCACCCCACACAACTAGTAAGAATCAAAGCCTAGGACTAAACCTAGTCCTACCTATGAGTCTAGCATTCTATTTGTGATGCCAAGTTGTCTCAAAGTGATAGCTGCTTCTTTCAAAGGTCTTACAATTTCATTCCTGACATAGGGCATACATGCAGTTAACAGTTGAAATGTTTTCTTGGCAAAGATACCAGAGTCATTTGCCATTTCCTTTTCCAGCTCATTTTTCAGATGAGGAAACAGAGGCAAACAGGGTTAGATGACTTGCTTAGGATCACATGACTAGTAAGTGTTTGAGGTTGGATTTGAACTTAAGAAGATGAGTCTTCCTGATTTCAGGGTTGGGACTCTATGTACTGAACCACCTAGCTGTCAGAATAACATTATAAGGTAGTATATGATTGAGTAACAAAGTTGGTGGTTTAGACCCTAAATGCCATAGCAGTTTAAAGAAAGGAGAGATGAACATGAGTCATAGTGTTCTGGTTTGGAGGTGCTCAGACAAACAGAATCTCGACATAGGATTTAGGTAGTTATAAAAGAAAGATGTCTAGAAACAGCATGAGCACAGAAATGAGGGGGAGAATAAAACTAATGTGCTCTTGACATAGGGAGGAGCCAGATTGGATGGAGTAGAGAACAAGATATATTTTTGGAATGGTGAGTTTTGTGTTGGTGAGTATTTGGAGATATGGTTGGACATAGATTTGTAAGTCAAAGTGCAAGGTCAGATTATGGAGGGCTTTGGATACCTGTCTGAGAAGGCCATACTTAATTCTGTAAGCAATGAGAACCCAATGAAAGTTTTTGAGCATCAGTGTGACACATTGGAACTGGTCCTTTAGGAAGATTAGTTGTGACAATGTGCTACAAAATGGACTCATGGGGAAGGATATTGGATACAGGGATACCATTTAGTCAACTACTATAAAAATCCAGATGTGAAATAGTAGTAAGAATATTGTGCTTTAAGGTTCATAAAATGCTTTTGTTACAATAAACCTGTATAGAATTTAGCTCAAGTATTATTATCTTTAATCTATAGATGAGGAGTTAGGTAGAAAGACAATAAGTGACTTTCTTATAGTTACAGGAAGTGTGGGAGCTGGGACTCAAACCTAACTCTACTGATCCCTAGTCCTTCACAATATTGCTTCCTCTAGTTGATTAGGGCTAAGATGGTAGACACGGGAATGAAAAGGTAGATATAATAGGACTTGATGGGGAAAGAGAGAGAGGCATCAAAGATGGCTTCTGGGTTTTCAGTGGGTCATATTATTGGTAGGCAGTGATTTGAGAAGCAAATGAGATGTAGAATTTGAAGGGATGAAAAGACGCCCTACTGGAAATGTTGACAGCCTGGAATCCAAATCTAATTGTAGATTTGGGAGCCATCTGTGTAGAAGTGATTGTAGCAGTCAGGGGATCAGATTAAAAATCTCCAGAGAATGTGAGGAGGTAAGTGGGATCTGAAGCCTGAACTTTGAGAAGCAGCTATAATCCAGGGTAGGGCTGAGGAGGAGTCAGTGAAAGAAACAGAAAAGATATGACCGAAAGGGAAGAGGAGAATAATTATAGGGTATTATCACCAAAGCCAAGAGAGGAAAGTTTCAAAAAGAAAAGAGCAGCCAGGGAGGGCGCAGAAGGAGAGGATTAGCTTTAGAGAAGGTAGAGAGTTCTTCCTCTGAGACTCTTGGGAAAGAGAAAGGGAGAGTTGTAGAGGCAGATATATAGAGACAAAGGGAGCTGACGGAGTTTATTATGGTTGACCTGAGGGCAAAGGAGTTGCATGAGAAAAAAAAATCCTCTGCTTTATGGCTGAGGAAACAGGTCACAGCAGGTCAGTTTGCAGAACTTAATTACAGTAAATCAAAAGCTATGAGCATATTAGGTTCATAAAATATGCTTCATCAAAACATACAATAGGGCTCAGAAGTCCCTCTGCTGAAAGAATTATTATTGTGTGTGTGTGTGTGTGTGTGTGTGTGTGTGTGTGTGTGTTGGAGTTTAAGCCTTGGGAGTCCACTCTTTGGACTATAAATTGCATATATCACAAGCAGAACTTACTCTTTGGGAGGGGTTCATTGGAGTTTGGCATTTGTACCCTTTGGGGGCTATTTCATAGGATCATTTGATCAGAGTCCTAGAGCAGGAGGGATGCTCATCTAGTGCCACCCCCTAATTTTACAGATGGGGAAACTGAGGCCCAGGAAGATCAAATGATTTATCCATGGTAGGAAGTATATTTCAACACATCAATATAATCTCTGTCATATTTTCTTGCTTTATTTGCCTGCCTGTCCTTTAGGGGAGCTAAGAAAAATTGCATACCTGATAATTAAACGGGGTCATGAAAAGTCAGACACGACTGCATAACAACAGGCACATATTAAGCAATTGCTAAGTACTGGGGATACAAATGCAAGCAAAAGGAAAGATGTCCCCTGTCCTCAAGGAGCTTATATTCTAAAGGCGGAAGACAACATACAAAAGGGAGTTGAAAAGGCAAATAAGGAAAGGTCAGGGTGTTGAAGAAAGGAAGAACTTAGGGAAGAGCTGAATACAGTTCTTTACATGTAGTGCATCAAGGGCAGAGTATGGTGGAACTATCACTTGTTTTGGATATTATGCATCTACTAATGCAGGCTGAGATTATATTAGGTTTTTTTTGGCTGCTGTGTCACACTACTGACTCATTGACTTTGTAGCCCGCTAAAACCTATATTTTATATAAATATACACATAGATACATATGTGTATTTTTAAAATTTTGAACTGTTGTCTAGCTAGGTCTCTCCCATCCTTTTCCAGTTTTGTGACTTATCACCAATGTGACTTTGGGTAACTCGCTCTCTGGGCCTCAGTTGCCTCATTTATAAATTGAGGTTAGACCAAATGGCCTTTAAATCTATAAACCTCTTAAAAGGACAGAGATGAAAAGAATGATGCTATGAGCGCCCCAAAAGATCTGGGCAAGTGTAGTGCCAATGCAATATTTACAGTGCCCATGATCATGATAAAGACCATGACTATAAGTATTGCATGATGTTCAATCACAAAATATGCCAAACTCTCCAGATAGAGGATAGAAGTGAAGCATTTATTTAGACACCAGAAAACCCAATCCCCAAACCAGTAAGCTGATTCTATCATAGTACCAAAGATATTCAGAAGCCATAATAACACTGAGAGCCATGCCATCCTTCAGGCTTCCCACAAACCAATACAAGATCAATATTATTCACAAACTTCTCTATCTCCTTGCCTGAGTTTCTCTGTCCCCCACCATCTGGCTAGTTCTTACTCTCAGCTTCCTGTGGGCTCTGCTTCCCTTCAGTAAACTCCTCCCACCACAAGCTCCATGTGACTACGTTCAGCCTATCGGGGGCAGAGTTTACTTTCAAAGCAAGGGAGGTCTTCAAACTCTTCCCTAGGTCTATTAAGGGGCAGGGAAGATTTTTGAATTCCCATTCTCATTACAGCAAGCTATAAAGATGTGCCAAGTCTAAAGAGATAACATTTAGGGTAATAATATGATCACAGATCCAGAGGCCATAAAGCTCAACTCCTTTGTTTTACAGATGAGGAAACTAAAACTCAAGAAATTTGTTCTTGCTCATAAAGAATATCAGTAGACCGACAATGTCAGTGGTGGGATAAATATAAACTCTTGTTGTTTAGTCATTTTCTTTTCAGTCATTTCTGACTCTTCATGACCCCATTTGGGGTTTTCTTGGCAAAGATACTGGAGTGGTTTTACCATTTCCTTCTCCAGATCATTTTACAGGTGAGGAAACTGAGGCAAACAGGGTTAAGTGACTTGCCCAGAGTCATACTGCTAGTAAGTAACTGAGACCAGATTTGAACTCAAGTCTTTACTCTAGGCTTGGCGCTTTATCTACTGAGCCATCTAGCTGCCCCTAAAGTCTTACATGAAAGTTAAAATAATCAAGTACACAAGAACAGGATTGTAGAGATATGATTAGTCAACATTTAACATGAAAAATTCTTGGGGGTTTTGGTGGACTTGTAAGTCGAAGTTAGCCCAGTGACATGGTGGCTAAGGCAATCACTGGATCATGGATTTGGAGCTGGCTGGAAGATTCCTTAGAAATCATGTAGTTTTAACCCCTCCTTTAGAAGATAAGGAAAGAGAGCCCCATTGAGATTGAGGGACTTGCCCAAAGGCACACTGGTAAAAAGTCACAAAGCTAGGATTTTAGCCCATATCCTTGGACTACAAATCAAGTGCTCTTTCCACCATGTCATAGCACTCCTCAATTTTTTTTTTTTTTGCTGGAAACCACATGACCACTTAATTGGAGCTGCATTTCTTTTTTCACATCACCCTTTGAACAGGCTCAATAGAGAGTTGCATTTTCTCAATGACAAGTACAAGGATAATAAAAGTAATAGAATGTCTCTAAGCTTTCTGTCTTTGTCTATTTTGGTATCAATAGCTCACATTTATCATATTATCATCATATGATAAATGGAAATGGAAAAGAATTTTAAAATCATCTAATTCAACCCCCTAATTTTAAAGTTGAGGAAAGTGAAACTGAAAGTAGATAAATTATTTACCCAAGGTCATACAGATTGGGCTTTGATGTTTACATCATGTTATGGAATGTGCCCTCTCCTCCCTCAAATTGTATTGTACTCATTTATCTGTGTAATTATTGCATTTCACTAGTAGAATGGAAATTGCATGAGGATATTGTTGCCTACTTGAATTGAATGAGGGTCAGATTAAGTCACGTCAAAAAATACTTACCATGATGCCAGTGAATGTGTCAGTGATGGGATAAGTATAAACTCTCATACATGGGCTAAAATAGGTAACTGCACAACAATAGGATGGGGGAGTCATGGATGGTCAAAGAAAGAATGAAAAACAGTCCCTGCCCTCGAAAGAGCTTACATTCCAAATGAGGGAAAGATTGCTGAAATGGACAAATGGCTGTTTGAGTCTCAGTTTTATTATCTGTAATAATGCTTATAGTACTGTATCAAAAAGAAGTGTTATAAAGATCAAATGAGTTAATGTATATAAAATAATCTGCAAATGTTAGCCATATTTAAGATTCATGGTCCTTAATGATTTGGATACTTTATGACCTTTCTCTTTTAAACCTGCATATATAGTGGGTAGTCACAAGAATGGGCTGGTCAGAGATATGGGCAGATACTATCTTGGATTTCGACATTTTTTATTTTTGTATTTCAACACGTATATCAGTCTGCAGATGAAACCATGAAATATTCTATAGATGCTAGCTACTACTACAACAGTAACAATTATTATTGTTACCAAAGTATATATGCCAGAAAGTAAAAAAGAAGGCAAAACGTCCTTGTATCATATGCTTAGGGTAGACCAAATGACAGTCCTAGAGGTGGAGCGATTTGGGTTAAAGGAATCTTCCTAGCACCGTGCACATAGAAGGTCTTCAATGAACAGCTATATTTTTTGTTTGTGTTGATGGATTTTTGAAACAAAATAATATTTTAGGTACATACAAAATTAAAGATAAGTAAATCTGAAAAAAGTTTTAGTCTTTGAGACATTCCAGAAGAATGTGGAAAAAGAAATTCTCTAAAAGTATGTGCAGGACGGAGGGAGAGAACAGGGTAACTTAGTTACCTTGGGCCATCAGGCGCATATATAATGTGTTTAGGACAACTGTTTCTTGCAAAAAGAGGCAATTCAAGGTAGAGGGCTTTAGTGAAACCAAGTGGGTCTGGATGGCAGTTCAGATCATAGGCAGAACATATTAGAATTTGCAGTCTCTGATGCTCAAAAGGTGGACCAAAGGGCTTTAGTGGTGACTGGTAATGAATTCAGGGCAGGGCTTTACATAGTAGACTGGGCAAATCCCCATAATGCTGGACCCTAGAGCAAGTGTCTGGATGAGACAAGCCACTTGTGCTTCCCTTTTTCATCCCTTAATGGCACAGAGCATGTAACTCTTTCTAAAAGTCAGTGGGCAAAACACCTATTTGCTCTCTGGAGTGGCTGAACCCTGCATGGATACTGAAAAGCAGTGTTAAAGAGTATCAGGGCATAGAGGCAAAATTAAACCTAGGAGATTACAATAACATAATTGAGCTTATCTTTGGTCAAGAGGGAGGTTTATTACTGTGACAGACTCTGCAATATTTTTATACCACGTGTGAGAAAACTTACAAGAAGAGAAAGTTTTTGTTTTCTTCTGGTTCTCATATAATATGTTTAATTTTGGAAAGAAATAATTTTAATTTCTAAAGTCAAAGAGAGAATTGAAACCAGTATATGTGTGTGAACCTAGTTTGTACTGATCAATTTCTGAAGTCAAATTAATTTTCTTTCTGCATATTTATTGGATTCTTCTTGATGGTCCTTAATTTTGTATTACATAATCAAAGCCACAGGAATACTTACATAGTGCTTGGGGACTCATTAAACTTGTTTTAATGCCTTCTGGGGTATGCAATCCTTGGGAGAAAGCATGCAAGTCCCCAGGCATTTCTTTGCTGTGCTATTTTATCTCTCTGTGGAACTATCAGAAGAAAGAGGAAGAATACAATATATATTTTAAAAGAGAAAATCCTTTTTTTAAATTAATAAGTATAATGCATTTATTTCCTTAGATTTCCCCACCCTCTACTCCAGTCTTTTATGGGACAGTCAGGTAAAGCTTAGACTGGAAAGTAACTTTGTATAGTTAACTAATAGTTAAGCAGACAATTCAATTCAATTTAATTAAAAAACATTTATTAAGCATTTAACATCTGAAAACCCTTGTATTAGGTGCACAGTTCTTGCTGCCAAGGAGTTTACCTTCTTCTCTGGGAACACAGGAACACACGAGTGAGTAAATACAAAGAAATTTGGAAGGGTAGTAACCTGCATGGTGGGCAGGACTTTAACCTTGCCATTTCTGACACTGAGATAAGGTGGGGGCAGAAGGAAGAGGAGGAGGCAAGAGAAAGTAAGTCTCCAAAAGTGGTTTTTTAAAGACTTGGGAACCAAAGAAAAATAACTTTGGGGGAGAGAGGGGAAGAAAGGGAATCAGGAACTTGAGCCTTGAAAGGAGCTAGAGATTCTAAGAGATAGGAATGAGGAGGGAGACTATTCCAAGCATGAGTGACAGGATGTACAAAAGCTCAAAGGGAGGAGATATAATGTGTACAGGGAACAACAAGTAGGTCTGTTTGATTAAGATGTAGAATGCATGTGGGAGACTTACGTGAAGCAAATCTGGAAAGATGGCTTAAAACTAGATTGTGAAAGACTTTCGCTGCCAATCAGAGACATTTAAATTTTAACTTAGAGGCGAAAGAGAGCCACAAAGCTTCTTAAGCAGGAGAGAGACATCATCAGATCTGTGCTTTATGAATATTAATTCGGTAGCTTTTCGGAGGAGGAGGGATTGGTAAGGGCAGAGGCTGGAAAGAGAAGTCCATTGCAATAGTCCACAATTATATTGCTTATCTTGACCATGTTAGAGTTGAATGATAGGGCAAATTACTTCTGCATGTGAAATAATTTTTTTCGGCTTTCTTTTTGGAGGGGGGCGGGCAGGGCAATTGGGGTTAAGTGACTTGCTCAAGGTCACATGGCTAGTAAGTGTTAAGTGTCTGAGGCTGGATTTGAACTCAGGTCCTCCTGACTCCAGGGATGGTGCTCTATTTACCGCGCCACCTAGCCACCCCATATGAAATAATTTTTACAGGTCGTTCATGTGGATATCTCTTTCTAGAAGGGAAATATCTTTTGGGTCAAAAAAAAATCTCTAAATTAAGGAGCTCAGATTTTTTTCTAATAAGAGAGCTATATGAGCTCACCTCATTGAGCATGCAAAACCACACTGTGGGCAGCTAGTACTTAGAAATAGTTTCCTTGTTCAGGCATGACTTAAAATTATTTCCTTTGGTTGTAAAATACTAAAATGGAGGAAGCTCTTCTGTCTCTGCTGCTAACCAAATGTGTATTCTTGGATCAGTCCTTTTTCTGTACCTCAGTTTTCTTATTTTTAAAAGGAGGAAGTGGGTTGGATGAGCTAGCTCTAAAGTCTCTTCAAGTTCAAAAAGTTTGATTCTTTGAGTCTATGCAGGGTTGGTCTTGGTAACATAGTGAATTAAAACCCAATCCCCACCACTAGACTCTCTTTCACCTTTTATTTCTCTGGAGGATCCTTCCATTCTTTCTATTTTCAGGTACTTCTTGTCCCACTACCCATTAAAATATTTGGGAAGGAACTAGGTGTCAATTACTTAGATATTAAGTGTGACTTTCAAAGTTCTATTCCTATCTCTACCTGCCCCTAGCCAGTTATGTAGTCTTAGGCATGTCCAGTCATCACTCTTCATTTTCCTTGCCTTTGCTTTATAAGCAAAGATAATAACATTTTTCCTGCCTCCCTCATAGGCTTGTAGTAAGGTTGAAATGAAATCACGGATATGAAAGTGGTTTGTAAATCGTAAAACTATTTGCTCTGAGCATGGTACAGAGGGAAATGTGCTGAATATCAATGCACTGGACCTGAGTTCAAGTCCTGACTCTTCCACTTGGTGATTTTGAGAGACTGGGCAAGTTACTTAAATTCTCTGAACCTCAGAGTCTTCATTTATACAATGAATGGACTAGATGAATGATGAGGTCCCTTCCAGCTCTCCATCCGTGTTCTTATAATGAACAGAGGTAAAGTATCATCATTTTCCCAATATAAGTCAATGTACTACCTTTGCAAGAGATATCTATAGTTCAAGTCTTTGTCCCCTAGAGACAAAGGGATTTGTCTCCCTTCAAAGGAGTTTTAAGCATCACCTGAGTTTGAAGGGAAGATAACTTTTTGGGGTAGGGACCCTTTCATTGATCCCCCTCAATTGTGCCATACAAGAGATGTTTTATTCTGGTCATGAATGTGGCTGGACTAGCTAGTAGACACAGAGATTAGACCATTGGAAATGAATTCTCATGTTCTCAAGTGAACAATTTCCACAAGGGAGAATAGACAGTCCTCAGTTTGGTTGGAGATGGACTATGGATTTGCTGATTATTTGTGGCAAATAGCTAAGCTTGCATTAGCTAGCTGTTAAGAAGATGATAAGTAGTTTTTCATCTTTCTTACTTTTGCAGCCAAACAGAAGTTTGAAGGAAAAGAAATTTGAAGTTCCTTCTTCCCTTCTCCATGCATTGGTTCAGATGCCATTTAAAAACAAAATAATAAACATGGTACCCCAACCATCAGTGAAATAAGTCAGAAAGAGAAAATACCAGGCAAGCTAGTCATTTGACATCAATTAGCTTTTAAAAATTGGTTGGTTGACTAAATCTTCCATTTTGTAATATGTTGATTTAGTATGATGGAGACATAGGCTTAATTATTTCTGCCTTCCCTTCTGGGAAAGGATGAATCAGACAGAGAAGACACTTAAAGAGGAGGAGGGTAGGCTTGACACCAGCAGATTAATCTGAGAGGTGATGCTTTCCGTTTCCAGCATTAAGGGGGAAGCAGAAAGAAATTGACTAAATAGGAAAGTTAAACAATTTTATTTTATTTGAAACATTATGAATTCCTGAAACTTAATGCAATCTGAGATTCACATATAAGCAATAAAGAGCATATGAAAAAAATCACAAAATCACAGAATTTGAAAGTTGGAAGAAAGTTCGGTGGCCAACTAGTCCAACAGGAAAACAACCTCAAGTATAACATATGCAGCAAGTGGTGCAGTTTCTGCTTAAGGACCAAGAAGGGAGAACCCATCACCTCCTGGGGTAGTACTTTTGGATAGTTCTAATCAGGAGGAGGATAATAAGCATTTATTAAGCACCTACTATATACCTATAAAAGAAAAGGAAAAAAGGTTAGTCTTGCATGACCTCTTCTTGATGAAGCTGTATAGGTTCTCTCTAATCACAATTTCCCTTCCTAGTTGTTTATCAACCTTCTCTTTCATGATCTATTCTGGGATTTTCCAAGAATAGGAGTCAATCATTTTGGTGTAAAGTTTGCAATTCTATTCCTGCTTCTCTTAAAAAAATTTGGGAACTGACACTTCTCTTGTCTTATAATACATCACCCATTTCCCATGTTCTTTCAAATATCACTGACAGGGGATCAACAATCACATCTGCCAGTTCTTTGACTACTCAAGGATGTATGTAGTTCATCTGGACCAGATGTCGTTCATCAGGAGCAGCTAAATGCTCTCTTACTGCCTCCTTCCTTATTTTGGTAACCAAGATAACTCTAATTCTCTGTCAGTCATTTTATTCTAGCATTTCTAGTGATCATTCTTCTTTGCAGAGAAAATAGAAAAACAGAGAAAACAGAAAAGCAGAGAAGGGTCGCTAAGGGAAGGCCACAGGGTCTGAGCCCCTGCTCTCCAGTGGCTAGGACTTAACTTAGCAGTTTTTGAGCAGCAAATTGAGCAGTTTTGTTCTCTCTGTCTCCCTCTCCCCCCACCTCTCTCCCTCTCCCTCACTCCCTCACTTCCTCCCTCCCTTCCCCTCCCACACTCTCTCTTTTTCTTTCTCTCTCTCCTTCTTTCCTTTCTTCTCCCTCCCTCTTTCTCTCTCATCCTCATGCCTTGCCTCTTCACCACTCAGATAGCCATCATGTTGGTTCAGGTCCCTCTCATTTCTCTCTTAGTCTATCATAATAACCTTCTAACTGATCTTTTCTCTCCATTTTCTCACCTCTTAAGCACAGGTCTAATTATGTTATTTGCCTGCTCAAAAAGCTCCAATAGCTCCCTATTGTCTCTGAGAAAACAAACATGCAAAGTTTTCTCTTTGATATTTAAAAAGCATCTTACAATCTGGCTCCAGCTCATCTTCCCAGGCTTCTTGTACATTATTCTCCTTCATGTACCCTTTACTCTAGCCAAATTGTTGTGTTTGCTGCATATACCATGCAGCATCTCTCATCTCCATGTTTCAGCATAGGTTGTTTCTCATGCTTGAAATGTGTTCTCCACCTCCATCTCTTATAATCTCAATTTCCTTTAAGGCTCAGCTAAAGTATCACTTCCTGTACTCTGTTCCTTCCCTAACCTAGTTGTTAGTCCTATCTTCTCCCCAAATTACTTTTTATTTATTTAACTTCATACAAAACTTCATACACACATTTTCCCGGATGGAATGTAAGTACCTTGAGGGCAGGGACTCTCATTTTTGTTTTTTAAAAACAGATGGCAGATGTGATTGTTGACCCACTTTCAGTGATATTTAAAAGAATATGGGAAATAGGTGATGTATTATAAGACAAGAGAAGTGCCAGTTCTCACTTAAAAAATCTAGAGACTAGCAATGTGTCTCATGTATATTGTGCTTGACAAATGCTTGTTGGATAAATGAATGAATAAATGAATTAAAATTGGATTTGAAAGGGGACAGTACAAACAAAGACGTGTAGTTGGGATGCTCATATTATGTTTATGCTATGGTACATAGAGATTTTTGGATAAAGTGGGGAGTACGTGAAAGGAAGTAAGGGAAGAGCAGACCGGGAAAGTCAGATTGTGGAAACACTCGAGTGTCAGATTCAGAAGTTTGGAATTTATCCCAAAGGAAATGAGTAGACATTGAAATTTTGGATTGGATTTCTATCCAATCATCCCACCTCGGCACCACCTCATCATGCCCAAAGAAACACAAATTACACCACTCCCAAATATTTATCTTCAGAGCATAAGTTAGCTTCTGGAAAGTTTGGATTTTGCCTGGTTTTTCAATAGCAAAAAGTAGGAAGGAAAAAGTAATTTTTTTCAACCCCTCTCTTTTAATGAAAGTATCAAAAAAGTCTATAAAACAAACTACTCTTCCTTTTGTTTTTTTCTGAAATTCAAGTCAAACCCACAAAGCTATCTGATGTTTACAAAAACTTATGATGAGCAAGGGATTCTTTATTAGATCCTGAAGAGCTATGGATTGCTTGGCAAGACTCACTTACAATAATTGAGCCTGTTCTGTTCTGGCCTCCCAAGGTGATTGTGACTCTCCTTTAGGAGGGTTGGTTCCAATTATTTGTAGCACCCTTTGAACCAATCCTGGATCAGCTAACATAGTTGAACTGTTTTATGTAGTTATAGACCCTTAAAACAATCCTTTTGGCCTCTCTTTCAGAATGTTTAGAATAGATCCTTTTTTGAAAAAAGGTCAGCCCTATTATCTTAAGGGGTTCTTATGATTTTTAGAATATTTTTACGTGATGATAACTGATCACTTAATTTAACAAATAAACAAACAACAACAGTAACCTCGTAGGTTAAGTAGGAAATTGCAACACGGATCTTTGGTAGTGCGCCAGTCAACTTGGGAGTTTTGCTGACTTGTTCTCTGCTTCAATACTTTTTTAAAAAAATTAATTTTTATTGATGTTTTACATTTTTACATCACCTTGATTTCTTAACATATCTCTTCCTCCTCTCCACCAAGATACTCATCTTTTAGAACAATAAATAAAGAGGGGGAAAGAAGCATCCAAGGAAAACTAATCACCACATTCATTAAGTCTTATACGCAACATTTTACTCCTTGCCCCCAAGTTTTTCAAAGAAGGGAAGAAGGTGTATTCATGGTGTATTCATAGGTCTTTTGGGGGTCAGACTTGGCCATTAATAATAATAATGATAATAATTAACACTTCTATAATGCTTTAATGTTTGCAAAGCATTTTATTTATCTCATTTGCTTCTCACAACACACTTATTAGGTAGATGCTATTGTTATCTCCATTTTAATAACAAAGAAATGGAGGCTCTGCAGTGTAACACAACTAATAAATATATGAGACAGGATTTTAACTCATGTCTTCATGACTCCAAGTCCAGAACTCTAGCCATTATATCACCTAACTGCTCCGTTATCATTGTACAATGTTCAGTTTCAGTTTGTTGTTCTTTCCATTTACCTTGCAGCAGTTATTGAGTATAATTTTCCTGGTTCTTCTTACATCACTTTGCATCAGTTCAAAAAAGTATTCCCATTTCTCCTTGTATTCTTCACATGTGTATTTTCTTGTGGCACAGTAATATTTCATTACATTCATGTTCTACAATTTCTTTACATCCCTCAAATCAATAGGCTCAGTGGTTATGTTGATGCAATATAAATATAGCCTCAAGGGTGCAAAAATCTGGGGTCTTCCAGAAACTTGGCCTTGTAAGGATGATCTAAAAAGTTTCCATGATGGTGATGGCCACAAAACCCATGGAGAAACTGAGCACTCTCCTCATCAAGATCTGTATTAAGAGTAGGGCCAATACCCTTTGAACCAGAGACTTCATTACTGGGGTTTATACCTTAAGGAAGTAATTGATCAGAAGAAAGCCCTCATATACTCCAAAATATTTATAGCAGCACTTTTTGTGATAGCTAAGTGTTGGATGCCCATCTACTGGGGAACAATTTGTGGTATATAAATATAATGGAATATTATTGTGCTATAAGAAATGATGTATTGTGATGAACACAGAGAAGCCTGAAAAGATCTATATGAAATGATGCAGAGTGAAGTGAGCAGGACCAAGAAAACAATATACACAGTGACTGTAACAATGTAAAAGGAAAGAATAATTACACACCAAAAATCAAAAGTAATGGAACAAAACTATAAAGATTAAGCCGGACTCATAATGAAGATATATGAGATATAAGATATGAGAAGACACTCCAAACCCATCCCTTTGTGGAAGTGGGAGATGCTACACATTGCACATGTTTTTTGACTTTTTCAATATATTGATCAGTTGTGCTGATTTTTTTTTCCTTTCTAAAAAAATCCTATTTGTCTTGTCAAATGGCTCTCTGGGAGGCGGAGAGATACTTGTGGTAACCGTGGTGATGTAAGAAACAGAAAGTATCAATAAAAACTTATTTAAAAAAAAGAATAGGGACAATAACTCTCTATGTTGCCTAGTTGAAAGGAAAGGCTATGGACAATATAAACTCTAAGTGGCCTTTTTTAGATCCTTTGTTTCAGTGGCAAAGTGGCATACTAGATAGAGACCTAGAGATATTTTAAAAGGCATTTTTAAAATGTTGTTGTTCAGTCATTTTTCAGTCACTTCCATTTAGGCTTTTTTTTGGGCAAGATACTTTGGCAAGGAGTGTTTTGTTTTTTCCTTCTCCAGCTCATTTTACAGATGAGGCAACTGAGGTAAACAGAGTTGTGATTTGCCCAGAGTCACACAGCTGGGAAAGTGTCTGAGGCTGGATTTTAACTAAGAAATAAGAATCTTTCTGACTATTCATTGTGCCATCTAACTGCGTTGGGCGCCCCCCCCCCTTTAAAAATAGTTCTGCTATTTAATCTAAAAAAAACCCCAAAAACCAAAAGTACAGGTGCCAGGAAGGATGGTTTTTGTTAGAAATTAGTTAGTCTAGGGCTTAGCCTGCAAGGACTTAATGAAAGTTGTTAACTAATTCCATCCACCTCCACTAAGGATGTGACAACATAACAAGATGAGAGAATATTTCATAAACAGTTTTAGACCCTCCTACCTAAGTCCTCTTACCATTCAAATCTTCACACTCTCAACCTTAACCTGAATGCCTGCTAGTGGGTAAAGGTATTTTGTTAAGGATAGAAATCTACAAGGTTCTATAGCCCTTGTACAATGTTTCACAACAAAGTGTCATGTATTTTTACCACAGCTTGCATGCTCACTTACAGAATCTTTATGCATTTGAGGAAGAGAGAGACAGGGAAGTAGCAAAAAAGGAAAATACTCTGGGGTTAGTGATTGCATCTTTTTAGGGAGAGGACACTTTGCCACAGAACAGGATACTTTTGCTTTTATAGTTCCAGCTCCCTGAATCAGGAAGATCTGAGTTCCAGGTCTACCTCTAGCTCTGTGACCCTGGGCAAGTCACTTGATCTCTCAATTCCTGGCAAGTTCAATACCATAAGTTGAAGAACAGATAGGTTCTTGATAGAGGATGTTTCTTCACTAGCATTTTACCAATCAATAATAATAAATAGCATTTATGTAGCACTTTAAGGATTGAAAAATACTTTACAACTGTACTCTTGTTGTAGGTGTTATGTAATGATATGCCCCATGGGGCATTTACCAGGGGAGCCGCAATGCATGGCAAGGTATGTGGCTGATTCCAAGGCCCAGTATGTGCTGAGGCTTGAGGAAGCCAAAGGAACCTCCATCCTACACACACACTGTTGTTATTTTTTTTCCTTTCTTTCTCTTTAATAATTATCATTAATGGGGGAAGGGGAGAGCCCATGTTTGTGTGTGTGTGCGTGTGTGTGCGTGTTGCAATGCTAAATTAAGAAAATAAACCCAGTTCAATAAAAAAAAAAAGAAAAATACTTTACAAATGTGATCTCATTTGATCCTCACATCAATCCAATGAGATAGATGCTAGTACTGACTCCATTTTATAGATTAGGAAACTGAGGCTAAGAGGGGTTAAGTGACTTTCCCAGGCTTACATAGCTAGCAAGTGTTTCAGTCAGGGTTTGAACTCAAGTCTTCCTGATTCCATATTCAGCACTCTATCCCCCTACAACACCTATTTGACATCACAGGCCTGGGTGAAAACTAATTAAGCCTAAGGTGGCAAATGTGCTATCTCTTTCAGGAAGGCTAGTCTCAGAAGTACTGACAGTGCAAAAAAAAAAAATTAAAGCAAGCAATCCATTTTTTGCCTTTTTTAAATTTATTAACTCCATATCCTTATTTAAAGATGGTCAATGAATAAAATACCAAATGTCTTAAAATACAGTTGAATTCTTTCATGTCTAGCTGTCAGGTTTCCAGCTGAAGAATAATTATATTGGTTTACACTTTAAAAGTCAGGTCAAAACAATCAGCAGTCAGCCCCACCCCTTTAGCAGCTTTCAGCTTTGCTAAAAGCACAATGGGTATCCCAAACAGAGTTAAAACCTTAGCATTCAGGACCATATTGATCAAACATAACATAACACAGAGCCTGGTTTTAGGGTGGAAGCATTCAACTCATAAGCATAAAGTGACTCTTTAAGTCTGTTAGCCTATTCACCTTATAAAACATGACCTCACCATTTCCACCAATGACCATGTATTCTATATTTACACCAAAAAAACAAAACAAAAAAGTCACTTTTATTAAAAGTCTATTTATTTTGTGGGGAATAAATTTTAATGCAAAAGCTCAGACTTTAAATTTACCCACCCTGTTCTAAATAAATGCTCTCTTTCCTTCCCAGACAAGATTTTGGTCAAGCAGCCACCTTGGCTTATGACAGAAAACCATGAAGCGGCAACCCTTTCCTGTAACTATACCTATGATAAAACTCCAAGTGAATTTCGAGCTTCACTCCAAAAGGGAACAAACAGTGCCCTTGAAGTCTGTTTTGTATATGTAAATGGAACTCATAAGCCCTTGCTTTCCTCAACTGAAGACTTCAATTGCTCCGTGAATTTCGATAATAAAACAGTGAAGTTTCAACTCTGGAATATGAGTGTCAACCAAACGGATATTTACTTCTGTAAAATTGAATTCATGTATCCTCCTCCATATCTCTCCAATGAAAAGAGTAATGGAACCATCATCTATGTAAAAGGTATAATGTAGCTCTGGAAGTGTAATTCAGTATTCTTATGTCAGTCTGGGTATCCTCAAAGGAAGAATGCTGGCCTCTTTTTGACTGAGGAACTGGTGGAAAGGAATAATGAGCTCTATTTGTGTTTACTCCACTGACTTGAGCCCTTAACCTTCCTGTGCCAGCCTCTTCCTTTGCAAAAATACCTGACATGTGGATGAAAACCTCTGGTCTACGAGTCAGGAGATTTCTGTTATATCTGCTAATATCTAGTTGTGTGACTTCTGCAAGTAAGATACAGTTATTCTGGGCTTCAGTTTCCTTGGTTATTAAAAAAAAATAGATTAGATTAGATGGTCTCTAAGACCTCTCTTATAAATTCCAATGACATTTGGAGTGGTACAGAGCCTAACTGGAATGTCTACTCAAAAGTAAAGGAATGGTGTAGTGTAATGGAAAGAGCACTGCATTAAAATTCCACTGTTGGCTTGGTTGATAACTAGCCATGTGATATTGGAAAAGACACTTAATCTCTCTGTATCTCAGTTGCTTTATCTGTAAAATGAAAGCAATGAATTGGATGATTGCTAGAGTTGGTTTCTTGATAGGAATAAAATAAATCACAGTTGCTGAGACTTTAGATTCTGAAAGAACATTGGACTTGGAATCAGTAGATAGGTTCAAATCCTTCAAATCCAGATAGGTTCTGACTTTCTTAACTATATGATCATTGGGCAAATCATTTAATTCTACTGAGCCTCAGTTTCCCCATTTGTAATATGGGGGTAATAATTATTCTTGCACTGTCCACTGCTCAAAATTGTGGAGAATTAAAGATTATGAACCATTTAATGCTGTATAAATGTGGCCTGAGATTATCTGCTATGCATTTAAAAGATATAGACCCTTTCTTTCAGAATTCTAATTAAGCAAAATCAATATCACATTTTTCCATTTCTCAGTATTGTACCTGTAGGCATTATTTCAATTAAAAATTTTTTTTTCTTTCTCTCCTCTGCCAATATTGCTGGAAGCAGATAATAACCTGGACAAGAAGACTTTATTGACTTATTCTGATAGAGTAATTTTGGTGATCAAAAACAAACAGAAAATACAATCAAATAATATTCAAGTATTTCATTTGTTGAGTCCTGTTGCTGTTTTTAAACATCATTTTCTTATTACTGCCTAGTTATACATAAGGAATGTTACAATTAAATTAAGCCTAAGGTGAAAAATAATTGTTTGGCTTTTACATGTGAAATCATGCCCTAATACCATTAGTTGATTCTGAGAAAGCATAGGATTAGACTACACAACATTATATGGGGTAGGTAGCATCATAGGAAACAATATCTTAGTCCATTGATCAAATGGCATTTCAGCAGGAGTTTTATGATGTTATTCTGGAATTTGATTATAATGTGTTAATAACATGATAGTAAAATAAAATGAGTATGGGCACCATTATGGATGGTACGCCTGTACCGCTAATATAGAAGGTCTTAAGATTTGCCTCTAAACCAATGATAGAATAAAATACAAAATTAAAAATAAAAGATGAAAAGGAAGACTAAACAGGATCTTAAAATTTTAAAAACTCATTACACCTGGATAAGACAAATTGTGTTCACCTTTTCTTATTTCTAAATTAAGCATTTTAGAACCTTTCAAGTCCAATTCCATCAGTTTTAAGAGAGGAATTAAAACTCAGTTAGAGGTAAAATGACTTGTCCAAGGTTACATGGTGAACAAGTGGCAGAGCAGGAGATTGTATTCTTGTTTCCATGCAAATATTTCAGAATTGTAGGAGGACAAGGCAAAACACTCCAGTGTCTTTGTCAAGAAAACCCCATGGACAGCATGGCCCATGGGGTCACAAAGAGTTGGGCATAACTGAACAACTAAACAATAACAACCACAAGAACAGCATTTCAGACTATCCTTTTTAGGCAAGGTTGCCTGTCAAGGCTTATCTCAAAATGAGTTCCTTGTCACTGGTCTTCAAGTGGAATCTGGATAATCAGGCCCTGTTGGGATAGTGTAGGAGGCCTTCATGCTTTAGGCAAAAGTTGGTCTAGATGACCTCTGAGGTCCCTTCCAACCCTGTAATCCTGTGACTCTGTGATCTACCGAGATTGCATTCATTCTTTCTGACTGCCTGCAATTCTCTTCACAGAATCAAAGAAGGTTCAGGTTGGAAGGGACCTTTACCATTGTCTAGTCTCCTCCCCAAATATTTCAGGTGAGGAAACTGAGGCCCCAGAACATCACTTAGCTTACTTATATACTTTCCTGATAAGCAAAGCCTGAAAATATTAATACTGCTCAGGATAGACTTTTTGGAGAAGGGTTCCAAATTACAATGAAGTATATGGGATTCTGGCAGGCTCTGAGATAATTGAACTCGTGTGCTTTAGGTCACACAACTTCTCTTAGATTTTCATCCTGAGTTCCAGCAATGACTAATACTTCATACCGAAGAGGATGCTCACACGCTTTATAGCTGTCGTCGGGGACCTTGGTGGTATTGCTGTTTTTCTCCATCCTTCCTGTCATGATGTTGTGAAAGCAGAGAATGAATTCAAATGCCATTCCTTAATGATCCTGACCCTCTCTGTTTTCTCTCTATTTCAGAGAAGGAGATCTGTTCAAACTCCGAAACTTCTGAGTCTCCCAAACCCTTTTGGGCGGTTGTTGCAGCTCTGTGTGTCCTTGCTTTCTATAGCTTGTTAATAACAGTGGCTTTTTTTAACTGCTGGGTAAGAAACTAAGTACTTGTCTTCAGTAATGTCAATGATATGGCCCAACTGCTGCTTTTGCCCCGGATCCTTACTATATTCCCAACTGGGCATCTGCCTTCGTAGGTGATCCTCACAATCTTTGAGTGCTGCACATTTTTCAAGTAGTCTTGAGAGAAGTAAGCTCTTCCTGATGAGAAGCAATACCTTGATTAGATTTCTCTGTACCTTTAGATACTGATATAGCTGACCATAGAGTAAGGAGAGATAACAGAGCATACTGAGAATGTCCTTCCTACAGTCACTCAAAGAGTAACCATTTTCTGGGCTGGGAGCCATGTGAATCGTGCTGCTTTGCCTTCACATCTAGCAAAGAAATGAGATGAGTTTTATCTGAGTCATATTTTTTTTTTCAACCTCTGATGAGGTTTAATTGTTAGAGGCCAAGCTTTGAGCTATCATTATGAAACTACTGTGGTGGTTGTACACCCAATGGACCCCTGCTCACCACCAGATCAGATTTTACTAACCCTAGCAAACCTTCAGGCAACTGGAGTGTCTTACTTTTTACTCCCCACCCTAGCCCCTCCTCCTTCTTTGCCTTTGTCTTTTTGGTCTGGATTCATACCAATTTAGAACTTTCTGTAGATAAGCTAATAGCAAGCAGGAACCACATCAGTAATGGTCTTTCTTTTCCAACCCTATATTGCTTCCATTCCCTTGTGTAATTTTTAGAATCCTCTGGTACTTACTCACTCCTTCTCTTACCTCTCCACTTCCCCCACACTAACCTACAAGTTCTGATCTCCCTCTAGAATGGGGACACACCTTTTACTCTTATATTCCACTGCCTCCATCATAGCACAATGCTGAGTGTACAGAAAGTGTTAAATAAATATTTTTGAATTAACATATTTAGTGCCTTCACTCCCATCTCCAAATTGCCTTTAGTAGAAGAGCTAAATATACATACATGTTCCAGGTTAAATACAGACTATAGCCTATGGACTTCCTAGAAAAAACAAAAATGTAGCTCTGGGCTTTACTGCCTCCATGTGTTGTATCAATTATTTTAAGAAAGAAAAGACTTCCTTTGGATGATACTTCTTAACATATAGCATCATAGACATAGAGATGGGAAGAGACTGGGGGTAGAAGGTATCAAAATGACAAGGGGTCAAGGGATCAAGGAGTTCAGGGAGTCCAGGAACCCCAATAACCAGAGTCCATGGAGAGCAGTGTGCGATGAATTCACGGACTCAAGCGTTCTCTGAGTCAAGGTGGCAAAGATTTATTATTACACTTTACAGCAGGCAGGAGTTCTTAGGGGATCTCCAACCTTAGAGAGGTACATTTAAAGTTTATATAGGATTTAAAGTACATTTAAAGTTTATATAGGATATAGTTTATATAGTAACTTTATATACTATATAAACTTTATATAGGATAAAGTTTATATAGTAAAACCTGGGCCAAATATGCTAACTAGGTGAGTCAGGGTGGGATTAGGGAGGAGTTAAGGAGTGATCAGTTCTTAAAGGAACATGCACTTTCAATATCTACTGCGCAGGAATATTACCCAGAATTCACTGGGAAATAGCCCAAGAGGGGGCTGCATAGAGGTGTGGTTTTAGGCTTGGAACCTCACTAAATCAGCTAGTGGTCAGGGCTGATCAAGCTACCATCCATCAATGTCATGTTTGACAAGATAGATATTGGGAATAAACATATTCCAAGCTAACAAGAATACAGGGTGTGTATAATGAGCTAGAGAGTATACATATGACTGAGTCTAGGATATATATGATAGGTATGACCCAGTACACAGCTGCTTCAGCCAGCACACAGTTGGATCAAACTACTAAATTCTGTAGGTGCAGTTGTCTACTGTATCAGGAAGAGAGGTAAGTATTTTGCTCGAGTATGCTGCCCTTGAGCTAGAGAGAAACTACCTGAGTGTTTTGAGGCTAGAGGGATTTGAGGCGAGGGAGAAATGTGATTTTACAAACTGATTTTATAAACTGTGTTTCAAGCACAGGCACCCGAGCACCCCCATCATAACTTGACTCTTTTTACAAATAAAAAAAAAGTGAGAGAAATGAATGACTGAAGGTCACTCAAGAACCAAGTGGCAGAGGGAGGGATTTGAACCCAAGTCCTTTGACTCCAAATATAGTGGTCTTTCTACTGTATCACTGCTTTGACCTTTTAGATTAGGGTTTTTTTTATGTGTCCCCCAACCATAATGTGACAGTAATTGTTGGAATGCTTGCCTGGCTCTGTAGCACAACCCCAAAGAAGATGACATTTTGGGGAAATGCTTCCAGGATTTTTGACTGATCCAAAGCTGAAAGTATTTCCTGGTTATCAGGTGCATTTAGAGATTACATGAATTCTTTGAGAACTATGATCAGGTTGTTATAAATATGCATATTTACAGTACTATGGTAACTTGCTGAGTTAGCACACCAGTTAATAGTATGGCATAGCAATTTGCTAAAAGATCCAGTAGAAGGTAAGCTATTCAAGGGCAGGGACTATTTTATCTTTTATTTTTTGTATATATCAAACACTTAGCATAGTTTCTAGTATTCTAGAAGGAATAGGAACTAGACTTGTGTCTAGGGAACTCCCAGGTGAGGAACTCCATGGACCAATACACAGTACCATTTCCTTTTCAACTTTTAGTCTCGGGGTGTTTTCTAGGGCACTGAAAAGTTAAGTGATGTACAGGATCATCTATGTCCAATGAGGGACTTGAACCTAGATCTTCCTGGATGACTCACTAGCCACAATTCCATGTTGCTTCTCTGCATATAGTAGGCACTTAATAAATGCTTGTTGAATTAAATGAAAGGTTCAAAGAGATTCATGCAATAGTAATGAGTTGTTACATAGATAGCACCCTAAGATTTACAAAGCTCTTACTTTCAAGTGTAGAATCCTTGGAGGATCTGGCTCTATAATTCTCATGTTAATGGCATGGAAAGAGTCTAGTTGATTATAGTTCAGTCTGAGGAAAATCTGCAGCAAAATGGAGCCTTGTCACACTGATCTCAAAGACTGGGAAGTCCAGACACTGGTCTAGAGAAGGGGCTGCCAAAATCCTTGGAGGTGATTCAGTCTCCTAGTGACAATGTTCTCTGATTTGCATTTGATTCCTAAACCCTGATACCCACAGACAAATGTGATGGAATGGAAAACTCTCTATTTCTCAAAGAATAACAATACCACATTTGGGCTGATTGTTGAGAACAGATTTTAAAAAATTAGGGCTATCTAAAAATGGGCCGGGTTTTCAGGAGAGGTATGGCATTCCCCTCACTGGATGACTTCAAGCAAAGGCTGCAGATGCCTCCCCTGAAGGGGAGGCTATTAAGGGGCATCCTTCTTCAACTCCGAGTTGAACTAATTGTTGGAGATCTCCTCCAGCTCTGAGATTCATTCAGTATTCTTCAGACTCTAGGCCCAGATTTCCTGGTGAGATCTTTCCTTGCTGTTGCTTTGGGAAAGATACTTTGTGCTGAGCAAGGAATCACCTACCCACAACCAAAGCTACATCATATTCCTCTTTTCAAAATAAATAAATATTTTTTCAGTGAACAAAAGTTTATTTTCTTTCCTTGCCAGCATTTTCTCCCACTAAAAAAGAAAAATGATAAAAAAGACCCCTTGGAAAAAATATGCTTAGTCAAGCAAAACAAATTCATTCATTGACCATGTCCAAAAAATATATGTTGTGTACTTCTTCCTGCACCTTCTTGAGGGTAACTTACTGTATGATTGCTGCTGACCTGGTAGGAAGGGAGTTTGAGTTAAAGCTGCAGTTCAGTAGCACAGAGCGCCCCTAATGCCAACCTATCAATGGTCACAGGCTCAGTGAGCTCTTGGGAACAGCTGTAGATTCCTTCTTAGTTCTTGACCACTAGTTGACATTTGAGTGAATACAACACAGCCTTCCCCCAGGCTGTCATAGACCCACATCTGTTATCCTTGCTCACCCCTCCAATCACTCAGCTGTGCAAACTCATTCCCCCAAATAAAGAAATCCATTATCGATGTGCTTCAGACATTAAATGGCACAAAGAAAATGTAGACAATTTTTATGTTGAAGTCTTCACTTTTAGATAATGATCATAGCCAGTATTTATACAGCATTTTAAAGTTTGCCAAGTGCTTTTCACATGTTATCTCATTTGATCCTCAAAACAACCCTAGGAGGTAGGTGTTAGTATTAATCCTCTTTTTTTTTTTTTTTGCTTTTTGGGGAGGGGAAAGTAGGGCAATTGGGGTTAAGTGACTTGCCCAAGGTCACATGGCTAATTTGTGTGTGTGTGTGTGTGTGTGTGTGTGTGTGTGTGTGTGTGTGTGTGAAGTGTCTGAGGCCAGATTTAAACTCAGGTCCTCCTGACTCCAGGACTGGTGCTCTATTCACTGCATCACCTTGCCACCCCATATTAATCCTCATTTAACTGATGAATAAACTGAGGCACAGATGGTTAAATGATTTTTTAGTTCAAGTCTTCCAGATTCCAGGTCGAAGCCCTCTATGCATTGTACTCACTAGCAATGGAAAGAGAACTGGATTTGGAGTGTGCTGACATGGGTTTGAATCTTGGTTTCGATATTTATTTTGCTACCACTTAGCCTTTTGGCACCTCAGTTCTTCATCTACAAAATGAGAAGCTCACATTATATAGCCTCAGAGACCCCTTCCTATTCTATGTCATAAAATGGTAGAAGCAGACTGTTAATTTCCTGGAAGTGGAGAAAGCCAGCTTAGCAAAATCTTAAAAGAAAGCTTGATGTGTGGTGGGAAAGTGGGGTGAAGGACAGGGAGAACATTCTCATTTGGGGTTGCATGGGAGATAGACCCTGTGGCTGTTCCAGACTTTAGGAACTATGGTGGGTCAAGTTTATCCAGGGAACTTTTAATCTGTTAGAGTAGATTCAAGATATTAGAAGCCATCCAGTAGGACCTGAGAAGAATTCTTATTCATCCACTTTTGCTTGCCTTGGAAAAAGTGTATTCTTTCTGAATTTATATAGTCTTTTCCCTTGTAAATAAACCCTAGAAAAAGTGGACTTTGTTGACTGGAATGTGTGGTCATACAGCTATGACTCAGCTACGTCCTATATTCAGTGTCCATCATAGTGCTTTAAACAGAGTAGGTATTTAATATGTGCTCGCTGAAAGAACAAGACCCAGGACAACTATCATGCAAAATCCCGACTGTCATATGCTTTTGCCTTTGCACTGATGAAAACCATTGATTGGGCAGATAAAGGCAGAGAGAATAAAGGATAGGTTTTTATTAGCAAGACTATGAAATGTGAAGTCATAAAAAAATTTCAAGACTTCCTGTATGCCTACAGGCACACATGTTATGTCTGCTGTTTGGGGATGGGGAGCATTATAGAAGACTGCAAGCTCTGTAGTTGCATATGCCTGTTTGTGTGCATGTTTCAAGGTCATTAATGACCCCAGAGTCTGATTATACTTCCTCCTTCTGTGGATGAGGACTTAAACTCTGACTAGATGATCTGCAAGAAGTTTTGGGGAACAGATCCGGAGGGCATCCATGTTACATGCAACAGATGCAATCAGATGACCCCCAATCAGCTCAGTGTGTCCTTACCATCTTCTTACTTCTCTTGGCTTTCAATTCCCAGGCATTCAATTTTGTTCTATATTTCCCATTCTGCAAATCATTCTCCTTGGTCTACAAAGCAGACAGGAGGGGAGGAGGACACAGAAGAATTTTGAGATGGAGTTGGCAAGGAACTCATATTTAATGACCTTGATTTGACCCTACAGGACAAAAGAATGAGCAATAATAGGTGGAAATCACAGAGAGGCAGATTCTGAATTAATATGAGGAAAATTTTCTGAATAATTAGAGCTGTCTCAAAGTGGAATGGGCTGACAAATTTGGATGACAGTGAACTTCCCATCCTTGGAAATCTTCAAGTAGAATTGGATGCCTGAATGTAAAGGATGTTCTAGGGGAGCAGTCTTGCTCCAGGGATGGATTGAACTTGACTCGAGGTTTTTGACTATTCTGAGATGCTGTGATTCTCAGATATATCCCTTTTATTTTCCAAGATGAGTGTTCTTTTTCTCATCTTCTTTCATTTCCTAGAAACTTTATTCCATCCCAATTATCCCCACTCTCTCTTCCACCTTAGAAGTCAACTGACTCCTTCCTTAGTTTTTTTATTTGCATGTTATAGACCCCTTTGACAATCTGATGAAACCTAGGGACCTCTTCTCAGAATAACGTTTTAAAATGTATACAATGAAATACATCAGATTACAAAGGAAGCTAATTATATTCAAATACAATCATCAAAATATTTTTAAAAACAAATTCATGCATCTCAGGTTAAGAATCTCTGCCCCATCCTCAAAAAAATCCTTCCTACATACCTCTTATTCCCTTGGCTTACTGTCTCATCTCTGTCAGCAAGTAACCCAAGCTGACTTTCCTAAATGGAGTAGAAAGACATTTAAATCTGGTCAACTTATGTACATTTTCCTTCTTAGGGTATACATACCCCTATGATAGAAGTTATTCATCTGAGCCTTTCTGGGCAAATTGTTTAGCACTGAAACTTACCTACTTTGCCCTGTGGATTTTTAGGGTTTGAGAGAAGCTTAGGTGAAATCTTATTCACTAATCCATTAAGAATAAAGAGAGGTTGAGAGTGGAAGAATTTTTAGCCTAGAACAGAAAGGGGAGTTGGTGATAGAAGATAGAAGCTTATAAGCATCAGGCCCAGCTCCTTTTACATTCCATTGATGCTTGAGATAAGTATCACTTCTAAGATTTTCTGTAACTTGGTAACTTTCTGTTTTGTTTTTTTAAATTTTAATTTATGCTGGCTTTCCTGTTGTTTCTAACAATAAAAACCCTCAAAAAACCTCATGGGACAGAAAAGTAGGGGAACATTCCTCTTCATCCCAGGTTTGTTCCAAAGTGGGCCCAGGAGGATTATGAGTTCTGACAGCAAGAAGAGAACAGATGGGCCTGTCCCTGGAGCCCCAAAATAGAAGGGACAAATGGGAAGTTGTCCTAGAACTAAGAAGTGTCTCAGGAGGCTATAACCTCACTTCCTAAGTTCACTGTAAGGAAGTTGAGATGAGTTTTCTGTCTATTGTCCAAGGACCAGCATAACTAAATTCAGCAAGGCCTCTCGCCAAGTTAACCACAAGATGGTGAATTATTTTGTTCATAGCAACTCTTAAAGACTGTCTATTAAATTAGGGATGGGTTTCATTCCGTGTTGGTAGAGGATACACCTATAACAATGAAATAATAAATCTCTGAAGGATTAAAGAGTTATATAGTCAAACTTCTCCAGAGAACAGTTTATACTTCATTCATCCATCCATTTATTGATTCCATAATCATTTATTTAGTGCCTGCTTTGTGCAAGGCACTATTCCAGGTTCATGAAATATCAAGATAAAATCTAAATGGGGACTCCACCTAAGGGAAGCTTTATTCTACTTTAGGTCACAGATAAATAAATAAAAGGTAATCAGTCTGAGGAAGGAGAGAATGCTACAAACTTTGGGGAGGAGAAAAGGTAACACCTGAGTTGAGCCTTGAAAGATGATAAGGATTCTGAAAAGGAGAGATGAGGAGAGAGTGTATTCTGGGCTTGGGGTGAATGGATGGAGGAGGGAGATGGAATGCTGGCCACTGGAAATAGCTAGTAGTTCAAATTGACTGGAACATAGATAGCATGGAAAGAAGAAATGTGAAACAAAGTCAGAAAGTTAGGTTGGAGGCAGTCTGGATCTTTAAAAGTCAGGTTAAGGAGTTTGCATCTTATCTTAGAGCCAGTAAGGGTTTGCCAGTAGAGTGACATGATCAGATCTATACCTTAGAAAGACTATTAGTGGAGGGTTGATTGGAAAGAGGGAGCCTAAACATAGAGCAACAAATTAGGAAGTCATTAAAATAGTCCAAAAACTATTTAGGGCTTTGGTAGTGCAAACAGAGGAAAGTGGACAGATCTAAGAGATGTTGGGGAGAACTCGGGAACTGTTTGGAGGGTGAGGGAGAGAGAAAAGTCAAGGATGATCCTAAGGTTCCTAATGTGATCAGGCAGAGGGTAGTTAGTTAGAGAGAGAGAGAAAATAGATTTCTGTTAACTAAAAAAATAAAACTTAAGTAATTTTTTTAAATAGAGAATTTTGAAGCAGGAATGTATTTAGGGGAGAAAACAATGAATTCTGGTTTGGATATATTAAGTTTGAGATGCCAACAGGACATCCAGTGAAACTGTTTATCAGGTAGTTGGTAATAAGGGTAAGAGGAGAGAGTTTAGGGTTGGATGTATGGATGTATAGGTTTGATCTGCACAGAGATGATAATTAATCTGATAGGAGCTGATGAGATCACCATGGGAATGCCTCTCTCTGATGAGACAATCCAGGGCTACACTTGGAGGGCTATCTATGTTTAGCAGGAGGGGGATGGATGATGATAATGATGGAATAGGTAGGATCAAAACCAGGAGTAATGTCATAGAATCCAAAGGAACAGACTCAAAGCCTTTGTCTTTCATTAACCACTCACTCTTAAATCCATTATAATATCTTTTTCTCCCTTCACTCTATTGAAAATGCTCTTTTGAAGCTCAGCTATGACTTCCTAATCATCAAATCCAATGACTTATTCTCAATCCTTATTCTTCTTTATATTGTTACAACATTTCACATAGTTGCCCGCCCAGTCCTTGAAACTATTTTCTCTTAGCTTCTGGGACACTGAACACTCGTTATTCTTCTCTTGCCTCTTTGACCACTCATTCTTAGTCTCATTTGATGGTTACTCTTTTGTGTCCCAATACCTTAAAGTGCCCCAAGTCTCTGTTCTTGGCCTTCTCTTTTCTTTAGAAATGCTTGTTAACTTATTGATTTGGTGATCACATCTCCTTTCATGGCTCCAGTCTCTCCACTGATGACTTCTCAATTGATCTTCTGCCGCAGTCTCCCTCCTTAGCTTAGTCTTCAGTTTTAACTGCTTGTTGTATACTTCACCTACATGACTAGTTAATAGCCTAAGCACAAGATGTCCAAAACAGAAACCATCATTCTTCCTTCAAACCATCACTTCCTCCAAGCTTCCTTATTTTTATGAATGGTACCACCCTTCTCCTGACCTAGACTTCTCAGTCACCCTTATCTCTTCCTTGTCTTCTCCTCTGATGGCTGATCAGTGGTCAAATTCTGTCATTTCTGCTTCAGGAATGTCTCTCATTAGAAATCACTTCCTTTCTTTCTAGCCCCACTTTCACCAGGATCTCCTGAACGAAGTGCTCAGTTTGCCCCTCCACTATTAATAATTATGCACAAAGTACTGGGAGTTGTAGTTTAGGGTTGAGATGAGTTGTTGGGTGAATGAAATGTAAGGTAGGTAAAATGAGAGTTCTTTAGATAACTAAATTTCTCTTTGGCCTTTAATGTCCACTAAAAAGCGCTGGATCATTTTAGCAAGTCAATGAGAAGTGCCATCAGGATAGAAAGCCTGAGGATAAAGGAAGGATAATACTCTGAAAAGCTGAGGAATCTCTGCTGGTCTTTGGCTGAGTCAGGGTTCTTGCATTGAGCAAGGCCTCTGGTTTGTGTAGGTAGATCTATGTGGACCTCTACCAACTTTCTATGTACTTTTGGACTCAATCTCTTCCTGCTCAAATTATTATTCCTCCAAGCTGGCTAATAGTTCTGGTATAGTTTTGAGAGCCTGTTCAGACCCATCTGGCATGATGGGCAGGGTTCTGACAGTGTACGAGGCTATCATTGAGATAGACAAATATTTGTTGAAGCAATGTTTAGACCACCTACTCCTGTCCTTATAGATGTTAAAATATCAGATTCATGAACTTTTGAGAAATTGTAGGGATGGGTACAACCTCAAATAGTATAACCCAGGAATCATACAGGGCAAACTAAGCGGGATCTTTTGTTCATAATGTTTCTGCACCTGGGCCACATTATATTGTCTGTTTGCCAACATTTAAAAATTTTTTGGACTTAAATACAAAAAGAGCATTTTAAAAATATACAGAATATAGAAAGAAGATTCCATAAGAAATCATGGATCTACTTGCCCCGTGAGAGATACCCCAGCCATTAGTTCAGTTTTAGTGAGCCTGATCAGGAAGCAGAGACTAGCTTTCCTATATCACTCTGCAAAATACTTTGTAAATCTGTTTATAAATTATTACAATTACTTGGATTATTGATATTACTTTTTTAACCAGACCTGTGAATTAACTGGTATGAGGAACCATTAAAATTCTCCTCTACCAATGTAAGTCAGTGCCTGCTTTGCAGTTAGCCTTAGACCAGAGTCACACAGCTAATCTGTGCCAGAGACACACTTGAACTGGGACTCTGAGGCTAGTTTCCTATCCATTGCACCACGCTGCATATCATTATTTATTATGAGTAGGAAATAAGAGTAGTATCCCTACATTATGGACATTGCCTACATTGTGGAAGCCATTTGTGTTTATTTGGACAGAACAGGTCCTCCAAACAAACCAGGTTTAGAGTGGAAATCTCTTATAACATTGGGCAAAATCCTCCTCTTTATTATGGTCAAGAACCATTAAGGACTAAGGTGCCCGCATACTGTGATAGGCACTAGACTTTAATACTCTGAAAAATCAATTCATCTTTTGAGACTAGCTTTTAAGCCTCTTTTAGCTTAAGCAGCCTCATTCATGAACAGGAGGCATACAGGCATTCTCAGCATTTTCAGCTTTCCAGAGCTTGAGTTTGACTAAGAACTTCAAGAACCCAGTCACCTACACATCATGATGAGGCATCAGAACAAAATTTTGGTGGAGTAGCCAGTACCATACAAAACAAATGAATCATCAGTGGACCTTGTTGTAAGGAAATACCCTCATAGAGGGTGTCAAAGGGGTGGATTCTAAAAATTCTCATAGCTAGACATAGCCTTCAATATTTGTTGTTGAGACAAAACACTTTGGCCTGCTGCCCACTTTCTTTCCAAAAATCCCCTGTGTGCAACACTCTTGAGGACTGTGGGTAGCCATCTTTATCTCATAGTTTTCACAAAGATAAATTTTTAATATTTCACATTTTTTAAAAAGTAGACTAAGAAACCTTCCTTCTCACCTTTTCTCTCCCACAGTTGAAAAGCAAAAAGAACAGAATTCTTCACAGTGACTACATGAACATGACTCCTCGGAGGCCAGGACCAACTAAAAAACATTATCAGCCTTATGCCCCAACCAGAGACTATGCGGCATATCGATCCTGACACAGACACCTATCCAGAAGTGAGCCGGCTGTCACCCCTCTATCTCCTCAACCCTGTTTGTCTGGATAGGAAATGACCATCTCCCATCTCTAGCCGGTTATATTTGGCCTTTCACAGGCTACCCATGAATCTTTCATGAAGAGGATAACCGAAGTATCTAAGATCATTTTATAATATTGCGAAATAGGGACTTCTAAAACATTTTTTTTTCCAGGAGTAGGCAAGTTCAGTTTTGCGAGGTTATCACTCATGCTCAGCCTTGGCCTGAACTAGCTGACTCAGTTGAAAAGTGCAGTGTTGGAGGAACCCAAGTCAATTGGATTTTTATATGGCATATATGGCTAAATATTCAATCTGCCAAGAAGCAACTGGTCTAGCTCCATTTCCTTCCCCCTTAGCCCACCACAGTGAAGTTAAGATCTGCCTCAACCCAACAAATGTGTAGGTATAAGTAAGGAAAGGTCAGAGAAAAGGTTCCTTTGAATGAGGGGGTTGATAGTTTGAAAAAGTTTTTGTTTTAACCATGCTCTGTCCACATAGAAGTCACATACTTTCTTTATATTGAATTTTGCATTTGTTAATATTTTAGTTTAGAAGGATTGGTAGATTTTTCTTAAGGAAATGCTGGAGTGGTTATTCTTTCATATTTCAAGATACTTATGTTAATGTATCACAACAAAAATCAAGACTATCTGTTCAGAAATTCATTCCCAATCAAATTATATAGAGGCAAGCTTGTATGGAAGAATTTTGTTTTATTGAACTCCAGGAATAGTTATGGGATATGACTATGAGATGAAAACAATAGGGTGGGATTTGGGGAGGGATTGGGCTTAAAAATGGGCACCAGGTTTCCAAATGGGGCTATTCCCCTAGATTTACCTGTGTGTCAATAAGTTCTGAAAAAGGTCTGAATTCATTATAGATTTCAGGTTTAGATAGTTGGTTTTGTAATATTTTCATGGAAATCTAAAGGATGGAGCTTCTTGGGAAAGTGTATATATAGGATAAATGAATCTATTGTGAAAAATTATGTTATTATTCCATAAAGATGAGATGAGTCTGCTTAACTGCATCTTCTGGAGGGTAGAGAGAGCTACCAAAGGCAATGATGTGAAACCAAGCGCCTCATTACCCAGCCCTGAGAACTCAGTCCTGGAGAGAGCAGCTACCACTTGGATTAAAGACGCCCCTATGAAACAAACCTGTATTAGAGACTTCATTCTTATGTGTGGTTTACACTCAGAGCTGGTGTGCTGGACTAGCCTCCATTATCAATTCCCAGAGATCAGTGGAAACAGAAGGAGGAGTTTGTCAGCCATTTATCATCTCCGATGAGATTGGACTAATAAGAGACGTTACAGAAACAATTTGGGAATGACAATGGCTATTTTTTCTGGCTCCAACTCTGATGAACCTGAGATGAAGCTCTGACTGCTAATGGACTCCATGACATCATCAGCGTTCTGAGCTACTCATGAGTGTGATGCATTTTGCTAAATTATGGACTTCATAAAACACATGAACTGGAAAAAATAACTCAAGGATTATCTTAACACATCCTGAAATGAGGAAGGGCAAGAGAATGACACCCCAAAAGGATGATGTGGTAATATATAATGTGTATTATTGAATAATGCACATCAAAATGTAAGAAAAATAACGTGAGGAACTCCTACCATGTTCTCATTTTTTGAAGTCCCTTGTGTGTTAATAAAAACACAGGGAACTTTTTTGCTTTTTAATGCAGGGAGAGTATTCATTTTCAACTTGTAATGAGGGGAGGGAAATTTAATTCTAAATTAAAAAAAATTAATGAAACTTGTAATGTTTCTGTTTAATTGATTTAATTAAACTAAAAGATCAACACCCATTAGCCTTGAACTGCAAAGGACAGTTAAATTTATGTTGGCAGGTAGGACCCATTACCAGCAGTCTGGCATAGTGAGCTCTTCAGCCCAAGCTACCAGGCTGCATTTGTAAGCCCCACAGCTGGAGACATTTTCAAAAGGGCAAGGGTAGAAAAATAAGAGTGTTTATGACCAAAGATCAATTCTTTCCACTTTTTCATGACTGGAAAAGGTTGAGTAAAGATGACTCACACTTGAGATTTTCTTACTTACTATAAACAGGACCAAAGCAGATACATCGCATGAGCAAGTTCATTTTCACTATGGATTTTCACAAAGAAAAAAATTGAACAACAGTGGTCTAAATCATGCTTTAAGGCCCTAGATGTCATGAGGGCAAAGAATGAATACCAATAACTGCTAACTTTGATCATAAATAGATCATAATTCAATATATTCTGATGATTTGGAGCTATAAGGGTCTCATATCTACTGAGATGAAATTTACTAGGGATAAATGCCAAATCTTTTACTCTGGTTAAAAAAGGAGATTACAAAATGAGAGAGGAGGAGTAGATCATATCTTGTCTGAAAACCATTTGAGAATGTGGTTCTGTAGTGTAAAGGACTAGCAAAGACATGAAAGTCCCATTGTACTCTGTCCTGGTCACCTGCTCTGAGTACCACCCTTTCAGGAGGAAACTGATAAACTGGAGAGTGTTAGAGAACCAGGATCAATCAATTACCTAGCATTTATTAATCTTTTATTATGTGCTAGGTACTATGATAACTGCCATGGATAGAAATACAAAGAAACAATTCCTACTCTCAATATGGTGAAGGATCTTGAATTTATGCTATATGGGAGTTGGTTGAAGGAACCCGGTATATTAACACTGGAAAAGAGAAGACAATGCTGAAAGGGTCATTATTTAGACAAATGACTGGATTCATACTAAATCAGCCACAAAATCTTAAAGTTTTTTAGGGATATCATTAAAGATATGCCTGGTAAAGGTTTAACAACAGGTTCTGATAAAGGTTTAACAACTGACTCTCAGAAAATGTATTTTTGTTTTGTTCAGTTGTGTTAGTTGTATCCAACTCTTCATGACCCCATTTGAGATTTTCTTGGCAAAGATGTTGGAGTGGTTTTATTATTTCCTTCTCCAGCTCATTTTACAGAGGAGGAAACTGAATCAAACAAAAAAAAATGTATAACACACTTTTATGATTGATCTGCACTATTAATGTTTCCTCCATTATTTTCTTAAGTTTAGACATTCAACAGGACAATAAACCAAGCCTTGATTTATAGAATTTGCTAATTTCTGTAGTGTAAATACTCACACTGAATTTTTTAACAATCAACTCTCAGGAGCTGGCAGGAGCTGGGTCCAACATACCCTTGCTCTGAGGTTCCTTCTTCACTGACATTCTGTGATCCTTTGTATGTAAAGAAGAAGCTACTGACACATGGTGAGTGGAACATTGGTACTGAGCTTTTTCTCAAGAGAAGGAATATTGTTATTTTGAAACAAAATTCCTTTATAAAAATGAACCATCCTCTTGAAATGGAAATTATACCCTAATTTATTGCATGTGTGTGTGTATTTGTGTGTTTTTTTTAAAACTAGATTTTCATGTGTTAATTATGCTTATGGTGAGTTTCACTACTTGTGGCTGGAAATTTGTTCTGCTCTATTCATAATCTCTGATATACCCTTTCCTAATTCCCTTCCCCCAATATGGCCAATGGTTTCCATTGTCATGATGGCTTATTGGAGCTGGGTGTAGTCTGTGGGTCAGTACTAGCCCAATTAATGGAATTCAGCAGCTTCACCTTTGAATACTATGTCTATTTGCTCACTTGGGCCTGACATACCCAGTTTATGGGACAGAACCTGTGATCTTAAGTGCATCAATGCCCATAAACTAATTGAGCTACTAGCTAATAGTATTTTCATGACAATTCTGGTGGATTGGAAGGTGCTGGTCACTGAAGTCTGTTATGATGGAGGTTAGAATCCTTCTATCCACTGAATGACTGCTTAAAAGAACTTAGAGTAGGGTCCAATGCTCATTGATCAAGCCAGCCAGTCTGCTAGAGGCTGGGGATGGTGCCATGTGTGAATTTAGAATTCTGACACTGTGGCCATAAATAAATATAGCATTAGCACAGAAAAGGATCAGAGGTAAATGGAGGCAGTCTGAAATGGGTGGGTGGTGGGAGACCTTAAGGCAATGCCTAGGGCTGCTTATGTCTAATAGCTCTATAAACATTAACTTCAGCCAGTGTGATAAAGAAATATGGCTTATTTGGCTGGATTCTGAAGCCATCTGTTTCTTTTTACTGCTGCATCAGTAGAAAGAAAAGGACTTGGCGTCGGATGACCATGTTTCAAATCCTGTCTCTCCTACTTGCAGAGTCTCTCTACCTTTCTGGGTCCAGTTTTTTCATCTGGAGCAGATAATCTCTAAGCTACTCTATAGCTCAAAACCTATGATCCTATATTCTTGTTGCTAAAAATAGCATCTATCTACATAATTCACAGTTTCCCATTGACTTACTCCATATAGGACACGTATTCAATTTTTGTTTTGAATTTAGTTGGGGTTAAGGGACTTGCCCAGGGTCATGCATCTAGTTAGTGTCTGAGGCTGGATTTGAACTCAGATGGTCCTGACTTTAGGGCCAGTGCGCTCCCCACTACACCACCTACCTACCCCATTTGAATTTGCTCTTAAAGATCCTTTGAGGGAAATGCTATAGGTATTATTATTCTCAATGGACAGATAAAGAAACTGAGATGTATCATGAGGTAGGTTCTATTATTAAGGCCCCTTTAAGGGGTGGCTAGGTGGTGCAGTGTAGCGGGTAGAGCACTAACCCTGGATTTTGGAAGACCTGAGTTCAAATCCAGCCTCAGATACTTAGGCAAGTCACTTAACCCTGATTGCCTCTGTGAAAGAAAAAAAAAACCCTCCATCCTTTTAGAGATATAGAAAATGAGGCAAAGAGATTGATTTTCCCAGGGTCAGTTTCCCACAGCTAATCTGAGGCAGGATTCAAACCCAGGTTTCCTGGGCTCTAGGCCTACAATGCCATCTCTATGCCTAATAAATCTTCATAGAAACTATATTATAAAAAGGGATCAGGTTCATGGGCTGGCCCACAGAAGTTTATTTAATCTGTAACATAGGTAGAGTATGGCACCAAAAATATTAACCTAACATCTGGTTCCTTGGAGTAAGGAAATCTAGTGGCACAGGAAGAAGGAGGAAGAGAAATTCTTTCTTCTTTCCTGGGCAAGTCATTTGCTTCAGTTTTCTCAACTGTAAAAGGGGTTCATCCACCTCACATAGGTAGTTGTGAGGATCAAACAATAGAAATGAGATAGTGTCTATAAGATACTTAGCACACTGAGCGCAGTGCGTAGCATACAGTAGGCACTTAATAAATGCTTTCTTTCTTCTCCTTTCCCCTTCTTTCTTGAGTCTAACACTTCAGGCAGAATTTTGTAAGTTGTGAAGTTTTCTGTTGGCATGCTATTTCCTCCCTTTTTTTTGGAATGCTCTCCAACCTCCTAATGCCTCTCTAGAAGCACTTTGTGTCATTATATTATGTAAAGTCCCTCACTGAAACAGCCAGATGAGCACTCTCTTACCCTAGGTAGGGAAGTGGATAGAGCACTGGGCTTGGAATCAAGAAGATTCAACTTCATGCGTTCAAATCCAGCCTCAGACACTTGCTGTGTGACCCTGGGCAAGTCACTTAACCTTGTTTGCCTCAGTTTTCTCTTTTGTAAAGTCAACTGGAGAAGGAAATGGCAAATCACTCTAGTATTTTGCCAAGAAAACCCCAAATGGGGTCACAAAAGGTCAGACACAACTGAAACAAGTCAGCAATAAAAACCTCTTAGAATACTATGTATCCCTAAATTACATACCTTGGTCCCTTCCTGATTCTCCCCTTTGCTTCAAAACTCACTTTAACAACATTTCTTAAGTGTTAAGAGAAAAGTAAAGTGATTGAATTAACTGACACTCATCTGGGTATAATGGGTTTGGAGCATGACCAAATTATTTGTGATGGAGGCAGTTAGGGAGGAGACACCAGGGACCTGCTTCTGGAGACAGAACTGGCCTACAGTGTGGTTGGGCCCACATTGCTTCTTTCCACTAGCCAGAGCCATAGGCTCTTTCAATCTACCTGACTGAGGCATGGTGGCTTTCTTTCCCACTGACTGTGTCCAAAGGTAAAAGACTCACTCACTAATACCTGGAGACACCAAGTAATAAATGGGAAAGGGCCCAAGGGCTAACTTTCCCTTCCTTTATGTCCTGTGGTTCCAAGAAATGAGTTTGGGGTTCGTGTCTGTTTCATTGATCTTTTTTCAGTTCTAGGTGCACAGAATAAAGTCCTGGACCTGGAAACTTGAACCATGGGGATAACGGGGACCATGGGAGTCATGTTTGGATGTTGGAGCCAACCCAGCAGCTGGTCCTGAGATACTCAGGGGAGGGGATGGTGGAGGAGGAGGAGCACTTTGGACTTGAAGTTAACTAGTACTATGTAGGAACTGAGCTAAAAGGTGTGCATAATCTCCTTCCCCTTCCTAGAGACCAAAGTGGTATGGGGAAGATTAGATCTTCTAGCTATCTGGGGGAATATTTGTATGGTTGTTCTTTCTGTACTTTTGAAGTAAAGATTCCTTTGTGAAAGTTAATCTGATTGATAAATGGACTGGGGTGCTTGAAGTCTTAAAATATTGGGGGAACACAGTGGGGGCTCTAGCCAATGGAGGAGAAGCCTTTCCCAACCTTCTCAGGGTACTGGACAACTCTGAGGGTGGGGAGAGATGGAGAATATAACAAACCTGGCCTTCAAGGGTGTAAGGATCAGAGTAAACCTGTTACATGTGATTGTCTGATAACTCCTTAACTATTACATAGGTTTTACTTTTTTTTTTTTTTAAAGAGCATGTTGGCTTATCTAAATGAGTTTCTATTTGGTAGAAATCCAGGAGTGGTGAAATAAAAAAAAGTTTCTGGAAATGCTGAGGAAGATGAGATGTATTTTGTTCAATGAGACCAGATGTCAGCTGACTAGTCTCCCTTAGAAGGAAATCTTCAACATTTCCTACTTTTCACAGCTTCTTCCTTTACTCCACTACTCCACTTCCTTTACTCCTTATTTTACAGATATGGAAACTGAGGCCCAGGAAGGTTGTGACTTATCCAAGTTTACACAGATAGTAAGAAGTAGAACTAACATTTGAGCTCAGGCCATCAGAATAAACCCAGGGCCCTTTCTCCTATAGCAGACTCTTTTCTTTTGAACCCACGGAATCTATAAAAGCATTTGCTTCACATTGGCTCCTATGGTAGGGGGATTCCCTGTGGTGTTGGTGGTAGTGATTGATATAAAGGTGCATGGTGGGGGTGGGTGTAGCTACTCATGTAAATGATCTGTGTGGGTTGATTATAAGTTGCATATTTGAAAGTTCAGGATTGCTTGTAAAAGACAAAATGTAATGCTCATATTATTATACAATATATTGTAATACAATGCCATTTATCATTATAAAATAAGTGGATTGACCCAGGTGATTTCTTGGGTCTCTTTTAGCTCCAAAGCTATGACTCCAAGTGGGGGAAGCAAAGGACTATGGTGATCCTTTTTGCTTTTGCCCTTCCAAATGCTAATGAAAAGTAAACTGGTTAAAAAGGTGAGTGGTTATAGCATAAAGAAGAGAAATAGCCTTATAATCCCAAACCAGATAATTGAGCTTCAAATAATCAAGAATTGACATTAGGAGATGAAAACTCTGATGCAGTTTCTGGTCTATCCTCATCATTCAGTTGGATCTTCACTTTCCTAAGTTCTCGATTTTATTTTCCAAAATTAATGGGCCTCTTCTCAGTTTTTTTTCCTTCTTGACATCTCTATGGCCCTTGACACTATTGCTCACCTTCTCCTCCAGGGTATTCTCTCCTTTCTAGGTTTTCATGTATTCTATTTTTTCATTCAACTATTTTTTTTCTTAGTTCTCTTCCTATATCTGACAATTCTTGCTCATTCTTCCTTGCTGTTTTCATTCATATCATGCCTGATAACCATGGGTATTCTCCAAGTCTCTGTCTCTTGACCCTCTTCTTTTTCCTCTCTATACTATCTCACTTAATTATCTCATTAGTTTCCATTGATTTAATGATCATTTCTATCATCTCCATGTAGAAGATTCTCAGATATATGTATATACATCATACACACATATGTGTGTATCTATACGTGTATATATAGATACACACATATATGCATGTATGGATGTATATATACACACATATGTATATATGTGTGTGTGTATATATACACATATATGATGGTTGTGTATACGTGGCCAGTCTTAAGATCCCTCTAGGCATCTGTCTCTTTCTTTCATTTTCTTTTCTCTTCCTCTCTCCTTCTCTCTTTCTTCCATTTCTCTCTTTTCTCTTTTCCTCCCTCCCTCTCCCTCCTTCTCTCTATCTTTCTTCTTCCCTTTCTTTTTCTCCCTCTCTCTATCTTTATCCTCTTTCTATCTCACCAGCCGGTCCCTTCAGAACATAAAGCACTTTGAGGGACTGCACCTGTACTTCTCATGTCTGGCAAATTAACTTAGATATTGGGTTTGTACTCCAATTAGTGGTTATCTGCTCCAAGAACAAAAAAGTAGTTGCTGAATATTCCTCCTCCTTGCTGCCAGTCAGATCTAGCCAAAGGACCTAGGTTTGTAAAACCTTTCTAATTCACAATGTTGCCTTCAAGTCCAAGTGCTTCCATGTAGGTATCCCTATTTGTTTACCTAAGATCAGGACATAACTCCTCACCCCGCCCCCATAAACACATACAAGAGAGGTAGCCCCAAAACAAGGAACAGTCCTTAGCAGGGCATGGGCTTTAGCTGCCATATGCTCATGGCACCATTGCAGCTGAATTCAGGGCAAGCTGTTTTTCCCTCCCACTTGTCATAGTAAGTCCAATGAAAGAGAACTACCATCAGAGTTGAAAGAAAGAGAATACAGGGTTGGGGTCATTCCCTTTCTGAAGGTCCACTGAATTATTTGTTCTTTCTAATGCTTGGTGGTTAATAAAAGGATTGTTTCATCATCTCCAAAAGCCCAAACCCTTCTGTGCTGTTACCCAGGATAGTAGGTAGTACATTGCAGCATCCCAAAGCATGGGCCCCCACAATCCTGAGTCATACATATGCTCAGCTGTAAGCAGATAGGGGAACCTCGTGAAGAATTTGAACACCCCTTCACATTATCTTATATTATCTATTAATATCTCTGCTAAAAAAATTTTTAAAAATCAATTAAAAAAAAGAAAACTAGATCCTGAAAGAGTCTGTGCTGCCTTTAAGCTCAAATTAAAAGTGAAATTCAGTGCAATCCTTTCAAATTGTCTTATTTTAAAGTGCCCTCCCCCTTCCCCAATGGCCATCCATCTATGGGAATATATTTACTGTCACTCAGCCAGGCCTTCACCTTTCTTGCATGTAGCAAAGATAGTGCAGTTTAAAAATGCAAGATGCAAACTAAACTGTTTTATTCTCAATTTTGGTTTCTTTCCCAGCTTATGAGTCTGGAAGGGAAACAGAAATGCAGGGCGGGTCAGAGAACCCAGAGCAGCAGTTAGGCTCACAGCAGGGACCAGTCCTACCACATTAAAAGTTGCTAACGATTTCAATCTGTGTGTTGTTTTATGATTTATGAAGACATTTTGTTTTGAATCAACAGGCACAAACACCCAAACAATACCCTGCTTAACCCTGCCCCATCCCCACAAAGTAATTCCTTCAAAGCAATTAGTTTAAAAGGCTGTTAGTAGTAAACAGAGTTCTGTCTTTTAACTTGGATGATGTCATTAACATTAAGCATTCTATTTAACCAGAATTATGCTTCCTCTTCATTTTTTACTTTCATAGCATTTTATATATTTAGAGTTAGAAAGGGTCTTAGAAGTTATCTTTTACAGATGAGGAGACTGAGGCATAGAGATTTTAAGTAAGTTGCTCAGGATCATATAACTAATAAATTATTTGAGATAGGATTCAGACAAAGATTTTGTATTGTTATGCCTTCCTCATTCTAATAGTACCAGTTTGGAATCAAGGTGGCTTCCCTAGAACTTCTTCTAGGGGTCTTCCCCCCTCCATATCAAAATAAAGCTCTTCTGCTAGTTCGCTCTGTCTCCACTGTCCAGCCCTTGCTTCAATACTGATCATTAGACTTAGAGCAACTCTTCTTCTTTAGGGAGATGATAAGGAAAGTCCCTGCCTTCATGGATTTCACAACCTTCCCCTTAGTACGAACCTTGCCCTCTGAGACAAATGAGTTGCTTCTCTTAGAAGATTCACTCGTTCTTGGCACACGGAAACCCAGGCTACTGTCCAGGGCATAATGTTAACTTTGGGAATGCTTACTCAACCACATTAGCAGTGTCCAGAAATTTTGGATGCTATCAAGATGTTATTTGGATGGTCCCATGAATATAGTAACTCTTTCCAGCTGATCTGGCTTTTTTGCTCCAGCTTGATTGGGGCCAGAGGACTCCTTTCAAAAACTTAGCTCTTTATGCTGTTTAATTTTTATGACCTTGCAGTATGAAGGTATTTGCACTGGGGACAAAATCTCTCTGAAAGGCTTGGCAGCAGGGCTAGAACCACCTTTCCCTGTGCCCCTGGAGGCAGAGCTAGGCGACAGGTTCAAACACTCTACTCTCTCCATTGCTTGAATTGTGAGGGTTGTGTGGAAATGACAGTTGAAATAGAAGGGCTGCAAACAGCTTTGTTTTCCTATCATTGTGGTTTTTCATGGTGATGATGACACAAAAAGATGAACATGAACTCCAGCAGTTATCTCAGCAAGCATCTCTGCCAGCAGTAAAGGATATGTGTGGGTGTTACCTGCAAACAAAAAGAAAGAAGAAGAAAAAGAAAAAAAAATCACAAGAAGAGGCTTTGTGTCTGAAAGAAAAGCAAACGCATCAAAGATTAGCAATGACAAGTGGTCCTGTTTGTTTGACATACCAGAGTCTGTTTCCTTCCCTTCACTAATCCCTGGCTGCGTTTAGCCTCTTAGAAGCATCTGGAGGCTAAGAGAAAGAGGGAGAGAAAAAAAGATGGGATAGGAAGAGAGTACAGTAGGACCAACTGTAGCTGACTTGCCTTTCTCCTCATTTTGTGGGTGCTTAATCCAATTGCCAGGAAATATTGGCTTCCAAGACATGAACTTGTACAAAATCTTGAGAATCCAGGAATTGGCCAGGGGTAAGCAAATATTAGGAACCTTCTATACCTATTGCCATTTGTACCTCTTTCTCTTCTTTGCCTCTTTCTTAATGATTAAATTCTTCTTCTTCTTTTTCTTCTCCTCCTTCTTCTTATCTGTTTGTTTCTTTCTTTTCTACCTGTGCCTTGGGCCTACCGGTATCAACCAGAGGGATAGTCTCAGTTTGTTAGTGGCAAGCATTCAGACTTAAAGAATTTATGTAGCTTTCATCTGGTTTATTCTGCTAAAATATGTTCTCACTATCTAAGCAACAGAAATAGTGGTACCTGCTAATCCTACCCCCACACAGAACATTTAGCATATTTAACATTTAGAGGAAGTTGAGAATTGATACTTCAATAGCATACAACCTTAGCGAACTAGATGGTCTTTAGTGATACATTACCAATCTTCTTTAAGTCTTCACTTGTTTATGGAAATCATCTGATGTACTCCTTGGCTAGAGTGCTGGGCCTGGAGTCAGGAAGACTCATCATATCCTGAGTTCAAATCTGGCCTCAGACGCTTACTAATTTTTTGACCCTAGGTAAGTCACTTAAATCTGTTTGTCTCAGTTTCTTCATCTGTAAAATGAGCCTGAGAAGAAAATGGCAAAACACTCCAATATCTTCGCCAAGAAAACCTCATAAAGAATTGGATACAACTGAAAAACACCTAAACAAAACAACAACACTCTAGTATCCCAACTACCATAGAATATTAGTTCTGAAAGGATCCTCAGAGGTCATCTAGTCCACCATGTAGTCAAGGAGATGGGTATCATAGCACAGTTGAAAAAAAAAATGGCACCTTTGACTCCATATTTCAGTTCAACCAATTATTGGGTATAGCATTTAATGTCTCTGGATTTTATTTTATTTTTTCACCTCTAAAGTGATAGGCTGGGCTGAATGATCTCTAAAATACCTTCCATGTCTTTAAGTCAAGTCACTAAGCATTTATTAAGTATCTACTATGTGTCAGAGACTGTGATAAGTGTTGGGGATATAAAGAAAGGTATAAAAACAGTCCTTTCCTTCAAGGTACTCACAATCTAATGGGGAGGCAATTATGCAAACACCTATGAACAAACCAAAACACATACAGGACAGATTGGAGATAAGCTGAGGGAAAGTATGTTTGTAGAAGGTGCATATATGGATTCCCTACTTTTGACAGATGAGAAATGGAGTGAAGTGAAGAATCATGGAAGATAGGAGAGGTACTGCATGACTGGAGATGACTTTTTTTGTGCTGATTTTCAAAAAGAAGGGGAGAAGTTTGAATCTTTAAATTATAGCTAGGAGGAACTTAACATCAGGGAAGGATGCTAGAACGGATTATTAAAGAGATAATTTGTGACCATCTGCTAAAATCTTACCTTGATACTTCATTGAAGTAACCCTAAGGCTCAGAAGCTATACCAACACAACACAAATATTGACCGGTCCTACCCAATGGGAAAAGTATAGAGTGTAGGCCTGGCAATGGATAGTGTGCCTGTTGCTCAAAGACCAGCCTAGATAATATTAAGATGTTAATCACTACCCACCAGGCTATGAACTGTTTTGATTTCAGTCACTCAAATAGCTGTATACTAAGGTGTGTAGGGGGGGCAAGGGAAGGGTGGATGATCTGCATCAATGGAAAGAGTATCCATATTGATGAAATTAGAGTATTAAGAAGAGTGAAATTAAAGTTTTTGAAAAATTAAAAGGGAAGAAAAGATTGATGTGACTTACCATGAACTCTTTAAGAATATGACATGCCAGATTACCTTTATGTGCTTTTTAAGAGATACTATTAGATTTGTGAATTGGGAGTCAAGAGAGCAGATTAGGGGTAGCCACCCAGATGAACTTTCCCAATGTTCTCCAAATAACTTTAAAATAAAACCTCAAATAAAATTTTGGAGTGCCAGAGCCAACAAAAAATTGGGCTGAGACATTTTTCTGGCTGAAAAAAACTCATAGGTACACAGGAGAAGTCTGTAATGCTGGAATAGAAGTCTGTCCAGAGCCCACACATGAGGACAGCAACAGAACCACAACAGCAGCAGTAGCATTGAGAGCTCTCAGTCTAGGTTGGTAAGAGGGTCAGACAACTGCTCAGAAAGAGATTAGAGGGGATTTTTTTTTTTGGCACTGGGTACAGCTGGTGCTGACTAGCAACTCTGTTGTTCATACAGAGTTCTGGGTTGCAGTTCCAGGGCACAGTAGAGCATTGTGGGGTGGGTCACAATGGAGCAGGGATCTTGGCTGTAGTTCCATGGCAAAGAGAGCCCTAATGCCTGGAGCTGCAAGGGACCAGGGGCTCTTCCTGGGTAAAGAACAGAGAGCAGAGCAGGATAGCAGTGACTGTGCCTCTTCTAGGATCACACTACCTTGGAAGCATTGAAAATTTGCACACTCCCATATCTAGCTCTAAAAGCAACAGAACAAAAAAGCCTAAAACTTGGGAAAATATCAACCCACCCCAGGTGAGCAGAACCCAACTTTAACAAAGTCAACAAGTAGGTTGGAAAAATGAGAGAACAACAAAAAGAATTGACCATAAAAACTACTACAACGGCAGGGAAGACCAAGACATAAACTCAGAAGACAACAGTGTGAAAACACCTACGAACAAAGCCTCAAAGAAAAATGCTAATTGAACCCAAGGCCAGAAAGAATTCCTGGAAGAGTTAAAGAAAGAGATAAGAATAGTAGAGGAAAAACTGGGAAAAGAAATTAGAGTGATGCAAGAAAATTATGAAAGAAAATTAATAGCTTGGTAAAAGAGGTACCAAAAATACTGAAGAAAATAATACCTTAAAAAACAGAATTGACCTAATAGTAAAAGAAGCATAAAAATTCATTTAAGAAAAGGACTCCTTGATAAGCAAAATAGGCCAGATGGAAAAGGAGATACAAAATAATAAGTGATTTGACTATGATCACAAAACTAGATAGGTCTTCATCTCAGAACAATGAAATAGTGCTGTACCAACCATAGGGAGGGTTTTTATTCATTACCCTGAGCTGCAGAGCTAGGTGGTATATATATATATATATATATAAATATATATATATATATATATATATATATATAGATAGATAGATAGATAGATAGATAGATATAGATATAGATATAGATATAGATATAGATATAGATATAGATATGCATATACCCAGAAGAAGGTGGTATATTAGATAAAGCACAGACCTAGAGTCTGGAAGACCTGAGTTTAAATCTGTTGAGTGACTTTGTATCCGTCAATTTCCTCAGCTGTAAAGTGGGGCTAATAACAATATCTGCCTCACAAGGTAGTTGTGAAAATAAATGGGATAATAATTGTGAAGTGCTCAGCGCAGGGCCGGGCACACAGTACACACTATATTAATGTTAACTGTTATTATTTCCCACCTCCCCCCCTACCCCATAAAGATAAAACAAATCAAACCCCCAACAACCCATAACAGTGGCAGAGAAGGTAGATGTTTAGCATCTTCCAAAATGACCTCCTTATAGCTTTCTCCGAGAGGAGCCAAGTCAACTAATTTGTTAGCTTTAAGAGATGTTCTAGAGACCATCCTGTATTAATGAGGGATTTAAAATAAAAATTAATCTCAAATATGCAAATGGTGTACTTAACCTGAAATATATACCCTACTTCATAAGGGACCTGAATGTCTTTATGTTTTTATTTTTCCTTTTTTTTTTTTTCAATTCACCTGACTGTTGCTGGTAAAGAAAATCCAGGTAGTGATTAAATATGAATGCCCTTTCATCTCCTATCCCCATCTGTGGTCAGGGGATTTGCATTGCTGAAAATGTTAGCCACAGAGGGGAGATCTCGAGTTTCCCACTTTTCTGTGAGCAAGGACATCATTGGAATTCCCTGTCTGAGGATGCCTGGTTGCTGGAGGCAACAGTGCTGACTGTCCTTGTTAGAAAGGCTCCGGGAGGAATATGGAGGGTAGTGGGAGAAAGATATCCAGAGTTTATCCCTGTACAGCAGGGCTTTCTAAGCCTTTTGTGAGTAGGAGCCCCTCTTCATGTTCTGGAAACCTTGTGTTCCTTAGGAGGGAGGTAGAGCGCTGTGGGAAGGTTAGGCTAGCGAGGAGTGATATGGACATTACTGAATTTCCCTGTGAAGGCACACTGCTTCAGGGCGGCATCCTAGAAAATCAGGAGTGCTGTGGTTGTAACTGGCTTGGAAATGTGCCAGGTAAAGCTTCACAGCCTATCAATAGACCCTAGGGACCTCTAATTTATAGGAAACAAAGTCTTTTGTTTTAAAAATATTTATGTGGATTTTACCCTAGAGCTGTGAAACACTAAGCCAGATTTATTAGGGAACTCATTGTGTGCTTCAAGATTTTCCCTAGAGATTAAGACAGAACTCTAAAATAAAACTTTATGTGTTAAGAGCTCACCATTCTGGCTGCCTCTCAGCTCTCCTCACATACTCCTGTTGACTCTCATCATAGTATTGAGAACTGGAAGGGGCTTAGAGATCGTCTAGTCCAACCAGAAAAAGGAAACTGAGGGCCAGAGAGTTGAAGTGCTTTGTCAATGTCATACAGGTAGTAGGAAGCAACAGTCAGAATTTAAATAAAGGAGCTTTGACTCCTAACCTTATTCTCTTTTCAGTAGATTATACTACCTAAAGAAGTCTATTGGTAGGTATGATCATGCAATACCTAGAACCTGTACTCTACAATTTCATGCCTTCTACTCTGTGTAAATAAAGGCACCTTGACCCCTGATTAGCCCAGAAGAGTGATTGCGTCCAAAATAATTGAAATTATATCCTCTCCAATGTATAATATCATTCAATCATTAAAGATTTATTAAGTGCCTACTATGTGTCAGCTTTTTGTTGTTTAGTTGTTTTTCAGTCATGTCTGACTCTTCATGACCCTGTTTGGGGTTTTCTTGGCAGAGACACTGGAGTGGTTTGCCATTTCCTTTTCCAGCTCATTTTACAGATGAGAGAACTGAGGCAAATAGGGTTAAGTGACTTGCCCAGGGTCACACAGCTAGTAAGTGTCAGGTCAGATTTGAACTCAGGGAGATGAGTCTTCTTGACTCTAGGCCTGGCACTCTATCCATTGTACCACCTAGTAGCCCATGTGTCAGGTACTGTACAAATAAATGTTCCTTTGACTGGGTGTTTGTTAAGAATTTTTAAAAAGATATTAAGAAAGGAAGAAAGACAGAGAGTAAGAAAGAGACAAGAAAGAAGGAAAGGAAGGAAAGAAAGAAAAAAAGAAAGAAGAAAAAAGAAAGGAAGGAAGGAAGGACAGAAGGAAGGAAGGAAGGAAGGAAAGATAGAAGGTAGGAAGATTACTTGTGTGCTATCCTTGTTCATCTCTCTGGAAGCTTTAGCTGATTAGATGGGTCCAAAGAATGAAATGACATACAGAGAAACACCCATGGAACTGTGGTTTGTCATAATTGCAATGGACCTTAGAAACTGTTTAGCTGCTCATTTTATATATGAGCAAGGGATGACCCAGAAAAACAGTGATTTGCTAAGTCATATGGACAATTAATGACAAACTATGTACTAGAACCCGGGGTTTTTGCCTTCCAGGTAGGATTATTCACTGCTATTTAGAGTTTTCTGGGATGTGTGGCAGCCAGGATTAAAACAAAAACAAAAACATGCAGAAACTAAGATCCTTTCCCTTGAATAACTTAACTTCTAATCACAGCACAAACACATGAAAAGTGACTCGAATTCCAAACACTACATAAATTAATGCAATGGCCAGAGCTACGTACATAAGCACAGAAGGTTAGGGAGTCAAGCCCTAAAAGGTCAGGAAAGGTTAAATTTCTTTCTGGACATGGGTTTCAACAACTCCTCATGGAGAGGAGGAATAAGAATTAATGGAGAGGAAGACGTCCTAATTGCCTTCCCAAGGAGGGCATTTTAATTTGGAAAATGTGGATCTAGCTAAGTTACAGACATGGAGATAAGAAAATCATGAGTGAGGAAAAGGTATAACTACAGAGTCTCATTGACAAGAACAACAAACCATCTAGAAAAGTCAACCTGCTGGCTGCCCCCACTATTCTCTTAAACTCTTTTTGACCTTGCTGTTTTCCAAGGTCATCTTTTTGTAATGCCCAGGAGACTTATCCATTGTTAAGGCACTGTTGTGAGGGGAAGGGGCACAGAGTAGTTCCAGAATGTAACACACAGACCACTTGCTAAGGCTTATTATCCTGAGCCAAATCCCCAAGGAATGACTGGGTGTGGATGGCTTGGGGTGGGTGGAGTAGGGATGCTAGACAGCTGCCAGCTGAATCTGACTCCCACTATCCTGTTCACTCTACACTTGTGATAAGCACTGGATCTGTTTGATGTGTCTGGAAGTGGCCTCCATGCTTAGATCCAGGAGCCTGATATTGTCAGAGGTCATTGATGAAAGGGGATATTCTCAAATCACATAGAGGTAACCATCTTCTCCTACATCTAAGAGCTTGGACACATGGACAGCTCTCTGGAAGCAGCCCAGAATGAAGAGGGGGAGGGGCAGGCACCCTGATCCATACACCCACTCATGCCATCTGGTCCATTTAATAACAGGTCCAGATGCAATGTCTGGCCTGGTGGTCAACCCATGTCCAGGAAATCTCTTCACAAAGGTCAAGCAGCTGATTACATTGGTACTGCCCACATCCTGGTATGACATTAATGGAAAACTCTTTGATCCTGTGACTTTCTTCCTGCTCTGGTCATGGAGACATGCAAAATATTCAGAGTTCAAGTTGGGCTAAATACTTTCAGGAAAATATAAAGAGTTTTCACCTCTAGGTACCTGCTTTCATGTTTTACTTTCCTGTGGGATTTCTCTTAAAATCTAGCTCTTTTCCCCTCTGAATATATAATTGCCAAGATAAACAGCAGTTAAACTTAATGAGAAACACTCATAGTGCTCAGTAAAATGGAAACTGCTGTCAGGGGTCCCTTCTACAAGCCTTGCTGGATACAGATGTGATCTCTTCTCTCCTCCTCCTTAACAACCCTCCCCCCTGCCCCACTTCATGCCCAATTGGCTTAGTTGTTTGCTCCTTGGTCTATATGAATGTGCAAGAATAGTTTTATCCTCTTGGGAATAACCAAGGAGTAAGACCTTTTGTGGTTTGTGACTCAGATGGAGAAGAATCTTATCCTTATGGCTTGGAGTAGGCTGGACTTTAGTTTAGCTCCTGAAGGAACACCTTTCTATTCATCTGATAGTCTGCCAGCATTCAGGAATTGTACAAATATTCCATTTTGCTGATTGACTGTAGTAATATATTGTCAATGGTGTCAGGAAAACCCAGGTTCAAGGCCCACCTTGGATATATGCTTGTTGTGTGACTATGGCAGTGGCTCTCAACCTGTGGGTCGCGACCCCTTTGGGGTCAAATGACCCTTTCACAGGGGTTGCCTAAGACCATCGGAAAACACATATTTCTGATGGTCTTAGTAACCTCCTCTATCTGTCTCCAGGTGGGTCTGCCCACATGCAGACATGCCTACATACAACTATTAAAGGGTCGCAGCATTAGGAAGGTTGAGAACCACTAGACTATGGGCTTTAACCTCTCTGTTTACCTGGCAAGTCTCTAAGACTATCAATTATACAGGAATAGCTAATCTACATTAGTGAAGGGAGTTTTCATATTAAGAATTCTTTATGGACCTATTTTTATAAAAATATTTATAGCAGCTCTTTTTATGGTGGGTAGCAATTGGAAACCAAAGGGATGTCCAACAACTGGGGTATGGCTATAAACAAGCTGTGGTCTATGATTGTAATGGAATACTATTGTGCTATAAGAAACGACAAGCAAGATGATTTCAGAAAAACTTGGAAAGACTTACATGACCTGATGCACAGTGAAATGAACAGAACCAGGACAACTTTGTACTCAGTAACACCAATGTTGTTCAATGAAGAACTGTGAATGACTCAGCTATTTTCAGCAATATAATGATCTAAGACAATCCCCAAGGACTCATGAAGAAGCATACTATCATCCGCCTCCAGAAAATGAACTGGTATTGTTTGAATACAGAC
>CM053580.1:70376158-70462225 GCA_028627135.1 Pseudochirops cupreus | reverse complement strand
TCCATTTTGTCTTTGAATCCTCTGGCTATTTACTCTTCTCTCTCGAGGAAATTTATCTCTTCCCCATTCCCCTAAGTCACTTAATTGTGAAATCTTATCCAGGACCTCCGAAAAAGGGTGTCCTACTTTCCCAATTAATAGAGTCAGAATTAGGTGCTTGTAAGCAGAAGGAGCCATCTTCATTATGATATTTCTATGAGGAACTCCTAGGGGGGTATCATGATATGTATTTGTACCTCCAAGCATGATAGCAGTTTTCATTACCTCCTCCTTTAACTTTGTCATACAGTCTCTAAGTGAGTACCAGGGTCTGTCTCCACCAGGCCACATAGAGTCAGTAGGATATTGCTTTTTGCATCCCTCTGCTGCTAAAGTTAACAGAGTAGTTCTGTGGATGCCTCCTTGCATATGGTGATCCCTAAAAGCTTGGTGTACAAAAGGATTCTGACTGATGCTTATGAATTTTAAGCAATCTATAGTGTCCACTGTTATTCCTCCGGCACCTTCATCTGTAATTCTTACCATCTAAGACACTAAAGACTCTCCCATTCTTTGGGTGAAATCTACTCAATATATCAGTAATCTCCTGTTGAGTGAAATCCTCAATTATCTCCCTGGACTCTGTTTGGCCCTGGTGGTTCTCCTGTTGTCTTCTTTGTATGGGGAGAGCTTCTACATTAGAAGACTCCTCAGCTAACCCTGTTACATTCTCCTCGCACACATTCTCCTGGCAGCTGTCTGGGCAACTCTGCCCAGCCTGTGCAAAAGCTGCATGCACATTCCTTCTACTAGTTTTTTGCTTCCTTTTAGCCACATGAACAGTGGCTTGCTCTTCCACCTGAGCCCTGGCAGTTTGCTCTTCTGAATGCTGTGGCACAGAAGAATTATCAGGCAAACCAGCCAACTCCCTATCCATCTGAGCTTTTTCCTCCAGCAGCTTATCTCTACTTTTACACATAAGGCAATAACATATTAGCAGGACCAGCCTCTCCTGCACACTCCTGCCAGTTCTTTGCCTGGTTCTATGGGTATTCCTTGCAAACATCTTTCCAAATCTCTAGGTTCTCCCCTTTTCAGCCTTGGTTTCCAGTTTTCACAGGGCCCTGTACTTTTGGCCCATTCTCTGGCTAGAGAGAAATAAGGCAAATCCTCCCATCCTGGGATAGCCATTTCTCCCTCTACAGCCCTCCTGCTTCCAAATAGAGGCCTGACATTTTGTGATCCTAACCTCGTTGCCAAATGTATCAGCAATGCAGCATTCACAATGCCTACAGTAACTATACGTATGCTGATATGGTTAAATCACAAAATGTAACAGACTCTCTACATAAGAAATATAGCTAGAGCATTCATTTAAATACCAAAAAACTGAATCCCAAAACCAGAAAGTCAAAGCCAACACAGTAGTTATGAAGTTGGCACATGTAGTTAAAGTAGTAAACACCCACATTCTCAAGCCTTCAAACAGGACAGTCTACTTCAGGCAAAGATCCTCCTCTCCTCACTCATGCAACTGCTCAGCTTCCAGGCAGCTTACTCCCAGAAGCTCCGGCCCCCGGCAGTTCCCGTCCCTGGCAGTCCTCAGCAGGAGTCCTTAGCAGAGATTCTGGCCAGCTCAAAGAAAAAGGAGTTCGAGCTGCAACCACAGCAGTCAGCACCACACAGAGACTAGCTTAGTTCCAGCATTCTCTTGCTCCACCCCTTCCTGCTACATCAGCAAGTTCAAGGGACATGGAAGAGCTTCAAATCCCAGTATCGTTACATCACCAATCCCTTTTCTTGTGGATATGGGGGGTCTCTGGGTTCTCTGGTGTTATTTGGCTTTAGAAAATTGATTCATTGTATAACCCTCCCTAAAATGAAAGGTGAAGTCCATGTCCTAGAAATTTGTAAGAGTGTTCTGGTTTTGGTTTGCACAGAACTCACTCAAATGGCATGTATTAAGTAAAATGTATATTCGGATAACAACTGGGGAGAAAAAATGTTAATTGTGATCCAATGTAAAGCTTTCTTTTGAGTATAAAAGTCATGCTATAGTGATTCTTGTGTAAGGCAATCCGGTAGTACTTACATTAAGATTATTAAATTGGTGATTATTTCTAAAATTGAAATTTCTATATACAATTTGATATAAATGCTGTTAAGTTTGGGATTATATTATACAAAATAGGCAAAATATTAGGGCTTTTTAAATTTTGAGTTTGTTTTTATTTCAAAATAAGGGGTTTCCATTCTATGAAATGTGCAATTGTCACGTTACGTTACTTACACCCTTTTAAGTTAACTGTCTATAGAAATATGTTCATGAAAAGCATTTATTGGTAATTGTAAAAAGTAAGATCCTGTAAGTCTTCTTCTGACCTTTGTAAAATTTTATTTGGGTTATGAATATGTGAAAGGGGTTAGGTCATCAAGCCCCCACAAAGTATTGCTGTCTTAAAACGTTCTTTTTAAATGTTATAAAACACTTAGGTATATAATTAATGTGAGAGATTAAACCATGGACCTCTGCATAGTTATCAAGAGTCAGCTTTGTCTCACAAAGTGAGGCCTCTAAACATCCTTTTTGCAGAGTCCAAAGCAAAATATAATTTTGCTATTAATAAGATGGGGAAGATAGATATTAATTAATAAGTTAAACTAAGATAAGGAATTATAATGCTAAAATGTTATCCTATGAATTGTGGCTGGGATTTTATAGTAACAGAGGTAAAGTGTATTTGCATGATATGGAATAATTGGGCATTTCAAAGTGATAAAAGAGCAATTGGGTATTACTGTACTTAACTAAATTATTGTTGAAATTTAATCCTAAACATTTTTAGTTGAGGACATAGAGATTTTGTTGCAAATTCATATATTTTTGAAAATTAAAAAACTAGATGTTCCTCATATGTTCCTCCACCAATATAAGAATGAAAAATCAAAAACCGATTTTAGGTTGATTATTAGAGATTGCTACTTGAAGATTTGTTGGGACTATTAATTGGCTGTTTCTTTGAGTCTAACTCCAGGTATAAACAATAAGAAGTGCTGCTCTAGCCACTGCCTCATGGTGCCAGATATAGGTATGAGGTGCAAAGGAAGGTCGGGGGAACCCTTCTGCATGAGCTGAGGTAGGAATGCCGTGACTCAGTTTCCCACAAGCAACTAGAAAAATTTCTGACTTGGCTGGATACTGCTTTGCAGTGTGCTGTACATCTTGCCTGGAGTTGACATCCTAAAGTTAGGGAATTGTGGTTCCCTTCTTGTTTTGTCCCTATTCTTGGTAACAAGCTTCAATAATCAAAAAGTTTTAGAATCCAGTACAGGTGCCCCTGTATAAATACTGGTCTTAGCAACCGGGCAGCTGCTGCTGTGGCCCAAGATGCTGCAACTCTGGGGCTGCCCCCCAACCCTGTCACAGCTTCCCCTTTTCCCTCCTCTTCACTCTTGGAAGATTCCTTCATGGCTAAGAGAGGGGGAAGGAAGGATGGGCAGACTTCGTCAGATCATGCACCTTGGGTCCCAAAAACTCGGGAAATTGTATTTGGGGAACTGTTAAGGGACAGGTATTCTACCCCCATCTAGATAACATTTTTGTGAGCACAGTCACCAGATGCTCATGGGGCACTCAGCCTGGGGAACACTGGGAAGTAGATTTTACTGAAATAAAACCACAAACTACTGGCTATAAACATCCCTGATGGTTGTCACTTTAAAATCCACAAGAACCAGATCACTTTACTCCCTCTAGCACATTTTACTAATACTTCCATCATTAAGTTCCTGCGAGGGCCCCCCACCATGCAGTCAGTCCGAGAGGCCCTGCCAGTCCCAATATCTGAACCATTTCCTCGCTTCCTGCCTGGGGATTCTGTACTGATTCAGAAACACACAGTTTCTGGTCTCAAGCCTAAGTGAAAAGACCCTTATACTGTCACCCTGACCACCTGTTTGCAGTGAAAGCAGCTCATCCCAGCCCAGCCACACTACAACGGAGGGAAAGCAGTTCCACCCCCAGAATGGAAAGCAGAGCCCCTCGAGGACCCTCAAAAGCCAAGACTGTTCATGCCATCCACCTTGCATTGACCTCCATGACACAGGAAGGTTGTACCCTTGTACCCTTGTGCCATATTACCAAATTAACCCTGAGCTATAGATCCAACCAATGGCTGTTCTTTGCTTCTGTACATCATGGCTTCTGCTAGCTCCCCTCCCTGATTGTGGTTTTTGTGGTTTTAGCCTATATAATCAAGTCTGTACCCCCAAAAAGATTACTACTCATTTTGAATGAATACACTCAGGTAATTGTGCACTTGCTTAGTAAATCCACACCTAAATTTATCTTGAACCCAGGTCTCGGCTCACTCTTATTCTCTGCACAATAATACATGCTATAATTTCTAACATGGACTTTATACATTTTTAATGTAACCCTGTCCCAAAGAGCATTGGCATGGAACTTTCTCCATATTGGTGGAGATGAATGCCCTGACCTTAGTAAGGACATAACTGGCAGGAGGTGAGAAAGCTTAAATTCTCCATCAGTTTTCCCCCTCCCATGCCCACCTCTGAAGCAAAAGACTCTGAGAAGACATGAAAGGAGTGGGTAGTCCCCATCATGTTCCTAATTCCCAGATTGCTCTTCTAGAAAATTTGGTAGTTTTCCCTTGGGAGAATTTGGTAGTTTTCCAAGACTCACTCTCTCTTCCTCTCTCTCTCTCTCTCTCTCTTTCTCTCTCTCTCTTTCTCTCTCTCTCTCTCTCTCTTCTCTCACTCTTGTTCTTGCTCTCACTCTCTCAATTGAAGAGCTCCTTCACTCTGTATTGTGTGGTACATATCTTCTATGTACACCTTCTCTGATTTTTGTTTTGCCGTGATTTGGATAAGTGGGGTTCTTTGCTATTTACTATGCATGTTTATTGCAGAATTGATATCAGATATATCAAGCCTTGGAATATAGAGCTTAAGGTCCTTTTGCCCCTCAAAATAACAAAATGATTAAAAGTTAGCTCAAAAAAATAAAATAAAGCTTGCTCAAAACTGATCATATCTCATAAATATTTAAGGGAGTAGACAGATATACTTCTGACCCTTGACTGCTTTTCACAGAGGACAGCAGAGTGGTGGTCTCCAGCTCCAAACTCCTGCTTCCTCTTCTGACAAGAATGAAAGCTTCCCTTGAGAAGGTCAGGGGGAGAAGAAACTAGAGATGTCTGTTTTTGACTGCCTGCCTTTGAACCATACAGTGTCTATGACAGCCTCCTCACCATACATGGATCCCCTTTCTCTACACATGGAACTCTTTCCTTACATGAAAAAAGTAGTTCTTGGTATACCTGAGTTCCAAACTCCCCTGTTTGTTAACAGTATCTCTAAGATAAAACTTTGTAGACATGCATAATTTATTTAACCAATATCTTTTTTTTATTCTGAAAAACTTCTTATTGTAGGTGGAATGGGACACAGCTGGACACAGTAAGTTAGATGATTCCAATTTTGTTGGCAACATCTAATGCATCATAGTCTGGAGCAAGACAGACATAGGCCTTCTTCTTCTCTCCATCAGGCCAGATCAGTGTGTTGACTTTGGCCACATCGATGTCATACAGCTTCTTTACGGCCTGCTTGATCTGATTCTTGCTGGCCTTGATGTCCACAATGAAGACTAGGGTGTTGTTGTCCTCAGTCTTCTTTATAGCAGACTCAGTGGTCAAGGGAAACTTAATGATGGCGTACTGATAAGCTTATTTCTCCACTTTTCCAAGGGTATTTGGGCTGCCTTCAAAGTCTTAGTGTCTTGGGTCGCCAGAAGGTGGGGGATGTTCCAATCTTCTTTTTTGAGCTACAGACACCCTTCAGCACAGCCTTCTTGGCCTTCAAGGCCTTAGACTTGGCTTTTGTCTTGGGGGGGACAATGGCTTCCTTCTTTGCCTCTGGCGCCATCTTGGGGGAAAAGGTTTAACCAATATTTTTATGAGGAAAAAAGGAGTTTCTACACTTACTGCCCCCACTGTCTCATCACCTGCTCGCTTCTCAGACCCTTGACATCAGGCTTCTGACCCCTCCGCTCAACTGAAATTGTCCTCTTCAAGATTACCAATTATCAAAGTGGAAAACACACTAAATCTGAAATAATAGAACATGAATTTAGCCCCAGATATTCCCCTCAATTCCTGTGTGACTTTGGGCAAGCAATATGTCTTCCCTGAACCTCAGTTTCCTCCCTTTAAAACAAGGCAGTTGAACTAAAGGATGTCTAAAGCCCTTTCCAGTAATAAATCTATAATCCTATAACCTAACAACTAAATCAGATGGCCTTTTCTCAATACTCATCCTTCTTAACCTTGCTGTAGCTTTAAATCCTATCCACCATTCCCTCTTTCCTCTCTTGGCTTCCTTTATTCTTCTTTTGCCTCATTTTCTTCCTGTTATCTTCATGTATGATGGCTCCTACTTAGTCTCCTTCGTGGGATCATTATCTAGCCCCATGTACCCTAAGGCTTTGTTCTGGACACTTTTCTCTATGTATTCTTTCCCTTGGTGACCTCATTTGCTCCCAAGGTCTCATTATTATTCTGAAGGGCTACATCACTGTGCCTTATTATTATTATGCACAGTGGTAAACAGTTCCCTTCAAACAAATACTTTTAAGGCTCTGCACATAAAGGGGTTTATGCTTAAAACAGACGAATTATCACAAGTGCCCTAATAATTCAAATCAAGCTGACAAAGGTGTACTCAAATCTTTCTCTGTACATAGATGGGTGCTGGAGTCTGTGAGGGACACTGAAGAAGAATATAGCAATAATTTTGATAATACTACTAACTGGTATTTAGGTAGCACTTCATGATTTGCTTTACATACATTGTCTAATTTGATCCTCACAATAACCTTGTGAAATAGGTACTCTATGTATTACTATCCTCTTTTACAGAAGGGGAAACTGAGGCTGAAAAAGGTTAAGTGACTTGTCTATGGTCAAACATTCAGTAAGTATCATAAAGGCATAGAATTTCAATCCAAGTCTGCCTAAATCCAAGTCCAGGCTCTTTCTACTACGTTGCTATCTGTCATCCAAGGGATTAGAATTAAATGTGCCAGAGAAAAAAATACATTGATGAAACAAATGGAAAGCAATACAGTAGAACAATAAAATGTGTTTTGTGGATAATAAATGGATAAATATCAGTCTGGCCTTCAGTTTTCTAGGGCCAGGGGAGTGGGGGGGAGGGGGAGGGCTTCCTGGAACAACTGAGACTTGAGATGGATCTGGCAGGATTTGTTCTGTGAAGTTTAGATTCAGTCAAAGGGCTGCACCCAAGGACCTAGAGGGCCACATGTGCCTCGAGGCCACAGGTTCCCCATCCCTGGAGAAAATTAGGTAGGATTTTGACAGGCATAGGAGGAGGGAATGTTGGGATCAAAAAGCAAAGTCACAGAGTCAAAGAGAGAATGCAGTGCTCAGGGGACACTGTAGATAGCAGAAATGTGTGTGTCCTGGCCAATAGTTGAAATCAAGTCCTATAACTGGTCTGTCCCCTCCTTTTTCCTTTACTATTCACCCCTCCCTCTCATTCTCTTTTCTGTCTCCAATCTATAACATAATGGCTGCTCCAAGGGGGTGCTGGTAAATACTAAATGTACACAGGTCATACTTTTAAATTTCATCTACCTCATTAACATTTTCTCCATCACTCTCTGAAGTCTAGACAACCAACAAAATAATAAATCAAGCCCTGATTTGTAGTGTTTGCTGATTTCCAAGGTGAAAATGCTTACATGAAAAGTTACTAATGAGCTTTCACGAAGCAGTATGAGTTTGTTCCAGCAAACCTCGTTTGGCTGCCCCAGATCAGGATATATGCCATATAACTTACCTTCTTGTTAACATGGATTTCTTATAGACTAGTTAGATCTGTGGGCTTATCATAACTTCAAGCATGAAAATGAAGGTGTGATGAATCTTGGAACATTCACACTCCATTAACCATGATAAATAGGGATGGTACTAAGATGTATATATAATATACAATTTACTTTTCTGTGTCTAATCTATTTCCCATGTTAGATTATAAGTTTTTTGAGAGAAGAGAAAGTTTCACATAGTAGATAATGTGGGGATTATAATTTTCCAATCTGCAAGAAGAACCTCTGAGGCAGAGCCCTGAGCCAATGGTACTTTATTAAAGGGTCCATGGATCCCTCTAATGAAATGGACCTCAAATCTTTCTCACAATCTGAGATCTCACAACCATAATATCCTCTTCCTCTGGGGCTTTATTTTCATAAGGTTTGATACCTGAAGACTCTAGAGGGGCTCCACAAAATATGAATCCAATTGGTTGACAGACCTTGCTTTGAGAGCCAAAAATGATATGTCAGTCAAAAAAATGGTATATCATGAGGAGAGTCTTGGGTTGGGTGCAGTGTGGAGCGTCTCCACTGACTGAGATGGTTACCTGCTCATGTTGGACAAAGAGAGAGTGGTCCAACGCCACTAAAATAAGTTGGGGGATTTTCCATGTAATTGAGTCACCTGTGCCAAACTGTACTTGGTCACCATAACGAGGAAAAACAAGGATGGAGAGACTGTAGTTAGCTTCCTATGATTAAGAAGTGTTGGGGTTTTTTTTCGCTTTTTGGAGGGGGAAGGCAGGGCAGTTGGGGTTAAGTGACTTGCTCACTGTCACACGGCTAGTAAGTGTTAGTGTCTAAGGTCAGATCTGAACTCAGGTCCTCCTGACTCCAGGGCTGGTGCTCTATTCACCATGCCACCTAGCCTCCCCGAAGAAGTGAATTTATAATCTGCAGTTCACAGCTTAGGGGCCTGATATACAAAACTTATAATCATTACCCCTATGGAATCATATCAAACTGATTGGAATACAGTAGGGGTCTAAATTAATATTTCGCACAGAATTTAATAAAGAGCTTTTTGACGTTAAAGGGATGGAATGGAGCTAATTAATGGTGGCTGAGCTTATTTCACTATCTCCTGTTTGGATAGCAGTAAACACCTGCAGAAATAAGAACATTACCTGGAACTGAATGGGCAAAAGCACAATGAGATATAGAGGAAAAGAAAAAGAATGAAAAAGACCAAAGGGGAACTAAGAAGACAGAAGCCCCCAAAGGGTTAACCAGGAATCACAAGAGTACTTGGAACACCAGCTTTGGGGTATGTTTGCTTACTCGCTAATGGGGAACAGCAAGTATGCTTTGCTCTTGGGAACAGATTTTCGCAAAACACTGTCCCATGGCCACTTGGAATAGAAAGAGAAAACAATATTTGCCAAAGAAGCAAATTAGAATGATCATAAGAGATGGAACTGGGGTCAGTAGAATGGCCAGCCTAGCTCGAGGCATAGAGGGATAGAACGGAGAAGAGTGGGTGATTAGTGAGCCACTCAGTAGGAGCAGGTAAACCAGGGCTTCTTCAGTGGTTTCCACTCAGGACCCCTTTTCTGGTTAGGCAGCATTCATTGGTGCTGCATGGCGTGAGGGCATGTATAGTGCAAAGTGCCCGTGCTTTGTGTTCAGAACCAAGGCCACAGTGAAGTTGTACAATGCAACACAGACAAGCACTGCCAGAAACACCTAGGATTCTTTACTCATTTAGTTTTTAATTAATTTTTGGTCATCACATGCCAAATTTTTCATGACCCCATATGGGGTTACTACCCCCAGTTTAAGAAACGCTGAGTTAAATTAAGGGAGAAGGTATTGAAGCAGATTTCCAAACCTGCAACCATTTAAAAGCTGTTGGCAGCTTCCAAATCTCCTCTTTTGAACAACTCACCTGTTCTTCTGAACTGCAATGGAATAGATAAAAAGAAAACTTGGCAAAATTCATGCAAATAATCAATGACTATTGTGTCCGCAATGATTGAACATTTACTATGTACGTAACACCTCAGTAAGGCACTAAGGATATAAAGATTAGATAAAACCTGGCTCCTACCCTCATGACACTTGCAGTCTAACAGACCAGGAGGAAAGATATTTGCAACATGAAGCAACTGTGTACTTCATTACTGTGGTTGTTCAGTTGTTTCCGACTCTTCACGACCCCATTTAGGGTTTGCTTGGCAAAGACACTGGAGTGGTTTCCTATTTTCTTCTCCAACTCATTTTACAGATGAAGAAACTGAGGCAACCAGGATTAAGTGACTTGCCCAGAGTCCGAGGGCTAGGAAGTGTCTGAGGCCAGATTTGAACTTAAGAAGATGAGTCTGTCTGACTTCAAGCCTAGCACTCTATGCACTGTGCCGCCTAGCTGCCCCAACTCTGTTCTCTATTTCTTTTTCATTTCTATGTCTTTCTAATTTATTCTTGGCTTTATTTTTGTTATCAAAATGTGTTGAATTTTTTTTAAATAAACAAGCTCTGGAAAACAATCACAGCATTTTATTTAATTAAAATACTATACATATTTCACATTTTCATGGAAAATAGTGAGTTTAAAAACACCCAAACAGTGTTCACTTGCAAAAACATTATGTGCCCTTCCCAGACACCAACTACCTCCTGCCTTGTTGCTAAGTGGAACGTTTGTCATCTGTCCCACAGAGTTGGGACATCCTGAAAGTGGGCCTGGAAGGACTTTCAGAATGAACCTTTCCCTTGTACTGTGTTGAGTCAGGATTTGCTCAACTACCACCAACTTTGACTTAAGTGGGAAGCCAGATAAAGGGTCAGGATCCAACATTCAGTGCCCTGGGTCCTATCATGTCAGTGCAACTTTACCTTTCTGTTGGAATCCAGAGAGTGAGTACTATTTCATTTGGACTCCGAGTTAATTGGGAAATGACCTTCTTCCCTTCCTGGCTCATTAGCGTCCTGAGCCAGGGTTCACCAGCCTTCTCAATTCGTCAGTGGGAGGCAAGACACTGTCACATAGTGTTTGAATGTAACTGATCAGCACGTACCCTAGCTAGCCCTTGCCTTGCCTGGCACATAATGCTACAAGACTTTATAAAAGATACATATTGGTACAATACAACAAATACAACCAAGGAGATCACTGGCTTAAAGCCATTTGACCGCATTTTTAAAAAAAATTCTTGTAACAAAACATTTGTAAAGAGAAAAAATAGCATCATAATCTTGAAAAGACAATTTTGTTCAGACATGTTTAGCCCATTGCCCTAACGTAGGTCCACCATTCCATTCTTGTTTTGCTCCTGGATCGATCCTTTTTGCTCTTATATCCTTGAAATGTAAGAAACATTCTCTTCCCTGACATATCCTGCTCTTGGCATTTTGATTCTCCAAATACCTAGCTAGGGCTCCATACCCAACTGCATTTTAATTAGGGGTTTGTTTTCCCATCCTCCCACATTCAAGCCCACCCTCTACCCTCCCTCCTTCAAAAAAAAATGTTTTTAAAGCAGGTTACAATGAAAGTGAAGATCTCAGTGTCTCTTGCAATTGAAAAACTATCTCTCTACACACCACTCCATTTTCTTAGTTGATGGGAATAAAGTAGGGTTGAAATTGCTTCTCATGTTCAGGTTCTGTTGGGGGCATTTTCACATAGACTCCTGTAGTGAGAAGACTCCTTTTCGTTAGCTGAGAGAGAGAGAGAGAGACAGGGAATAAGTTACAATTGTACAACACAGAACTTTCTTTGGTATGGTTAGGAAACATGGTGGACGCATTTTAGCACAAGGATCTCTTCTTGATTATATCACTGAGAATATTGGATAAGAAACCCTGTACCATCTCAGTAAAATGAGAACCATCCTCCCTCTCTATAAGATAGAAGGGTATGGTATGTGGTAAGAAACTTTAAAGAGGCCAGAAAAAAAAAGAGGCACTAAATTCTTCTGTCTTTCTCATCTCAGATCAATGACTATCAGCTGGTTTGTGTCTGCAGCAGTGCTTAATGGGTCAAGGTCCATTGAATTAGAAAACAATCAAGTATTAGCCAGTTCTCAGAATTAATCCTTTCCCTCCTCTAGGTGACTTTTCTCATTTCCTGTATTCATCTTTAATTTATGTCACCTCTTTTTTTAAAGTTCATTCCATTGTCCTGTGTGATAGCAGTATATGGGAAGAAAGGTAGACAAAATCCACTAATAAATCTATTAACAAGCATCTTTGTTAAGAGCCAGGCATTTACATGTGGAAGGCATTGTGTTAAGTGCTGGAATTACAGAAAAAAACAGCTGGTGCCCTTAAGGAGTTTATGTTCCTTTTTTTTTTTTTTTTTGCTTTTTGGAGGGCAATTGGGGTTAAGTGACTTGCCCAAGGACACACAGCTAGTAAGTGTGCCAAGTGTCCAAGGCCACATTTGAACTCAAGTCCTCCTGACTCCAGAGCCAGTGCTCTATTCACTGTGCCACCTAGCCACCACAAGAGTTTAAATTCTAAGGGGGGGTGACAATATATACATGAATTAGTACTTATCAGACAAATATGGAGTAATTAGAAATTAGCCTAAGAGGGTATAGTACTGGCAGTTGAGGAGGTGGAGATGGGAGGGAAAGGCCTTCTAAAGGATGTTTCCCTGAGCCAGGTCTTAAAGAAAATCAGTACATGATTGTCGAAAATTGAGGTGAGGGGACTTTGTGTGTCACGGACTCCTTGAGTAGTCCGATGAAGCCTATAAACCCCTTCAGAGAATAATAGTTTTGTTAATAATAAATACTAAATAAAATGCTAAATTTCAAGTAAAGGTTAGTAATAATAAAAATGCATTTTTTCCTGATCCAAGTTTATAGACCCCCCCCCAAAAAAATTTCTTTCTACAGAGCTTTATAGATCCCAAGTAAAGAACCTTTGGAATAGATTATGTTTTGTTTCATTCCTAATTAGATAGTATTGCAAACAGGTGACATACCTCACAGACTCACAGGGAGGTCACAAAGACCTATTTTAAAGGGGAAAGGATGCCTGCTCCCTACATAAATGTACTCCCTGTCACTAACTATAATAAGTTTTTTAATGGGAAGAGAGTATTGAATCACAGAAAGTCTGGGGGCATGTAGTGCATAGGGGCAATGCACAGTTGGGACTTTGCAGCTTGTTGGAGGACAAGGAAGGCCAAGAAGGCAAAAACATGGAGAGGTGGTCACCTACCACAATGCTTCAGCCCCTAGGTGGTGTAGCCCAGGTAGAAACACCTGAGTTCAAATCTAGCCTCAAACCGTATTAACTGTATCACTGTGGACAAGTCACTTAACCTGTTTCCTCAACTGCAAAATATCTTCCAAGGTTGTGAGGATCAAAAGAGATCAGAACTGCAAATTATTTAGCATAACCCCTGGCACAGAGAAGGGATTTAATAAACGCTTCTTCCTTCTTTCCCTTCCCCTGCCCCCCACTTTGCCTAAAGTCAGCCAATACTCAGGGACTAGTCTCTAGAGTTCATTTTAAATGAAGGTGAGAAGTGAAGCAGCCAGGTGGCCTTCTTCCAGCTGTTAGTCAAAGTGAAACCCTTCAGAAGCACACAAACACTGCTGTGTTGAACACACTGATCTAAAATGAGTCATCCCTGAACCCTACACTAGCTGCTTCTCGCTCTTCTTTTCAGGGCTCTATCACTGTCTTTCCCCCCTTCCTCTCTGACTCCTCAGCCTCAAAGACCTTCAACGCAAGGCTGAGTGAGGATTAGGCCTTTAGGCTGATGGAAATCTGACAATGGGACAAGCCCAGGATAGGAAGGGACCAAGGTAGTACTCACCATTTTATTCAAGGAAACAGCTGTGATGAGGAAACTGTAAAAAAATAATGCAGAGCTCACTATTGCCAGGATCCAGAGCATGACTTCCGAGTCTGGGCAAGGTTCAGGATCTGAAATAAATGAGGGGAAATACAATCTCCATGTGATTGGCGTGATGGAAAGATCACTGGACTAGAAGTCACTAGGCCTGGGCTCTAGTCCCTGTTCTGCCATTCATTAGCTACAGGACTCAAGGCAAATTGTTTCACTTTCCACCTGTAGAATGAGAGGATCAGACCAGATGACCTCCAAGTTCCCTTTCAGCCCCAAGATGAAAATCATTATGACTTAAGAAACTTCTTTTTATATGGATTGAGGTCTCCCTATACACACCAAGCCAGCTATTTTCATGGGTGGCCTCTAAGGATACTAGTCTAGAATAAGAAAGTTTTGGCAAGGCCCCTTACCTCTTTCTACTTCAGAAGGACTGACAAGCTTGAACAGAAAGAAAGTGGGGCTTCTTAAATTGTGTCTTCATTATTGGATAATATATAGAGAATCTGGAAGCTTGACTTCCCAAGTATGTCATACCCCAAACATAAGGCTTACCACTACCCTAGCTGCCTTAGTTAGAGTTCTTTAACCCCATTTATTCTTGGAGTCATTATCTTAATTTTTGGGATTGCTAGTCCCCTTTGCAAGGGGACAAACAACAGACTCAAATAACCTTCCAAACTCAATGAATGGTCTAATGCCCAGGGACAAAATTATTCTTGTCATTTCTAGATATTATGCAAAATAAGAAAGTTCTATAGCATGCATATCATTTTATTCCTATTTTGATCCTTATTACACAGGTAAAATAGCTCTGCTCACCAATGACGTATATCTGGGTTCCATTGCCCAAACCCATGTAGTAGGGGGGAGGATACATGAGCTCCACTTTGCAGATGTATAGTCCACTGTCTGAAGCCTTCAGTCCTGTGAGAGTGAGTGTTAATTTATTCCCACTGGCATTTCCTGTGCACTCGAGCATGTCATCCATGAACACTGGTTGATTATGTACCAGGTATGTTGAGGCACAGACTTCAATCATCTGGCTGTCCACCTGTCGAAGAAGCCCCACTCGGATCTCCTTGGTTTTGTTTGTCAACTCATAGTTACACATGAAGCTTGCAATCCCTCTGCTGTTGGCCAGGACCACTGCTGGTTGAGTCACATGTACCCCTAGCATTAAAGAAAATTTAAAAACAATATTTCATGACTTAGCAACTAACCAGGGAAGAGTCTATGCAAAATTGTGAAATACGTTTTCAGACCTTCTGTCCCAGTCTAGATATTCTACCTCACTATCTTCGCCTAGCCTATCTCTGTGCCTCTAAGACCTTACTGTTCACTGCTTCTTACTAAATTGCTAAATTGTTAGCTGTTAATAAGTACTTGCACAGTAGTTGAATTCTTGAAGACAAACTGTGGAATTAAGAAGACTTAAATGTGAGTCCTAGTTCCAGAGTCATGACTAGGGAATTTTTTTTCACCTGGAACAAAAAGAGTGGAGTAAGATAGGAAGGATGATGCCAGAGAAGACCATGACCCAAGGAGAAGGAACTGTTTGGCCTCACTCCTTTGTAGGGACTTGGTGAAGGTATTGCCATGGAAATGGATCCCTTGGAGGTAATGGCCCTGGGAAATTTTTGCTTCATGGCATGCTTTGTACACACATACACAGAACTCCATCTCCATTGAATTCAATGATTTTTATGCCTTTGCTGTCTTACATGCCTGGAATGTCCTCCCTTCTCATCTCTATCTCTTAGAATCCATGGATTCCTTCAAAGCTCAACTCAAAAGCTACCTCTCATGCGGCCATCTTTCTTGATCTTCCCATTTGCTAGTGCCTCTTCCCCCTCAAATTTTATATGTTTACATATACATGTGGGGGGTGGGAATAGGGGGGTAAAGGGGGTATGAATGCACATATGTATATATGCATATATGTATGTATATGTATATATAGAGATACTATCTGTGTCATAAGTATGTGCATATATACATATATGTGCTTATATATTTACATGTTAAATCTCCTGATAGATTACTAGCTCCTTAAGGACAGGGACCCTACTCTTTTTGTCTTTGTATTCCCCAGTGCCTGGTACACGCAGGTGATTAATAAGAGCTTATTTACTAACTGACTGACTGATTGATGGTAAAATAGGCAAGCAAAAGAATACAAAGTAAGGTATGGGAATAATGTTTATCATGAAGAGGAAATGTGTCCTCGTAGGGAAAAAGTTCACTGACCTGTCATGTCAGCACCCTGAGACATAACCACAATTACCTATGCTGGTTACTACCTTCTCTAACTCTAAAACAAATCATTGTGACTGTGCTTAGATCATTTCATTCATATGGCCTCAGTTTCTTTAAGCATAAAATGGAAAGAACAATTATTGTATTTGCTACTTAACAGAGTTGTGAACAAAAAGCCTTATAAGCTTTCAAGTGCTAAATAGAAGCAAATTATTTCAGCCCCTACTTCCATTTTACTCAAACTCTTAAGACCTATAATTCCTCCAAGGAATCAAAGAATAAATCTCCATTAGCAGAATTTCAGATGCTTTAATGTATGACTAGGAAGATGTTTGGAGGTAAGTGACTTGAATTACTCAGATCCATTGTATATGCACTGACATGTCTGACCCCATGATTGAATTCAATTCATTAAACATTTGTTGTGGACCCACTGCAAACAAATTACTGAGCTTGGCCTTCAGGGGCTGAAAAGATCTCCGCCCTCAAAGATTTTACGTGATAATAAAGGATATAGAACATGTATCTGAGCATTAAACAGGATTCAAGTGCAAATAGAGAGAAAAATAGAAGGTGCTCCTGAAACAGAGAGAACAGTGTTTGTGTCTGGCTGAGAGAGTGTGGAATCAGGATTCTCGGTCTAATGGATCCTAAATCTACTCTGATATTGTGCTTCTAGAAGCCTGGCATCGTTGCCAAGGAAAATGGGTAGCTAGCAATTTCTGCCCTGAAAGACCATGGGAATAGATTTTCTAGTGGGAAGCCTAGCATTCTATAGAACAACGGAAGCACCTGTACTACATACAATAATCAATAATTCATTAAATTTTTTAACCTCTTTCTCAGTCCATCCCAAACAATCTGGCTTCTCACAGCTGTTAAGTCTCAGCAATCACTACATTATCTTGACTGTTTTATATATCCCCATTAATCTTGTCTAAGACTTTTATTTTATTTTTCCCTTTAATGAGTACAAAATTGTTGACTCAAAGAATTGGAAAGTGAGGGTGTACTCATAAATTGAGGAATAGTTTAACAAGTTGTGGAAGCTGTGGCATATGATTGTGATGGAATACTATTACACAAGAAATGACAAGCAAGATGATTTCAGGAAAAACCTGGGAAGACTTATATGAACTGATGCAAAGAGAAGTGAACAGAACCAGGAGAACCTTGTACACAGTAATAGCAACAGTGTAAGAATGATCAACTGTGAAAGACTCAGTTAGCCTGATGAAGACAATGATCCAAGAAAATTCAAAATACCCGTGATGAAAAATGCTGACCACCTCCAGCAAGAGAACTGATGAACTCTCAATGCAGATCGAAGCATATTTCTTTTTACTTTTTTTATTTTTATTATCTTATTTTGTTTGTGCTTTCTTTTTTTTTCTTTTACAACATGGTTATTATGGAAATATAAAAAATATTTTTAATTGAAAAATATTGTTGCCTCATGCAGTTGGTTGAGAAACTTCTCCATAATATTCCTGTGTCTGCTGAATAGTTCCTTCCCTTATGGCCATAAACCATAAAGCTATATACCTTGCTTAAACTAAAAGTTGCTATGTTCTGGGTTAATTTTTTGACTTAACAGGAGTGAGTTGCATGTTCAGCTGGAAAGTTAAGTATAATTTCAACAAGTAGAAATCAAATAAAAAATACATGACGTGACCTGTCTGGAGAGTAGTAAATAGTCCAGGTTTATAAAAGTGAATAATGAGAGTTAACACCAGAAAAGACCAGATCATGGAGAAGATGGAAAGTCAGAAAAGGGAATTTTCATTTATTTATTAATTTATTCATTAGTTAAGCATTTATTAAGCATCACTATACTAGGCCTGTTGGAGATAAAAATTTTAGATAAGATGTACGCTGATATCAGAGATCTTTCAAACATAGTAAGTGATAAAACACAGATCATTCTAATATATAGTATATGATAGGTTCATTGGAGAGTTGCAAACCAAAGGGGTATGTGTGATGAAAGAAGAAAGATCATTTTTTACTTGGATGGAGGAAAGGAAGGGAAGGGAAGGGAAGAATCTGGAATGGTCTTGTGGAAGAAGTAGCATTTAAGCATAACTTTAAAGGAGGGGTAATTATATGACAGACAAAGTGAGAAAGGAAGACATTTGAGGCATAAGGTACAGCATGAACAAGGGAATCAAGGTGGAAGGATACAAATTACGATAGAGGAATAGATTGTAAATCAGTTTTGCTGCAGCATAGAGTGCTTGGAGGTTGGAAAGGTGAGGTGGTAACAGTTTGTTAAAGGTCTTGAATACCAAGCAAAGGAATCTGAAATTTACTCAGTAGGCAATAGGGAAAAACTTTTCTTTTTCAGTAGAAAAAATAACATGATTCAATCCATATCAAAAGAATTTTTTTTCTGATTGGAAAGAATATTAGAATAATAGATAAAACATATAATAATATAATAATCATATTATAGTAATCCAAGATGGTAGCAAATAAAAAGGGGCTTCTATTGTTTAGATTTGGTGCAATGAGAATAGGATTGCTGGAGAAGATTTTGGAAAAATCTATTCCAATCTTTTTATTTTAAAGATGAAACTGACTTATCTTTGATGACAGGAAGGAAAGGTTGGATGCAAGAAATATTACAGAGATGGAACTGAAAGGATTTGAGATTAATTGGATGGAAGGAATTGAGACACTACAAAAATTTGACTCACATTAATATAACTCTTTAAGGCTTATAAAGAACTAGCCCTGGGTAATTTGTTATTCTGTGGTTTCAGTCATGTCCAACTCTTTGTGGTCCCGTTTTGGGGTTTTCTTGGTATAGATACTGGAGTGCTTTGCCATTTTCTTTTCCACATGAAGAAAAATGAGGCAAACTGGGTTAAGTGACTTGCCCAGGGCCTCACAGTTAATAAGTGTCTGAGGTCGGATTTGAACTCAAGAAGACGAATCTTCCTGATCCAGGTCCAGAACTCTATCCACTATGCCATCTTGCTGCCCATGGGAGAAATTAATTATATTACAATTCTCATTTTATTGAAGAGGAAGTTGAGGCTTAAGAATCTAAAAGACTAATCTATGATCACACTGCTAGTATGTGCAATCTGATATTCAAATCATACTTCCTCCTCACCTAAAGTTCAAATCTTTCCGGTATTTCACATTTTCTCTCACTACAGCATATTGACTCTCTGATAATTCCAAAGTTACAAACGTGAAAGAATTAGTAAATGTAGAGAAACCTTTGTGAAGTCAATAGAGACTTGGACCCAGAGTCAGAAAGACCTGGGTTCAAATCCTGCACCTGACCCTTACTAATTATATGACATTGAGCACTCTCACTGGGGCTCAATTTCCTCTTCTATAAAATGAAGGGATGAGATTCAATAACCCCCAAGGTCCCTCCCTGATCTAAAGATAGAAACATAGAGATATGATAAATAGATAGACAGATAGATAAACAGACAGACAGACAGATAGATAGATAGACAGACAGACAGATAGATAGATAGATAGATAGATAGATAGATAGATAGATAGATAGATGGATGGACGGATGGATGGACAGATGGACGGACAGAGACAGACAGACAGATAGATAGATAGATAGATAGATGGATAGATAGATAGGAAATAGGTAGATAGTTCAGAAGGAGCAATTTTGAGTGATGAAAAAAAGCATTATTTGAGTTTGAGGTGGAAATTACTGTGTATGAGGCAGAAATAGGTAGTAGTTGGAATCTTAAACTAGATTTCAGAAAAGAGGTTAGGGCTAAAGATACAGGTTTGAGACTCATGGTGTGCTTTGGCCAGGCCCTGCTGCAAACCTCTGCAAACCCTGCTGCAAACCCTCCATGATGCGATGACCATATGTCAGTAAGAACCCAGAGGTCCCCACATATCGTAAGAATAAATTTTTAAATTCTAGAATCAAATTCTAGTTAAAACTATGGGGTAAGTGGACTGGTAATAAAGAAATTGTAAAAAAAAATGAAGGGCTCATGTAACATCTACCATTTGAGGATAAAAGCACTCATAAGGAGAAGGATCATTGTTCCTCTGACCTGGAAGAACAGAGAGAGACCCCAGGAACCTATCTGCTAATGGTAACCACTATTATGTGCCTCAGGTAGCTTTGTCTTATGCTCAACAAGTTTATCCTTGCCAGCTAAGTAATCTTCCCTACCCCTCTTTTGAAAATGTATATTCCTTGCTCATATTAGCTCATTCATTTTCACCATCTCAATGCCTTAAGTTAGGGTAGTTTCTTAAGAGTCCTAGTACAAATCATCTTCATAAAAGTAATTATGAATGCCATGGGAATGAATGAGATCTCAAGTACAGAGAATGTAAAGAAAAAAAGAGAAGAGGGTAATAGACAGACCCTTGGAAAACACCCACATTAAAAGGTATGAAAGAAAAAAGGGAACCAGTAAAATAAACAAAGGAGAGAAGCTAGAGGGGCAGGATAACCAAGAAAATATACTATCTCCAGAGCCATAAGAGAAAACCAGCCCGACAGAAAAGAAATGATCAACCATATCCAAAGCAGTGAGAAGGTTGATTAGGATGAGAGTCAAATAAGAGGCAACTGAATCTGGTTGTTAGGTAGTCCTGATGCTCTTTGGGAGGGTGTTTTCTGTGGAATGTTGGGGACTAAAACAGACTGCAGGAGGTAAGACAATGAATAAGAGGAATCGATGGGTATAGACAACTTTTTCCAAGAAGTTTAGGAGTGAATGCTGAAATTAGAGAGAGGATGTGGTCATTGGATAAGCCAGAAGAGTCAAAGGAAAACACATTTAGGATTAGGAAAACTAGAGTTGGACTTTAATGTGTAGGTTACAGGACATTAAAGTTTTGGGGTCCTAGAAGCAACATGACCATGTCCATTCAACCCTGCAATAATAGCTAAAGAGTGACTCTACTCTCCACTCACTGCATTTACCTAGGAAGGCTTCCTTATCACAAGCAAGGGAAGCTTTTACATGAAGAAAGCCACAGGGTAAAGGGTGCCAGGTAATTTCCTCTGTAGAGTAAAGCAAGCTTGCCACCAGGCTCTTGTGGGCTTCCCCAATTGCCTGATCTATGGGCTAACCCATCACTATTGCTACTACTACCACCATCAATATTCTACAGAATGCAAATACTTCCCTTATGAGTCCCTCCATGCCTTGATTCTCCTTTTCCTCAGGTTATACATAACAGAGAGGCAAGACTGACATTAAGATAGGATCACGTATTCCCTATTATCTAAAAAATAAAAAGTGGCATCTTGCACCTCTTAGCCTGGGCTATGCCTGAGTATTCTTGAGTCTCTTGACCACTCCATTTCTTAGCTTCCCAGCTATCAAGCTTCCCTTCTCCTTACCCCAGGGAAAACTCACCCCCCCCCCCCATAACATTTAATAACCATACCCAGTCTCTAAGCCTTTGGAAAAGCTTGTGCTTTTTTATTTCCTATAAGAAGAAATCAGAATCTGTGACTCCTTTAGGAGTTTTAGCCATATCTAATATAATTCAAAATCTTATTTCATACCCCACAGACTCAAGAAATGTATAGTAATCTCTCCTATCAAATTAACAAATATTTGGATTGCCCATTCTGAAAAACTACATGTCAAGTTTCTAAGAATCATTTGTATCCTTCTATGATGTACACTATGCTTGTGTACTTAATTAGTGTTTGTTGATTGGTTGAGCTTAGCTGAACTATCAAACATAATGAGCATTGAGTACAAAATTTCCTGGGAACACCTAACTTTTAAATATGAAAAATGACCTATTACATGCCACGATGAACCCTGGTTTCATCTATATGAAACAGAGTGATTTGCTGAAATGAATAGCATAAATATCTGAACTCGAAGTGAAAAATCAAATAGTAATGAAATCCCTTATACCAACAATCAAATGAACCATTTTTGTTTGCTAACTTTAGCTCAAGACTTGACATTGCTTTCATGATTGTTACTTCATAAATTTCCCAATAAACATTTTTCATTTGATTAAAAGACACAGTAACATTGGCCTGGAATGGAGCGCATCCCACCATTTAATTAAGTGGATATTTTGACCAAAAAAATGTTTAATCCATCCCTATTGAATCCCAGCATTGTGAAATACTGGCCATCCTCAGAAGTATTCAGAACACCGTACTGGGTTATTTGCAGTTAATGGCAATAACAGCAGATGGTAAAAAGAGTATTGGCTCTAAATTATAGGATGAGGATTCAAATACAACCTCATGAGTAACATTGGATAAGTCATTTAACCTCCTTGGGCCTCAATTCCTCATCTGTTAAAAGCAAGGGTTGGCTACACAACCACTAAGGTCTTTTTCCAGATCTAGAGCTATGATTCAATGAATAAAGGATATCCATTCTCCACCAGAAAATCTTTATCTTTAAAAAAAAAGGATCAAAGTACTAGAATTTTTAAAACATGCATTCTTCTAACATGAACATAGAAACATGTGAAACTGTCTATCTCAAGCTACCACCCATTCTGATCAGGGATTCTCGCTCCCAGATAAATAAACCTGCAACCAATTAGAATTCATGTATGATGTATTCAAGAATGAACTAGGCATTCAAGACAGGGTTCCATCTATTCTCTACTGACTTCTTTCGGCAGCTCAGCATGGAATAGAAAATTTCTCAGAGTTGACAAGGAGGCTTAAGGTTTGTTTTTAGCTGCTGACCCTATGTGAAACCATGCTCTAGAACAGAAACAGTGGAGATCTGTATTCTATTAAGTCTTTTAAAGCACTCACCTTTGGAGATACTTGGGATAAAGAGCAGAGAGAGCATCGCTGTGCAGGGCCAGTTCTTGGGATGGTGAAGCTTTCCCATTTGTCTCCTGGATTCCAGGAGGACCATAACTTGATTGTTGCCTGACTCGGAATGTCAGGAAGGAGAATGAAACTTGTTGGGATACCAAAGCTTTGAAATGTGTTTGAACCCACACAGAGTCTGGGAGTTTATATAGGTAGCTTTGATCCCATGCATGTAATATACATGTGCACACCCGGGAGGCACCTAAAAGGATAACTTTTTGTTTTGGTTTTACGAGAAAGGAAGTAGTGGGCTCGGTTACTACGTAGACTGTAACCTCAAAGTCCTCAAAATAGAAGTGAACAAAACAAGCCAATCCATGGATGGAAAATGCACTCACTTTGAAACTGATGCTTTTGTTCACTTTGAGGATCTGAAGAATAAGGGGAGGCTTGGAGAATTTCCTGGAGTGCACCTAAATCCCAGATTCAATTCAGGCATTCAAAAACCTTTCCTCTTACCTATGAAATCTCTTTAGCAGCAAAACTTCGGGTTGAACATCCCTTCAATCTAACTGTATAATTAATAGAAGAGGAGAAATTATTGAAATAAGCTCTGCATGTTGTTTGCATTCCAATAACATCTTCTTTCTAAGGTCTTCTTGATCCCTTACAAAGAAGCATCAGTTATTCCAGAGCAAATCTCAGTAAGCAAAGACTTCCTAATATACTGTTTCCATATTATGGATTGTGACTACTGAGGCTACCCAGAGAAGTAGTTGACTTACCTCTACTAATGCCAAGATTCAGTAGTGAATCTAGATGTTCTTGGAATCAGAACCTAACCCAAATATCCCTAAAATCTGTACCTTAAGAAAGACAAATAAAGCTGGGGAAGGTCCAGGAAAAGATAATTGAAATGACCCAGGGTGTAGCAGATCCACCACATTTAAAAAAAAACAAAACGCTCCTTTGGGCTAAAAAGTATTGTATTCTTCAGACTGAAAACAGATTCTAGAGGCCAAAAGAGGTAGTGGTTATAACTGAAATTCACACCACTATGAAAGACATTACTATATGAGTAGGATGAATATCAGGTTGCTTACCAAATCCTAGAATATAAGAACAAAGGGACTCTGCTTAAACTTGCAAAGATATCATTTGGAGCAAAAAAGCAATAACATTCCTAATTAATTTTGTAGATTTATTAAAGAAGAAATGGTACAGGCTGAAAACACAAATAGTTTTAGAAAGGATTTGGGAATTAAAGAGTGATAGACCCATAACAAAGTAGTAAACAAGAAGGATGGAAAGAGGAAGGAAGGAAGGAAGGAAGGAAGAAAAAAGGAAAGAAGGAAGGAAGGAAGGAAGGAAGGAAGGAAGGAAGGAAGGAGGGAGGAGCAGAGGGAGAGAAGAAGGGAGGGAGGGAGGAAGGGAGGGAAGGAGAAAGGAAGGAAGGAAGCAAGGGAGGGAAGAAGGGAGAGAGGAAGGAAAGAAGAGAGGGAGAGATGAAAGGAGGAAGGAAGGAAGCAAGGAAGGAAGGAGAGAGGGAGGGAAGAGGTAGGAAGAAAGAAAAAGAAATGAGAAAAGAAAATAAAAAGAGGGAAAGAGTGTAGAAAGGAGGAGAAAAAAGACCAGGAGAGGTGAGGGGAAGTTGGGATATTTAGGGTGATTTTTAGTGATGTGAATCCAAGTTCTCTGTCTCTAAATCCAGCACTCTTTGCATGCATCATGCTGTCGTGGAGGACAATCAAGACCTTCCAGAAATCATTATTACCACTATCAGAGACTGAAATGAATATATCATCGGTCTGATTTGATTGAATAAGTCTTATCTTCTTCTATTATGTAGACTATGTCCTATCAGTTCATATTATTTGGTCATACAAATAATTAATTGGAAAAACTGGATCTGCTAAAGTAATTACCAAACTTCCCTTTGCTACTCTAGTGCGCCATAACCAGATTGCCTCAATTTTCTGTGGATGCTATTACATTGTGTGTGTGTGTGTGTGTGTATGTGTGTGTGTGTGTGTGTGTGTGTGTATCATTGTCAAGTCTACTACCATAGGATGATAGATTTAGAATTGGAACAGTCATCTAGTTCAATCCCTTCTCTTTATAGATGAGATATTAAGGTTCATAGAAGGTAAGTTATTTTCCCACCGTCACAGAGGTAATAAGGAACAGAACTGGGATTTGAACCCATTTCACTCAATATTCAACAATCTGTCTACAGTACTAAGCTGCCTCTGTCTGAATTTTTCACATTTGGTTGGTAGACACTTCTCTTAATGAAGGATCTCTTTGTATACTCTTAAAACAAACGATGGTCTACCAGCAAAACTATTTGTTCACCACAAATGATGAACCCCTGTCAACCAAGAGTATAATGATGAAGCAAATTCCTTTAACCCAAAAAAAATACTGTGGATGCAATATATTTTATTTGCTTTAATTTATAATATTTATCATTAATAATCATAATATATAACATTTTATATTATTTCATCATGGCAAGATGGAAAAAAAGGATAGTACCCAAGCACAGGCTAACATAGTGTCAGGATGCAACATGACTAAAAAATTGAATTTAAAAAAGGCTTTAAAATAAAAGTTCTAGAAGCATTAAATAGAGAGTAGAAACATATTTTTTCTTTAAATAGTCATTTCTTGATTGATGTAGTAGAAAGAGCCCTGAATTACAAGTCAGGAAACCTGGAACTCTGTCACTAATTATATTATTTCAAACAAAGTACTTAACCTCTTTCTCTCTCTGCCTTAATTTTCTCATCTGTAAAATGAGAAAGTTGGATTGAGTAAGGTTCTTTCCAGCTCTATATCACATAAGAACAAAGGGACACTGCTTAAACTTACAAAGATATTATTTGGAGCACACACAAAAAAAGGTTTAATATTCCTATTAATTTTGTAAATTTATTAAAGAAGAAATGGTACAGACTGAAAACACAAATAGGTTTAGAAAGGATTTGGGAATTAATGATTTTGATAGACCCATAATAGAGTAATAAACAAGAAGGAAGGAAAGAAAAAGGAAGGAAGGAAAGAAGGAAGAAAGGAAGGAAGGAAAGGAGGTAGGAAGGGAAGGGAAGGGAGGGAGGGAGGGAGGAAGGAAGGAAGGAAGAAAGGAGAGAATATCCCTTCCAAGTTCTAAATGCTGTGCCTCCACGATTGAAGAGAGACTAGAATATCTCTGATTAATAACGTCCAGAGTTAATACTAAACTTTTGTGTTATTAAAAATCATCCAATCCATTTTCTTGCCAAACATTTTTTCAGAACTACCTAACCGGGAGAAAAATACTTCATTTTGAATTTCTTCTCCCTGAATTTTATTTCCATCTTTGGCTAGTAAATGCTAAAGTGATTCAAAAACAAGGAGGCAGAATAGCTCATTTGTCCCTAAATAAACCAAGAATTAACTCTGGATTTCAGCCTTTAGTCAACTGCCCTAGAATTAGGAAGACTCATCTTCCTAAGTTCAAATCTGGTCTCATTTCCTAGTTGGGACCCCGAGTAAGTCAATTAACCCTGTTTGCCTCAGTTTTCTTATCTGTAAAATGAACTAGAGAAGGGAGTGGTAAATGACTCCAGTATCTTTGCCAAGAAAGCCCCCAAATGGGGTTGCAGAGAGTAGGATGAGACTTAAATGACAGAAGAGCAAAAACTCCTCCTTAATCAAAGTCCAGGCTGTGAGAAGTATCCTAGAACGGAAGTTGAGTTCTGATACCAACCCACATATGAAATTTCTGGAGGACAAGTTCTTATTCAGTGTGATGCAGTGGAAAGTTCTGTGGCCCTGCCAATCAGAGTGGCCAAAATCCCAGCTTTGATATTTTCTACCTGGGTGATCTTTGGCAAATTATCTCTTTGCCTCAGTTTACTCACATGTAAAATAAAGGTATTAGACCAAAATGACCTCTAAGGTCCCTTCTAGCTTTATGTTTGTTTCTTAGACTTTTCTGTGCCTCCATCAATTTCTAAAAGCAGAACAAAAACTGTTGGTGGCTTGATTTGGTCGGAAAACTCATGATCTCTGACAATGAAAAGTGAATTCAACACAGTAAATTTTCAGTCACTTGGGGGCTAAAAATGCAGGTATTTAAGTGGTTCATGCCATCATTTTTGCATCTCCCCCTTTCCCTACAACATCCTTTGCACATCTGTAGGTTCCTTAATAATTCCATCAAAGAGAGAAGTTAAAGATGGGAGAACTCAATTTTGCCACTGATCTGAAATTCTCAAAAAGGGAGGGTGGGGGAACCACATACGAAAGGAAGCTGAAACAGTCTGCTGAAAGGATTTGGACTTCACGGTGACTTCATTCACCCATGTCCTCCTTGTCCCATGCTGAGATAGATGAGCCCAAATTGGCTAGCTTCTTTCAGTTGCTGCTGGACTTCTAAGGTTATCAAGATTTGCCTGCTTTGCAATGGTCCTGGAGTTGCAAAGCCACTAACCCACTTCTCTTAGCTATATTACTTTTTTTATCCTTTTGTTCTCAGAAATTGAAGTGCTGTGGCTACAATGGGGGAGAAAGGCTGTTTCTGGCCTAATTAACAAACTTCTTTTACTTTGTAAAGGTCATTCCACTCCCCATGCTTAGTTCTACATTTTCAAGCATTTGAACAATGATCTTCCATTTTCTAAATGTCCTCTTCTCATCTTTCACCTTAAGGGCATGCCAAAAAACCCAACTTGTATTGAAAGATTTGCCCCTGGGTCTTGACTGTAGTATCTACTGCAAAACATCCTTTGCTTGATGGTTTCAGATGTAATGGGAAGAATGAAAAGTTTAATATTTGCATAGTGTCTAGTTTCAGGATATCCCATTACGTTTCACATGTAATTATGCCTAATTAAGGTTACATATTCTGTGCTTTCATGCTAATTAGCTCATCACATAGCTGCCCCTTTTTCAATGTTTGCTTCAAAAGGAAAAAAGAGATCATCTAAAAAACTAAGTGATTGCTGGAAGAAGCATCTATCAGTCATCAAGCTTCAAAAAAGAGGTAAAAAGAAAATTAAATGACATGCAAAAGGGTTGGGGAAGAAAAGATGGATTCATTACTTTTTTAAAACTAATATGAAGCTGATGGGAGAGACCCCAATGAAATGAACTTGCTAGATTGATTTTAGTCCTGAGAAGATTGTAATTCATACAATAAGAGACCACTTACATATGGAAGTTTCTGATCTATAATGAAAAAATTAAAAACTGGATTTCTGCTGAATTTTGAGTTTGTATTGTCCACTTGCTTCAGGTTAAATTGAATGTGGTCATCATTGAAACAAATGTCTTCTTATGATCTTGGGCAACCCATTCATCACTCTGGGTCTCAGTTTCCTAAACTATAAAGTACACGATTAGAAATCGATGATGTATGAGGTCCTGTTACCAATGTAAGAAACTCAGCCAAATCATTTAACTTCTCTAGGTGTCAGTTTCTTCCTTTGTTAAATGAGGGGAGGCAGCAAAAAGAGCACTGGACCTTAGAGTCAAAGGACCTTGGTTCAAATCCTGCCTCTGATACTTCTGACCTGTGTGACTTTGGGAAAATAACAACCCCTCTGGGTCTTATTTTCCTCATCCATAAAATAAGGGGATTGGACTGGATGGCCCTCCTAACTCTGAGCTATTCATGAGTCCATGATACTTTCAATTCTAACATTTTGGAACATTATGTTGATTTCACTGGTGGAATCAGAGATTTCTGCATAAAAGAATGGGACCCATGAAGGCAATTTGGAGAATTCGTCTCTGATTGGCTCACTCCTTGTTCAAGTCATCAGATTTCCCCTTAAATACATTTTCAATATTAGAGACAAAGATGTCTCATGATATTTCTGAATTTAGTTCCATTTGTCTCATTCTATCAACAGTCTTCATTCTGTGTGGGGAGTGAAAACTTCTCAGAATGGTTGACTTCCTCCCCCCTCCCTTGCTGTTGATTGACAGCAGCAAGTGCTTTCAGGAGTCCTTCTACCCCCACCCAACTTCAGTCCTTTGTCTACTTTCCTGCCTCGGTGGGCCGCTTCTCCCAGCCAGTGGGAGTCAGGGACAGCCTGAACTCACGGCTCCCCCCAACCAATGGGAGTGGGAGTGAGGAACAATGGGGGAAATATGACCCTGCTGTATTAGGGTTTAAAAACTCTGTTTGCCACACATTGTGTGCCCCTTCCTCATGACCAGTCATGGGGAAGACTGCCCTCTTCTCCCAGGGGAAGAGAATAAAATTTCCTGTTCTTATCCTAAGAAATCTCCGTGTTCTTGATTAAATTTTGGATGAGGTTTTTCATCCCATACAATTCTTTATGTGTAAAAAAAAAAAGCAAGAGATACAAGGATGTTAACTCTTAACTTTCTAGCTCTGGATGCAGTTAAAGAAACTATTCTAGAGGGCAGATGGTGTCCATGGAGACTGGCTGGCAGGACCTTGAAACCGAGCAACAGAAGAGCTTTCAGGAAATGATCCCTTCTTCATCAAAGGTCCACAAATAGTTGAATGCATTCAAACTATGGTCCAGATGTGCATCTGAGATCACACATTTAGCAGACACTAGCCATAGGTGGCCCCCAAGGCTCTGTTGTGGGCCCTCTTTTCTGTTCACTCTATATTATCTCATCACCTCCCATGGGTTTAATTATCATCTCTATGCAGATGGTTCTCAGATCTCTAGCTCTATTCACTCTGCAGAACTACAGTGCCCAAACACCAATCGCCTTTTGGTCACCTCTAACTGGATGTCCCCTGGGTATCTCAGACTCAACATGTTCAAAACAGAACTCATTATCTTTGCCAAAAAAACACTATTCTTCGGAATTTTTCTATTCCTGTTTGAGAGCACCACCATCCTCTCAGTTACCTAGGCCTACAACTCAGTATCATCTTCAATTCCTCAGTCTCACTCATTCTATATACTGAAACGAGTCATTTCCACCTTTATAATATCTCCCATGTCATCCTCTCTCCATTCACCCTGGCATAGGCCCTCACTTCTTCTCACCTGCAATATTTTAAAAACCTTTTTTTCTTGTCTCCTTGCCTCAAATTTCTCCAAGTCATCTCCCATTCCCCTGCCCAGATGATTTTTCTAAAGCGTGGGTCATACTACATAATCTCATTTGATGAGTTCCAGTGGCTCTGTCTTACCGCCAAGATCAAAAATAAGTCATTTGGGGGGGGGGGGGGTTAAAGTTGTTTTTAACCTGGCCCCTTTCTACCTTTCCAAGTCTTCTGACACATTATCCCCTTCCACCTATGCTACAATCCAACAACACTGGTCTTCTTGCTATTCCTCAAATATAATACTCCGTCTCCCATCTCTGTGTCATGCAAGGACTGTCCACATGCTTGGAATGTTCTGCTCCTTCACTTCTGTCTCTAAGTTTCCACAACTTCCTTCAAGACTCAACTCAAATCTCACCTTCTGCAAAAAAATTTTCCCAGTCCTCCTGACCCAGCTCAGCCTCTTGTACCTTCCCCTCTCAAATTACTTTCCATCTACCCCACATACATCTTGTAAGTAATTATTTCCATGTTGACTATATCATTAGAAAGTAAGGTCCTTGAGGGTCCTTGATTATTTTTGCATTTCTTTGCATCCCCAGAGTTTAGCACAGTTCCTGGAATATAATAAAAGTTTAATTGTTTATTGGCTTTCTGATCCACTAAAACCCCCAAACTTCTTCATTTTCCCATTCAGGATAAATTTGAAATGTGCTTTCTATGTCACAGATCAATAAACCGAGCAATATCCTAAAGATTCCTAAACTGAAAGCCATCTCTACAACCATCTCCAATGGCTGCACTCACTGTTTCCCCTAAAACCTACCAAAAAACACACAAAAAAGCATTGTTGGTTTGCTATTAAAATGTAAGTCATTGAGATCAGACACTTGTAGCTAGTAGTACTTCCAGATCCAGGCATTGTGTTTATTTCAGTTTCTTGAGGAACAAAGACAATCACTGTCTTCATATATCAAGCCTCTCTGCCTGGGATCCTGGAGCATTTGAATACTTTCAGGTCATAATATCTTTCATACCTCTTTAGCTCACAAGGGGCTATTGTTTTCATACTTTATATGAGAGATGAGCAAAGAAACATTTTCCACTCTCTTTGCAGTTGAGTGGTTGATACTTCCTTCCTACTTCCTACTCCTTCCTAGTTTCTTTAGCTGCATCCAGAGCTAGAAAGTTAAGAGTTAACATCCTCGTATCCCTTGCTTTTCTTTTACACCTAAGGAATTGTGTGGGATGAAAAACCTCATCCAAAATGTAATCAAGAACACGGAGATTTCTTAGGATAAGAACAGGAAATTTTATTCTCTTCCCCTGGGAGAAGAGGGCAGTCTTCCCCATGACTGGTCATGAGGAAGGGGCACACAATGTGTGGCAAACAGAGCTTTTAAATCCTAATATAGCAGGGTCATATTTCCCCCATTGTCCCTCACTCCCATTGATTGGGGGGGGGAGGAGATGAGTTCGGGCTGTCCCTGATTCCCACTGGCTGGGAGAAGCGGCACACAGAGGCAGGAAAGGAGCAAGTGAAATTATGTTACTGGTTTTTCAGTTTTCTTTGACATAGAATAATTCAGTGTGGAATTTGGGAAGGACCTAAGAGATTATATTCACTACCGTGTTGTTGTTTTTTTTAGATAAGGAAATTCAAAAGCAGAGAAATGAAGTGCCTTTCCCAAGATGATACCAATAATGACATTTGTAACCAAAAAACTATACTGAAAACAACCCATTTCACAGATACAACTGTTGCTTAAAATCACCTGGACATAACATCAATTGATAAAAATTTCAGAATAATATTTTTAACATATGTTGTCATACTGTATAATCACAATCTCCAAGTTACATGTAAAAAGAACCTTTCAAAATGTAAAGATATTGCAGAGTATGCCCAGAATGATGTAGAAAACAGAGGAATGCCCATTAATTGGTGAATGGCTGAACAAGTTGTGATTTATGACTATGGTCACATATGATTGTGTTATAAGAAATGATGAAAGGGTGGTTTTTAAGAAATCTGGGAATATTTATATGTACTAATGAAGAGTAAAATGAGTGAAACCAAGAGGATTTATTCAAGAACACCATATTGTGAAGACAAACAGTTTTGAAAGATTTGGCAACACAATGAGCAAACACGACTCCGGAGAACTAAAGATAAAAGCTGCTAGACACCTTCCAAGAGCGTGCTGATGGACTCAGTTCAGACTGAGACATATTTGAGGGGAGAGAAGAAGTTGACCATTGCATAAAATTTGTTTTACTTGAATATACAAGTTTGTAACAAGGGTTCTGTTTTTGTTTTTTTCTTATTGTGGGGGAAGGCGGAATAAGAGAAAGAGAAAGTAGATCTTTGTGAAAATGAAATAAAGTTTAATTTAAATAATGACATGAATATGAAATAAGGTGCAGATAATCTCCATACCAAAGCTGTGTTGATGCTTTCAGCAATCTTAGATGAGTTTTTATTCTAACACTTTGATGTGCTTACAAAAAGTAATTACCTTTTTTTAAAAAAAATCAACTTGTACAAGTCTTAAATATGAAAGAATAAAGGTAGAATAGTGATTTATCTCAAGACTATTTCAATCTAAACACCATAAAAAATATAAGAGAAGAGAAATAATAGTGATGACGGTGTGGAGAATCAAACGAACAATGAGAATAATACATAGGTAGGACTTTGAAGTTTCCAGAGCACTTTACAGGTATTAACTTATCTGTCTGCTAGGTGGAGCAATGGACAGAGCACTGTGCGTGTAGTCTGAGGAAGACTTGAGTTTGAATTTAACCTCAGACATTTACTAACTGTGTAACCCCAAACAAGTCACTTAACCTCTGTCTGCTTCAGTTCCTCAACTGTAAAATGGGGCTAATAATAGCACATACCTCGCAGGGTGGTTTGCGAGGATAAAATGAGATTATATTCGTAAAGTACATAGCACAGGATCTGGAGCATAGTAGGTACTTCATGCCTTCTTCCTTCCTCCATTTCAGTCTCACAACAGCAGCAACAACAACAACAAACGTGTGCGATAGGTGCAAATGGTATGTTTAACCCCAATTTACAGATGAGGAAGTTGAGGTTTAGAGAGATCATAGGATCATAGAGAGTTGAGAGGGACCTACATCTGCATGAAATCACCTGCCCCATTGGTACATAGTTAGAAAGTGCTAGTTACTGGAAGACCTTTAAAGTTTGCCCCACCCCCCAAAAAAAAGCTTTACAAAACACTATCTCATTAGTCAGTGGACATCTAATTCTGCTGACTCCCAATTAAGCATTCTTTTCCACTGTGCTATCTCGCATTAGTCACAACTTCTCAGACCCAATTGACACACGGCACATTTCAATTTCCTATTATATTTATCTATCTATACATCATCATCAACTTTCTATCATTTCCATTGACAATCTAGAAATGAGAATTCTCCAGCCTATACCTGCCCTTCATTGCTGAGTACTTATGTATGCAAACTTTCAGCTAATTAAAAATCAAACAGCATTTACATTGGTGTTAGTGTTATACTAACCCAGTTTGCTGAGCCAGGCACTTCCCCTAGAGCTAAGGTAACATGCTCAGATCCAGAAGTCACCGAGTTGAAGGTCCCCTGAATACCTCCATTATGTTCATATTAATAAGACCTCATATTTAAGTGAACTATTTGAACAAATCAATCAATAAGCATTTGTTAAATATCTACTGTATGGTCAGGCACTGTGCTGGATGATGGGAATGAAATACAAAATAATATAGCCCCTGCCCTCAAGAAGCTTACATTTTACTATTTAAATTCATTTACTATAAATAAAAATTACTTTAAATAGCTTTGCTCAGGAGGTGCTAAGTTCCTCCTCACCAGAAGACTTCAACCAAAGTTTGAATGGCCACTTTGTAGAGGGAATCTTTCTTTTTAGTGGGAGATTTGAAGTAGATTTGGGTTACGAGGTCCCATAGAGCTCTGAAACTCTATAATTCTACAAAACAGCACATTGCCATTTACAAAGCTCTGTATTCACAAACAACCCAGTGAGATAACTGATTAAGGTGTGTCCACCTTAAAGATTGGGATGAGGCATACAGAGGTTACAGGAGCAAGTTAGTGTTGGAGTAGTTCTTGAACCCAGGTCTACTAACTCCAAGATCTTTCCTTCTCATTAGTCTACACATTGTATTGGTTCTGTGGGGTTTTCTCATGAGACAGCAAGGTGATGCAGTTGGTAGAGCCCTGGCCTGGAGTCAGGAAGACCCAAGTTCAAATCTGGTCTTAGACACTTACTAGCTGTGTGACCCTGGGAAAATCACTTAACCTCTGCCTGCCTCAGTTTCCTCTATTGTAAAATGTGTATAATAATAGCACCTACTTCATAGTGTGTGGGATACAGAGATCCCTAAATCAATTACTCGGAGACATCTCAAGATGAAAGTAGAGAAAGGTCTCTTTATTAGAATTTCGTGAGAAGCGGGCAATCCAACCACTGAAATGTCCAGAGGGGGGAGGCTGCCAGACAAAAGCAGAAGGGTTAATTATGCTAGCCAGGTGAGTGGGGGTGGAGTTTGGGATGGGTTTGGGAGGAGTTTAGGAGTGATCAGTGCTTAAAGGAACATGCACTTTTTATATTAACTGTTCAGGCGCATTGCCCATAATTCACTGGGAGAAATTTGAGGGGGGTTGGGGGGGAAGGTGTGGTTTTTGCCTTGACACGTCACTAGGTAACTTCTGGTCAAGGATGAATGACATAGGTCCAATATGCCAGGTTTGGAAGCTAGACTGATTAGGGATTCAGGAGGTCCCATCTTGGGAGGGAGTTATCTCTCTGATAATGTTGTTCAAGGTTTCTGGATACAGCTGGCCACTAAGGACAAAGGAGGTCTCTAAACTAAGCATTTTTTGATTAAATGCTTGTGTGATGTGTTCATGGGAAGCTATCTAGGCAGGCTGGTAGCTCAGGAAAGACTTTTTGGTCTTTAGGCTGGGGGCAGGGGAGAGGCAGAATTAATGCCTTTATGGCTGAAGGAAAAGTGTGACTTTTACAGCTTAATTGCACAGGCTTGTTACAAAGTGATGTTACATACATAGGTGCCCAAACACAAGTGAGATTTACAGACTGAGATTACAGACAAAGGCATCCCAGACCTCATCATTCCGCCCCCTTAGAAGAGACACAAATTCATTTGGGGACAAGGGATGACGGTCTCAGCTTCCCGAACTGCTTCATGCTGAGAAAAGGTCATAGAGCTGTCCCGGCCTCACAGAGGTCCATCCATCAAAGGGGGAGGGGGGGGGTGCTGCGGCCAATGTCTGGAACTTAGCAGACACCAGATCCAAAGGGTGTTAGGTAATTACTTCAGGCAGTGGTTGGTATTCAGCCCAAGCCATCATCTACAAGTGGAGAGTTGCTGAACCTAGAAGATACAAATCTAGCAAAGAGAGTAAACAAACAAGAACCAAAAGAAGTAGGAGAAAAATGACCAGAAGTAGAGTGAGCATGGGCTAGTATAATCCATTACTCAGACAACTTAACTGTCCTTTATATGTCTACATGCTACATAGACTAGGTACCTCATAAGATATTCTTCACTAACGTAACTGTAGGCCTTAAATAAAAGAGGTTTCTGACTTAAGCCTCACAAGTGAATAGCAGACATACATCCCTGTTTCACAAAGCTTGTCTATTCTCTAATTATATTCACTTCGAAAGAAAGAGATACTTCAGAAATGGAATCTTTTACATATACACTCAGTTACAAATGTTAACTTTTGCTTAGTTCATGGAATAACTACAAATTCATATTGAAACAGCAAGAACTGTTCTGCTTTACAACTCATTACATCAATTTAGCAATAATCAATTGAAAACTTTGTAAGCCTTCAGAAATTGTCATACAAGACTTTTTCAAAAACATCTTTTTTAATAGTAAGGTGGATCAAGGTAACACAATGAGAACAAAGAACAATAAGCTAAAGCTATAGCAGTTCCTGTGTGGGCCTGGTCTGGATTCTTGGAAATGTTGTCTGTATCTGATGTCATCTTTTCCAGGTCCCTTGGCTCAGATGTTCACTTAGGAGCAGGGATATTCAGTCAGGCCTGACAGGGGCTTACAGAAGCATGATTTAATACCAAAGGTGCATAAAGATGGTTCAGTTTCCTAGCCATGCAAGGCTAGGTTTGCACAGGGTCACAGAGTTTTCTAGCCACACAGGGCTAGGCACAAACATTACAATAAAGTTTCACAAACAGTTACAACATTGCATCAAAAATCCAAACTTTTGATCTTATTATCAAACATGCTCAAGTTTTGAGTTTCCATAGAGAAATCTTTGAAAGCCAATCTTATACACATATATATATATAGTTCTTAGAAGAATCAATCAGATCCTGTTGCTTTCCTCAAAATTTTAGAATCAGGTTACAAATCTTTCTGCTTTCTAAAAATATATCCTCACACACTCTCAACATACTTAAACCTTTCTGAAACTGATATCAACTATCTAGAGAAAGGAGGGGCTTGAATAAACCCTCATTGGTCCCCAAACCTTCCTATCTGTCTTTCCAAATCCCTCAAAACCATTATCCAGTTTATTCAGCATTCCTTTACATTTGTTAATCACAAAGCAAGATGGTTCATATCTTTTACTGACTACTTGCTCTGATAATAGAAACTTGCTATAGAAGGAATAAAACAGGGACATGTGACATTCCAAATATGACAGGATAAAACATCCTTGGCTCTGTTTAAATTCAGGTAAAGTCACAGATATCCAACCATGCAGTATTGGTACCACCTCATAGCTAGACTCAGGAATAGGTGGGAAACATTCCTTTTCAAAGCAATGTCATGGGTAATTGCCAAAGAGATCTCATCCCAGCTGAGGCTAGAATTGTCCCTTTGGCTTTTATCAGATGTAGACTTCCACCGGTATTTAACAGCATAGGATCACACTCCCTCTGAGTACCTTGTGGCATTTGATGCAGGCACTGATTTATGCAGGCAACCATACCCAAATTCAAACTCCAAACAAAATTTAGTTATGGTCCCAAAGGTCTTTTACCTCAAACAACAAGTTTCACTAATCACAGCTTAGAGCCAGTTCTCTTATTTATTTATTTTCCTTATGGCACTGAGGCCAAAGGCTCTGTATACTTTAGCAAATGAGAGCCACACTTTGTCCTACACAATAGGGTTATTTCAAGGATCAAATGAGATAATGTTTGTAAAGTACTTAGCACAATGCCTGCCATATAGTATATATTTAACAAAATTCTTACTCCCTTCTACCACTCATAAAATAAAAAATAAATTCCCGTCGACCCTATATTCTCCTTCTATGACTGAACATCTAAGCATAAGGCTGATATCCAGATACCTATTTAGACATAAAGAATGCCTGCAGAGATAAACATTGTTTATATTGTATAAGGAATCATTTTTTTCACTAAAATGTATTCTATAGAAGTAGAAATTTTGGTAAAAAAAAAAGTCAGACTTTTATTTAAAAAGAACAAGTAAAGAAAAATAGAAAAAAGATGAAAAAGAAACATAAGGAGGGAAGGAATGAAAGAGGAGTCAAAGCTGAAACGCTTAATAAAAGGTTATTTCCATATATTCAAAAGAAGTCTAACCCCTCTGATAGAATTAACCAAAGATAAAAGAAAATGGATTTGTTTATGGGTAAAATTTACTTGAGTTTTTGGAACTTGAGTTCTAAAAACCTTTTGATAAGCTTATCAAAAATGAGAGTCCATATTTGGAAGTATTTTCTTACCAAGAAACAGCATTTTATCTGTAGCAACCATGTTTGATTGTAAAGGATAAGACATGATTAAGAACTTTTTACAGATCTTCTATGGTTTAAATGAGAGTAGTTTCAGAACAAATGATAAAGTCAACTGGCTTAAAAGTCTTCCTAAAGAGTAGAGCACTAAGTGTGTGACTGTCATTCAGGGAGATGTAAATTATCTTGTCAATGACAGGGTGTTTGATGCATACCTTCATGCACTATTGCCAACTGTTTGGCTACGTATCCCTCAAACACTACCATCACTGCAGTGAGACCAGGTTACTGTATCACCTTTGAGAGCTTTTAAGTTTCAAAAACCAAACCTCAAAGTGCACACATTGTATTCTACAAAATGTCTCTGATAAGAGAGGTAGTAGAGCTGACTCCAAATCCAAGGAGCTTTCTAATGTTTAACAGTACTGATATGGGAAGGATGACAAGATATGGACCACTTCCAATAAAGATTGCATAATCAAATTATTATAATGTAAAACACAGCAAAGACATTTTATCTGAGTCTCATTTACCCAAATAAATCTGAGAGCATCTGAGAAGCTATAATGCAGGAATTACATTATAAAAGCAGACAATCTAAAAGCAAGAAAAAATCTTAAATTTCATTTATTTCAACTTGTAGAGGGGTTACTTCTAGGGATTTTAGTGGACTGAAAGCTCACCATGAAAGTCAATATTTTTATGTGGTAAGCAAAAAGCTAATGCCACCTTAACGTACGTTATACTAGGAGGGCAGTGTCCTAGATAATCATTTTATTAAGGAGATTTGTTCTGTGAGGTTTGGATTCAATCAAAGGGCTTCATTTGAGGAACCAGAGGGTGACCTGGATTCCACAGGTTCCCCACCCCTGCTCTAGAACAAGGTGGGAGAAAGAGTTCTGCTGTACCCTGCCCTTGTCAGACCATGTAGAGTATCATGTGCAGTTTAGCATACCACATTTGAGGAAAGAAACTGCTAAGCTGGATTATGTCCAGGGAAGATCTGGAAAGGGACTTGGAAATCATTCCATATGAGGATCTCCTGAAGAAGCTAGAGACCTTTATGCTAGAGAAGAGAAAAGTCAGCAAGGAACTTAAGAGCTATCTTTCAAGTATTTGAAAAGCCTTCAAGAGGGAGAGAGATGAGAATTATTTTGTGTAGTCCTAGAAGACAAAGCTAGCAACAATGGATTTCAGAAATTGTGGAGGAGAAGACTCTGGCTTGATGTAAGGGATATGTTCCTAAAATTACTATCCAAAAGTTGAATGGCCTCACTGGTGAGGCTGTGAAATCCCCAATTATGGGAAGTCTTCAAATAGTCTAGATGACTATTTGTCAAGGATGTTATACCTGAGCAGGTAACTCGTTACCACTTAATCAATTCATCAATAAGTATTTATGAGGCACCTACTATGTGTTAAGCACTATGCTAGGGGATATGAAGACAAAAATGAACCTGTCCCAGTGCTTAACAAACTTTTCTATCAAGGGAAGAATGTATATGAAATATACATACAAAATACAATATGTATAAAATGTATACATTTATATAATGTATTGTACAATTTGCATAATATATAAATACTATATATAAAATATTTACAAAATAAACACTAAGTAATTTGGAAGAAGATAGAACAGCTGGTAGGGGTGGGGATCAAGAAAGACTGAGTAAAAGCCTGGAGCCTAGAGAGTTGAAGACAGTGGTTCCCAACCTTCCTAATGCCAGGACCCTTTAATACTGGTATGTGGCCGTATCTGCATGTGGGTGGACTTGCCTAGAAATGGATAGAGGAGCGGTGTCTCTGTTCCTAAGACCATCAGAAATATGTGTTTTCCAACAGTCTTAGGAGAGCCCTGTGAAAGGGTCATTCAACCCCCCAAAGGGGTCATGACCCACAGGTTGAAAATCTCTGGTCTAAGAGGAGAAGGAAAGGATAGAGAGCCTTTGGTGGCAACCTGGTGTAATGGAAGGAGAAGTTGACTTTGAGTCAGGGGATATGCTATGCCATTATATACAGAAACTAGGGCTACTCACTAAAATTCTATAGGACTCAGTTTCCTGATTACTAAAATGAGGCAGTTGTACTAAAAGATAGAGCTTTCCCAAGGTACCCAAGGCTAAATCATCATAATTGTCCCAAAATTTATTTCTTAGAAGTGTTTGTCTTTTCAGGATTCAACACAAAACAATGGATAAAATAAATGGATGCAATTCCTTCTACTAAAACAGGCAACATTGACAGGGATAAACATGAAGCAGATGAGCGGATAATGCAGATGGTGTCAAGAAACCACATGCTCTGTTAGAACATTTTGTAAGTGAGAGATTGGTGTATTTGATATGTTATCTGGTAGGTGATCCTTAAACCAAACGAGAACTTCATGATAAGAGCTGCTCTTTTAAGTCTCCTTTCCACTTTCTTCTCTCTCCCCTTTCCCCCCTTCTCCTCTCCTCCCCCTCTTTCCCTCTCCTGTCTCTTCCTTCATCCCTCTCCTCCCCTCCCTTCCCCTCTCCTCTCTTTTCTTTCCCTCTTTCTCTCCCTCTCTCTCTCTGTCTCTCCCTCCCTCTCTCTCCATCTGTCTTCTTCCCCCCCACTCCCCCTTCCATGCCTGCCTTCTCTCTCTCATGCAGACCTGTGTTTTTCTAAGTGGAAGGGGCCTGCAGTGAAGAATTTCCTTCCAGGGACATCGATCAGCAATTCATCTATAAATTACAGAATTAAAGTGTAGGAAAGGTATTGGGCCTATGATTTCATTGATAGAGGTAACTCCCAGGTGAGGAAACTCACTTAACCAATGCAGGTCAGCACCTTCTTTACAACTAGCTGATGCATTAGTTAGAATGCCGGATCTGGACTGAGAAATACCTGAGTTCAAATCTGGCCTCAAGCACTTACTTTCTAGGTGATCCTGAGCAAGTCACTTAACTGTCATATGCCTCAGTTTCCCCACAGGTAAAATGGGGATAATAATAGCATCTATTTCCCAGGATTGTTCTGTGGATCCCAACTTCAAAGCAAATACTAGTTATTATTATTATTATTTATTATCATTACAATAATTAATTAATTAGTGCCTTATATACAGTCACATTTAATCATCACAATAATTTTGTGAGGTTGGTGCTGTTATTATCTCCAGACATGGGGCTTAGAAAGGTTAAGTGACTTATCCACAGTCACACAGCTAGTCAGTGTCTGGGATTCAAACCTAGGCCTTCCTGAGTCCAAGTCTAGAGCTCTATTCCTTGCAGCACCCAGCTTCTCAGTAATGAGCCATAATAAATAGGCTAGCCCTGGAGTTAGGAAGACCTGAGATCAAATTCTATCTCTGACACTAGCTAGGTGACCATCATTGAACCTTTCTGAGCATCAGGTAGCTCTCTTAAGTGTCAGGCAGGTTTGCAATGTCTCTAGTGACCTACTAATACAGGAGGCAGATGGATAAACAGAGTCTCTTGGATGCTCCCAACAATTAGACTGCTCTGTCTTATGTTTGATATCAACTGAAGGAAGGCTTTGTGTTACCAGGAGCATGGCCCAGGAAGTATGTGCAAGGCTGGGGAAGGTATCCTCAATTTATAACATTTCTCTTTAGAATGAACACATTTAACTACTTACATCAAACAGCATTTTGGAGGAAATTGTTCAGACAGACAGCTCACCTTCGGGTTCAGAAACTCTACCAGGGATGGGAAACCTGTGGGCTCAAGGCTACATGTGGCCTTCTAAAGGTCCTTGGGTGCAGCCTTTTGACCGAGTCCAAATTGTACCGAAGAAATCCTTTTATTAAGGAGATTTGTTCTGTGAAGCTTGGATTCAGTCAAAGGGCCACACTTGAGGACCTAGAGGGCCACATGTGGCCTTTGAGGCCACAGGTTCCATCACCCTGCTGGCTAATTGGTTCAGACCAAAGATCTGCTACAAACACACGAGAGGAGTGAGACCAAAAAGTAGAACTCAGAGCTACAGTAGGTACGCAGTGCATTACAGTGGAAAGGGCAGTGGATCTGGGATCCAAGGCCCTCAGTTCTAATTCTGATGGCCACTTATAGCCTGGAGGACTTTGGGCAAGTTTCCAGACCTTGAGGGAGCTGGACATTTTAACTTCTAAGGTCCTTTTTCTGTTCATAATCTATGATCTTAAAAGTGTACTGAAGTGCCACAAATTAAGTACCAACAAAGCTTACATTCTAATGAGAAAAACCAGCAGTATATAGCATATATATGTGTGTGTATATGTATATATGCACATATACATACACATACCCACACATACATACGTATGCATATCTGTTTACATGTAAGTATGCATATTTATATGTATGCATGCCTGTGTGCACGCATATGCATATGCACATGCATACATGCATACATACAATTTGATGAACCTCAAACCCATTAGTGAGTTACAGGGGAGTCTACCCCAAGCACATGAAGGCTTACTCTGGCAGAATGGGTGATTGAGAACAATTTGTTCCAACGGCCATGAAGGTGGCTGAAATAGGCACCGTGGGGGTACTTAGAGCTTCATCAGACATTGAAGATACCAAGGTCATCCAGTGCATCCCAGGCCATCACCAGTTTTCTTGACTTTTATCTTGCCACTGGACTTCAATGACTCTGGAAGAGAGAATGAAGTTGACGATTTTGCACAACTCTGCCTCATTTACATCCAATTCATGCACAAATCATCACCTGTTATGTCATTGATCCTCTTTGAAAGTGAAGGACAAAAAGCAATATATACATTTATATGGCAGTATATGTGGACATGTATGTATACACACACACATATATGAAGAGAGAGAATAAATAAAAATGGAATCTGTTTAAAGGATCTTAAAACCAGGAGTAGTGGGTCACAACTGCAGGCCCTACTACCAGAAAGGCACTAAAGCTAGTGGATTGCTTGATGGCTGTATTCAGAGTCAGAAGACCTAGAGGCAAATCCAGTTTTTGCCACTTAAACACTTGGGTACCTTGAGAAAACCACTTGGACACAATTCTCCAGAACTCATTTTACTCATTTGTAAAAAGGATCCTTGGGAATTCTACATGGCTAAATCTATTATCAACTATGACTTGAATTTGCATACAGCTCTGATATTTTATTTCCTGCGTGAACTCAGACAATTTAATTCATCTCTCTGATATTCAGTTTCCTTATTCATAAAATAAAAAGGTTGGGCTAGATTCCGTCAAAGGGATCTTTCCATCTCTAAATCTATGATTCTATAAACATGGTGGGAATTGTCTTGTCTCTTAAGTGTCACTAGAGGGAGCTTAGGAAAGATCATGAAGCACTCAGGTTACTCCATTACCCCTGTGAAATCATACAAATTCATGTCTTACTGATAAAAGAATCATTGTGGCCTTAAGGCTACATGTGGCCTTCTAGGTCACATGTATGTTTTCATGTGGTAGAATGGATACAAGATTACATATTTATTTTTGTTTTTTGACATGCCAGAACTTACATATCTATATTGAGGTTCATTACTAGAATGTAAAGGGTATACATCAAAGAATTAGATAAGCCAGTTGTGGGCAATTCCCATAGCTTAAGAGGGTATAAAGGAGGAGAGAAGGCCAACAAGCTTAGTGGATAAGGGCAGCATCCATTCTCACAAGCTGGGTAGCAGCTGTTATCTCACAAAATTGAGAGTGCATCAATCCACATATACCAAAGATGCAACCAGTGGTGTGCTTGTATTGACTCCCAAGAGTTAATTGTTAAATTTCCAATATGAGCATTTGCACCTCAGAAATCAGAAAATATTACAAATCAGGGTTTGTTTGTTTGTTTTTATTGAGTGTCTATACTTAAAGTGATTGAGAGAAATGTTATTAATTCAAATTACACATAAAAGCACATCATGCATACATTTTTTTCTCTAGAAAGCTGGTTGTTGAACATTTATTAGCATAACCTTGGATCCAACATAATACCTCCAGAGCAAGACAAGAACAAGATATAGAAGGAGTACAGGGCAGATATTGCATGCAGAAGGGCTGTCATGAGAGCAGTCAGACAGAAGGAAGGGCTCCATGATACTTTTGTAAGAGGCTACTCCTCAGACTTTCCATGTCTTAAACTAAGTTCTCACAAGTTTGATGGTTGGAGATCTTAGGTCCATTTTCATTCCATGAATCAGGAAAGCCGAAGGAAATAGAAGTGGGCCAGATGATTAGTAGATGAAGGTTTTTCTGGACTAATTACAATAATCTAAATTAGTCACCTTAATAGACATGCTTATTGTAACTATGTTTCCAGTTTTAAAACCATTTTGAGAACTTTTTTTAATTGTCTCCTGAATCAAAGAATTAAGAGAAAAATAATTTCATTACTTTATGTTGTTCACTCATTTCTCAGTTGTGTCTGACTCTTCATGACCCCATTTGGGTTTTCTTGGCAAAGATACAGGAATGGCTTGCCTATTCCTTCTCTAGCTCATTTTCCAGAGGTGGAACTGAGGCAAAAAAGGGTTAAGTGACTTACCCAGAGTCCCACAGCTAGTAAATGTCTGAGGTCGCATTTGAACTCAGGTCCTCCTGACTCCAGAGCTGGTACTCTATTCACTGCACCACCTAGTCACCCCTATGGCTTACTTTTTAATGCCAAAATGGCATGAACCCATTGGTTCTCTCCTTTTCCTCCAAAGACTGCACTTCAGATGAATTCTACTGTTCCTAATGAGTGCTATTAACAAAGATCAGCGATATACTGAAAAAGAAAAAGATTTGCTGCTTTTGAGGACTTTCACAGGAATGTTTCAAAGCAATTGAAGCAAATTCCCAAAGTTCTTAGCAATGGCAGCATCTTTGAAATGTTTTCTGTGGTAATCCTTTGAAAGTGACAATATTCATTTGGTTGTTGTTCAGGGGGAGATCTTAGGTTGCCAAGCCTGTCGTTCTTAGAAGGATGCTACTGATTTCCATGTGTTACTGGAGTTTCCCACCTACTGCTTTTTCATGTGATTATCCAAGATGAGTGGGGCTGAAACCAGATCGTGGTTTTCCAAGAGCAGACAATAGAAATTGAGATGAGACTTATACTTGAAACTCCCCCACCTTTTGGTTTCATTACGCTCTTGAAACTTAGGTCAATTTTGTGAAACATGTTGACAAAAATGAATTGTATTTCAGCCAACTTGACCCAGTTAAAACTTTGGCTGCTTAGATGCACTTTTGAGTTCAGGGATTAGATGTTAAAACTAGAAGTAAAAATAAATGAATGTAACTAGAAGGGAGGGACATAATATGAAAAATCAATTAAAACTAAACTTTGAGTTGTAAGTGGACAGTAGCTGGTGATCAGTTTTCCAAAATGAAAAACTAGACATTTTTCTAAGATTCTGTTAAAAAAAAAAAGAAGAAGTACTTTTCTGATTACCTTCAGGCTTTCCAAGAACATCCTCTCCTTATTTAGAATTAAAACATGAGAAAGTTCATACTGAAAAGTGTTAGGTTTTGCTTACATGAAAAATACTCAGGAATGGAACAGCAGATTCACCTGTCACTTACTTAACTGCCTTTAGGCAGAAGGTCATAGAGGACAAAAACATCAGACATTTGTAATTCTTAAGGATAGATGGTTCTCAGCCAACTCCTTGGATTGTAATAGGTATTCATCTAAGATATCCCTAAAGGAGTTCAAGCCCAAAACTTCAGATCCTGAGAACCACTCAAAAGAAATGGGTATGTTTAGCCTAGAGAAGAAAAGACTAGGGGAGTAATAATAGGGAATATGAATGTAATTCAAACACAGTATTCGAAGGGCTGTCACTTGGAAGGAGGATTTAGACTTGTCCTGCTTAGACCCAGAGGACAAAACCAATAGTCATAGTTAGAAGTTGCAAGGGGGTAAATTGAGAAATGATATAAAGAAAAAGTTACTAATAATTAGATTGATCCCAAAGCAGAACAGCCTGATTCCAGACTTACTATGTTCCACCTCAATGGAGGTTTTCAAACAGCTACATGGGCACTTGTAGGGTGTGTCATATGGGGATTCATTATTGGGAGTGGTTTGTACTAGATGACAGATGAGTCACTTCTCACTTCAAAATTCTGTGATTCTTTAATTCTGTGTCCACTTCTTAGGCAATAACAGCAGAGAAAGCATCAACCTTAAATCCAGTGAAACTATTTTTGGTCAGCTTTGGGCATTCTCTCTCCTCCAGCCCCTGAATCATTCACCCACATATGCAGAGAGAGAGGGAGAAAGAGAGAGACAGAGAGACAGAGAGAGACAGAGACAGAGAGACAGAGAGAGAAAGACAGAGACAGAGAGACAGAGACGGAGACAGACAGAGAACAAGTGAGACAGACAGAAACAGAGACAGAGAGAAACAGAAAGAGAGAGCTCATCTGAAGGTCTAGGTCGATAAGCCTCTGGTTAGTCTTAGAATGGCATATCAAACAATAGGGAGGGACTACATTCTTGTGAAAGAGACAATGCTGTAAACAGAGAAGACTTACCCATCTGGGGATGATATATGGCCTTTGGGTTCTTTATCTCTTTGGGTTTGTTCTGTCCTTTGATGTAAGGAGATTGGAGACAGCTATGACTCTGTGACCTTTGAAGGTCAAGAGAATGAAGAGGTCTGGGAGCTGAAGATTTGCTAGAAACCTCATGGTGAAGATTAAAATACAGAAAAAGCTTCTTGATCCCATTGAAACACAGAAAAATGCAGCAGCAGCTGTGACACATTTGAAAGTAAATTTAGTTGGGGGTAGAAGCTATGAAAAATGGTGTCAAGTTTGAGCCTACTCTCTCTATATTACCCAGGTAGTAAAGGGGGAATGTGCCCCCCCCCCCCACCAGGTGTTGGAAGTAAATATTTGTGATTTCTATGCTTGCTTGATCTTTAAAGAAAATTTCATTTTATAAAAGTTTTTAAATAGGTATTATTTGAGTAAAAATTACATTGTAAGGTAAGTTTTAAAAACCTGAAGTGGGGACAGCTAGGTGGCACAGTGAATAGAGCATCAACCCTAGAGTCAGGAGGACCTGAGTTCAAATCCAGCCTCAGACACTTAACACTTACTAGCCTGTGACCTTGGACAAGTCATTTAGCCCCAATTACCCTGCCTTCCTCCCTCCAGAAAAAAAACCCTAAAGTGGCAGATATAGTCTTTCTCTAACCTCAGACCCAGTCTCTCAATCTCAGACCTGGTGTGATAAGTTCTACAGGATGCTGGAGAAAAGATTATCTAGAATGAACAGAAAATGGACTTCAGGCATTGTAAGGGATGGGGAATCTGTGACCTTGAGGTCACATGTGGCCCTCTAGGTCCTCAAGTACAGCCCTTTGACTGTTTGCATTCAGTGACCTCAAGCCCACAGGTTCCCCACCCCTGAACCCATTCACACACCAGTAAATATGTACCACAGTGTGTCTTTATATTTGAAGAATGAATGTGAAAGCATTTATTAAGTGCAAAACAGTATACTAAGTGCTGGGGATACAAATAAAAAAGCAAGACAGTCTCTGCTCTCAAGAAGCCTAAATTCTGAGAAAGACAATACTTATGGGGAGTTTTAGCTATGAGTCAGATGGTAAACAATCCATGTTCCTTATCGTGTTGTGGGAAAGCCTATGGGAATATATCTTCTTTAATGCCATTTCCACTGATAAAACCATTTCTGCTTCTAATGTCAAATCATCTGATAGTGTCAAGATCTTTAGCAGTGAGAATTATCTTTTCGAATCTTTGGTAGTTGTGGCTATAGAATCAGTGCAGGCTGTACAATTGTTGCTTCCCTGGATGATGCTTGCTGAGGCTGAGATGAGAGCAAAACTTATGGTCTGGTAGGTGCTGCTATTTTGGGGATACCCATTAGTGGCAGTAGATTAGCAATTGGTATTGGTGGCAGTAAAGAGGATGGACCCCTTCTCCTCCAGAACCTGGCTCCAAGTAGGGCCCATGTTTTGAGGGACTGCTACTTCTAGGGCTCTTGAGTTCAGGATCTTGAGCAGCCTCTATCAGAGTCTGAGAAGAAGTGGTATTAGAGATGGTATCATTGGTTTTACTTTCATGGAATGTGCCATCTACTGTTTCTTCCTTAAGGTATCTTGCTGTTTTAGCGAGGCTGGTTTGCCTGCCCCAGTGGTGTCACTTTGTTGGTAGTTGGTGAAGACGTCTTACCTCTTATCCACCTTAGATGACAACTGTACTTTCTTAGCTCTGTAGATTGTCAAATCAATAGACATTTATTAAGCATCTATTGTTGTAAGCCCCTTGAGAGCAGAAACTGCCACTTTTCATTCTTGTGTCCTCATTACATAGCACAGTACCCTGTTCATAGTAGGTGCTAATGTTTGTTGAATTGAATTGTACACTTCTCCCCTTTAGATTCTAAATTATTTGTAGGGAGGAGCTATTTACTCTTAGTGACACTCACAACTCATGCTGATGTCCATAGGAACTGATCAACAATTCTAAGTTGACAATAAACTAAGGAGAAGATTCTTTGAAAGTCAAAGTGTCACCTGGATGAGCATTCTTATTTTATGGCTCAATTACAGGGTCATCTAGGGACTTGAAGTATATATGTAGTTTTGTCCTTTGTTCTCAGAGGACCATGACATCAGGGAGCTGATGACATGACTGGCATTAAATTGGATTTGAGTGAGGGAGGGCTGTGCAAAGTCACCAGCTTCATTTTCTCCTCCAGAGCCTTCTGGGTCCAGTGGCCAGATATATAGATAAGGATAACTGGAGATGGTCCAGCAGAAACTCGAAGTAGGGATTATCCAACCTGTCAGACCAATTTGTCTCTTCCCTTGACTGTTTGTTAATCTGTAGACACAACCTTGTTCTTCTAGAAGGGTAGAAAGACCAGTATTGTGGTTCACATGTCCTCTTTAAATAATTAAGATTTTCCAAAGTACACTCATTGAAGTTTAGAGAGCAACTTGGATACATAGACATCTGTGAATTTAAATGGTCTTTTAATGGCACAGCAATGGGATCTTTAAAAACTTTCATCTGCCTGCAGCTATTAAGTTTAAAGTCATAAGCCATTACACAGGATTTGCAACACCACCAGCTTATTTCACTGTAAAACTCTACTTGACCAACAGTTTGGTTAAGTAATCTTTGATGTTCACACACACACACACACACACACACACACACACACACACAAACACACACACACTCACACTCCGATATATGCAGCCACTCCTCAACATCCTGGTCTCTGTCTCTGTGTTGCAGAAGACCGTGAAAAGTCGATTCCGTGGCCTTTTGCATCACAGAGACAAAAAAAAGAAAAAAAATTTCTTTTGCTCCCTTTTCTAGCTGTTCCACTGATAAAAGGTTATGCTGTATACAATTATACTGAAGTGCAGATGAAAATAGCATTTACTAAATATGAGAAATTCTAAGACATTTAATCCAGATTCTGGTTGGGATTCACAGTTAATACTGTGACCATATCACTAATCACTCATACTTTATATTCTCTCTTTCTCACTCTCTACCCATTGCCTCCCTCCTACTTTCAATTTCTCACATAGAATGACAGAGCTGGAAGGGATTTTAGAGTGGGATTTGAACCCAGGTCCACTAAGTCCAAACCCAGTATTCTTTCCATCGTATCGCACAATCTGACATTTTTTTAAAAAGAGAATCCTCTGACAATTTTAGGTGACCAACAAAGAAATTAATTCCTGCTGTCAATGGAGGTACTCAAGCAATTATTAAATCATGTAAAATTCCACACCAGGCAAGAATTTGAACTAAATTACCTAGATCTCTTCTAACTGTAAGATCTAAATATCTATGGTTCTAATTAGAGATTATACAGAAGTCTAAAAATAAGTCTATGGTTCTATTCATAGAATATACAGATTAAGAAAGAAGAGGGCCTTCAAGAGCTAGAAAGAATCTGGAGCACCAGGGCAGGAGGTTAAAGGAAAAATAAAAAAAGACTGAGCTGTAGTACAGAAGGGAGAGATCAAGGAAGGCCATTGGCCTCTATAGGCATCTCAGAGCAAAAGTCTTGGGTTGAAGCTACTAGTTCTATCCACCTCTTTAAGGACTAAGGGAAGTTCCAAAAAAAGGTTGCTCTTCATTCCATTTACTTTCCATGTGCTTATCCATCAACAGATATTATAATATACTCTATTTCTTAACCCTCAACTTTTCTGATGACTGTAAGTTTGTTACTTGAGCCATAAAGAGAAAAGGGGTAACCTAGACATAAACATAAATTCAAATTAGGGCAGAGAATCTATTACGAATGCTTCTATTCAAAATGCTCCTAATTGGGGGCTCTGAGCTATTATGGTTGTACTCTTAAATTTTAATTTCATATAAACTCCATAAAGAAGCAAAGGAGGAGAACATATGGACTTAAGAAGCCATGAGTTATCTCACCACTAAGATGGAAAAGAAAGAGATAATTACTGTAATAGCAAGTAACACAGTAAAACCTAAAGACAAAGGGGAGGGATGTAGGAAGAAAAGGACAGCAATAAGTATTGCCAGGCCAACAAGTTTACATTAACATCCACAACCACCATAGATAAGACTGAACTTCACACCTAGAGATCTATGCTGTGGAACCACTTTTAGGCAAAATCATCTATGATAATATATCACCCAAACTTTTTTGTGGCATATAATAAACACTATATAAATGTTAGTAGTTCTTCTTCTTATTATTATTATTATATTCCATATCATAAAAGAGCACTCATATCATCAGCTCTTTCCCTATCATTGTCCTGATGTGGGCAAAGCATACAGAGATCAGAAGAAAGGAGAAAGGAAACTCTCCTCTCCTACACCTCTCACACAGCTATAGCTTCTTACACTGTTCCAGAAGCTATACTCTACTTATGTGCCATTACTTAACACTATCAATGCATAGGAATAGAGACTATTGGGAGGAAACCACACAAAATATTTGTAGTTTGAAAATAAGTTGATAACATCCTCTAACATATAAGACAATTAAGTTTCAGTTTGTATGGCACTGGTAAGCCAAGAAATAAATAAATAAGAGTTGTGTTTCTGATTGCTGGAGTTTGCATGTTCTAGAGAGAGTGAAAAATTTTCCTTTTATATGGAACAAATAAGGTTTCTTAGATCATGCTTTGATGAGATTTAGCTCCATCAAAGAAATGACATTCTAATCCTTCTGCACAGCATAGAAATATGAGAGTTAATGGAATCAAGTCTGCTCCATGATTGTCAAAAAGGAAAGACAGAAAGAGAGACAGAAAGAAAGAGAGAAAGAGTGAAAGAGAGAGAAAAAAGAGAAAAAAGAAAGGAAGGAAGGAAGGAGGAAAGGAGGGAGGAAGGGAGGGAGAGAGAGGGGGGGGGAGAGAGAGAGAGAGAGAGAGAGAGGAACAATGTAAGTTGTTTCAAACATATGATTTGGTGGAAGAAAAGCAGGGAATTTATCCCTGAATACCATTCCTGTTCACTCTTCAGCTCCATCTGACCAGCCTCCACCTTTGTCCTACTACTCCACACAGTTGCCATTGATGTTCACTCTAAGGCTGTATTTTGGGCCCTCCTGGCTTAGAGTCAATGCCAATGGCAACTGTTTCTCTTTGCAACAGCAAGCCTGAGGGTCTCACCCTTCCAGCTTGATGTTTTTTTCTTTTTCTATTTAAAGGGGTCATCCCTTGACTCACTTCTTAAAGAAGTCTATTCACTGAATGGGCGTTACCTCACTCTCAGTGAGTACCTGCAAAAGCCTTAGCCTAAAAGGGCCAGGGTCTCCCACTGCATGCTGGGTCATCTGTAGTCATCCTGATGAATATCAGGTCACTGGACCCAGATGACTCTGGAGGAGAAAGTGAGGTTGGTGACCTTGCACAGCCCTCCCTCACTCAAACCAAAGTCAACTGCAAGTCATGCCATCATTTCCCTGATGCCATGGTCCTCTTCGAAAGCAAAGGACAAACACAACAACACCAACTATGCAGTGACAAGTCAGGCACTTTAGTACTTGGGGAGGGTGAGCAGGTACCACCCTAAAACAATATTGAGTTATTTGTGCTTTAGTAAGGAAGAGCTCTGGCCTTGCAGTCAGAAGAAACAAATCTCATATCTGCCACTCACTAGCTATGTAGTATTGATTGGGCAAACTCATTTCTAATAGATAAGAATTATACTGCGCTGAACTAAAAATGATGTATAAAATCCTACTCTTCACTAGCCGTGTGACCTTGGGCAAGTCACTTAATCCCAAATGCCCTGCCTTCCCCCCTCCAAAAAGCAAAAAAAAAATTCCTACTCTCATGCCTCATCATGGGGTAGAGATAACCCTAGGTTCATGAAGATTACACCACCAGGGCAGAAGCTCCAGTCAATTCTTCAGTGTTAGAAAGGCTTTGAACACAGGCCCAGACACAGACTGAGCCTGCCATACAAGGATTACCTCAGCTCAGAATGGAGAAACACATCACTGGCAGACTGGCCCCTTAAATGATTAATCCTTTGTTGATAGCAACCCATGCAACAAAAATAAACAAGGAAAGAAAGAAATGAATGAATGATTGTTCTCCCTCCTCTTTTACCTCCTATTTCCAAAATGATAATACAGGTATACTTTGTTTTCTTTTGCTCTGCAGATTTCTTTTTTTTTTAAACAAATTGAAGATCTGTGGAAACTGCATCAAGCGGTTGTGTTAGCACCATTTTTCTGACAGCACATGCTCACATCATGTCTCTGTGTCATATTTTGGTACTTCTCGCAGTATTTCAAACTTTTTCATTATTATTATATTTGTTATGGTGATCAGTGTTCAGTGGTGTGTGATCTGTGATCACAGTGATCTGTGATCAGTGATCTTTGGTGTCACTATTGTTTTTGACCGCCACAAACTACACTCATATAAGACAGTGAACTTAATTGATAAATGTTGTCTGTGTTCTCACTACTCCACAAACTGCCTATTCCCAAGTCTCTTCCTCTTCTCCAGTCTCCCTATTCCCTAAGGAACAAGATTTAAATTAGGACAATTAATAACCTTGCAATGGCCTCTAAGTGTATACGTGAACGGAAGAGTCAATTGATGCTGCAAACTTCATTGTTGTCTTATTTTAAGAAAGTGCCACAGCCACCCCAACCTTCAGCAATCACAATCCTGATCAGTCAGCAGCCATCAACATGGAGGCAAGACCCTCCACCATCAAAAGATTACGACTCACTTAAGGCTCAGAAGATGTTTAGTTAGCAATGAAGTATGTTTAACTATGTATGTTATTTTTAGACATAGTACTATTTCATACTTAATAGACTACAGAAAAGCATAAATATAACTTTTATATGCAGTGGAAAAACAAAAAATTCTTGTGACTCACTTTATTGCAACATTTGCTTTATTGGGGGTAGTCTGGAATCTGAACCTGCAATATCTCCAAAGTATTCCTGTAATGGAGTCACATAAAAGGAGGCAAAGGTCTATCTATATCACGGAAAACCACAAACATGAACATGGTAACCAGTATTTGCTAGAGTGAGGATAAAAGGAGAAAGAGGGGTTATTTCACTCTAGAATACTACAGACTGTCCAGACCAACAGAGGATATGAGCAATGGTTCCCTAATACAGTTTACAAAGCTGACAAAGAGCCAAACTGTAGCAGCAAGGGGAGCTTTGATGATCTAGATGAACTTTTATAGTTTTGTTTTGCTAAAAAAAAAAAAACAGATTAATTCTTGACTTATCTTCCTGATAAGGATAACTTCTCAGAAACTTAAGGAGACAGGGAAAAGAAATGTTACTCACAATTATAAAGAATGGAGAAGAAAAGGTTGGCAGTGTAGAAATAAAGGGAATCCTGGGAAAAAGCAACCACCTTTTCTTGATCTTTGTAACCACAAATGCTGGGAATCCTGAGATATATGTCCTAGGCATTAGGAAAGCAGGTTGTACATAGTAAAAGAAAAGAGAAGTATAATTTCCTGGGCAAAGATTGTAAAGGAGAACAAGATCCAAGAAGGTGAAAAAATTCTCCAAAAAATGTAATTCTGATTATATTTCTGTGCTAGGCGTTGTGCTGAGTGCTAGAGTTATGAAGTCAAAAAATAAAATATCTCCTCAACAAACTTACATTCTGTTGATGAAAAGGGGGAGGAAAGAGGGAGGAAAGAGGGGAAAATGCATGTTTATAGATAAATGAATACAACAATCTCACTAAGGATAAATCAGTAGAGGATCAAGAAGGATCACATATGGAAGATGAGACCTAAGTTGACCCTTGAAGGGAGCTAGAGATCCCAAGAAATAAAGGAGAAGAGAAAGAACATTCTAGGTATGGAGGATGGCTTGTGAAAATGCATGAAGTTAGGAGATAGAATGTCATGACGTTTAGTGTTTTTCTCACTTAGTAGGACCTGTCCAGAGTTCATACTCCACTGGCAAAGTTTTTAAGAGCCCAGAATTGCCTCCATGCCCCTACAAGACATTAGAGCATGATTCTGATGGGAGAGAATCTAATTCTGGTTTTTAAAAAAATTGTAAATAATTATGATGAAAGAGAAGAGAGGGAGCCATCTTGAGAAATTAACGCGAAATGTGGCTTCACAGGGAACTCTCTGAGCACTCAGATTAGGGAAAAAAAATAAAAGAAAAAACATATGTAGTATATGGAGGAAGAAAGAACATGGCCAAGGTTGAATAGAAGTGACTCAAATCTATAAAAATGGAGTTAGGAAAGCTAAGGTTCAGAATCAGATGAGGTTTACCAAAAAAAAAAATGTTAAAGACAACAGAAAAGCTTCTTAACTGTCTTCTGAGCAAGCTGATCAAGAAAAGGTTAGGCTCATTGCTTGAAAAACATGACAGAGAAGGTAAAACTACTTATATTTTTTCATTTTCTCTCTTAAAGGAAATAATTTTTAAGCTGATGGTATTCAAAGAAACATCATTAAGAGAAACTTGAAATAAGAAGGAAACACTAAAAATAATCTCTAAAATAGGAGACAAGATATTAAGAAGAAACTTATAACTTTAAATGTGTTTAAGTCTCCATTCTAGACAGATTAAATTCCAGGGTAGTTAAAGATAGGAATGTCTAGAGACAACTAGGTGACCCCATGGATAGAATGCTAAAACTGGAATTGGGAAGACCTGATTTCAAATTCAACATTGGACTCTAGCTATGGGATCCCAGGTGAGTCATTTAATCTGTCTTCCTCAGTTTCCTTATCTATAAAGGAAAAATGATAATAGAACCTACTTCCAAAGTTTTTGTGAAGGTAAAAAGAGATAATGCTTACAAAGCGTTTTGCAAAACTTAAACCATGATATAAAAATGCTAGCTATTATTCATCATCTTTGATACTCTTTGAGGAATCATAGGCAGTGGGAATGACATCAAAAGCCTGGAAATTGATAAATGTCATGGTTTTCAAAAGTGGGAGAAAATGGATTCTGAATGTAAGATTAACATTAATCCTAGCAAAATTCTATTTCATATTTTAACCTTACAGATTTAGGAACTATCTATACAGAAATGAAACACTGCAAGTTAAATCAACAAGAAAGAGGAAGGAAGGAAGGAAGGAAGGAAGGAAGGAAGAAAGAAAGAAAGAAAGAAAGAAAGAAAGAAAGAAAGAAAGAAAATAGGGCCAAGAAAGAAACTTTGGAGAACATGAATATTAAATGGTTAGGGACAAGAAGAAGAGCCAGAAAAAGGGAGGGAGAAAGGAAGGAAGGAAGGAAGGAAGAAAGAAAGAAAGAAAGAAAGAAAGAAAGAAGGAAGGAAGGAAGGAAGGAAGGAAAGAAGGAAGGAAGAAAGAAAATAGGGCCAAGAAAGAAACTTTGGAGAACACGAATATTAAATGGTTAGGGAGAAGAAGAAGAGCCAGAAGAAGGAAGAGAGGGAGGGAGGGAGGGAGGGAGGGAGGAAGGAAGGAAGGAAAGCCCTCTCCTTTAATGTGGAAGCTACTAAATCTTGTGTGACCCTGTCTGTAGCTCCATGATATTTGAATTGTTCCTTTCTGGCTGCTTGCAATATTTTCTCCTTGACCTAGAAGTGTTGCAGTTTGGGGTTCTGAGAACCCGAATGACATGGTTTGGGGTGGCTGAAAATTTGGTTTGTACTTTAGTCTACCATGTTGAACTAAAATAGCAGCCAACAAAAGTTTATAAACGGACACATCTGTAATTTTAAGGGTTTCCCGAAAATTTATATAAGTAGAGAATCTACAGATAAATGTCTTAGGAGAAAAACATGAGTAGGCATACTCCTATTTCTTTTTAAAGCAAGTATATTGCCCATACCAAATATTAAGTCATCTCTTTACTGACATTGACTCATGGACAACACAACATCCTGTTCTTAAACTTTTTTTGGTCATTATCTTACTTGAAAAAGAGCTCAGAAAATATGTTTCCATTAGTAATGTCCTCTGTTTCTAGTAATGTGATGATCAATGAAAGCATAATTATTGTGGACAGGATATAATATGGCTCATATGTCCTAAGGACCCCTGAACCTTGTCATCTAACCTACTGTTGCATTTCTTGGATTTCTAGGCCCTTTAATCCTGAACTGTCTCATACCCCAATTACTGTGTGAGTTTCTTGAAAGCAAGAAGTGTTGCTTTTTTATTTGTTTCCCAGAGCTTAGCACAGTGCTTGACACATAATAAGCATTTAATAAATAATTTTTTATTCATTCACCATTGGGCAATTGGGTTTTTTTTTAATACATTTATCTTTGATCCTTAATTGCCTTCTTTTTTTTATTTGTTTATTTACTTTTAGTTTACAAGATTCAGTTTCAGAGTCCCTTGATTTTCAAGTTTTCTCTCCTCCCTCTTCCCCCTCCCCTGTCACCCGTGGCAGCACGCAGTCAAGTATAAAATCTGCAAATACTTTCACATTGGACATTAGTCTGGTGGTATAGAAGGGTTGTAACCAATGGAGTGGACAACAGGAAAAAGGAAACAAAACCAAACATGGAAAAGAACGATAGCATGTAGATTGCTTCAGTCTCCATTTAAACTCTGATCTTTCTAGATTTTTCTCTGAATGTAGACATCTCCTTCCATGCTGAGACTTGTAGAGGTGTCTTGTAGCTGTGTGTTGCTGAGAAGAGTCCAGTTTACCAAGGCTGGTCATCACACATATGATGTGTCTGTGATTGTGTACAAGTTTTTCCTGGTTCTGCTCTTCTCACTTAGCATCAATTTGTATAAGCCTCTCCAGGTAACTATGAAGTCTATCTCCTCCCCATTTCTTATAGCACAGTAGCATTCCATTACATTCATATACCACAACTTGTTTAGCCATTTCCCAATTGATGGGCATCCCCTAAATTTCCAGTTTTTTGCCAACACAAAGAGAGCTGGAATAAATATTTTTGTACACATGGGTCAGGCAATTGTTTATATTATCTTCTTGATCACATTTTATGTTCCCAAATTTTGGTAGTGAAAAACTACCTTTTGTTTATTTGGTTTTGCAACCAGACTTGCATTTAAACAACAATCTATTATACCCAAATAGTATAAGAGGTTCTTGCTAGGGTTAAAAATAAAATAAAATAAAACATTTCCCACCTTTCAGGAACTGAATTCCAGTGTATGCAGATAATGAGCATGAGGAAATTTCGAGTAGAGAGAGTGGAGGGAGAGGAAAAGAGGGAAGGAGGCAAACATTCAAACTGAGCTTAGAAAGAAAGACAGGGATTCAGAAAGTGAAAAAAAGAAATGAGCTTTCTTATAATGGTGCTTTTTTCTCTCATTTTCCATTTCTGCCTATGAAAGGAAAAGATGAAAGAATTCTTAGATTTCATAGAACTAAAAAGATTGGTTAATATTTTCTTTCTGAATAAATTGGAAATAGGTTTGTACGATTAGAGACATCAAAGTTTGGGACAAAGTTCTTGAAATGGCTTTTCTTTTTAAATAAAACTGGCTAGAACTTTGAAGCTATGTAGACATTCTTCGGGAATTTCTAACTCAAAGAAAAATTCAAAGTCAGTAATTTCTACTCAAACCTGGGATCTACCTGGAAGATTGTTAATTAATGATTGATACAAGAAGGAAGATGAATGAGATTTCTAGCCAGATTGCTTCCTGAACCAAGACCTGAAGAAGTTCTTCACACTCAATTCAGCAAGACCCTGACATCTGCAGTAAATCAATAACGATCAAGAAATTCAATGAGAAGCAACAGTAAGTGATTTCCTCCACCCCAGAAACGATTATTTCGAGTACCAAGGAACCACCATCAGGATCACACAAAACCTAGTAGCTTCTACTCTAAATGAGAGGAGATTTTGGAATACAATATTCCAAAAGTCAAAAGATACGTAAAAATACACACACACACACACGAACACACATGCACACATACACATATGTATATCTTTAATACTTTCTTTGCTGTTGTTGTTCAATCATTTTTCAGTCATGCCCAATTCTCTGTGACCTCATTTGGAGTTTTCTTGGCAAAGATACTGAAGTGGTTTGCCATTTCCTTCTCCAGTTCTTTTTATAGATAAGGAAACTATGGCAAGCAGGGTTAAGTGACTTGCCCAGGGTCACAGTGTCTGAAGCCAGATTTGAACTCAGGAAGATGAGTATTCCTGACTCTAGGCCTGGCATTTTATCCACACTATCATCTATCTGCCCCAGTCTTGCTCATGTCTTATAACAAAACGTGGACATGAACAATAGAATCAACAAGAAGAACTGAGTGATAATAGCCTAATCAAGTTTGATGTGGATGAAAACTAATAAATAAAAAAGTGAAAAGTATCTCATTGATGTAGAAAGGAAGACTTTGTCTTTGTTCTTTTTCCTCACCCAGCCCAACCTCATCCACCTGTCCTTTCTTTCCACTCTCCCTCTCCATCTCCATCTTTATTTTAGAAAACATTAATATAGAATAGTTTGATGTATATTCTTTTGCTTGACATTTGATTAATAGAGAGAAATGGTATAATATACTAATTCAATATCTTTCTCCTATTTTCTTTCCTTCTTTCTTCCTTTTTCTCTTTCCCTCCTTTGCTCCTTTCTTCATTCTTTCCTTCCTCAAACATTTATTAGTACTATTTATGTGTATAACACTCTACAAACTTGCCCATTCATTCTTCCTTTCCCACTAGGTCTTCTCTGTCATCCAACCACCTATTACTTCTTTCTATTCTGTAATTCTTTTTTTCTCTCTACAATTCTTCCATTCTCTTTCTTCCATATATATTTATATATGCCTTTCACTTTCCTTCCTTCACTTTCTTTTCTTCTCCTGCTCTCTCTTGCCTTGTCTCTACATTTTATTGCATATGTCCAAAATCCAACAGTAAACATGCTTTTAAAATTTTGGTAAATTCGTGATCTCATTAATGTGAGTGTTCCTTTCAATGGTACTGATCATAACTCATCTATGCTTTTTCATCCTGTATGACTCTTAACCAGGATGGGGAACCTGTAGCCTTGAGGCCACATGTAGCTGCTTTCTAGGGCCTTGGGTGAAGCCTTTTGACTGAGTCCAAGTTTTACAGAACAAATCCTTTTGTTAGGAGAATTTATTCTGTGAAGTTTGGATTCAGTCAAAGGGCTGCACTTGAGGACCTTCAGGGTCACATGCAGCTACCCCTTGTTGCTCTCAACCATGCTCTCCCATAAATTCTTCAAGAAGGGTCTACCTAATCTGCTGGTGGTAGAGGAAAGACAAGAAATATAGGCGTGCTTGTCATAATGCTTCTTTTCTTGCTTAATAGTTGATGACAAAAGGTAACAAACCTATAGTGGCAGAGATTTACAAAGCACTTTACATACCATAGATTATCTCATTTGCTTAGGCCAAAGAACTTCTCTCCATGGGGTTCTACAGAAGGGCTAAGCCAGGTCCTACATCACTTTTAGATTTCATTTAAGCTTTATCCTTCTGCAATCCTCCTGCTTTGTCAGCTTTCTTCCAGGTCTGTTCCTGGCAGATCTTCCACTTAGGCCATCTTTCCCCCAATTTTTTCAATAAGGGAAATAGGAGCAGAGTCTGCCACTGTTTTCAAAAATCACCAGCCCCTGTTCGGGTGTCACCTGCTACCTTCCCATGTGCATGCCTAAGGTGAAGTCTGGTTTCTGCAGCAGTAAAGGTCAAACTGGTGAAAATCTTCTACAAGGGGAAACCTGTAAATTATCGAGGCTTCCTGTCATGGAGAAGGCCTAACCACAAAACAGATCAAGAAAAGCTCAAGGAAACATTTCGTTCACATGTTGGAGGAACTATGAAAAATGAGACATGAAGGCAACAAGGTTAAAGTAACTGTTGTAGCAGCTCAACCATTCATTTGATATGGGTTCAATGAGAATCATAACTAAGAATCCTCAAATTAAGTGTAGCAAGATAGAGAGGGGAGGTTGAGGCAGTAGGCAGCACTCTGTGGGAGAATACAAAGCCCTTCTGATACCAGAAATGACTGCTGGGCAGGACATGCCCAGTTAAAGTAAGGAAGCCCTCTGGTGGCAAACTGTAAGGGGAGGGGATGATTGATCAATCAATCCACTTAATTTAATTCAACCCAATAAAATATAAGCTTCTTGAGGACAAAGAAGTTCCAGTTTTTTGTCTTTGTCTCAATGGCACCTAGCACAGCACCTGTCTTAATAAATGCTTATTGAATTAATTAATTGTCTTTCATATGATTATTATTGAAAACTAGGTACTTTAGGCCAATAATTTCTTCATACTCAAAATCGAGATGATGGGTTATTAGAGAGGACGGAATAATAACCCCTGAAGCAAAGAGTGAGGTGCTGTTAGAGGGTCTGCCATGCTCTCCTCTCCTCCAGCCCTCAAAGTATCACGATAGAATATTATAATCAAAAGGGACCTCAGGGATGCTTTGTATTATCCAATTGTTTCATCACCTAACCCAATTTCATTTTATAAGAGAGGAAACTGAGATCCCAGAAAGTATAAGTGCTTTGTCAAAAGTTATAGGAGAAGATTGACTCAGCTCTTCATGAAATTGAGCTGTTATGAAGTCCAATATAGCTCATATGTCCCAGACTCACAGACTATTAGGTCTGGAAGGACCTTAGAGACCACCTTGACCAATCTCTCATTTTATAGAGGAGAAAACAGAAACCCAGATTTGGTGTCACAGAAGAAACTGGGACCCAGGGCTCCTGAGTCCCCTATCTACTGTTCATTGACTCAAGATGAGGACAGCTAGCAAATTCAATGACAGAATTCTAAGAAGCAAACCTATCCTTCTACACACCATAATAAAGATCATATAAACCACAAACCAGACACCAAGAAATGAATCACAGCAGACAGAATTTAAGGTGCAGTAGATAGAGCATGGGATCTGAAAAAAACTATGTCCAGAAAGAACAAGTGAATTACTTCAATTCACATAGGAAGTAAGGGGCAAAACCACAGTTTGAATCCATGTGCTCTGATTCCAAATCCAACCTTCTTTCTACTGCCCTGGAGTCAGCCTGCCACTACTAGCTCTTCTTTGACACCAGAGATCCAACCCATTCTGAATCTATCTGACTATATTATCACTGAATCCGCCTCCCTCCATCTTCCACACAAAAAAAGTATGAAATGATTTATCAAGAGGTTTAATAAAACCCAGGAAAAATATACTTATGGCATCCTCTTTCTCTATTCAGGCAGTCAAGTGGTGCTATAGCGCAAAGAGGTCCTGAAGTCTGGAAGACATTTGCTCAAATATAGCCTCAGCCACTTACTAGTTGCATGACACTGGACAAGTCATTTTACCTCTGCTTCCCTCAGTTTCCTCAACTGTAAAATGGGGATAATGATAACACCTATATTATAGGATTGTTGTGAATATCAAATGAGATAATAATTGTAAGGCACTTAGCACAGTACCTGGAACAATATATGTGCTCTATAACATAAGCACTAAACAAATGTTAGCAATTATCATCATCAATTTGGTACCCCTGTAAAAAAGGAAATGAGATCATAGCAAGACTAGATTTGCTTCCTTTTTGACAGTTACCAAAGTGATAGAAAAGAAAAATACTCTTGGTATCATTTACCCGGATGTATTTAAAAGGAATGGGTAGTGCGTTCATCAGATCTGCTAATGGTACAAAGCTAGGAGGGCTCGTTAACACAGCAGATGACTGAATTTACAAAGATTTTGATAAGCCAGAGCAATAAACTAAGTCTAATCAGATGAAATTGATAGGGATAAATGTAAAACAGCAGTTTTCAAATATTTTAGTCTCAGAACCCTTTTATATTCTTAAAAATTAAGAGCCTCCCCTACCAAAGATATTTCACTAACATGGGTTATGTCTATTAATATTCACTGCATTTGAAATGAAAATATCTTAGTATTATTATGAAAATCATTTTAACCCTTGAGGATTCCCTGAAAGGGTCTTGGGAATCCTTAGAGGGCCACAGGTCATGCTTTAAGAATCATTCATGTAGAAGTATTACACAGGAGGGAAAATCAACTTCACAATAGTATATGGGCTGTTAGGTGGTGAAGTCGCTAGCACACTGGGCATGGAAGGAGGAAAACTCATCTTCATGAGTTCCAATCCAACTTCAGATACTCACTAGCTATGTGACTCTGGGCAAGTCACATCACCCTGTTTGCCTCAGTTACCTCATCTGTAAAATGAGCTAGAGAAGGAAACGACAAACCACTCTAGTATTTTTGTCAAATAAACCTCAAAATGGAATCACAAAGAGTGGGACATGATTAAAATGACTGAACAAGAACAGCAGTACAAGATAGGAGAGGTATGGGTAAATTGCAACTCTTGTGAAAAAAGATCTAGGGATTTTAATGGACCATAAGTTCAATATAAATTTGCAGTGTGGTGTGGCATCCCCAAAAGCTAGTGTGAACTTGAGATGAATTAACAGACATGTCTTCCAGGAATAAGAAAGTGATAGCCAGACTTCATATGGAATACTATGTTCAATTTCATCCACCACAGTTTAAGATGACAATTGAAAAGCTGAATTGTCCCAAGAGGAAGGCAAGCAGGAGGTTGAAGGACCTTGAATTGTGCTATTTGTGGCTTGGTTAAAGGAACTGAATATGTTAAGACTGAGGGGACAACACAATAGTTGTCTTCACATATTTGGTGGACTGACATATGGAATAGGGATTAATTAGACTTATTCTATTTGACTCCAGCAAGTATAACCAGAAGGAATGGGAAAATTATGAGAAGATAAATTAAGACTCAACATCAGGAAAAAAATTTCTAGCAATTGTTGTTCAGTCATTTTTCAGTCATGTTTAACTTTTCATGACTCCATTTGTTTGGGGTGTTTTTGTAAAAATGCTGGAGTAGTTTGCCATTTCTTCCTCCAGTTCATTTTACAGATGAAGAAATTGAGGCAAAATTAAGTGACTAGCCCAGGGTCACACAGTCAATGTCTGAGGCCGGATTTGAACTCAGGAAGATGAGTATTCCTGATTCCCAGCCTAGTGTTCCATCCATTGCACCACCTAGTTTCCCTGAGTCACCTGGGTGCCCTAACAATTAGAATTATTCAAAATGTAAGGGGATGCCTCAAGAGATAATGGATTGGAAAGGGTTCTTGGAAGATGGTCTAGTAGGTCAGAAAACTCCAGTCTCTACAAATTTCCTCCACAAAAGAAGACAAATCATTACCTCAACATGAATGGAAAGCAGCAGAAAAAAAACAGAAGTCAGTTGGAGTAAAACAGAAAGGACCTAGATTCATATTCAGAGGGAATTATTAGAGAAAAAAAACCCTACTGTTTTTTTTTTCAAAAAGAAATGTCAAATGGTCACAAGGCCAAAAAGAGCTCTTGGAAAAACTTTAAAAGGATCTCAAAAATCTAATGAGAGGCTGAGAAAATCTTAGGGAATAAATAGCAGCAATCCAAGAAAATCAAGAAGATTATGAAAAGAAAGTCAACCAACTGGAAAACAGAGAATCAAAAATTTAAGAAAGAAAATAACTCCTCAAAAACTAGAGAAGTTAATGACATTATAAGGAACCAAAAAGTAATAAAACAAAATCAAAGGTATGAAAAAAAATAGAAGAGAGTGTGAAATATCTCATTAGAAAAACAATTCATCTGGTGAACAAGTCAAATAAGAATTGTTGGACTACCTGAAACTTAGTATGAAAAAAAAAGAATCAATGTAATATTATAAAAAAATTATTAAGGAAAATTGCCCGGAAGTTCCAGAATGAAGAGTAAAGAAGAAATAGAAAAAATCCACTGATCACCATATGAAAGAGATTCCAGGAGGAAAACTTACAGGGATATCATAGCCAAGTTTCAAAGCTCTCAGATTAAGAAGAAAGTATTGTGAACAACAAGAAGAAAACAATTTAAATACAGTAGAGCTACAATCAGGATCACACAAGACCTTGTAACTTCTGTGTTGAAAGATCATAGGTCAAACTTACTCAGCCAAGTTAAGTATAATCCTAAATGGGGGGGAAAAATGGATATTTAAAGAACTGAAAGACTTTTAGATATTTGTGACAAAAAGACCAAAACTTAATGGAAAATTTGATGTATAAGATCCAGGAGAAATATAAGGTAAACATTAAAAATCAATTTTAAGGGACTCAATAAGATCAAACTATTTACTTCTTATACATGAAAATGTTATCAGTACTCTTATGACTGTCATCATTACTTGGATAATTTTTTAAAAAGACTTGAACTGTGCTGAAAATGATTGGGTGATTCTAAAAAATAAAACTGGGGGTGACTAGGTGGCACAGTGAATAAAGCACTGGCCCTGAAGTCAGGAGGACCTGAGATCAAATCCAGCCTCATATACTTAACACACACACACACACACACACACACACACAAACTAGCCATGTGACCTTGGGCACATTGCTTAAATAAAACTGGATAGGGAGACACAAAAAGGTGTGAGTGGAAGAACTGATACAGAAGAAGCAAGTGAGGGTGGAGGGCTGGTAGTGCTGGAACCTAACTCTCATTGAAAATGGGTTAAAGAGGGGAAAACATACACATCTAGAAGGGTATAAAGGTCTTCTAAATTAAGAAAGAAATAACAGGGTCAGGGAACAGGAAGGGTGTGTAGATTAAGAATTAGGAGGGTGGGGGGGGGAGAACAGGGGAAGGATTCTTAGTAGGTAGATTAAGGAATAGGAGGGCAAGAGAGAAGTAAATTAGATATGTGAGGAAGGATAGGGTAAAAAGGACAAGTAGGATGGTGAGGAAAAATTGATGGGGGAAAATACACAATGAGTAACAATAACTTTGAAAAGTAAAACATTGAATGTGAATGGGGTGAATTTACCCACAAAATGTAAGAAATGGAAAACAGAATGGAATAAACATCTGAACTCCACAATATGCCGCTTATAAGAAACAATTTTTTTTTAATGAGAGATACACATAGAGTTAAAATAAATGATTGGAGTAGAATCTGTGCTTCAGCTGATATTCAAAAAAAATCAGGGGTAGCAATCATGTTATCAGACAAAGTTAAAACTGAAATAGAATTAATTAAAGGAGAAAAACAAGGAAATTACACTTTGTGTCTCCAATACTACTCCATACTGTTTTAGACCATTTAAAATAATTGTAGACAACATAAAATACCTGAGAATATACCTACCAAAACAGACTCGGAACTACATGAACATAATGATAACACATTCTTTATACAAATAGTCAGATTTAAATAAATGAAAAGCAATAATTATTCATGGTAGGCAAAGCAAATATAACAAGAATGACAATTTTCCCCAACTAAACTATTTGTTTAATGCCATTACAATTGAATTACTAAAAAAAAAAATTTACTGAGTTAGAAAAAATAACAACAAAATTAATTTGGAAGAACAAAAGGTCAAAAATTTCAATGAAACTAAAAAGTAAAAGCAGGAGATTCAGTAGTACAGATCTTAAACTATACTATAAGGTAGCAAATATCAAAACTATCTTATACTAAGAAATAGAAAAGTAGATTGGTAGAACAGAGTAGACATATAATACACAGTGGTAAAGGACTAAACCATCCTTGTGTTTGACAAATGTAAAGATTATAATTTTGGAGATAAGAATTCATTATTTGGTTTTTTGTGGGGCGGGGGGGGTGGCTAGATGGCACAGTGAATAGAGCACTGGCCCTGGAATCAGGAAGACCTGAGTTCAAATCCGCCTCAGACTCTTAACACTTACTAGCTATGTAACCTTGGGCAAGTCACTTAACCCCAATTGCCCAGCCTTCCTCCCTCCAAAAAGCAATAGATAGATAGATAGATAGATAGATAGATATAGATAATTATATATTATAATATTATATAATGTTATATATAATATCATATATTATAATATTATATATATATGGAAAGCTGGAAAACAGTCTGGCAGAAATTGGGCATAAACCAATATCTTAAGCCTGTACCAAGATAAGGTCAAAATGGATACCTGATCTAGATACAAACAGAGATGTCACAAGAAAATTAGAAGGGCATGGAACATATTACTCATCAAACTCATGGATAAGAAAATAATATATGAAGAAATAAGAGATAGGGAGAGTTGTGAGTTGTAAAATGGATGGTTTTGATTATATTAAATTTTAAAAGTCCTTGTACAAATAAAACCAATGTAACCAAGATTAGAAAGAAAGCAGATAATTGGAGGGGAGGCGGAATTTCAAAGACAATCTCTCAGATAAAACTCATTTCTCAAATATATAAAGAACTCGGTCAAATTTGTAAGAATATGAGTTATTCCCTAATTGGTAAGTGGTCAAAGAATATGAACACGCAGTTTTAAAATGAAAAAATCAAAACCATATATAGTCATGTGAAAAATACTTTAAATCATTATTGATTGGAGAAATGCAAATTAAAACAACTTTGAAGTATCATCTGATATCTGTCAGATTTGCTAAAATGATAGATGCCTTTCAATTGGGGAATGGCTAAATAAGTGATATCCAACTGTGATAAAATAATACTGTGATATAAGAAAAGATGAGCTGGTAGACTTTAGAAAAACATGGAAAGACTTGGACCTATGAAGGAAGATACTATTGACTTCTGGAGAAAGGACTGACAAAAATACATAGTATGGTCTTATGTATATGTTTATGTGTGTGTGTGTGTGTGTGTATAAATATATGTGTGGATATATTTATACTTATATACATTTGTGTTTAACTGTTTCCTTCTCTAGGGCAGGATGAGGAGAGAGGGAGAAAAACAAAATAACATAAAATAAAAAGTGCACAGCAGAAAACAAAAGAAAACTTAGAAGGAGGAACAGAAAAAATTGGTAACTTTGAAAACAATGTATGGTATTTATTATGTAGGTTTTCAAAAAAAAGGTAAACATTTTGATATGGAAATTTATTGTTTTATATTGAATCCTCTATTTCTGCTGTATACATGGAAATGTTCTCTTTAAAAAATTTTTAAAAGAGGGATAACAGATTCCCTATCCTTACAGCTCTCCCAGCAGAGGCTAAGTGGTCATATCCTTTCTAATATGGTTTAGACTAGAAAGATAGGGAGGTTCCTGTCAACACATAAATTCTGGGAAAATAACACCCTGTTAGTGTCATATGCTGACAAACTCTCTCCTAAATTACACTGACCTACTGCCCTACATCTCTGCACCTGAGATTGCTAACTGTTAAAAAGCCTCCTAATATCTTTCTGATGATCAATTCATTACCTTCTAGCTATTTGGAATGGATGACATCATGGGTGCCCCAATCACCAACTTTAAGGAGAATAATGAATCTTAGGAAAGAGGACATGTAAGTATTTGGAGAAAGAAGTTTTTTGTTGCTATCAAGAAAGGACTTTCTTGGTTTAAAGTTCATCTCACCTAAAATGAGGTTAGAACTCTAAATGCCCATCAAATATGGCACAGAGTTAGCCTGCAGATGGTGCAACCATCCTTCGGGAAAGCAGATCATGGAGACTATAAAAAGAGGCAAAGTAATGAGTCATGGGGCAGCTAGGTGATGCAGTGGATAGAGTTCCAGGTCTGGAGTTAGGAAGACCTGAGCTCAAATTCGGTCTCAGACACTTACTAGCTATATGACCCTAGACAAGTCACTTAACCTTATTTGCCTCAATTTCCTCATCTGTAAAAGGAACTAGAGAAGGAAATAGCAAATCACTCCAGTATCTTGGCAGCCTTTCAACTACTTGAACCCAGCTAGTAGCAAAATCCTCAGTCTTCTCTTCTCTAAACTAAATATATCTAGTTCCTTCAACCAATCCTTATTTGGCATAGACTCAAGACCTCCAGATAGTCAATGCCTTTTTTAAACAGGGACACCTAGGATTCCATGCACTACTCCATGTGTAGTGTGACTAGAACAGAATATAGTAGGCCATCATTTCTTTTCCTGGTAGCTATACTTTTCTTAATGCTGCCCAAGGTCACATTAGGGTTTTTAGCTACCATGTCACACTGATGACTCATATTGAGCTTGCCATTCAACTAAATATGCTCAGTAATGCATTTCATCCCCAAGTGATAATATAGGTCCAATTTGAATCACATCAAAACCCAAATTTCCATCCCATCAGATAACAAAGTTATATTAAACAAAATCATGACTATGAAGAATTCCTATTAGTAAAACCAAAATGCAGAATGTAGCAAATAGTTAGAAAAATGTGATGGCATTTTCTGAGCTTTCTCCTCAGTTTAAAGTGGGGTTCAGAAATTAATTTTTCCCACTATAGTAATCTTTCCAACCAGTGCACAAAATTTCAAAGTCCATGTAACCTTTTTTGACAAGTATCATTTCAGCCTGGAGAACTGGAGAACTCCTTTCTGTCCAAATGCTCATTCTCCCTTTTGCTGGTTCTTCATCTACGGTGGAACCACTAAACTGTGGGTATGCTCATATGCTCTATCCTGGGCCCCTTTTTTCTACCTCACCTAGTAAGTAACCTCATCAGCTTCTGTGGTTTCAGTTATCATTTCTACACAGGTAATTACCAGATCTTTACATCCAAACCTAGTCTCACTCCTGACCTGACTGATTGACTCTTGAACATCTCAAATGGGAAACCCTGTAGACATTTCAAATTCAACATACACAAACTTGAACCCATTGTCTTTCCTCTAAACTCTCAGCCAATGTGTGAATTTGTTTTATTTGCCTATAGCTATTTGTTATAAGGGTAAGCTTTTTATTCTTGTGGGAGGGGGGAAAGGATAGTGATGCAAAAAATTAAAAGGGAGAAAGAAGCATGAATGAATTATTTTAATAGCAGAAGAAATTAGAAGGGAGGTCCAAAGGAGACACTGACAATAAGGGCAGAATTGATAATATCATATTAACTCTAATGTTAACTTTTTTAAAAATACAAGCTATACATAATAATTGTGCATCTGTATACAATCTCTTTTTTCTATTCTCTATTACTTATATCTTACACATATGTAGATATGTATATATGCCAATATATGTATGAACAGATATCTACACTTTTTTTTAAGCACTCACAGACAAAAGAGTGGTTTCAACTAAATCATTGGTGTCAAATTCAAATTAGAGTCACTAATCCATTTATTAGAATCCCTGCAGATACATATTAACTTAGTTTTAAAATGCATTTTATCTATATTTTATTGTATTTTTGTTTTGTCAAATATTTCACAATTGCATTTTAATCTGGTTTCAGCATACTTGGGAGTGTGGCAGGCTACATGGGTCTGTGGGACACATGTATTTGATGCCACTGATCTAAATGACCTATAAGACAAGGGTGCTTGACCTGATTTGTGTCATGGACTACTTTGTTGAGTCTTCTGAAGTCTATTGACCCCTTCTCAGAATAATGTTTTTTAAATGCATTAAATTAAATATGTAAGATTGTAAAATATGTCAATTATTTTGAAATGTAGTTGTAAAAAAATTTAAGTTCACAGACCCTAGTTTAAGAATTACTGCTCTCAGATCCCCTAAAGCCTCATCTTAGAGTCCAAAAACCAAGCCTTTTGAGACAACACTCAGCTCTTAGTACAGAGACTCTCATGAAGCCTGCATTATAGGCACTCAAAAATATGCCTGCTATCTACTTTTTACCCTGGAAGATCACTCCATCCTTGTGGCCCCTTCTTTTACTTGGTCAATTTCTACTGGAACCTTCATGTTAAGAAAGTGGTCATGCCAGCCATGTATACTCGCTCGTTCCTCTTGGTGCTCCATTTCTTACTGTCTAGACTTCTTTCCCCACTGTGCCTCCTAAGCCCTGGAGCAATTCTTTCCCATATTCATCTTTTCAGCTTCTTTTCATGTGTTATCTTCCCTTGAGAGAAATGATTATTAATGACCAATGATTTGGAAAGATTCAGAGTTTCCACTTTTTTCCTTAAATTCTGATACTTAAAAGTTCACTCTCTTGAAGGACATTGCCGATAAGGAGATTGGGCTAACTTTCTTGTTCAAGCCCCACCCAGGTGGGGTAGCCCCTATGTTTTGTTTGGGCTTGAGTAGGGTATGAATTCCTTGAACAGATTGCCCAAGGTTGGGGGTGGTCTGGGTATGGAGATAGTCTCTCTGTCCAAGGGTGGCATGTCATTCTCAGACCCCTCATTGTAATTCTTTTATATTATTTGTGTTTGTATTATTCATTGTAATATTCTTTCTCTCAATAATTGTTAACCAATCAGAGTTGACTGCCACTCCTCTTCCAAAAGAACATTTAAGTCCTGAGCGTAGGCTCATCATGATATTCTTTGGTCAAGACAGACAACCAAATGACCATCTTTTTATTTAATAAATGTGCTGGCCTCACTAATAAAATGATTAAATTACCCAGAAACTATGTCTCTTGAACCTTTTCAATCACCACACCTTGTAGAACATAAATTCCCTATGGACCCTGTACCTTTCTTCTTTGCTTGTATTTCTATTTCCAACACTTAGAACAGTGTCTGGCACATAGTAAGAGCTTAATAAATGTTTGTTAAATTGCTTCCTTAAAAAATGATGTATTGTTTTTTTGGTTTTTTTTTTATTTACTTATTTACTTTTAATTTACAAGATTCAGTTCCACAATCACTTGAGTTTCAGATTTTCTCCCCTCCCTCCCCCCCCCCCCATGGTGGCGTGCAATCATGTATAGGATCTGCAAATACTTTCACATTGTACAATAGTTTGGTTATATAGAAGGGTTGTAACCAACGAGTGATCACTGGGAAAAGAGAAAAAAAAAAAGCAAAACCAGACATGAAAGAGAGCAATAACATGTTTTGCTTCAGTCTCCATTTAAACTATAGTCTTTCTACATCTTTCTCTGAGTTTAGAAATCTCCTTCCATCCTGAGGCTTGTAGAGTTGTCTTTAGCTGTGCGTTGTTGAGGATAGTCCAGTTTATCAAGGTTGGTCATCATATGTATGATGTGTCTGTGATTGTGTACAGGTTTTTCCTGGTTCTGCTCTTCTCACTTAGCATCAGTCCGTATAAGCCTTTCCAGGTAATTATGAAGTCCATCTCCTTCCCATTTCTTATAGCACAATAGTATTCCATTACATTCATATACCATAGCTTGTTCAGCCATTCCCCAATTGATGGGCATCCCTTATATTTAAAAAATGGTGTATTGTTAATGTATTTTTGCTTACTGGAAAGATCTTTCCCATCTATTAATAGGCCCATGTGACTTGCTTGAGTCACATTGTTTGTGGGGAGGCCCCAGCAGGGGAAAGGCTTGGGGATGGCAGTGCTCTCTGCAGTATTTTTGTGTATAGATTTCTTTGTTGCTATGATGGATTTGGCTTTCTGGTGTTAGGATTTGGCTTTCTGGTGTTTGAATAAATGTTTTGGTTCTGTCTTCCATGTGGAGAGTCTGTTATATCTTGTGATTCAAACCAGAGAATATGCCTACATACTCATAGCAGCTGCAAAATGAATGGATCACTTACTAAATATGACTCCTCAGAAGCTTGAAGATCCACTTAGTTTTTCATCTATATCCTACCTTTAGTCAGTCTAGATCCTGGAGTTTCTGTGGTTACAATGAAACAACCAGTACCCATTCACATTGATTGCAAAGTCTAGGGCATTTTGAATTCTGGGCAAGCCAGAATGATATTATCTAATCAGTTGGCTTGAATGAAGTCTTAAAGATAGCTTCATAGCAAGTGAAGTCTAGAGAGATATGTGTAGATAAACAGCAAGGTCAGCGGAACTAATTAAATAATTGACCTTTGTGTTGTGTACCTGTGTTGCCTTCTGAATGTGAAATAATTAAAATCTTTTCCCTCTCCCCCTATCCATACACCATTCCTAACCTACCCATACCACCACCCCAATGGCAACAGAGATCCTAATAACTAAGAAATAAAGGGAGAGAGCAAAGGTAGGGAGACTAGATAACATGCTAAACAGCAGAGTCAGGGTGCAAAAGGATCTCAGCTAGAAAGTTAGGCTGAACCTAATTGGATGAAATTTAATAGGAACAAATGTAAAGTCCTACACTTGGATTCAATAATCAACTTCACAAGTATAATTTGAGTGAAGCTTGACCACACAGCAAGTTATCTGCGAAAGATCTGAAGGTTTCAGTGAAGTGGAAACTCAATATGAGTCAATGGTGTCAAACAACAACCCCCAGATACCCAAACCAATCCAAACACAATCTGAGGCTACACCCAAGGAAGAATAACACTCAAAACAAGAGAGGTGATAGCCTGGCTTTTTCTACCTTAGTCATACCTCATCTTGAGTACTTGGGTACTAGGTACCACATTTGAAGAAGCACCACTGTGAAAACCCTCCAGAAGATGGCGATAAGGATAGAGAGGGGACTCAAGATCATATCATATGACGAATCCATTGAGAAACCTTACTCTGAAGAAGAGAACCTTCAGCAGGATACAACACCTTCTTTCAAGTATTTGAAGTCCTGACACACAGAAAAGGGATATGGCTTGTTCAGTTTATAGAATTAACATCAGTGAATGGAAGCTACAGAGAAGTAGCTTTAGGCTTGATGTAAAGACAAACCTTCTAACATTTAGAGTTATCTCTAAATGGGATGGGCTGCCTTAGTAGGTAATGGGTTTGTCCTCACTAGACTTCAGGTGAAAGCCAGTTGACCATAAGTGGGGCAGGCTGGAGACTCTCAGTAAAGACTGGCCTGGTTAAGATGGTCTCTGACATTCCTTTCAATAATTAGCTTGTGCATTTGAGTGGTAAGCTTGCAAATAATATAAGGCTAGGAGGTTGCCGTATGTCCTTGTTTCTCATCAGGGAGATGATGCCATGACATGGAAATGAATTGGACTTCAGTGAAGGAGGGTTGTGAAATCACCAGCCTCACCTTCTCCTCTGGAGCCATTTGGGTCCAGTTGCCAGATGTGGATCAGGACAACTCCTAATGTTAAACCACATCTGCCAAAGTTAAATTTTAAATTTAAAGGTCATGAGCCTAGACCACCTTCTCCCACCTCCACCTTAGCTATTTTTCCATTGCTTTTGTATCTTTGCCTGCAGGCCATCCCTTTAACTTTTTTTTTTTTTTTGGAGAGGGGAAGGCAAGGCAATTGGGGTTAAGTGACTTGCCCAAGGTCACACATTTACTAAGTGTGTCAAGTGTCTGAGGTCATATTTGAATTTAGGTCCTCCTGATTCCAGGGCCATTGCTCTATTCACTGTGCCACCTAGGTGCCCCAATCCTTTAACTTTTAATTAGCATCATGTCCCCTGGTATCTTGTTCTGACAGCTTTCTTTAAAAAAAAAATCCACAAAAGTAAACAAAGTGAAACAAATGAGAAATATAGCATTTTCTCATCTCTCATCCCTTCTTATGCTAATGGTAGGAAGCCATCCTTACATACATTCTGAAGGACTGCAAAACCAAACAATGATTGGAGAATGTACTTCAGTAGAGAACCTGGAGGATTATGGGGGTAGACTATCCCATGTGTGGTCAGACCAAGTCTCAATATAGAGGGCCTTTGCTTGTTTTTCTTTTTTCAAGAGAGGATTTTGATTTGGGATTGATGGTGGGTTGGATGGGTATAGTCAGAAATTATAGAGATATAAAAGCAACAGATATCAAGAAAACGTTTTTAAAAACTAGAAAAATAACCCTTTAAAAAAGATAATACAATTCGTTTGCCAGTTCCAGATGATGCATCTGTTAATAATTCTCTTTCATGGTACAATTTATGGGGAGTGAAATGCATCTGAAGCCCTTTAGGGATACTATTTCTACACGAAATAAGCTGATTGCCATTTTCATTAAATTTCATTTCATTAAAGAAAAGCATGTTTGACAATACTTTGGTTTAATTTGAGTAACTTGAATCTGTTTTTGACAAACACATTTTCATTTCTTTAATCTATTCTCTTCTACTTATTTGAATAACTCTAGGGTTACCTTCCTGGAAATGTAAGCTTTATTGAAAACAGCATTTGGGGTAGCTCTAGGGATTCACAGGTTTTTGATTTGTGGTTTTGAAAGTTCCCACTGTGCTGACATTGCCATTCTTTTCTCATGACACTTTTATATTTGATGCAACATGCTGCACTAATATCGCTATTTATACTTAACTCAACATATAGCTGTTTTGCTGCCCCTCATCTCTCTCCTTTCTCCGGATGTTAAAAGTAACACCTTATAGTTAGTCCCTGTGAGTACGCGGTTTATCTGTTGTTCTGTCACCTAATGAACCCTAGAATTAATTTCCCAACTGCCTACCTATTTTTCCCCCCATACTTGCCTATTCTTTCCCCAGATCAAAAGAATCCAGTCCCAGCTGGGGAGTCTTTTTTATTCACAGGGAATAAGTAGTCTTTTTATTCACAGGGAATCAACTTGAATTAAAATTATTTCAGGCTGCACAGCTGAGCGTCAAATAACAAGGTGAATACTTAGCTACTTTAGCACTTCTTTTTGACCTCTACACTTAAATCAAAATCATTTTGCATATTATTTCTTAAAGTTGCTTATTGGTCTAAGATAGAAACTTTTTGCCTCTTCTCAGGGTAACTAACTTGCGAAGTGGATAGAGGGTTGGTCCTAAAATCAGGAGGACCTCAATTTAAAACTGGTCTCAGACACTTACTAGCTATGTGACCCTGGGCAAGTCACTTAATCCTGTTTGTCTCAGTTCCTGCACTGGAAAAGGAAATGGCAAACCACTCCAGTATCCTTGCCAACAAAACCCCAAGTGGAGTCATGGAGAATCTGAAACTACTCAACAACAACAAGCTTTTTCTCAAGGTTATTTTTGTCTTTTTTGCTTTTGTCATCATAAAATCCTCTTTTTTTTTCTATAGGTACAGTAACAGTATTGGAGGATTTTTTCCCATTTACAAGAATCTCATGAACTTATCTCCCCAAAACGAAGAGAATATCCTGCTTCCAGAGTTGAGTTTTCCATAGGAACATGTGGTTAATGAGTGTGTATAAGGTGGTACACTTCTGGTAACATCCCAAATGGGGCACCATTATCTTTACAGCAACCTCTTAGGGACATAGATATGGCCAGGATAGGATTGTGGGATGCAGATAAGAAAAAACAGGAAGGAAAAGAGGGAGGGAGAGGGAAGAAAGAGGGAGATAGAGAGGAAAAAAGAGGGGGAGAGAAGGGGAAAAAGAGAAGGGAGAAAGAGAAGAGAAAAGGGGGGTGAGAGAGAGAGAGCTGAGTTAAAGAAGAGGGAAAAATGAGGAAGTAGTGAAGTCTTTACTGGGTTGTCTAAGTCATAACACATGCCAACAAACATCCCAATCAACAGCTTTTCTGGACCTCAGTTGACTTTGGAGTTATTGGACACAACCTCAGCTCTTCTTTAAGAAAAGAAGGGATTCATTGGAGAAGAGTTTTCACTGATAGTTTATAGCTAAAGCAGATTTTTAAAACCAGGAGGAATGGAATTAAAGGGTCAAATTAACTGAGATGGAGAAAGCTGGTTCACCTCATATGTATATGTGTGTATATGTATATACATACATAGTTCCTTACAGCTATGTCTATGATCTTATTATATATGAGAGGCAGTGCAGTGTGGTGGATAAAGAGCTTGTTTCAGAATCAGGATTGTGTGGGGGAATGTGAAAACTTCTCTCAGGATGGATCTTGGAATTTGGTGTCAGATTTGAGTGTTGACTTTACCCTTCCCCCTTCATTGCTGGTGTCAATCAGCAGCAAGCCCTTTTAGGAGTCTTTTGACCCCCACCTAGCTTCAGTTCTTTGTCTTTTCTTTCCTGCCTCTGTGGGCCCCTTCTCCCAGCCAATGGGAGCCAGGGACAACCCTAGCTCACCCCTCCCCCAACCAATGGAAGTGAGAGACAATGGGGGAAATATGACCCTGCTGTATTAGGGTTTAAAAACTCTGTTAGCCGCATATTGCACACTTCCTCTCCCTGATCTGTCTTATAAAGGACCACCTTCTTCTCCTGGGGGAAGAGAATAAAATTTCCTGTTTTTATCCTGAGAAATCTGTGTTCTTGATTAAATTTTGAATGGGGTTTTTCATCCCACACAGGAAGACGTGGGTTCAAGTCTCACTTCTGCCACATAGGTGACTCAGTGATCTTGTCAGTAACCCAGGCAACCTTCTAATACTATAAATCAGGAGAAGGAGCCAGCCTACCTTAGTAAAGGAAGTTCCTGGCCAGGAATAGATAAATAGAAAACAGATTAGATACACAGATATAGATGAAGATAAATAGATGCCAGAGATGTTTTTATGTCACGTATTCTCTGGGGCCAAGACTGGTCATTATAATCATACAACCTTTGGCTTCATTTTTTAGTTCATTTACATTATTGTAGTCCTTGCATATAGTTTTCCTGGTGTTCCTCATTTCCCTTGCATCTATTCATACACTCAACCCTTATACTTAATGGCAAAAGCTATTTTTAGCAAAAGGCTTTGAGTACAGGCTTCTGTCCCTCAATTTGCACTAAAATTTCAGATACTACCATCAACTTCCAATATCTATGATATCTAAGAATTGTTCTGTGAAGGCCCTGCTTAGAACAGTATCACTGTGGTTCAGTGATTCTCAACCTTCCTAATGCTGCGACCCTTTAATATTCGTATATGGGTGTATCTGCATGTGGGCAGACCTGCCTGGAGACCGATAGAGGAGCGGAGGATAGAGGAGTAGAGTCTCGCTTCCTAAGACCATCAGAAATATGGTTTCCCATGGTCTTAGGCGACCCCTGTGAAAGGGTCGTTAGACCCCCCCCAAAGGGGTTGCGACCCCCAGGTTGAGAATCGCTGCTATAGTTATATCAGCACATCAAAATAGCTTATGTTAGAATGTATATCTGAATTTTATTTTGTACTGTTTGTATATTAAAGAATCCTTCTTTGGTAGTTGTTCTTGTTCAGCCATACCTTTGTGACCCCATTTGGGGTTTTCTTGGCAAAGATACTGCAGTGGTTTGCCATTTCCTTCTTCTGCTCATACTACAGATGAGGAAACTGAGGCAAACAGGGTTAAGTGTTCAGAGTCCCATAGTAAGAGTCTGATGGTGAATTTGAACTCAGAAAGATGAGTCTTAAGATTCCCAGTCCAGTGTTATATCTACTGCATCATCCAGCTACCCCCAATCTCTATGATAGTACAGGACTGAAATTCAGAAGACCGAGATTCTGGTATTGGCTTGGCCATGAAGTAACTCTGGGTCCCTTAGAATCACATCTCTTTCTCCAACCTCATTCTTCTTTAGAAAACAAGACAGTTGAATTATATGACTTCTGAGGTCCTTTCTAGTTCACAGAGTCTATGATTCTGTAACTGTCTATAGTATTAATCTAGGCTAGAAATATTTAGCCGTTTATGGTACACAAGACTCGTTTTAAACTCTTCACAGTAATGATATAGAACTCAAGAGAAAATAAACATGACCCCTAAAGTCAACTCTCAAGAATGGATCAGAGAAAGAAATGCAAAGCCAGAAGTAAAATGACTTACAAGTCAACATTTCCAGAATCTGTGATTATGTCAGCACTCTCGAATCACATCAACAAAGAAGCAGTTAAGTGTTCATTATATGCCAGCACTGCAGATACAAAGAAAGAGTTCATATCCTAATTCAGGAAGACAAGAATGTACAGATGAAAATGCAGGATAAATTGGGAAGGCCTCCTGTGGAAGGTAGAATTTGAATTGAGACTTGAAGAAATTCAGGGAAGCCAGGAAAAGAGAAATGGAAGGAAAGCATTCTAGGTATGGCAGTGTAGCCATGTGTGGATTCAACAGATGGAGTCTCATGTGCAAGGAATAGCTAGAAGGCTGATGTCATTGGATTAGATAGTGAGGGGAGTGATGGCTAAGAGGATTGGAAAGGTAGGAAGAGACCAGATCATGGGCTTTAAAAGTTGAACAAGGATATTAAATTTCATCCTAGATGTATTGTAAGGGGGAGGAAGATATATAAATAATTATATATTTATGAGAAAGAGAGAGAGAAAAGGAGAGAGAGAGATGTAGGGTTGGGTAGGAGAAAGGGGTATGGCAGAATTTTGAAGGGTGTTATCCTTCTGAAGAGGTTTTACCCACTTAGAGGGTTAGGGGTGCCTGAGATCCCAAAATACCAACATGCCAGGTCCTGCCAAAAGAATTTGACTCAAGTCTTCTCAGCCAAAGAAAAGTAAAGTTTATTGAAAGTTCGTTAAAAGTTTGCCACATGGGGTAGACTCTTAAGGAACCAGTCTATGCTAGGCCATTCTATGGCGCTTTTCACAGAGCAAGTCTGTGCTAGGGCATTCTGTGGCTCTCTCACACCCCATGGAGGGGAGATGGGATTCTATATACAGAAAGGTTGTGGGAAGAATCTAGAGGTGGTCTAGAGGAGGAGTTTGGGGAGGTCTTCAGGAGTCAGATGAGGTCAGACTCCAGTAATGAGGGTGGGAAGTTGCTAGAGGCTACCTGGAGACCATAGACAATGGTGGGGCAGGCCAGTTCAAGGGTGGGAACAGGAACATTAAGGATGGGAAACATTTGGAACAAAGGAGGGCTAAAGACTTGGGCAGAGACACAACTTAAGGCCCATGACCTCAGGCAAATGCCTTCCCTTGGGAAGATTCAAGGAGAGCTCAAGGTGGGGTCCCAAAGCCTGTGCCTCAAATATTCAAGGAGAGCTCAAGGTGGTGTCCCAAAGCCTGTAGCTCAAATATTCAAGGAAAGCTCAAGGGGGCTCCCAGAGCCTACACCTCATCATTCCCCCCTCAAACAAATGGGACCAAAATTCCTTTGGGGTAAAGGGCAAAGGTCTCAGCTTCTGAAAGTGCTTCCTGATGGCAAGGGGCATAGAGCTGTCTGTCCCTGCCTCTCTGGGTCCTGTTCAAGGGGGTCAGACTTCATATCCAAGGGGTCAGACTCTGGAACACGCCTGATGCCAGGTTCAGTGGGCTGGAGAACTTGGGGCTTAAAGCCTGGCAAAGAGGTTAAGCAAACAAAGACCAAAACAAGCACAAAAAAAGTATAGTGAAAGAACAACTTCCCTGGTAGGAATTAAAGGTGACTATGGTGAGGCCAAAAGGCTGTCAGATATCCCTTTCCTTTCCAAATTGCTCCATGGACATTTAGCACATGGAAAGCAATAGCAGCTTTTCAAAAACAGGCAACAACTCCCAAAGCCTGTTCTTTCCTTCCTTCATCATAGAGAGTAAAGTTTCTTTCACCTGGTGGTCTGGGCCCCACTCTAGACAGAATGAGTCAGGGCCTTCAGTAGCCATTAATGGCTGCAGTCCCTCCCAGGCCTTGGGTTTAAATGTATATAGACCATGGTGAGGGGACACTTTAGGACCTAGGAGTCAAAAACAGATGCTGGGATGGCAGAAATAGCTCACCGAGGAATTTCCTGATCCCAAACAATTCATTCAACTATCTCCCACACTCCTAAGGGAACATGGGGAGATCTGGGAGGCTTAACTAGAGAAAATTGGCTCCCAAATTTCACCAACAAGTCGCTTCCCAACAAGGGGGCAGAATAAGGAGAGCATAAGGAAAGAGTGTTCAAACAACAGATCCTCAAGTAAGCAGGGGCTGGGTATGTCTGGAGACATCCCTTAGTTTCCCCTTCGATGCCCCTGACCTGACTGGTCAAGAGGAGGGTAGAATCAATTGGTTAGAACAGAGAACTTAGCCATAATAAAGTGGGTAACCTTACCTTCAGCCACGATGCTTGCCCAGAGTTCAATGAGAGATGGAGTAAAGTGGAAGCACTGCCAAACCCTATGCTCCACATCACTCCAAGTCTTGAGAAGACTGGAGGACAGGGTACTGGGAGGTGGCTCTGCCACTTTTCCAACCTCGGGGACAATCCTTCCTAGTCAGACGGGCATGGTGCTAGAGGCATTGGTTCCTGGGGCTCCCTCGGGGGAGGGAGGGGCACTCCTTGGACCAGTGACCCTGCTTGTGGCATTGAAAGCAGGTTTTTCCCTCCACCCAAGTAAATGGACTTGCTCCCAGGGGGTCCCCTGGAGGGGCTTTTCCTGGCCATGGCAGTAGCCAAAAATCGAGCATGTTCTCCGTCTCTGGTTTGTTCCCTGCATTCTTTCTCCTCTGCTGCAACCAGGTCTCTGTTATTAAAGACTCCAAACGTTATCTCCAGTAATTGGGCCTGAGGTGTTTGGGGTCCCATTGCCAATTGGCAGTTTCCTCCTAATATCTGGGGCATACCGACTAATGAAATACATGTTAAGAAGGGCTGCCCCTTCTATAGAGTCAGGATCTAAATTTGTGTACTTTTTAATAGCTCCTACCAGTCTATCTAGGAAAAGAGCAAGGTTTTCTTTATCTGTCTGAGTAATTTCCCTAACTTTCTGATAATTTACTTGCTTTTGGAATGCAGTTCTTAGGCCTTCCAACAAGCAAAGTACCATATGGTCTCTCTTCTCTCTATCCACCCAGATTTGATTAATCTCATCCTGGGTCACCAGTGGGAACAAGCAGCTGTTCCTGGGAGGTATTTTCCGGGGTCATTGCTAGCCAATCGATCCCCAAATCTTTGGGCTTGTTCCCAGATTCTCCTCTTCTCCTCAGTGGAACAACAGGTAGAGAAGAGGATGTGCAAATCACCCCAAGAAAGCTCAAATTGTAGGGATAAGTCCCAAAAGCCTTCAGTAAACTTTGTGGGGTTTTTGGAGAACTTATCCAGCTTCTCTTTAATTTGATCGAGATCCAAAATGGAGAATGGGACATGCACTCTAGTTGTACTGCCAGCCGACAGAGCCGCTTCCCTTAAGGGAAAAAGTCCTGAAGGTGTTGTGGGGACAGGGGCTTGGGAAGAGAGATTGGAATCCCCACTTCCTGTGAGAGAGTGACTGGGGGGTGCTGGCTGAACTGGATCAGACTGCAAGACTAGGGGATCCAGCTGGCAAGGGGGAAGGTCAGCTGGCACCTGAGGAGGGGAAGGGGTCAGAAGAAAAGATACCCCTAGTGCTGCTATGGGGGTAGGACCTGAGGCCTGAATGGGTGCTGCATCAAGGGGAAGGGCTACAGAGGGAGGCACTTCAGCAGGACCAGTGGTTGGGACCTGAGCAGGGGTCCCTGAGGGGGGAGGGGCCATGCTGAGAGATGCAGGGTAGTAGATATGGATGGTGTAGGGGGCAGGAAATGAGGGATGTTGGTCTAGAGGAAAAAAGAAGGGAAACCAGGGGGAAAAGGGTTGGGGTGCAGTAGAAGGGGCTGGGGGAGCTGCCTCAGTGGGACCAGGGACTGGGACCGGAGCAGGAGTTGCTGAGGGAGGTGGGGCTGGGACTGAAGCCATAGGAAGGGGGTCATTTAATTGGTCCCCGTTGCCCCTTTGTGTTGAGGCTCTAGCTTCAAGCATTTCACAATCTTTCCTGAGAAGAGCATTGCGAGAAAGTTTGAAGAAGGCAAGTAAATACGCAGCTTCTAACCATTTTTCTTCTCTGCCACAGTATAACTCTAATTGCAAGAGAGTATTGTCTTTTAAAGTCCCAAAAACAGGCCACGATTCATGGTTTTCTAGGTGATATGTAGGCCAAACAGTGTTGCAAAAAAACACCAGCTTTTCCTTTTTAAGGTCTCCAGAGAAATTAAATTTTCCCCAATGTTGTAAAAGACAACCCAAAGGCAAACTTTTGGGAGCTACAGGCATAGGGCCTGGAAGTCCCTTCCTCCATAAAGGAAGGTTTGAGAATAAGCCTCGAAAAACAAACAAAACAAAACCCACAAAAAAGTACCTGAAGTTCTCCCAATTCCCTAGCACTGAGAGAATTGAAAGAATCTGGCTTACACTCCCAGATGAGGCATCTGTCCTTGTCCTCCATTCTTCAGAAGCTGTGCATGTGTCCATTTTCTCCAATATAACCAAACGGGACCCAGAACCTGAGGTCAGGCTGAGTACCTAGCTGTCTGACCTAATGGGACCTAAGAGGTTAGGCCCACAAAAAACAAAACAAAACACAAAAAAACATGCAAAAAAAAAAAAACCCCACACCTCCAAGGTACTTGGAGAACAAGAAGGCAATGCAATAGGGAAAGAGAGAGGCTTACATACCTTCCAATCCCGGCTGGAGAAGAGTTTGAGATTAGCGGTGTTTCCCAGTCAGGGAACCATAAAAACGAAGAAGTTTACCCACAAAGAGGGTTAGGGTTGCCTGAGACCCCAAAATACCAACATGCTGGGTCCTGCCCAAAGAATTCGACTCAAGTCCTCTCAGCCAAAGGAAAGCAAAGTTTATTGAAAGTTCGCCATATTGGGTAGACTCTTAAGGAACCTAGGTATCTGTGATGCTTGCATTGGGCAAGCAGGACAGAATAAGTCTGTCAGAGAATAAGTCTGTGCCAGGTCATTCTATGGAGCTCTCACACCACATGGAGGGATGGGATTCTATATACAGAAAGGTTGTGGGAGGAATCTAGAGGTGGTCTAGAGGAGGAGTTTGGGGAGGGTCTTCAGGAGTCAAGATGAGGTCAGACTCCAGTAATGAGGGTGGGAAGTTGCTGGAGGCTATTTGGAGACATAGACAAAGGTGGAGCAGGCCAGTTCAAGGGTGGGAACAGGAACATTAAGGGTGGGAACCTATTGGAACAAAAGAGGGCTAAAGACTTGGGCAGAGACACAACTTAAGGCCCATAACCTTAGGCAAATGCCTTCCCTTGGGAAGATTCAAGAAGAGCTCAAGGGGGCTCCCAGAGCCTACAGTCATCACTTCTACCACCTTAGCACTAAGAAATTTGCTTTATTTATATATATTTCAACTCAGGAAGATTGGAATTAAAATCTGGTCTTATATACTTTTTAGTTTTGTAATCTTGGACAGCTAGGTGACACAGTGATAGAAGATAGAGTGCCAGGCCTGGAATTAGGAAAACTCATCTTCCTGAGTTCAAATCTGGCCTTAGACACTTACTAGTTGTGTGACCCTGGGTGAGTCACTTAACCCTGTTTGCCTCCGTTTCTTCATCTAGAAATGAACTAGAGAAGGAAATGGCAAAGATGACAGAGATATGGCAGAGATACTTCTGCCAAGAAAACCCCAAATGGGGTCATGAAGAGTTGGACATGACTGAAATGATTCAACAACTGCCATAGAAGAATTCTTCAGTATATTAAAAATACAAAGTAAAATTCAGGTTTACATTCTAACATAAGCTATTTTGATGTGCTAATATATCTACTGCAATGCCATTCTGAATAGAGCGTTCTTAGAAGAATTCTTAGATATCACAGACACTGGAGGTAGATGACAGCCTAAAACACTAAACAAGAAAGTTTTTAGTGCAAATTAGGGGATACACTTAAAGCCCGATCTTTTACTATTTAGGCAAAACCTTAACTATAAGGGATGAGTATATGAATAGATACAAGTGAAATGAGGGATACTGGGAAAACTAAACTTCTGTTTGCCTCAGTTTCCTCAGCTATAAAGTAAGGATAACAATAGCATCTACCTGGCAAGGTTGTTGTCAGTATAAATTGAGACATTTGTAAAGTGCTTAACAAAGTGCCTAGCACGGGGTACTATGCAAATGCTACTATTATGATAGTAGTAGTAGTGGAAGTAGTAGTAGTAGTAGTAGTAGTAGTAGTAGTAGTAGTAGTAGTAGTAGTAGTAGTAGTAAGTTTCTAAGCCCACAGTGACTGGTACAATGCTGGACACATACTAGATACTTAATAAATGCTGGTAGAACGAAATGTACTCTGTCCTGATGTAGGGCCATGAACTTGATGATCTCTCAAGGTCTCTTCTGATCCATGACACCACAGAGGAAATACTGCCTCTCCCTTTCTCACAGGCAGGGTTAGTCCCCTGCTCCCTCAAAAACAGTTCAGCAGGTAATTTGTAAGACTAGAGGTAAGGCTTCACTCATTGAGGAGAAACAGAAGTGTTTCATTTTCTGGAATACCTAGTCACAGATACATAGTGTTCAAGGTGCTGGCTCATACCTTATTTTGCTGACCACCTGCTATCCAGTGTGAACTCTAGTCATTTCACAGCCACAAACTCTTGCACAATTAACCACGTCCCTTCCACGTTTCTTTCAATCTTCCAAAGCAATCTGGTGATGCATGGGCCTGATATTGGATTCCATTATGACTGGTTTCTGGTATTTCTGAAAAGAGTAATGACAGAATATTTCTCAAAGGAAAAAAAAGTTAGAAAATTAAAGAGATTGTGGAAGGAAACGGGGTCTCAAGAAACAAAAAAGTCTGCACATTACTTAGAAATGGTCAAAAGCAAGTGAGGATGAGCATGTTTTCTGTGCACCCCGGCCCTGAGTCACTGCACTCAGATACTGTAAGAGATCTTGTGCCATTTCCCAGAAGGCAATCTCTTTTCTCAATTTTTGTCGCCATATAAGGAGGCATGCAGATTTTTTTTTAATCTGCAAGGCAGGCACTTCTGATATTGGTGTTTCAAAAAAGCTATTACAAGAACAGAGGTAATATCTTTTGTGCTTAATTCTCCCCCATGATGGAGACAAGAAAGAAAAAACCATGCCTCTGGAGTAATTTTTCACTGAAACAATCAAACAGGCCCAATTCTTTGTTTTGCGGCAGGAAAACTAGACTATAGATTTAATGTTGGCGCAAGTTAAATATTGAATGTGAAATTTAAATGAACAAACTATCTGTAAATTCTAAGGGCCTACGGCTTAAAACTATGGCCAGAAACATAGGATCAGAGAGGGCAAGGGAAGAACAGGAACAACAAAGCAGTGCTTGGAAGAATTTTTTTTTCTGGAGTCAAGATGGGTATGAGGGCTCTGTGGTTTATAGCACTTGGAAGCAAGCTTTTTACTCTGTACTCCTTTTGACCCTAAGGTAGGACCAGGGTGTCTACTATTTGAGATCTATAGGCTAGTGACCTACACATATCAGGCCCAATGTTTGTGCAATTTGAATTTGTCATTGAACTCTCAACTGGTCTCTGTGGGAGCCATAAGTCTCTTGTTGAAGACAATTCCATTGTGTTGCATTGATTAGTTTTATGTGTTTTACAAAATAATTAGATTATTTTTCCAATTTTGAGCTCAGAATGCTGGGATCATTCAGTTTAATGCCCTCGTTTTATAGATGATGAAACTAAAGAGCAGAGAAGAGAAGGAACTATCTCAAGGTGATACAGAAGATTAATGGAAGTCAACATTTAAGCCCTAGTGTTCTGTGCTAGGTGGAAGAGTGGATAGAGTCAGGAAGATTCTTCTTTCTGGGTTCAAATCTGACCTCAGGTATTTACTAGCTACGTGACCCTGGGAAGTCACTTAACCCTGTTTGCTGTGGTTTTCTTAACTGCAGAATGAATGGGGTAGGAAATGACAGAACCATTCCAGTATCTTTGTCAAGAAAATCCCAAATAGGGTCATGAAGAATTAGACACAACTGAAAAACAACTGAGCAACCTCAAAAAAATACCTGTTCCCCAACACTGGGCTTCTCACCATCCTAGAGATTCAACTAAAGATTCAGATATATATTTTGGCCCCTACTCTCTTCTTCCCTGCCCCCCTTCTGATCTAATGCTCTATAAGTGATAGATCAGGGGACAGAGCCAAGATGGCCACGTGGAAGCAACGAGGCTCTGCATCTCCCACATAGCTACCTCAAATATCCATAAAATATGACTCTAAACAAATTTTAGAGCTCCAAAACTCACAAAAATACAGAAAAACACATCTCCTGCTGAAGGCAGCTTGGCAGGAAGGGCTCATCACATCACGCTGGGAGCCAAAACCAGCCCGGTCTGAAGCTGCGGCTTGGCCCCCAGAGGCGGCCAGGACAAGCCACAGCTGGAGCCTTCAGGAGGGTGGATCAGTGCCAGCTGTGGCAGTTTCCATAATTAACAAGCCATAAGAAACAAGGACAAAGTGAAAGGTCAGTTGAACTCAGGTAAATTTGGGGGAGAAAAGCAGTCCAGCCAAACTGCTTCTAGGGCAAAGAAGCGGCAGAAGTGGTGGCTCCACATAGCTGCTTCAGAGCTCCCCACCTGCAGACTACAGGGGGGCCAAGCGATCATTCAGAGGCTAAGTGCTCTTGCAGTGAGCAGCCTGGATCCAGAACGTGGTCTTGGGTGGAGGTCCTGGGGTGCATTTTCAGTGAGCCAA